>CM048755.1:357847908-358472908 GCA_026315105.1 Locusta migratoria | reverse complement strand
GTTAAAAAAGGTGTATGGAGATGCTGTTGTCGATCGCAGTAGTTAGTCGGTGGGCAAGCAGATTACGTTATGAAAGCAGGCGCGGCAATATTGAGGATTGTCCTCGCAGCGGGTATACAGACCCTGGTTCCAAGATGGCATAAGGCAGTGGTGAGGGTTGGGGATTATGTGGAGAAATGATAATATTGTTCCTAAAGGATGTATCTACACACTGTAAAACTTTCAAACATGTGGAATAAAAACTGTATATATAAAAAAAATTGTGTGCATTTCTTTTAAAGTGACCCTCGTAGTATGAATATAATAAAATGAAGTAGTAATGAACTTAACAGAAAGAGGCAAACAACTTTAAAAACGTACCAACAATATCATTTTTTGCACTTCTGCTTGATCTTAGGTAAATATTTTCCTTATTAAAGCAGTTCAAATAAGTATGTCATATTTTATAGGCCTCTCCCCACTTTTTGTCATAAAATAATATATAAAAGTAATTCAAAATGTCTGACTTTTACTGAAACTGAGAATGAGAATTAATTTTCAATAAGAAATCACTAAAATACATTAATTAACACTCCATCGGGGGCACCTCCAAATGAAACAAACCCACATATATTGTGTGTGAACTACCTCCACCATATTAATTCAATTTGAAAACACGCGTTAGCTAGATTTTAGGAGGATCAAATGGAATGAATTACAGCAAACTGAAAGTAAAAGAAGGGATACATCTTAAGCTAAGATAATCAAAATTGCCAATTTCCCACAAAGAGTTTTCGAAATTGGTCGAACAGACGTGTATATAAGAAACACAGTTATTTTTAAAAGATATTAGGCAATCTGTTTTGACGTGGCCTCTTTCTCGCCACATCAGATACGGATGCTGAGGGTCGCAAATTAGCAACTGAAACACAGGTGTGCTACAGCGCTTTTACAGGGGTGAGCAGTTTTGTTGATGACGAGCTGAACAATCTTCATCCTTCTAAATCTTGTTTCAGCCATGTACGTTCCACACTTTCGCCTTCTGAGAGGAAATGTGGTGGATTTCACACGTTCCTCGTGGGGTAGAACCCGTTTTTTCGTGGAGTTTGCAGCTGAATCGACAGTCCACTTGTATTCATTGTTCGCTGGGCTTGTTATCCAATTAAAAGTTGATGGCACAAGGTTTTGCAGTATAATGGTGGCATTTATAGTGTCACCTTTTACACCTGGAATGTGTGTAATGATGTTATAGCTCTTTACCCTGCGTAAAGTTGGTGCTTCCTTAGTCCACTTCGTCGTCTTATCTTCTCCTAGATAAAGCTCGTCACAAAAAAATGTTTGTAATGCTTATGGGACTTAACTACGGGGTCATCAGTCCCTAAACTTACAAAGTACTTATGAACTACTTACGAACTAGAACGGCACAAATATCCATGCCCGAGGGGGGATTCGAACCCCCGACCGTAGTGGCCGTGCAGACCGTGACTGAAGCGCTTCAGTCTTCTCGGCCACCGCGGCCGGCAAGCTCGTCACATATGTCCTCCCTTTCTACATCGTACCGAGCTGTTCCCTTATCTTCCTGTTCAGTTGCTGAGTCCTCTTTGCCTTCTCCTACCGCATCCTGAGAGTCGATGTTGCTCTCATCGACTAAATCGTCAAGCGAGGCTGGATCTACAGCACCACCATCCTTGAGGCAACATCAATGGTGTTAGAGAGAGCTTACACTATTCTGGACATTTCAAGCACTTATTTCTCAAGGTAACGACGAAGATCACAGAGAACAGACTTAGTTTGAGTGAAACGAGCAATTGCAGTAAAAATATCTAGGAACAACTCCTTCTCAAAATTACGACGCGTCGGGCGCAGGCAGCCTAAGAGGCTAAAGGAGTTCCCCACGAGCCGCTGAAAGTCGACGGCAGAGTACGGATCGGGACTGTTTGAAGTAAACGGACAGGCGGCCTCTGCACCACCATAGCGAAGGATGGGGCTCATCAATGTATTTTGCTGGCATCTGACGCCGACTGTCCGCGATGGAAGGCTAAAAGAAGTCTAAGTACAGATAAAAATCAATCATAACGTGTTTAATTTTACTTCATCTCGCCGTTTTGTGCTTTTAAAGAGACTTTTTTCTGAGTGGATGAGATTGTGATCTGAAAGTATACTTGTATATTCCGCAACCTAATCAGCTCGCCCTACACGTCAGGCAGCTGAGCGACCCTTATATAATCGCTCCGGCCTTCTACCTACACGGTGACTATTATTGAACTAAATGAAACAAAACGTAAATTAGTCACAAACTAAGGTGTGCATACACTTTATTCAACATGTCAAAGTCACTACAGATATTCGGATTTAGGTTATGACATGTTCGATATGCTGGCCTTTCTTTGCGATGATGTGGCGCAGAGGAATAGCGAAAGTCTGCACGATCAGCAGAAGAGTTGGAACATTGATGCTGAAAGGCTATTTTACCTGAGGAGTGGTTTTGGGGTTACTGCTGTACACCTTGTCTTTTATGTAGCCCCAACAAAAGGAGGCGCATGTGTTCAGATATGGCGACCAATCGAGGCCAATGACAGTGGCCTCTGGATACCTCAGAACCAGAATGTGGTCCCCACACTGCTCCTTTAGGACATCAAACACTCTCGAGCTCCGTCTTACATGAACCACATCTTGTAGAAATCGGGTCACTTTGGGTAAGGGGGATTAAATCATCTTCCAATAGCTTCGCGTACCGTTCGGTACTCACCGTACTATCAAGGAATATTTCAGTAATTATTCTGTGGCAGGATACTGCCTACCACAGAGTCACCTGTCGAGAGTGAAGAGACTTCCCGATCGCGAAATGTGGGTTCTCCGTCCCCCAAATGCTCCAAATTTCCTTACTGACGAACCCTTCCAAATGAAGGTGGGATTCGTCGCTAAACCAAACCATATTGAATATTCACATCAGTCAGCATACTAATTCCCACCATGTCTCGTGCGGTTTAAACGACCTAACGCAAACCTCTCAGACGTTATGACGATTTTCTTACATACAGGTGAATAATTGTCGCCCTCTATAAACAAAATGTTCAAATGTTTGAAAATCTAGGGGACGTAACTACTGAAGTTATCAGTCTAGGCTTACAAACTACTTAAATTAAACTAAGGACAACACACACACACACCCATGCCGAACGGGGAGCAACCGTGCGATCCGCAGCAAGGCGCCTTAGAGCGCTCGGCCATTCCACCAGTCCACAAATACCTGCAGAAAAACGTCACGCCATTGGTTTGATATTCCGTCTTAATAAAATTATCTTTTCTAAATATAGGCTACTGTTTTTCATTGTCATACTTCATTTTAAATTCTATCTTTTTCGGTCACAATCAATTAATTCTGACGCTCGTATACTACTTATAACGTCTCATTTCCTTATTAAATTCTTGCTGCTTAGTTCGACTTACTCAATTCAATTCATTCCATTAGTCTTGTCTTACTTTTCTTACCATTAATCTTATAATCTCCCTTCAAAACATTGACCATTACGGATGAATCGATTTTTCAAGTTGCTTTCGTATCTCTGACATAATTACAGTTTCTCCAGCTAATCTCAAATTAGCCACTTCGTCCTGCTCAAAAAAGTTGCAACTAAATTGAAGAAACTACATCAATAGTTGGTCCAGTTTAACACTAATTAAACTTATGGACTTTTCCAGAATGACTTGCGTGAAAAATGCCAGTAAGCCAGTGCTGTTAATAATATTCAAACTACTGTTCTTCTCTCCTATAAGCGTACACCACGACAAAGTGCCCATCAGCTTCCGAAAGCACCTCCTCAATGAGAATAAAATACGAATTTTTGTATTACATACATTTCGACACAGCACAAACATTCAATGAGGATTTTCGCTGATGATGCTGTTGCATGTAGAGCAGCCACAACGCTGAAAAACTGTACACAATCAAAATAAGTAGTGGGAAATTTTAAGAAGCAGAGGTATGGCATCTCACTTTTAAGAGCAATAGTAGGTATGTGCGTTAACAACAAAATACAGGAGGATGTGCAGTGTACGTGTCCGAATATAAATAATTATAATGTACTGCAAATACACTCAATGAAAGGTACTAATTTTTATTATTATGCAATTGCAGAACAATCACTTCCATGAAATATCCGTGAATGAGCATATGGAACCCTATTAAGAGGAACAATCAAATAGATTTAATCGATGGGAAAGATGGATTTAAGACTGAGATTTATTCGAAGAATCCTTGGGAAGTGCAGTCCCTCAACAAAGAAAGTAACACAAAAAAACTCGTCTGACCAATACTTGAATATTGCTTGTCATTGTGGGATCCCTTTCACATAAGGTTCATAGGAAAGACAGGGAAGATCCAAAGGAGAGTAGCACGCTTTGTTACAGGTTTATTTAAAAAGCGCACGAAAGAGTCACGGAGGTCATAGATCAGATCCAGGGACAGGCGCTGCAAGAGTGGCGTTTTGCATCACTATGTTGACTGCGTATCGTATCAAAGTTTCGAGAGCGTACGTTTCTATAAGAGTCAATCAACATAGTGCTTCCTTCTAAGTATATCTCGCCAAACGACCGCAAGGATACAATTAGACGGATTAGAGCCTTCTACTACAGTTTTCCCATGAACCACTCGTGACTGGAACAGACAAGGAGGCTCTAACAGTAGTACACTCCGTCACACACCGTGAGGTGGCTTCAAGAGTATAGGTGTAACAAGGTCCACGAAGAAATTGATTACGGATGCAGAAACTCTAAGATAAGCTTAATTATTGGGGTATGAGTGGGACAGTCCACAAATGGCTTCAATCATACTTAAATGGAAGAGTGCAGAAAGTTGAAATAAGTAGTTCCTCTAACTGGGGAGTTGTCAAAAACGGGGTCCCACAAGGTTCGATCTTGGGTCCTTTGCTGTTCTTAATATATATTAATGACTTATCATTCCATTGACGAAGATGCTAAGCTAGTTCTTTTTGCTGACGGTACAAGTATAGCTATCACGCCTGACAAACGGGAATTAACCGATGAAATTGTAAATGATGTCTTTCAGAAAATTATTAAGTAGTTCTGTACAAATGGACTCTCATTAAACTTTGATAAAACCCAGTATATGCTGTTTCATACAGTAAATGGCATGATAGCATTAATAAATTTAGTCTTTGATCAGAAATCTATAGTGAGGTAGAAAATTCAATATTTTTGTTTGCTACTGCAAATGAAGGGTTTTTATTTTTATGATTCACCCATACGCGTTTCGCCTTTGTCACAAGCCATCATCAGTGGGTGTCTTGAAATATTTACATGTTTCTGTTTACACATAAAGGTTAGGATTTTTACATATGTAAAATCCATTACGCTTCTGATTCAAAACAGATGGTTTTGTTATAAAATGGTGTACTTGCAGCACTTGCTACTCCATATCAGCCTCTTTCCGGCAATCAGTTCGAATGGCCATTACGAGCACCGAACCACTGAAATGTTTGAGTTCAGCTACTTATGCTATCAGGGTCATTGCAAAAGTTTGCGATATAGATCTCAGTAAATTAGCTTACTATGCCTATTTTCATTCGCTGCTTTCATATGGGATCATATTCTTGGGCATTCTAACATTGAGTAAAAACGTATTCATTGCACAATATCGGAATAATTGCTGGAGCCCATCCAAGATCATACTGCAGACATTTATTTAAGGATCTAGGGATCTTCACTGTAGCTTCACAATATATTCACTCATGAAATTTGTTATTAACAATCTGAACCAATTCAAAAGTAATAGCAGTGCGCATACCTACAATACTAGGAGAAAGGGTGATATTCACTACACAAGGTTAAATCTAGCTTTGGCACAGAAAGGGGTGAATTATGCTTCCACAAAAGTCTTTGGCCACTTGGTAAGTTGCATCAAAAGTGTGACAGGTAGCCAACTGGCATCTAATCTGAAGGCAGCGATCAAGCTGTGAGTGATGAATTTGAAAAGGAAACGTGGAAGCAAAACACTTCTGTCAGGCCGCAGTTGAGTATTCGCGTTTTGCACCTCACAATTTTCCAGTTCAATTACATATTTAATGTTAATCTATTTCTTCTGTTTTTTATCAAGACTGAAACTCATTAAGAGTTTCCTGAAAAACTTTGCGAATAAAACAGTTTAACGGGGTTTTCCTTTTTTTATGTGCATAGAAATAGGGTGGAAAGTTCAGAAAAGCGACACCTCCTTAAGTACAGTTACTACGAAGACAGTTGTTCCGAGATGTAAAAAGATCAAATAATTAGTATTCAGACACTTACGAGCTTATTATTCAGTACGTAATAGGTAAAAATTTAAGGAATGTGGAAATCAGAACTGAAATGAAAAGTATAGACACGAAAGTTTTTGGTGAAAAATTTTTCTATTATATTTTAACCACTCAATTTATGAAAAGAATACAAAAGTACTTTTTTCGTGTTACTGAATCGGTGTATTATCATTCTCACTGTTACACTGCACTTTTTCTGGAAGGCTCCAGTTGCTGATATAATTAATATGACCATAACATTTTTATTCTTAATATTTTTGTTGCAAAATGAATAGGCTATGATTGAAAACTGTATTGAAAATAAAAATTTAAAAACATATTTAAATATATATTTAAGACTTAGCAAATATTTTAAAGTATATGTACTTATGAAATAAACTGGTGAAAAAAGAATATTGATACAGGGTGTTTATTTTAACTGAAGATATTCAAATATAACGGAAACTACTCGTTGGATCAAATAAGCTGTAATACTAATTTTATCAGACGGAGACATCAAATGATACTACTTTCGCACCCCCGCCCCCAACCCAACCGCGGGACAAATTTGAAATCTTTGATGGGAAGCAAATGCCAACACGCCATGAAGACCTGATCGAGCACATACGTAACGCTTGTGCTTTCATTTCCACAAATATACTTATATTCCGTGTACAGTCATTTGTAGAACGGGTCACTGCATGTACTGAAGTTGGTGGTGATATATATATATATATATATATATATATATATATATATATATATATATATTGTTTATTGATATTTCATTCCCTGAGTGGAGAGCGCTGGCAGCGCCTGAGGCGCTCTTCAGCCTACAGTATTGATACATTTAACGAACAGAACAAAACTACAATTGTGTGCAAAAAGGGGAAAAGACATATAAAATGAGGAAAAATTGAGGATATGCTGCGTGTAAATGGAGAGACAGAAGCAAAGTTTATAGAAAAACACAAGACGACGACATCGGCGAAACACAACACTGTAGCACTGATGCACATGGACATTTAAACGACACTGGCATCGGCTGTGGGATGGCTGTTCACACTAATTTGTTTCACTCCGACAGGAACACTGACGATGCACACACATATGAATATGATGAGAGTACAAGGGGAATGAGCAAGGTGGGAGAGGTAGATGGGGGAGGGGGTGAGGGGACGGAGGAGGGGTGACGGATGGGGGATCGGGAGAGGGAGAAGGGCCACAGGGCCATGGGGGGAGGTGAGGTGGGACGTCAGGGAAGCTGCAAGGAGTGCAAGGGGAGATATGGAGAGACTGGCAGAGGAGTAGGGGGAGAGGGGAGGAAGAGGGGGAGCGAGGGGGGATCAAGGAGAGAGGAGGGGGGAGGAAAAGGGGAGGATCAGAGCTGGTACAAAGGGTAGATATCTGGGCAGAAGGCATCGCCAGGAAGAGGGACGATGTGGAAATTGCCACAGGAAAGGATAGGGAGGGTGGACAGGTGTAGAGCGGGGGAATACTGTGGTAATACAATGGACATGCGCTGGGATCAGTGAGGAGACGGTGGACAATAGGGTGAGGGGGATCCAGTTTAGTGTAAAGCAAACGGAGTGTAAAGTAATGAAGCAGACAAGGCGGGAAGAGGGGACGAGGTCATAGAGCAGCTGCATGGGAGATGTGGGGTAGGAGGGGATACAGAAGGCAAGGCGAAGGGTGAAGGGCTTTAAGAATCTCCAGGGACTTATAGAAGGATTTGGGGGGGGGGGGGGCAGAGATTCAGGCAGGAATGGAGACACAGAGGATGGGGCGTATGAAGGATTTGTAGGTATAGAGGATGGTGGAAAAGTTTAGGCCCCAGGTTCGGCTAACAAGGAGTTTAAGGAGGCAGAGGTGGTCTTTTTCTTGGATGGTGCGGAGGTGGCGAGTGCAGGATAGGGTGTGATCAATAGTAAGGCCCAGCCCAGATACTTAAGGTTAGGAGTGAGGGGGATGGGATGGCGATGAAGGGTGAGGTGGAAATTATGGGTACAGAAGGAGAGGTGGTATTACCTTCGATGATTACCTTGCTTTTGGCCAGATTTATGGAATGGAGCAACTAGTTGCACAAAGTGGTGAAAAGGTTCAAGGTGTTCTTGGGGAAAACTGTTGGAATGGGCGACGGTGGGAGCTAAGGCTAGGAAAGCGGCGTCATCAGCATATTGGAAGAGGTGAATGGGAGGGGGAGCAGGCTTGGCCATATCTGTGGTATACAGGAGATAAAGGAGAGGAGAAAGGACGGAACCTTGGGGCACACCGGCTGAATGATAGAATACACGGGAGCCAGTTTTGTGGATGGTAACATAGGAGGGGCAGTTGGAGACGTAGGAGGCAAAGATCTGGACGAGGTTGATGGGAAGAATGTAGGTTTGGAGTTTGAAGAGCAGGCCAGAATGCGAGACCTGAACATAGGCCTGTTCAAGTTCCAAGGACATGAAGATGGCAGCACGACAGGAATTGAGGCAAATGGGACAGTAGGAGGAAGCATCACAAGGGGGTTTGTTAGATTTATGGAACATGAGGACTCGGGAGATTTTCCACAAGCGGGAGTAATAACCAGCGTAGAGAATGGTGGTATAGAGGGTTGATAGGGTGGCAAGGAAAAGGAGGGGGCATTCACAGAGGTGGTGGTAGGTGATACGGTCGTGGCTGGGGGCAGTGTTGCGTTTTGTGCATAGTGTCAACTGTAAATTGTGTGCAGTGATAGGTGTTTCGATGTCTGAGTGGGGAATTTGTGCCAGGTATTGGAAGTTGGGAGCTAGTGGTGGGAGTGGGATGTCCATTTTTTGTCTGGGATTGAGAAAACGTCGGACAGGAAGGATACGAAATGGTCGGCCTTACTGGCATCACTGGATAGGGGTTGACCATATTATAGGAGGGAATAGGTAGGGATGGTTGAGAACCAGTAAAGCGGTGGAATGCTTTCCAGTACTGGGAGGAGTTGATGGGGATGTGGGCATTATGATGTGTAACTGTCTGACTCCAGTCCCAGCGTTTTTTGGCAGTCAAAAGACTGCACACATGTCGCTGTAGTTGCCAGTGGTGTCGCAATGTATTCCAGTGACGGGTGCAGAGAAAGGAACAGTAGAGGCAGCAGGATTCCCAGAGGAGAAGGACTGACTTAGGGGGAAGTGTGAGGTGGTGAGGGTATATGACTTTGGTGGGAACGTGGGACTGAACGGCATCAGACATTGCCAATAAGGACAAGGACTTTGGAGGTGACATGCCCCAAGAGGTTAGAGGAAACGATGATATCGGGGGTGGTGAAGCTGTAAGGGCAGGTATGGGGGAGAAGTGAGATGACGTCACCAGTGATGGTGGGAATGAACAGATGCCACTGGCAGAATTTGACAGGAGTATGGGAATGGATATTGAGGTCGTCGACGTTCACGTAGATCAGAAAGGATTAGTCGATATGGGTCAGGAAATCATAGAGGAGAGGAGTACAGGAGCGGATGTATATGGTGGCACACGGAAGGGAGGGAAGAAACAAGGTATGGATGAGGTGTTCGTAAGGGATATTAAGGAGAAGATGTGGCTGAATCGGGTGATGGCAGAGGTGACCAAAAGCCAGGGGAGTGGGATGAATCGTGGTGGTGAAGGAGGTAGCAGTTGGGATTAACATGGTGGTGCAGAAGGACAAAGGTTTCATTGAGGAGAAATGCATCTATGTAGCGTTGGGAAAGGGTGTTCATAAGAAGGAGTTTATTGGTGGGGAGCAAGCAGATGTTGGCATAAAGGAGGGGCACTTGTTGCTGCTCCACAAAAGGTATAAGGGATCAAGGAGAGGGAAAGAGAAAGGAAAGAGTCTAAACTAAGAGAAGTGAAATGAAGAAGTGAATGTGGTTCTAGTATGTTGTGGCTTTAAAATCTAAGCTAAACAGGAAACGGGCAGCAAGAAAGACCTGGTGTAAGGCAATGGGGGCGCTGGAAAGGGTGAATATTTTGTAGGACGATGGTGAGGAATCTGACGATGTCCTCCACTGTGGGGGGTGGGCAGAGGGAGTTGTTGGCAGGAATGGCAGGATAGGTGGGACGGACGGGGACGGTGAATTCTTTCTTGATGGAAGGAGTACGGGATTTACACTTGTAGAAATAAGTGGGGTGAGCCCCGCCGCAAGTTTTGGGACAGGAGGTTTGGAAATGGGGACCTAGGCAATGAGAACAGGCGGAAGGGAAGCGGCAGTTTCCAGTGAGATGATGGTGCTACATTTGAACGTTTACTTTCATCGGAAAACAGGAGAACGTTTGCTTCGAGGCCCAAACATAAAGGCACATTAGATAATCCCCTGAGCAATATGTGAGTGGAGTATACAGTTGAAAGTCATGAATTACTGTCCTATCCTACCGTCGAGGCATGGACGTGGGGTCCCTCGTGCCATCGAATATTAAATGGACATTGAGCTATATGTTGTAATTTACAGTTGTTGGTTCATTACAGCGTCATATGTGGCGAAGCGGAAAACTGTTTGCTGTACAATAGCACTCTGCTATAAAAACTGGGGATTACCATTAACGTTTCAAAGTTACCCCCACCTCCCAGACACTGGATTGGGTGGGGGTGTGGGCGAGTGTAGTATCATTGGAATTAGCAATTTTGAAACTGTTGGACATTCTGTGTGTGTTTTTGTGGTTGTATGTCATTGTATACCATCTGCTGTTTCATGTTTGTTTTCCACTTATTGTAGTTCTTGCTTTTGTCTGTTTGTTTATGTGGTATTCTGCCCTTGTGATGGTGGTATTTGTGTGTTTTTATCAGGTTTTTAAATTTTTTTCAACTATGTTACTAGGCTTTGTATGTGGCTGTTTGTACTGTGGTATTAATTTATTTCTGCTAGTTACCTCTGTCTACTAAGATGGTGCTGAATCAGTGGAGCAGGTTTCTAAGTGCTGCATGTTTCTGTGTATGTGGGAGACTGGATGTCTGGTGTATAATTGTGTCTGTTGCTGTTGCATACATCAAAAGCTTGTTGCTTGTTCTGAATGTTTAAGGTGATACCTAAGAAATTTAATGGCCCATATGTTCTTTTTCTGTTGTAAATTGGAACTTGTCATGAACATAATTTTGTCAGTATGTAACTGGCCTATTTTACAGCTTGGTTCATGATAAGGCATAAGATGTCATCTATATATCTAACCCAATATGCCATTTTGTACCTGTTAGGGATTATTTTCTTAAATTTTCTTCAAAATGGTCCATAAAGATGTTTCTATAGTGCCTGATACTGGGGAACCCATTAGTAATCCTTCACTTTGTAATTAAAATTAATTGTTGAACTGGAAGAATATCTTTTCTGTTATTATTTCTAGAATTTTCATTGTTTCTGTGATGTGTTCCTGTAGAAGTGTGCTGTGTGTCTGTAAATTTTTTGTATAATATATTTCTGTTACTGGGATACTAGTGTACATGTTTTCCACATCACATAAGAGGAGGGTTGCTGAGTTGGGGATCTGTATGTCTTTTATGTGCTGAATTAGTTGTGTGGTGTTTCTAATGATTCTCTCATCATCTAATTTGTAGTTTTCTGTTATTTTTAATTGTATTTAGCAAGTGTGTATGCGGGAGCATTACTATAGTTCACAAGAATTCTGACAGGAAGATCTTACTTATGTAACTAAAGTTGGCTTTGGATGAAATGTGCCCTGGGACTTGTCTGTAATAGTTTTCTTTTTTCATTGCTTTCTAGTATATATGCAATGTCTTTGAGAATGATTCTCAACTTTGTTTGGAATCTTTTGTGCCTTACTGAAAGGCATAGATTATTGCATATAAAGCAATGAAAAAAGAACTATTACAGACAAATCCCAGGGCACATTTACTCCAAAGGCAACCAAAGTTAGATAAAAAAGATCTTCCTGTCTGAGCTGTTGTGAGTTACAGAAATGTCCCCACATACCCACTTGCAAGACATGTTAAAATAACAGAAAACTACAAATCAGAAAACTATAAGAAACACCAAACATTTGATTCAGCACGTAAGACATACAGATCCCAGAAAGCCATCCTCTTCTCATTTGATGTGGAAAACAATTACATTAATACCCCAGTAACAGAAGCAACATATATTATACAAAACATTTACAAGCACACAACTCACTTTCATAGGAATACATCACAGAAACAATGAAATGTCTCGAAATAATAACAGAACATGTCTACTTACAGTTTAACAATGAATTTTATATATAAAGTGAAGAATTACCGATGGGTTCCTTAATACCAGCGATTATAGGAAACATCTTTATAAACTATTTAGAACAGGTCATATTTATCAACATAGTTCCAAAAGATCCAAATCCCATACTGAGTCAGATATATAGAAGACATTTTATGCCTTGTAGAGGAACAAATCTGTAAAATAGACCAGTTAACCCTTTAATGCATAGTGTAGCTGATCAGCTACATACCTTATTGTTTTCCATTATCTCTCAAACTGATCAACATTTTACCACAAATTCATTTGTAGTGTTGTAGTGTATACATAGTGTTTCATATGCTAGTAGCTCATCCTACAAATTATAAATTGCAGAGTGCTACTGAATCATTTTGACAGGTAGCTGCAAAGAGTGACTTCTAACATGTGCGTTTGTTTACATTGGTATTCTCCTTTGCCATGTAAAAGTAATATAATACTGTTACATCATGAGTTACTTTCTGGAAAGATGAGAGGCATAATAGTAACATTTACTGCATCAGATACATCATGGAAGTCATGCATTAGAGGGTTAAATTGTACATACTAAAATATATTCTCGTTCATGAAAAGATCCAATTTATAACAGAAAAAGAATAATTTGGTCATTAAGTTTCTTAGATATTACCATAAAGATTCAGAACAACCAACATACATTTGATATATTCAGAAACACAACAGACACAATTATATACCAGACATCCAATCACCTGGATGCTCACAAACCTGCAGCACTTAGATCTATGCCTCACAGATTTAATTAACACCACACCATTGTCACAGGTAGCAAGCAGAAAGAAATAAATACCACAGTACAAATAGCCACAAACAATGGCTACAATGAAAGCCTAGTAACAAAGCTAAACAAAAAAATTTAAAAACATGTAAAAACAAACAGACAAATACTACCATCACAAGGGTAGAATACCACACAAACAAACATGCAACAAACAAAAACAAGAACTACACAAAATGGGAAACAAACAGAAAACAACAGATGGTATCAGTGGCATACAACCACAAATACACACACAGAATATCCAACAGTTACAAAAAAACAACACATCAAAATAGCTAATCAAACCAACAATTCACTTCAAAAATATTTTCCAGAAAGAATAGAAAAAACAGATCCATACAGGAAATCAGGAATATACCCACTTAAATGCAATACATTTGGTGGAAGATACAGAGGTAAACTAAAAAACATTTGACACCATGTATAAAGAACATGTATGATCCTGGAAGTATTAAAAAAGTCACTCAACCTCTGAAGAACACTTACACGGAAACTAACATAAAATCAACACCAGATATACAGACATAGAAATTATAATAAAAACAACAATAATAAACATCATCTCATCCTACAAGAAAACTACCACAACCAGAAAATACTGACAGAGAAGAAACGTCTCATAAATGACCAAACCACACACTTCTCGAGCTTACTGACTACCTAACGTAACAATAAACATGAATATGTATCCACCCCTCGCCCTAAAAGCCACTACTACCCCTCTTGCAAACTCTGAAACCACTACTCACATCCCACAGCTACCCCATCACAAACCCACCAAACCCTCAAATGTACATATCTGACAAACATCTTAGACATCCTGTTCTTTAAATTTCTAAACTACAGATCCATATGGACACACACACACACACACATTAATTTAAAGTAAATAAATAGCTGAATAAATAAGTAAAAATAGATTAAAATGTTGGAAACACAACCTACACCAAAAACAGCTGAATAGATAAAAACAACGTAGTAACAGTGTGGTGAAATGAACAGATCGGAAGTCATCACACTTGAAAAACGGGCAATGCGCAAACTTTATTCAACTTAGGAAAAGTAAAGTGGAACGAAATAATAATAATAATAAAAAAAACTAATACAGGCCACATTTGCCTCGTACAAACAGAAACGTTTATCACAAACAGACTATAACCACAGCCAATAAGACGGATAAACAGTATTAGGATGTAACGAAGAGGAATTAACACAGTATCTAAATTATTCAACAACTTGAAAACACAGAACGTGCACGAAAAGTTAGAAGCTGTATATATGCAAAACAAAATATACAAACCTGTATACCTACATTGCAGAACCACAGATAATGCTCTATAAATAAAAAGCGTAACGCGTCTGGCGTGAAAAAATTATCGTAATTGCAGTCAGCATAAAACGGGGAACTAATTATAGTTAATTCTAACTGCTGATGTAGAAGATGCCCACTCCACTAAACATAGTTTTTCATTCTTGTTTCAGTTTATATACTTTTAATGTACTTTTAGCATCCGTATGTACACAAAATAAATGAAGTCTGAGACTTCACGTTAAGAACTACCGGTACATAAATGAAAGCAGTCATAAAAAGGCTATGTAAAAGTGTTGCACATCACCGTGGTTTCAAGTCCCCCTGAACACTGGCGTTGAATGTGTATATTGCATTAGGAACACAGTTCCTTAGTTTATCCATAGATGTCACTCAATCCGCATAAAGATATAAGCAACCAACGTGATCAGTGCCAATGAGACGGAGTGGGTAAGACTAGACCTCCTAAAAATACAGGCTGACGTATCTGCCATTTTGTCTCCCAACGCGATCTGTGTTGTTTTGTTCAAATTTTGCGAAATATTTTACACGTGTCCCGCATAGAGCCTTAGAACTCTATTTTGAGCTTGCATTCCGCTCTTGTTTACATCGCTATGTGGACTGGACACGAAAATCTCTCGTTTTCTTTACTTATTGGTGCTTTTCTTTGCTGTCGGAATAAAGAATAAAGGTGCAAGAAACATACGGCAGATAGATATTTCTGTGATCAAATCGCATATTGTGTGTTTGTTTTATTTTCTTCACGGAATTCGAAATGAACATTCGATAATGACGTTTATTAAATCATGTACCAGGCTCCTATAATTAAGAGTTGACGCGGCCATATCTGAAGTGGGTATTTGCGCAATAACGAAGTCTAAATACTTAAAATCACCGAACACGGCCATTCTAGTCGACTGAGGGTTTTCTTCTTTAAATTTCCAGGACACACAAGAACGTACTACACAATCACTTCTACGACGTAAAGCACACGTTATGAGTAAAATGGCTAAAGTTTATTTCAACCTTCCGCATTCTCCCAGTAAAGTGTGAAGTAAACCATTTGTCTTGCAATAAGTGTTTTTTGTCTGCTGTGACAAATACATCAGAAGTAATTTTTGTACTCACATTGCCGAATATACTTCTGTTGCGTTATTTAGAAAGTTTCAGAATGTATTACTAACACTAAAACGAAAAAGAATATTAGTGTACAGAATCAAAAGTTTACTTACGGTCGTGGAGGCGTAGAGTGCCAATATTGGCAACAACCATTGAATGCTATTTGAAAACCCAATCACATAGAATGACACGAATAATCCTTTGTGTTGACCATGAAATAAATAAATAATGCTGTTCCTTCTCTAAGGAATGTTGACAGGTTTTCGTATGTACCGGTACCCTTGTCTTGTCAGTAAATAAATCATCCTTGTAAAAGCAAACATTTCATTGGAAACATTAGTATACTACGCCGCCGCAGCCGTAAATAAATTTTTACCCAGTACTATACCTATCTCAGTTATGGTTGTCGACATTAACACACTACGCCGCCCCAGCCGTAAGTAAATTTTACCCGGTACGTACTCTACATGTGTTAGTTATGGTTGCCAACCTTAGCACACTATACCACCGCTCCCGTAAGTAAACTTAACCCCATACTCTGTGTAAGCTACGTTATAGTCTCTTATAGATTTGCGCCAATATTGGCATTACTCATAAGAAATTAAAGTGAGGATATGTTTTGTGATAAAACAACTGATAGAGCAGGTGTCCCAAATATGGCCCCTGCGTCTAATATCGCCTATTCGTGTTCTGAAGCTGCTGTGCGTGCGACCTGAAATTCTTTTGTAAGATTGAGCTTCTGTGGGTTTGCCACAGCCAGCACTAGCTGCAAGTCTCCTAACAGTGACAAAGAAAACATGATAACATGTAGGGTTGCCAGATTAAACTCGAGGCAGGCCCAGAGACCAGACGTGCCCCCCTCCCCCTTGGCCAATGACTCACCCCCCCCCCCCCAACTGCGACCAACTCCCCCCTCCCCAGCCAGGATTACATGTAAATTGTAAAAGAAAAAAAAAAAAAAAACTAATCATCTCCTCCCTCCCAGCAAGTATTGTAAGAATGGTGGTGTTTCACACCATGGTAAGTCAAAGTTAATTCCGTTGCAGTGACTTTGTCGTCTTCTGCAGAAAATTGTTTCGGCAAGAATTTAAGAAGCGACTGATTCTTCTTTTGTGTGGTAATATTCGCTTTGCCGGGAAACTGATAACAAACAATGAACGAACGAACATAAATAATAGACGTCGCCAGTTGACACGTTGCCGCAACAGTGTTTGCTTAATAATGCTTAGCCGATTACTACCGACGCAACAATGAAATGTTTTCAGAGGAAGAATAGAAAAGTAGCGTTTTGTTGCAATAAGAAATTGATATTTATATAAAGTTATTCATAATTACTAGAGAGGAGCCGGCCGGGAATGGCCGAGCGCACTGAGGCGTCTTGCCACGGTGCGCGAGGCTGCTCCCGCCAGAGGTTCGAATCCCCCTTGCGGCATTGATGTTGTGTTCGTCCTTAGTTTAAGTTACGTTAAGTTCGATGGCGATCGTCACTACATGAGCATACTACTTAAAAAGCGTCGTAAAAAAAGTTAAGATGAAGGTTACATTCAAGCCCGGAGATGAGAGTGATTGTCCCGTAGACCCGGAGAATTCATTGCAAACCCGGGCACTCCGGGCGGCGCCCGGAGATCTGGCAACCCTAATAACATGTGTTGGAGACTGTATCACACGTTCTTACAGCCTACCGTGTATCGAAGGACTTACCACATGACTGTTTACTTAAAATAATTTTTTTAAATATTTATGGACTCTTCCGTCGGTTCTTGATGGAACATAGACATATTAAATAACTGTATACACTGTATATTTGTTCCACAATAATATTCTTGGCGGATGCGCCAGTTCGAGTTTATGTGAGCCTTAGGTAAGATGGCCGATCAGTTACATTCATAACACCAATAATATTGTGGAACAAATACACAGTGTATACAATTATTTAATATAATTTTGTTTACACTTAGTTAAAATCTACTAACAAAAGCTAAACAGATATATGGTACTGCATTTTAAAACAGGTGCTCCTAATTTCGCTGTGTGGGTGATAATAGGAACACAGGCAGGTGGTATTAGGAACACACTCCAGCAAAAATTCGATTCAACACTTCGTCAGTTTTCCAAAATAACTAAAAGTTGCGTAGATATAGAAACAATTTGACCTATGGAGCCCAAAGGGGTATAGTTTCTAGTCATGATGATTGATATGATTTCGTAGGGCATTTATAGCGGTTAATATTCATTTGAACACCTCAGTGCTTTACTAAGCATGGTCCTGTTTGGAGGTGGTATGCCGTTGCCTTCCTCCGACCTTCGAACTGACTTACCCAGCCAGTGTGGGTTCCGAACCACGGCGCTACTCGGTATTTTTCACATGAGCAATTCATTTATTTTCAAGCTTGATTTCACAGACGAGGAGGCTGATAAACAGGGGAGTAATTATGGTAGGTGATATTTGGGCCCCTTGCTCAACCGTTCTTTAAAATTGCATACTACAATTTAGAACGCAAAAACAGCATTCAACGGTAGTTGCCAACATCAATACAGTACGCTGTCAGAGCTGTAACGAAAATTTCCCCCAGTATACTTATATTCTTTTTCGTTTTATTGTTGTAATACTTTCTTAATAACGTAATAGAAGTACCTTCGGAAATTTGTGCAATGTCAGTTCAAAACTTCTTTATGTGGTTTATTTCTCAATATCGGTATACTATAAAACACACACTAAATACTGTATGTTCTCTAATGTTTTGCTGTGTTATGATATTTTGAGGCCGTTAATCCCCTACTCTGTTAAGAGGTAGTTCTTTCAAAACAGCAAAATAAAAACTTACTTAGGAATATCACATACGATTTTACTATTAAATATTGCTTCAAGTCATAATAAATATTATCTACTTACAATGCATAACTGTGTGCTAGGGCCGGCCGCGGTGGCCGAGGGGACTGAGGCGCTCCATTCACGGTCTGCACGGCCACTACGGTCGGGGGTTCGAATCCCCCCTCGGGCATGGATATTTGTGCCGTCCTAGTTCGTAAGTAGTTCATAAGTAGTTTGTAAGTTTAGGGACTGATGACCCCGTAGTTAAGTCCCATAGACTATACAAACAGTTGAACAGTTGAACACTCAGCTTCAAATTCCGGCCCTCTAAAGTTCCTCAACAGAAATTCACGAAAATAACGTCGTCTTTCCTCCAGCGATCCCCAATTGAGTTGCCGGAGCATTTCCGTGACACTCGCGCATTGGTCGAACTTACTAGTAACAAACCTAGCAGCTCGCCTCTGAACTGCTTCTATGTCTTCCTATAAACTGATCTGCTGCGGGTCCAAATCAATTGAGCAATACTCAAGACGTGGTCGTACAAGCTTTTTATACGCGGTGTCCTTTATAGATGAAGTACATCTTCTCAAAATTCTCCCAACAAACCGAAGTCGGCTGTCCGCCTTACTCACAACTGTCCTTACATGTTCGTTCCATTTCATATCGCTCTGCAATGTTACGCCTAGATATTTGAACGACGCGACACCATCAAGAAGCTCACTACTAATGCTGTATTCGAACTTTATAGGATTGTTTTTCCTACTCATGCGCATCACCTTACATTTTTCTACATTGAGAGCTAGCTGCCATTCTTCGCACCAACTGAAAATTTTGTATAAGTCATCCTGTATGCTATTACAGTCAGTTAAAGACGACACCCTCCCATGCACCACAGCATCATCAGCAAACAGCCGCAAATTACAACGTACTCTGCCCATCAGATCATTTATATAGATAGAAAATAATAGCGGTCCTATCACACTCCCCTGGGGCACTCCTGACGATACACTTGTCTCTGATGAACACTCGCCGTCGAGAACCACGTACTGCGTTCTAATACTTATGAACTCTTCCAGCCAGTCACAAATCTGTGAACCTATTCCATAACCGCGTATCTTCGTCAGCAGTCTGCAAGATGTCATGTAAGAAAAGGGCAAGCTGAGTTTCACATGAACGATGTTTCCTAAACCCGTGCTGATTCATAGAAAGAAGCTTTTCCGTTTCAAGGAAATTTACTAAATTCGAACTGAGAATATGCTCCAAAATTCTACATGAAACTGATGTAACGATATTGGCCTGTAATTGTGTGGGTCAGTTCTCTTACCTTTCTTATAAACGGGAGTCATCTGCGCTTTTTTCCAATCACTGGGAACTTTGCGCTGAATTAAAGATTCGTGATAAATGCAAGCTAAGTAGGGAGCCAACGCCGCAGAATAGTCTTTGTAAAACCGAACTGGTATACCATCCGGACCAGCAGACTTTTTCGTATTTAGCTCTCTCAGCTGCTTCTCTACACCGGAAATACCTATTGCTATGTCCCCCATTTCGGAATTAGTACGTTGATCAAATAATGGTACATTTGTGCGGTCCTCCTGCGTGAAAGATTTCTTAAATGTTAAATTTAGAACTTCATCTTTCCGTTTGCTTTCTTCTATTACTGCCCCGAATTACTGGGCTTTGACCCGCTTATCGATTTTCCATAGGACCAGAATTTTTTCGGGTTCTCGGAAAGTCTTTTGGTAAGGTATGACTGTGGTAATTATTGTATGCTTCGCGCATCGATCTTTTATAGACGCACGAATCTCAAATAACTTTTGCCTGTCATCATTTGCGTGTTCTTTTTTGAATCGAGAGTGCAACAGTCTTGGCTTTCTCAGTACCTTTATAACATTATTATTATACCATGGTGGATCTTTTCCATCGTTAATCGACTTTACAGGCACTATTTCCCTAACCCTTTATGTACAATGCACTTAAATTTAGTCCACAATTCCTCGACACGACTGACCGCCGGTTACCTGCTGTTTCCAGTGTGAGCTCGCACAATGCGTTAGCTGTTAAGGGCGACCGGAGCCTGTCTGGCGCCGCGGTGTTTCTTTGGCTGTGCGAGCAGGAGGGGAAAAAACGTTTGATGGTTGCCAGACGCCCTGATTTCTTTCCATCCCTAAACTTCTGTAGCAGATAGCATAGTTCACGATTTTACAACTGGCAGGACGGTTCAAGTTTGCGTCTCTGCGAAGTGAAATCTGTCTGGCACAGCAGGACAGTGTCCCCAGCAGTAGTAAATATAGGCGCCAAGATGCCGACTAGTGATACGCAAAGAATTTCCTTGTATTGCACGGGCGTATGTGACTTGGCGTGAGAAAGCTGTGAGTGTTGGTAGGAGGTTAATGAGCCGTTGGCGGCAAACTCCGCGATTGGCTGCCGTTGCTACTTTTTCTCATTTTTGTTGTATGCAACTGCCGGCTGTGCATTCTGATTGGGAAGGCCATTAGCGGGTCGAGTGGATTGGCTCTTTGACGAGTAAGGCGTGGCCGCGTGCTCGGGTGGATCTGGGCTGTGGAGATGAGGTTTTTAGGTTTACGGGGACTCGGGAAGGCTCCGCCGCCGAGAACGGTAGCCTCCACTCTTGCGCGCATCCTATCGTCAAGTTGGGCACCGCAGTTGCAGTTTGCGTGTATCTGTGTTTTCAGAGTGTTGTTTCGCTGGGTGCGACCACACTTCGGCAATTTGTTGTTGCTCTATTATTAACGTGAATTTTGTCTGCAGTGTGCTGCTCTCGAAGGCTCACACTATCTTGTTATTTTTGTGTTCAGGTTGCGGAGGTGGTGTTTGCGTAGGAGAAAGAAGGAGGCTTCTCGCTTTTACATTACCTCTTATGTTGCTAGACACAAGAAATACGTCAGCTGTTCACTGCTACTGATCCGCATCAGTACTTCCGATATTCTCAGGCCATCGATTGTGACTGTTTCCTTCGTCCGTGGGCACAGAAGCTGATGTTAGATTGAATCTCTGCTTGGAGAAGTGACAGTACTTTCGCGGATAGAATCCACAGCTGCTGCACCAGACTCCTGACATCGACGCCGCTGCTGCACGACCGTCACCCAGTGTTTGGTATAGTATTTGCTTGCGCTGCTCCAGTCCTGCTTAGGATTCAGCTCTTCGTTTCTAATGGGATCATTTGCCGTAGCTACCTTCTTTCTTTTCACTTGGAGTAGGATGAGATAACGAGGTCTATTTCTATATTGATTTTCAATGATAGACTCCTAAACGATATAGCCAGTCATTTGAATTAATTTTCAATTTTATTTGCACGAATGTATATTTCATTTATAGAATTATTTGGAGAACTCTTTTTTTTAAATTTTTTGCAATTAGAGTGTGACACCTAGTCACATACAATTGTATTTGGTAAGGTTGTACATATTTACCAATATATGTAATTTTTACCAATTTTGTATAACCTTATTTCTCTAACCCCAGTCACCATTTTGGAGGGTAAATAGTTTGTTTCTATTGGCAGTATGGGGAATGATCTGATTATCTTTTCATAAATTGATTCATGATACAATTTTATTATTATTATTGTTATTATTTCTTGGCCTTGCTCTGGTGCACCACTCTTCAGTTACATCAGGAATATATTTTCTATGTTTTGTAAAACATGGTGGCGACCCAAATTTATCAGATCTATAAATATATAAAACTTCCTGGCAGATTAAAATTGTGTGCCGGAACCGGGACTCGAACCTGGGACCTTTGCCTTTCGCGGGCAAGCGCACTACCGACTGTGCTACCCCGACACGACTCAGGATGTCGCCTTACAACTTTACTTCCGCCAGTACCTCGCCTCCTACTTTCCAAACTTCACAGAAGCTCTCCTGCGAAACATGCAAGACTAGTAGTAGGAAAGGGGGGGGGGGGGGGCAGCTGGCGTGAGTGGATCGCTGCCAGCCTGTTACGCGCTGTGCGTTTACTCACAACTAATTTTGCAGAAGACGTAATCTAATCTGGAAATTCAAATGCAATGATCGATACTGCGATTATGTGTTAAACCTGAAACCATTTTGCGTTCAAAATGCTGAACAATGCGTTCTAACCAGCTCATACCTGCAACGGAGACGGCCACGCTGACTGCGCGCCCCTGCGTTGTACACCCCTCAACGGCAGCGCTGTGGTCACGCGCGTTGCCGTGTTTACAGTACGTCTCTCGTTTCAGTGAATGGAGTATAGAGAGGAGGCCGCGGAACTCTCGTGTGACGTCAGGCAGAGTAGGTTGCGCGCGCATAGCTGACTGGGTAGCCGCTGGGGCACGGCCCACTATGCCGAAGCAGCGAGCCAGTCAGCTGTGCGCGCGCAACCTACTCTGCCTGACGTCACACGAGAGCGCCACGGCCTTTTCTCTAGGTGGTGGTGCACCGTGGCCTACGAGACAGACAGGCCACAGCGCAGTCGTCATGCCACGTAAGCAAAGTAGTTCGGAGCCGGCGCGATCGCTAGCTCAGTGGCTGCCCGCTATGACGCAGTGGGCAGTGCCCCAGCGGCCGGCCAATCGGCTAGTGATTGCGCCAGCTCGGAACTAGAGTTGGCTACGGTTTCATGGTTTCGAAACCAGGTTTCGATACACACAACAGTTTCAGTGTTTCAAAACCGGCATCTTTCACGGTTTCAAAACCATGCGGTTTCATTCCGTTCTGTTTCAGATCACATTCGCGGTCGATTGTCGATACACGAAACCGTTTCTTCCTGTCGGTTTCACGGTTTCGTGTCGGTTTCACAACACCGGTGTTTCAAACCACTAATGCAGAAAGGCGGAACAGACTAATGGTATCGAAATGTGGTGTTTCATTTTACTGAAGAGAGTGTCAAATGGTAGTTGACACTCGTGAGTCTGCAGCTTATGATTACTGAAATCAAGATTCGTTTGCAAGAGACTGCTGCATTCCAAAATGACATGATGTCTGCTTTATAAAAGAACAATAAAACAACGTTCACTATTTGCATTGAAATAACCACTTAAATTCTAGGTTTATCTACCATATTAAAAACACGAGTGAAACTACATTTTTTTTAAAATAAGATACAACGTGAAGCCTGAAATGACATTTTTTTATACGAACAAGGGTACATCCCATATTTAATCTCGTGTTAAAGAGTTAGTTTCTTACGAGTGAAAACGATGTTACCTCCAATCGTTACAATTTATCGACTGTCATGTTAAAGGAATTGCGGCCGTGGTGTAACGGTCAAGACGTAGAAGTGGTGAACTTGTCTCTTATTTGATTAGTTTTGTAATTCCATAGCATTATTTGTGATTATTTAGTGTGCCCTTTATTCCCTATAATTTATTTAGTATGTATAGAAAGTAGCATTTATGATCCATCACTGTAATATGCGTACCGTATTGCAGTTTGTGAGTTCGTAACGGGGTAAACTTTTACTCTATGGTTGACAGGTTCTTGTATGTACCCTTGTCCACATAGTGAAAAATATTGCCCTCCTAGAACGAAGATTTCAGGATAAAACATACATTGCTTCACGGTTTCATGGTTTCGAAACAGTTTTTCGAAATCACAGATGGTACGGTTTCATTGGTTTCGAAACCGTCAGATGTTTCAATTATCCCATCTCTACTCGGAACTACCTTGCTTACGTGGCATGACGACTGCGCTGGGGCAACACCACCTAAACGACAAGGCCTCACAGCTCTCTGGCAAAAGGCGAGTGACGTCATCAATTTCAGGCAGACTTGTAGTGCCACCTACCTGTAGCAAATGTGTTCAAATGTTTGTAAAGTCTATGGGACTTAACTATGGGATCATCAGTCCCTAAACTTACAAACTACTTATCAACTACTTACGAACTAGGACGGCACAAATATCCATGCCCGACGGGGGATTCGAACCCCCGACCGCAGTGGCCGTGCAGACCGTGACTGAAGCGCCTTAGTCTCCTCGGCCACCGCGGCCGGCTGTAGCACCGCCACCTGTAGTGATGCCATGTTAAAGCCTATAAACGACTGCTTAGTGCTTATCAGGATTTCTAGAGAAGTGAATTCGTTTGTGAAATAGTTTGGTTTACTTCTGTTTGAGGAGTTTGTCTGTAGGAGTGCTGTTCAGAAACATACATTAAGATGGTGAACAAATGTTGTGAACCCAGCTGTGTTGGAAATTACGACGAGAAGAACAAAGTGCACATTTTTAAATTTCCAGACGATGAGGAAATGTGTAAGAGTTGGTTTCAGGCAATCAAGAGGGATAACTTCGTTCCCAGCTTTCATTTAAATTCTTATATACTGACGCAAGAACTTCACAGTTTTAGATTGACTTTCGAAAAGGTTTCCAGCAACACACATGCAGTATATTATTCTTCACTTCACAGGTGTGCCACTTGAACTTCTGCGCAAGGGATATTTTGTGGGAAACACAAGCTGTTGACTGGAAAATGGAGGATATTTTATCTGCACCACTTAGGAAGCCACAGCTGAGGAAAAGTGCTGTCCCAAGCCTATTTCCAAACTGCCCTTCCTACATTTCGAAAGTTGTGCCAAGGAGCAGAGAATCTCCTTCTGAAAAACAGAAGAGAGAAGCTGCTACTCTGAAAGCACCAAAGAGGACAGTCTTAAATCACTGGAAGAATATGAGAAGAAGCTTTCTTTCAGTTCATTTCATGAACTACAGTAACAAAAAAACTTGACAGAATTAGTTATGGTGAAAAGTGGTCTACAATAGTGAAAGAATCACATATCGTGTTTATTTACTGATCAAGGTCCATGTGATACCATGTATATTATTATTAATTAAGAACTTAAGCATTTTTAATAAAGGTTGTAATAACTTCTAAGAAGGTTAAAAAAGTGTAAATAATATCAGTGACATAGATAATGTTATAAAATTTGCAGAAAGTTTAGTTGGTAAACAAGACACATCTTCCAGACCTCATTCTTGACTTGTTAAGTAATTTAGAATGTGAAGGCAAAAGTAAACCTGCTGTTGAATTCATAAGAAACCAGCTTCAGGTAAACGTTTCACATTCTGAAAGGCATAGGTTTGCTCCCAATATTTTAGTGTTTGCTTCTCTGTTGTTTTTCATTTCCAGTCATGCTTATAGACTTATATGTAACATTGGAAATATTATACGCCCTCATCCTAACACTATTAGAAACATATGTGCAACTGTTGATGTCAATCCAAACAGTCCAAAATTTTATCTTGCATTAAGGAGAAAGTATCAAATCTGAATCATCATTAGTGTTTTGTAACTCTCATGTTAGATGAGATACACATTAAACAAGCCATGGATTTCAAAGGAGAAAATTTATTAGGTATGGCAAATGACACCACCACTCTTGCAACAACTGCTCACATATTGCCGCGAGAGACCACGAATAACAACTGCCGGCGTGGCGCAGGGGAGCCGGGCGCCGTGGCTCAGCGCGCCCGGTCAGAGGGCTGAACGGCCTCTGTAATAAAAAAGCTGAGCCAACAACTCATCGAACAAAAACGAACAAACTTGATCAACGTCCGCAACGAACAGAACTACACATAGAGCAAAAAAAAAAAAAAAAAAAAAAAAAAAAAGGGGATAGCGTCACGGACTGCGGAGCAGAAGGTCGCCGGTTCAATCCCGCCCACCGGCAGAAATTTATTTCTTTGTAATTTACAATTCCAGAAGGTTCTACATCTTTCTTATGTTCACTTGTAAATTCTACTTGTTTCTTATGTTAACTGTTCTTCTAATTTCTGGTAAATTCTGTCTGTGTATAAATAGCAGAGCACTCTGCCTGAGAGGCAGTCAATGCTGCGTGTATGTTGAGTTCGTAATAAACGTGCTTTCAGTATAAGTGCTGTGTTTAGTCGCCTTCGAAGTCAAGCCTACTTCCATTGCAACGTGACATTGTTTGGTGGAGGCGCCGGGTAAATTGTGCAACAGCTGCATCACCGTGGCTCCGATTAGGCAACGTAGAAGCCGTCGCTTACACGGACTGGAACCGGAATACAAGGGATACACCGAGTACGTCCTTCCTAAAGTCCGTATTATCAGAAGAACTATGGAGACGAAACCAGCAATAAGCTAGCTGCACATCAGACACCCGTCGGTGTTCTCTGGAGATGCTGGACAGGACCCCAACAAATGGCTAAAAGGGTTCGACCGAGTCGCCAAGTACAACAGGTGGGATCATGCGATGTGCTTGGCCAACGTTTATTTCTACCTGGATGGAACAGCCCAGCAATGGTTCGGAAACAACAAAGACAAGTTGAATGACTGGGAGACGTTCCAGGAGGAACTTAAGAAGACGTTTGGAGACCGCCAGCGACAAATCCGCTCGGAGGAAGAACAACTAAAGAACCGGGCCCAACGACATGGTGAGCCGACACAATCGTACATACAGAGTGTTTTGGCCCTGTGTAACGTAGTCAATCCGAACATGACTGAAGCGGACAAAATCACGCACCTGATGAAGGGAATTGCAGAAGATATGTACCAAGCTCTTCTGATAAAAGACGTCGCTACGACAGAAGAGTTCATCAAGTGGTGCCAGCGTATTGAAGAGATGCAACAAAGGAGGGTTGGACGCAAGAAGTATGATAGACTCCCAAATGTAGTCCCTATGGCCGTTGTGGAAGACCAGCAGGACTTGGCTTCTCTCATACGACAAATCGTGAGAGAAGAATTACAACAGTGCATGGCAGCCGGGACTATTAGACCGAGCGAGCATCAGATTATGGCCATGGATGTGAGCCCTGTAAGTCACGAGGTAGCCGACGCCGCTGAGGACGAGGTATTTCAAACATTAGCTCCTGTCTGCCCCGCCAATCGCACCAGAAGTGAAGAATGGCGTCGCCCTGCTATGACTTACGCTGCAGCCGCCAAACGGCAGCCCATGAACCGACCGACACGACCTCAGCCAACTCCCCCGGTAACTATGACGCCCCGCAGAAGAACAGACGTCTGGAGGACAGAAGACAACACACCACTGTGTTTCCACTGTGGACGCCCTGGACATGTCGTACGCTACTGCAGAGAGAGGAGGCGAGTATTCGATGATTATTTTGCCGCAAGACGTCAGCCGTTGGAGCAGTTCTATCCAAGGCAGTCACCTGCTGATGAGTTCAGTCGACCTATGGGAAGAAGCCCATCGCCGTATCCTAGACGAGGTCGCTCCCCGACGCGCCGCAGCCGTTCACCGTCGCCATACAGAGGTACCAGCCGCTCCCCTAGCCGCCGCGCCCAGGAAAACTAAGCGAGGCGACCATCTACGGAGGTGAGGCCGCCGCAGATGAATATCCTCCATGGACGACAGTCGCCAAGATGTCGGGAAATCTCATCGACGTCATAATCGACGGCCAACCTGTCCGAGCACTTGTTGATTCAGGAGCCTCTTTTTCTGTATTATCGGATAATTACCGCCGCACACTAAAGAAGACAATGTTCTGTGATACGGGAGCAACTGTGCTGAAGGTCGCGAATGGAAAGTACGTCCATCCAGCAGGAACTTGTGTCGCAAGAATAACCATCAACAACAGGACGCAGCCGTTTGAATTTGTCGTGTTAACAGAATGTAGTCACAATGTCATCATCGGATGGAACTTCCTTCAGGCATCCCAAGCTATCATTGACTGTGGAAGATCTGAGCTGCAAATTGAAGAAGTTGTTCCGCCAGATACACGTAATACAGAATTTTCTGGGAAGTTATTCGTCGTTGAGAATGTGACGATACCGCCATTGACAATGAGAAGAGTTGCAGTCGCAAACACAGATGACTGGTCAAACTGTGAAGTTCTTTTGATAGTAAAAAGTTTATCAGGCTCACAAAAGAAATTTACATACCAGCGGCTGTCATAAGCATTACCGGTGGTCAAGGAGAGATTTGGATCACAAATTGTCACGAGCAGTCACAACTTATCCCCAAGGGAATGTGTATCGGGACAGCTGAACCAATCCAGGACGGTGAGCTCAACGTCATCAATGAAGACCAATGCCCTGCTATTAGTACAGACAACATGCTGGATGAAACAAACGTGGAACTGCCAATAGGGCCTGGACTGACCAAGGAACAACGCCAGCGGGTGTTAGGTATACTACGCCAATTTTCGGATACATTCACACCTCAGCAGGGGAAAAGTCAGACGAAACGGCCCACGATAAAGCACTGTATCAATACTGGGGACCATCCGCCAATTAGCCAGCGTTCGTATAGAGTGTCGCCAGCTGAAAGACGGATAATTCGGGAGGAAGTGGAGAAGATGACATTATTCAACCTTCGGAGAGTCCTTGGTCGTCTCCGGTGGTCCTCGTAAAGAAGAAGGATGGCACGTGGCGATTCTGTGTCGACTATCGGCGGCTGAACAGTATCACAAAGAAAGATGTCTACCCATTGCCGCGTATTGATGACACCTTAGACTGCTTGAAAGGAGCTACATACTTCTCAACTATGGACATGCAGACAGGTTACTGGCAAATCGAGGTTGACGAAGCTGACAGGAAAAGACGACTTTTATTACACCTGACGGTCTCTATGAATTTAAAGTAATGCCATTTGGATTATGTAATGCTCCAGCCACATTCGAACGCATGATGGACAACTTGCTTCGACACCTTAAGTGGACGACGTGTCTCTGCTATTTAGATGACATTGTCGTTTTCTCGAAAACATTTGAAGAACATCTGAGTCGCCTGTCAACTGTGTTGAAGTGTGTTCAGGCTGTAGGTCTCCGCCTCAATCCAAAGAAGTGCCTCTTCGTCGCTAAAGAGATAAAAATCCTGGGGCACCTAGTCAACGGAGATGGTGTCCGTCCTGATCCATATAAAGTAAGGGAAGTCACAGAATTTCCAACTCCTCAGCACATTCGTGATGTGAGAAGTTTTCTCGGGCTGTGCTCATACTACCGACGTTTCATAAAACTATTGACAAGGCACGTCCATTACAAGAACTTCTGCAGGGAGGCGCCAAATTTTACTGGGATGAGACAAAAGAAAGAGCTTTCCGGGCACTTAAGGAGGCTCTAACTTCCGCACCAGTGCTAGCCTTGTATGACGAGAATGCAGAAAAGGAACTTCACACAGACGCCAGTGGCTATGGGATTGGTGCAGTGCTTGTACAAGTTCAGGAAGGTGCCGAAAAAGTGATAGCCTATGCGTCAAGAGTACTCTCAAAGTCCGAGATAAACTACTCTACAACTGAAAAAGAATGTCTCGCTGTTATCTGGGCTATCAACAAGTTACGACCGTATTTATTCGGCAAACCATTCACCGTCGTGACAGATCACCATTCTTTGTGTTGGCTGACTAGCTTGAAGGATCCATCAGGTCGACTAGCAAGATGGGCACTAAGACTCCAAGAGTACGATGTCACAGTGGTATTCAAGAACGGGCGCAAACACAAGGATGCCGACTGCCTTTCGAGGAATCCATTAGTGGAACACTACAATATTAATGAAATTTCAGCTCTCACTGAATTAGATGACGTTACAGCTGAACAGAGAGAAGATCCAACACTATTAAAAATGATGGAGGCCCTGGAGAAAGGAGAACCGACCAATGGAGAGTTCCAACTTATAAACGGAACATTGTACAAGAGCAACTACGATCCACTGGGCCCCAAATGGCTACTCGTTGTTCCAGCTCATCTCCAGCCAGCTATTCTCAAATATTTCCATGATGCTCCAGTATCCGGTCATCTGGGATTCGTGAAGACCCTAGACAGAAACAGACGCAGGTATTACTGGAAAGGTCTCTACCGATCTGTCAAGCACTATGTGAGTCACTGTAAAGAGTGCCAGCGACGGAAACATGTGCCGCAATTACCTCCAGGACATCTCGTACCGATTCCGCCGGCAGCAGCTCCATTCCACCGAGTTGGGATCGATCTTTTAGGCAGGTTCCCGAAGTCGACAACCGGTAACCGTTGGATAATAGTCTGCACTGACTACCTCACACGCTACGCTGTCACCAAACCTGTGCCGACTGCAGAAGCTCCAGAGATCGCAAAATTCCTTGTAGAAGACATTATTTTGAAGCATGGAGCACCACGTGTCATGATATCTGATCGTGGAAAAGTATTCCAGTCAAAACTAGTATCAGAGGTAATGTCACGGTGCAACATTGTCCGCAGAATGACAACTGCATACCATCCTCAGACAAATGGTCTTACAGAACGTTTTAACAAAACGTTAGCCGACATGCTGTCGATGTACGTCGATGTTGAGCAGAAGGATTGGGATACAATTCTGCCAGTCGTGACATTTGCTTACAATACCGCAAGACAAGACACCACAGGCTTCACTCCGTTTTTCCTGCTCCATGGCCGTGATGCTGAGACGACAATGGATACACTGTTCCCGTTCCAACTGGATGACACTCAGGATGACTATGTTAAACAGCTCATCACCAGGGTCGAAGAAGCAAGACAGCTGGCTCGCATACGGACACTGGACGCCCAGGAGAAGGACCGTCAGCGGTATAACGAGAAGCACCGACCTGTTGTGTACAGCCCAGGAGATCTGGTATGGATTTTTACCCCTGTACGGAAGGTTGGACTGTCAGAAAAGTTATTGAGGCGATACTTTGGTCCGTATCGTGTCATACGCCGCCTGTCAGACGTCACATACGAAGTTGAGGATTATGAGCCGTCGTCGAAACGTCAAAAACGGAGAGACATTGTTCACGTCCTGCGCATGAAGCCTTACTACGATCCTGAAGAGCAGGTAGACGATAATGGCTTCTTGTTCAAGGACTTTAAGGACGGTAGCGTTCCTGATGAAGCCACGACAGGAACATCTGTCGTCGATAATCGCGGAGAAAGGAAGGATTCTCTTGAACTGTCATACAGAGGACCCATGACACGGTAAAGATCCAGGACATTGCAGCTGGTATCCACAGGGATCATAACAGCGGGTCGCTGTTTCTCCAGGAGAGGGAGCAATGCCGTGAGAGACCACGAACACCAACTGCCCGCGTGGCGCAGGGGATAGCGTCACGGACAGCGGAGCAGAAGGTCGCCGGTTCAATCCCGCCCACCGGCAAACATTTATTTCTTTGTAATTTACAATTCCAGAAGGTTCTACATCTTTCTTATGTTCACTTGTAAATTCTACTTGTTTCTTATGTTAACTGTTCTTCTAATTTCTGGTAAATTCTGTCTCTGTATAAATAGCAGAGCACTCTGCCTGAGAGGCAGTCAGTGCTGCGTGTATGTTGAGTTCGTAATAAACGTGCTTTCAGTATAAGTGCTGTGTTTAGTTGCCTTCGAAGTCAAGCATACTTCCATTGCAACGTGACAATATTTATGGTGCAAGGTGTAATTTCATCATTTAAAGATGTTGTTCATATCTTGCCTGTTAACAGAATAACTGCAGATCAGTTGTTTAATGTTATTAAAAAGTTAGTTCTTGGACTGGAAGAATTAGGCTTAAAAGTTATTTGTATTGCTTCTGATATTAATTCAGTCAACAGAAAGGTTGTTTCCAATTTTGCAAATCCACCACAACAGAGCATTGCATACCCACACCCTGCAGATAATTCCCAGCCCTTGTTTTATGTAATAGATGCTGTACACAATTTCAAGTGCATTAGGAATAACTAGCTTAATTTAAAAGATGAATTTCTGACATTCCACTTCCACAACTTTGAAGATCCATGTTTAAGAATGAAAGCTTCATTTTCTGCTGTTAGAGCTGTATTTGACATGGAAATTAATAAATTAGTAAAATTTGGGTATGGTTTGAATATAAAAGCTCTGTGGCCCTCTTCATTAGAGAAACAAAGTGTACAGCTTATTTGTCAGGTTTTCAATGACATCAGGTGCAGTTTACTTCAACTGGGGCCTACAAATAAGATTGAAAATTTTGAAGGAACTGCAGAATTTATTAATATAATAAGCACATGGTGGAAAATTACGAAAGTTTAGTCCCCTTCGAAAGAAATTAAGACTTAAAGAGGAAATGCAAAAACCTCTGATAAGTCACAAGGATGATGAGAGGTGTAGATTTTTAGAAAAGTTTTTAAATTGGCTTGATAACTGGAGCTCTATGAATTTGCCAACTGGTCAGTTCAGTAAAGAAACACATATATCACTTAAGCATACAACATATGCACTATTGGAACTGAGGTCTCACTGTCTGTCTGATCTTAAAATGTCATATGTGTTACCTGCAAAATTTCAGACAGATGCATTAGAAGCTAGGTTCAGACTATATTGATAGCTGGCTGGTTCTCAGTACCATGTTTCAATAAAGCAAATATTTCAGGCAGAGAAAGAAAATTAGGTTATCAACTTTGTTAGAGCTTTCATTACAAAGAGACTCTGCTAAGAAAATTGTAATAGAATCTTTACAAAGTTGTGACCAATCTGAACGTCTTGATGTAGCCTTGGATATCTTAGCATCAGATATTTGTAAGTTAAGTGTCAGTGAGTCTGATTTGGAATTGGTTAGGCCAGAATTACCAGTACTGACATATATTGCTGGATATTGTTGCTACTGTGTACTGAAGAAATTAAACTGTACTAGCTGTGCTGAATTTCTAACTATGGATAAACAGTTGGCATGTGTTGCAGAACATAAACTTTCTAAAGATCTCAACAGAAAAGTCCACTGTTGGTTGTAGTGTATTCTTTCTATTAGATACAACTATTATCAAATGAACACAGTGAGTCCTTCCTTAAGCTTCAAATTCTACAACAAGCTGCAAGTAAATTAATTCTTGATTCCATCAAAGGCAATGAAGATTTCTTAGTAGATCTCTGTGACAAACATTCTGCACTGCAACTGTGGAAATCCAATACATTGACAAGTGTAAACATTTTGCTTAATAACTATTGTAAAATACAAAATAAGGCGCAGAGTTTATTAAATAAAAGAAAACTAATAACTCTTGCAGAAGGACATACTTTAAGTAAGGAAACTGAGAAAAAAGTATACCTAAGGGTCAATTGAAGGCTGGGATACCACCCGTTAGCTTTGTCCCTTGACGTAAGCATGTTGTCGTATATGACTTGATACAGTAATCATTTTCCTTCTGTTACAAACGTGACATTACTTTTTTTTTAATACAAACTGATCAATTTAGCTTCACCCACCCACATATCCGAGCTCCATGTTTTATTTAATAAAAACTTATCATATGAAACATTGATCATTCGTAATGGAAACTTCTTGGCAGAACATTAATGCTAAGGAAAGTTTCTGTGTGTATATTGGAAGGTTTTACATTTTAGTATTGTTTGTGTTTTGGAATGTTGCTTTGCTGTCTTCCGTACTTTTGTCCATTTACTATGTCACCGCCAATGAAGTAATGGGTCAAAGCCGACAGATGGTATCCTGTTCTTCGGTTATGCTGTACCTATTTTATAACTAGGTATTCAGTTATGTAAGCTTAATAATAACTTTTACTGCTAAATGTAAGAAGTTTACACATGGATTTCTCCAAAGCTGACTTAAAAAATAAAACATTCAGTATAGAGTGCAAAACAGTACTCTACACCTACCATTACTATTACCTACATTAATCAGTCTGGATGTATGATGGTGAGGTGAGAACGAGATGTCACGCAGGAGGCAATTACGTGCATATAGCTGTATTGTTTTGCCACGTTCCTCCTATTAGTCTGAATGTGTTTTGAAATATTTTATTTCTGATATTCATAAGGTCATTTGAGATAGTGATATCGGTTCTTAGTCTCTGACTATTGTTTCCAGCATGATGAGGGTTTATTATTGCTGGCATATGTTGTTTTCATACTTGTGACTCTTGTCCTGATTGAAAGAGAGTGGTTTTAGGTATTATGCAAATGACGTGTTTTATATATTTGTGTCCCGTGGTGTTCACATTCTGTGTTGAAGAGTCTGTTGCTTATAGGCATCCATTGTGGTTGGATAAACTAGTAATTTCCTTGATTCTTAATGTGTGGTTTTCTTTTCTGTGTGTGTGTGTGTGTGTGTGTGTGTGTGTGTGTGTGTGTGTGTACTTTTGGTTGGCCTGCCCACCATGTACATGTTTCGTACACATGTTTGCCACAATACTGACATATAGGTACGTGTTTTTCTTATGTAAAAAGACTTCATAATTTCAAGATAAATTTCTTGCAATTTACTGGTAGTTTCCATAAGAGTTGGCTGAAGTATTCATTGAAATGCTATCACATTAGCATTTTTAAAAATTGGGTGCTCTCTGGATGCTGCTGTGAAAGTCACTTTGGGTCTGCCAAAGTTGTCATATTTGTTTGAAATTTCATGCATTGAATTCCTTTTTTTATTCTTTTTATATCCCTGCAATAGTTTTTATCTATTTCAATGTGTGTTTGACATATTACCAGTACTTGTTTTCATCTTTTGGAGATGTAATGCACTTTTTCTGTGCATATTCAGTGCACTTTGTCCAGTATCACAAATGTGAACTGTGTTGTTATTTTTTAAGAGCAGTTTTAAATAGTTGACTAATTATATAAATATGATACTGTATCCACATATTAAGCCATCCCTACCAGGTTACTTTGATGTCAGTCATTATGCTTTTGAAACTGGTTTAGTAATTGATAGTTACTTCATTTTTTTATATTTACTTTTTTTGGATATTGCTACTCTGTGACATTGAGCAGTGTTTCCGCAAGTGTTATATGCATGCATTCCATTGTAATTGGATATTACAGTTGTAAGAAAAAAAGATTAAAATTAACACATTTTAAAAAAGATGATTGATAGGCAGTGTATGTGTAAGTGGAACTGACCTTTATATTTTAGTTTTGATGAGGAAAGTGCAAAATTTTGTGAAAGTAGTTTGTTTTGAGAAAGTTGTGTAATGGAATTTACTCAGAATGGATTCTGAAACCATATCAGGGTTGTTGTTTTTGTCTTCAGTTCGGAGACTGGTTTGATACAGCTGTCTACCCTACTCTATCCTGAGCATGTCCTCATAAGAGTGGCATACAACATCCATTGGAATCTGCTTACAGTATTCATCTCTTGGTCTCCCTCTGTGACTATTAACCCCCCCCCCCCCCCACACACACACACACCCATACTTTCCTCCAAGGCTAAAGTTAAGATTCCTTGACGTCTTAGAATGTTTCCTATGAATTTATCCCTTCTTTTAGTCAGGGTAAAGGAGTTACAAATTATGTGATACTTTAACATGAAATTCATGATAAAATTCTAAAGTATTAATAAAGAAAAAATAGATTTACTCTTCATTGCAGAGTAATTATTCTGATATTTAATAAAATATAAAATGTGTATGTATGAGATGTTACAAAGAATGGAGTATTCAGATTATTATGAAGTAACACAAACTCTTCAATTTTTAATGTGTTTTGCAGTCAGATCATATTTGTAAAAAGATTACTTTCAAATCCCTTATTTACTTGCTATCACAGATAAGGATGTAATGTTGTCAATAGTTTCCTCTGACACTTTGCTGCAGAAAAATACCATTGTACATTTAAGGACAGACTGCATAATGGCTACATAATGATTACAGATTTACTGTTTACATAATACAGGGTGACTCAGGAGGAAAGGTACATGCTTTGAGGAGTGATACGACTGGAGATTGTGGACAAAAAACTTCTATAAACATACGCCCCTTTCTTAACTGTTTCTGGGTAAACAAACGAAAACAGATAAGAATGCAAAAATTGCAGGTGACAGTAAATTAAGATAATGCCATGTTATGGTTTGTTTAATTGTGCAAGTTTTCTCACATAAGATGTTCAACTTCAATACATTTTGCTGCTCGTGGAGACAGGTGTCTTGTCGTCAATCGGAGCTCATTTCTGCATTCCTTTACATGAGCACAATCATGTAAGAAATAAGCGAGAAGTTTCTCTCTCTGCACTTGTACACTTTTCATATACCCACACAAACAGTAGTTCAGTGGAGTAAGAGTGGGTGACCTCAGTGGCCAAGCAGTGACTGCACAGTGACCAGTCCAACAACTAGGATACTTTGTACTGAGATACTATGTCACTGGCTGTACAGAATGTGAAGGAACTCCATCATACTGAAAGTACACATGAGATTGTGTATACTGTACTTATTCGTATTCTGGTAACACATTTTGAAGAAAATCAAGATACGGTGTGCCATTAAGATTGTTATCTAAAATAACTGGATGGATGTTATGGTCGTCAATTATATTGCACCACACTTTGACTGAGAACATCTTCTGTGAGGAAACTTCACAATTACACAAACCATAATATAACAGTATCTTAATTTATTGTTACCTGTGCCTGGAAACAGTTAAGAAAAGGTCATATGTTTACTAGATGTTTTTTGTTCAGAATCACCAGTAGTATCAAACCTGAAAGTATGTACCTTTCCTCCTGACTCACTGTGTATGTATATTTGAAATCTACCAAACAGAAATATTTATAGAAATTAAAATTCTACATAAGTTTAAAAATGAGTGTTTAATGTATTTTATGAACAGCGTTTGTAATCTGTAAGTGTCTCTCTAAATCACTCATTAGGTCCACTTTAAGCTGGAATGCCTGATTTACTGATTATTCCAGTGGTTTTCTTAATTAAACCAATGGTGCACTGGTGACTGCAATTCATAGCAGTTCTCACAAAGTGATAATGCCTGTATAAAGATTTATTGTGCTCATAGTTTGTGGCAAATAGTTATCAGTTTTAGTTTTTATGATTTCTAATTTAATAAGCCCACATTTTTTTCAGTTTGGCATTATTTTTATAGTGATTTTTTTAATTGTGCAACGAAATCTCATACTTGTACAGTGTACAGTCCATAACTTCTTTGCCAATTTTGTAATTATTTAGATGTGGAGGTACAGAACAGTTGTTTACAATTTTGTTTGTTGTGTTAGTACTACGAAAATAAAAATGTTCATCATTAATAAAACTTTGGTATAACTGAATGGGTCGCTTGAAGAAAATGCTAGTGCTCAGTTGAGAAAGGATAAATCATATACTTGTTCCGTGAGTACAGTCTGAAAACAGTGACTGTAAATTCTTTTTATTTCTCGGTTTATGTTCCAGCCTCTAGGTTTAATCAAATGTACAGCATGAAGTAACTCAAAATACGCTCATGTGGGTTTGCACTTCTTTCTGCTGACTCTTACAGTTCAAAGTGTCATAGTATTCACCATTCCCCGCCGATTTAAGTAAAATACTGCTTTGTTTGCGAGAAAAAATGCGTTATCTGTCAGTAATTTCATTTTCATTGTTAAAACTTACGTAATTATGACATTTTTCAACGAGCAGAACGGTGTTAAGCGCAACGATTTCAATTTTTGTATGCCTGATACATCTAGGAAAAAAAAATCCTTTCGCCTCTTTACCAGAGAATAATAAATAAATTCTCAGTAATTGCATTTATCGTCAGCTCGATCGCCATAGTGTCAATAAGCGCCTGCATTTTATTAGTTTCTAAAATCGTATTAGCGCAACGATTTGGATGAAAGCATTGTTGATGGTAGCTGCCCCGGCCTTGAGCGTGGCCGGCGAGAAAGAGCAAAGGACAGGCCTCAGCGCGCTCCTCATGCCACGAAAGCAAGGTAGTTCCGAGCCGGCGCGATCGCTAGCAGGTTGTCCGCCACTGCGTCATAACAGGCAGCCACGAGGCCAACGAGAGAGACAGGCCGCGGCTCGCACGTGATATCACGTGATCAAGTGAGGCCTGAGCCGGCGCGATCGCTAGGGGATTGGCCGGCCGCTGGGGCACAGCCCATTGCCTCATAGCGGCCAGCCAATCCGCTAGCGATCGCGCCGGCTCAGGCCTCACTTGATCACGTGATATCACGTGCGAGCCGCGGCCTGTCTCGTTGGCCTCGGGGCAGCCACTGAGCTAGCGATCGCGCCGGCTCTGAAATACCTTGCTTACGTGGCATGACGTGCGCGCTCTGGCCTGACTTTCCACCACTACCTAGAGCAGAGGTGGGCAATGAGCGAGCCGCGCTCGCGGAGCCGCCTGCCTGAGCGGGAGCAGAGCCGCGAGCAGCTGGCGTCCATACCATAGTTCCTGCTGAAAACACTAGATGGCGCTATGCGCAGCCAACGCGCTGACGTAGCCACAGAAATGCACCTGGATGACTGCGTTATAAAATAACTTATAAAGATAATAGTGCAAACTCTGCAGTATCCAACTCGAATGAAGATTCCACTGCTAGGGGTATGTCCTGAAAAATGCTATTATGTTTATAAGTAAGAAACTTATAAACATAATACTGGAAACTCTTCTCTAAAATGTCTAGCGTGTGCAGTCGAGCCGGCAAATATCTTATAAAGATAAGAGCAAAGTATGTGCGCCAGCAAGCATGCGGACCTCTAGCGGCAACTAGGGTAACTACCGGCCGAGCGCGAACGCTGCTCTTTTTCCGGCCTGAGCCGGAGCTCTGCTCATTGAGCCGATTTGTGCCCACCTCTGACGTAGAGAGAAGGCCGCGGCACTCGTGTGTGACGTCAGGCAGAGTAGGTTGCATGCACATAGCTGACTTGCTCCATGCTTCGGTACAGTGGGCTGTGCCCCAGCGGCTACCCAGTCAGCTATGCGTGTGCAACCTACTCTGCCTGACATCACACGAGCGCCGCGGCCTTCTCTCTAGGTGGTGGTGGTCTTTCCCATTGGCCGTGTCCTTGAGTAGGTGACCTCACAGTTGAGCTGTGAACCTTGTTGTTTAGGTGGTGTTGGCTGGTTACAAACTACTTATCAACTACCTTATACTAAGGACAGCACAAATATCCATGCCCGATGGGGGATTCGAACCCCCGACCGTAGTGGCCGTGCAGACCGTGACTGGAGCGCCTCAGTCCCCTCGGCCACCGCGGCCGGCTGTGCGTGATTACTAGGTGGTGTATGACACTACTTCAGTGTATATTTGCTATGTGGTAGACGGTGATGAGCATAAATATAAGCAAGAATAATTGTGCTGTTGCTACGTGCAAAAACGTAGCTTACAAAACCCAGGGTGCACTTTTATCACCGCTTTGTATTGAAGGAACCTACATATTGACATCGCGGTTGAATCAAGATTGCTTGGAAAATTATTTTTCTAGACTTCGGGGTCTCAGCACATTCTACAACAATCCTATAGCTTTCGAAGTAAAGAACAGAATGCGTCTAATTTTAACAGGAAAAGCCAAGGAAATTCCACTGTCCCGTCCTTCTGTTGCCAACGAACGATGCCACCTTCAGTCTCCAAATGTGATAGAAACAGAAGGAGAGACTGGCAGTTTTATTTCAAGCGAGTTATGTTTGAGTGCATTGGGCAAGTCTGTCTGAAATATTGATTTTACTGATTCTTGTAGTAGAACTGAAGAATATCTGCTTTCGGACATCGATATTCAATGCTCAGAGTGTTACACAAAAGATGTTGCTCAAAGTGCCTTGAAGTATGTTGCAGGTTATGTCGGCGTCAAATGCAAAAACATTGATAGTTCGTTAGGGACAACAGAAAATCGCCATTTAGATCGCAAAGGAGTTACAAATGAGGACTGGATCGAAGGTATATCGAAAGGAGTGCATAACTGTAGACTGGGATACCACCTGTCTGTTTTGACCCATGTCATCAAGATGTCGGAAAACCAGTATACAGGATATCTTAATACTTCTTTACTGTAGATACAAATAATCTGTAGTTATTATAGATAAAATTTACCATCGAGCACAGGTCTTAGCCCAAAAATTCTCGCCTTGGCGCTCACATACGAAAAAATCTGTTAACCTGCACCTAACCATCAGAGAAGCTACACATTACTTTTTAAACGCAAAATATTAATCTGTTTTGTTTGTAAACAATCTATCGTCTTTAACTCAACCACCACATAATCACTCACGCCTTCTACAAACACGCACGAACCTCAAAAATACCGCGCTGTGATAACGTCACTGGTCAAAGCTGACGGGCGGTATCCCCGTCTACAGGTGAGCCGAAAGGAGGTCTCATTTACCGTCATCTGAATGGCTTGCGGCAGAGTCAGAGTTCGAAAGTATTTTCGCTCTTTTTCATGGCTCAAGTGTGTCCAAGTGCCGCAGTGTAATGGAAAAATCAGTATCTACAATTCACAAAAAGTTTCCAAAATAGAAAAATCATAGCATTGTATGTAAGGACAAGGACATTTATCTGAATAAGGTATTTCAACAAGCGAGCAAAATGAGAACAATGAAAAAATATATATATATTCAGCGAAGAAAAACCGACTATGGATTGCGGCATCTTCAGCAATCACAGATTAATTTTGCAGTACGACTTTTGTGAGGTAAGGGATATATTGTCTTAACATTTTATTTTATGTGAATTGTGTAGTGAAATATAGCTTTCAGTTGTAAACTGTACATTTTTACCCGGACAGAAAACATTCGTAATGATTTTTTCAGTTTGCTCGTGTTTGTATATACATTTTATAGCCAAGAATGGCTAGGCATAATGTACGGGGGTGTGAGAGGGGGGGGGATAATTGTCGTTTACTGAGTCCAGTTATAGAAGTTTGCGTGTAAATGACGTGAGGAGTGCGTGCGTTACATTGGAGTCAGCGCCACCGCGTGACGTCATGCGTGGCAACCAATGGCGCTGTACAACCAGCTCAATATACCCAGCATAAGGCCCCTGTAACGTTGGCCGAAACGACGGTTATTAAAGTAATAGCCATCTTACATTATGACACATACAACAACCAAAAAAAACTTTTGTCATCTATCCACTGGAGATGCCTTGAAGTAAATAAAGGCGATAAATAAATAGATTGCAGCAGCAAAATTGAGTTTTTATTTCAAAAAAACTAAGTAGTTCTGATTTACGTAGCTCTGACGTAACACTGACACACGTCATTGAGACACTGCACAGGTTTCGTTCGTGTACAAATACAACAGCGCCCTCTGTAGAGGTGGCTAGCTTCTTCATGAACGTTCATGGGCATATTCCAGTGTTCTATTCCCTCCTCCTACCTCTCTCTGTCCATCTCCTCCTACATCTCTCTCTCTCTCTCTCTCTCTCTCTCTCTTTCTCTCTCTCTCTCGCTCTCTATCTGCCAATTTCCACCTTTCCTTTTCTCTGCAAATCAGCCGGCCGCGGTGGCCGAGGAGACTGAGGCGCTCCAGTCACGGTCTGCACGGCCACTACGGTCGGGGGTTCGAATCCCCCCTCGGGCATGGATATTTGTGCCGTCCTTAGTCTTAGCTAGTTCATAAGTAGTTTGTAAGCTTAGGGACTGATGACCCCGTAGTTAAGTCCCATAAGTTCTACAAACATTTGAACATTTTGATCTGCAAATCACCTCCTCGTCTCTCTGTCGAATTACTCCTCAACCTCTTGAGTCCGTTGCCTCCTCCTTGTGTGAAAAATTATATAACCCTGTTAACTCTTTCATTCCCAAATTATGAATTCAGCATTGGAAAAAATTAAAATTCAGTATTTTCTGTATTAATACAGTTCAATAAACGTCAAAATATGTGTTTTAAAATTATTTATCGAGCTATTGTTTTTTATGTCATATATTACATGCACAACAGAGACGTTTGTATCGAGGTATTTTATCACTTGGGACGTTATTTTGTGGATAGTTAACACTGTCAGATCAATAATGCTAGCATAATCTTCGCCACAGTACCAAAGACAAGACAATTCACTGCTGAAATAAAATAATATGAACCACACTCACGCTCACACTCACAGCCACGTACAGACGGCAACGCAACACAACGTCCAAGACGGACAGATTAATGCCTTAGAAGTGGCTACACGCCGTACCAAGCAGCAAAATGTCGAACTAGAAGCATGTTGTTCATCAACATTCAACAAGAATGCGACTTTATGGACTGACACACAAAGTACGGTATGAATCAGCTTTTAATTCGTTGTTGTCGAGGAACAACGCTGTGAATGAAGGGGTTATCTTTGATGGTGATCAGTGAAATGGTGTCTAAGTTTATCGCAAGGTACCCCCCGCCATGCACCGCATGAAGTCTTGGGTAGACGGTGACGTTCCTCTTGTTTTGTAGGTTAAGTGTGCAACATTTCATCAATATCGGAATAAAACCGCTGATTATGTCGACGTCCGTAAGTATAAAATACCCTCTGTGATGTATCATAGAAAATGTTACGCAGACAGTAACAGTAACAGTACATCGCAATGGGATGCACGGTACGGCAACTCATAAATACGAACAAACATGGCGCGACAGTTTCCCACGAATATCAGTGTTCATGACGTCATATCTCATAAACTAGAAGTCGCGAAATGAAATAATTTTGTAGGTGGTGTGAACGGATACTGTCTGAAAAGTACGTAGCGAATACATTTAGTAGCATACAAGTAATAAATTTTAACGTCATTCATAATGCTGCTGTTTTTCATGTATCTCATTGTTCATGGCGTCATATATCCTGAAGTGTATGTCGTACAATGATATAATTACGCCAATAACTTTCGTGAAAGAGCAAGCAAAATGTTGACAAAGTTTCATTGCAATCCGATGAACGCCGCGACAGCGCATAAAATACGAACAAACATATCAATAAAAAAAACCAATAAACCTTCATTTTTATGCATTGGAAGATTTATGAGACAATCTGAAGAGGTCTGTTAGACGGTTCGCGGTTGATGCTGTCATTTATCGGTTAGTAAAGTCATTATAAGACCAAAAGCAGCTGAAAAACGATTTTGACAAGATATCTGCATACTGCGAAAGTTGGCAATTGACTCAAAATAATAAAAAGTGCGAAGTCATCCATAAGAGCACTAAAGGAAATCGGTTAAACTTAATTTATACGATAAGTCAGTCAAATGAAAAGGCTGTAAATTCAATTAAATACCTAGGAATTATAATTACGAACAACTTTAATTGGAATGTTTGTATAGCTTATGGGACTTCACTGCGGGGTCATCAGTCCCTAAACCTACAAACTACTTATGAACTACCTTATACTAAAGACGGCACAAACATCCATGCCCGAGGGGGGATTCGAACGCCCGACGGGAAACGGCCTCGCGCATCGTAGCATAGCGCCTCAATGCGCCCGGCCGCTCCGCCACGACTCTTTAATGGGAAAGAACACAATGAAAATATCGTGTGGAATGTAACGTTTCATTGCAGAACACTCAGAAGATGCAACATTTCCGCTTAAGAAAATGCCTACACTGCACTTGAGCGTCCTAGTTTGGACAATTGTTGCGCAGTGTGGGATCGTCGCCCGCTGGGACTGACGGAGGACATGGGAAAAGTTCGTAGAAGAGCAGCTCGTTTCGTATTATCGCGATACAAGGGAGACAGTCACTGTGTATAAATGCAACACATCTTCAGGAAGACGAAAACCGAGTTTCGTAAACCGTTTTTCGCTGTCTTGTTCACATGTTATAACCAGTCCTAGCCTACGTAATATAGAGGCTGAAAAACAGCCGATTTAGTTCCTGATTTAAGTCAGCACAATCTGTATTTATCTTTACTTAAATACACACACTCATGCTCACTCTAATATTTATACTTTTATTTAAGGGTAAAAAAAGTCACTCTGTCCACATGTGCGAAAATTCTTAATAAGAAAATACAATCTGACAAGCCAAGAACGCTTCAAAAATGGTTGCGTTTACATGGGCACGAAAATCGAATGTGGAACTGGAAAACCGCTTTACAGAAGTGGACTTCCAGAATCGATTTAGGAGTATGACCAAGCAATAGCGGAATTGGGAAATCGGTCTACGAAATCCGGTTTTGGGAGCCCATGTAAAAGCGGTGTCACTGAAATGATGTAAGAGTTGGTTTGGAAATCACTAAAAGAAAGGAGTTATTCGCTGCGGCGAAGTCTATCTGCATAATTTATTTCACTAACTTTCTCCTCCGAATGCAAACATATTTTGTTAGCACTCACCTTACATAGTTAGATCTAATATATAGAGTGTCCGTATATTTGTACGTGTTTCATACAAATCTACAGTTTTGTTCCAATCTTTCTGAAATTTTGTACACGTAAGCTTCATTCCATGAGGACGGTCGCCGTAAGTGTAAGACTCAAATACGATATATAGTGCACGAGATATGACGTCATAAACAGTGAGATGCGCGGAAAAACTGCTGCATTTTGCGACAATGCTGCTCATTTTCTCCTAAACAATTACACCGATTTCAACCAAATTTGGTACACACATTCCTTACCGTGAGGTAACACTTGCTGCATGGTTAAGAATCAGATACGACACATGGTTCAAAAGATATTACGTCATAACCAATAGAAATCGCAAAGAATGCCATATAATGCGGCGAGACTTTGAAATACACTGTATGAGAATGACAGTACTTAGCGACTTGCAACAAACTTTAAACATAATTTCAAACCTTTATCAAACTTTTTCTCGTTGGCAACCATAGTAAAATGACGAAATGAAAAAAGTTTCTCGCTTACTACTTTTCCGCTATTTATGGAGTAAAACTACGGCACTCGGTATGACGTTACAATTTATAATTTGAGTACTACAACCTGTAGCGACAGGAAAATTTAGAGACAGTATACACATATTTAGTTGAATGTAGCTTCTAAATTTTATCACATTCCGACACGTAGTTCATGAGATATGAGCACGTAAACAGTAACGTTCCGGTGTTCATTGATTAAAACTACGGTGTTTGGAATGACGTTACAAATCATAATTTCTGCACTACAAAATGTAGCGGCAGAAATTTTACAGACAGTATACACGCATATAGTTGAGTGTACCTTCTAAATTGTATTACAGTGCGACACATAGTTCATGAGATATGAGCACATAAACAGTAGCGTTCATGGAAAACCGCCCCATCACGCACCACGTTTTAATCTATTACTTCTTTACCAATAACTGTGTCCCCAATAGATTTTACAGGCACACAGCCCTTATACAAATGAATGTATACTTGAACAATGGCAGGAATAAATAAATAAATGAGGCGCTCCAGTCACGGTCTGCACGGCCACTACGGTCGGGAATTCGAATCCCCCCTCGGGCATGGATATTTGTGCCGTCCTTAGTATAAGGTAGTTCATAAGTAGTTTGTAAGTTTAGGGACTGATGACCCCGTAGTTAAGTCCCATAAGCTTAACAAACATTTGAATTTTTTTTTTTTTTTTTTTTTTTTTGATATAAATAAATACCCGGGCAGCACCGGGTTTTCAGCTAGTACGATAATAAGATATCACTATGTTGTAAAAATTGGCAATTGAGTCTAAATAATGAGAAGGGTGAAGTCGTACACATAAGTACGAAAAGAAATACGTTAAACTTGGTTTACAAGATAAATCAGTCAAAAGTGAAGGCCGTAAACTCCACAAAATACCTAGGAATTACTATTACTTCAGGCTTAAACTGGAAAGAACACGTAGATAATGTCGTGAGAAAGGCGAACCTGAGACTGCGTTTTATTGGCAGAACACTTAAAAGATGCAACACAACTACTAAAGAGGCTGCATACACTACGCTTGTCCGTCCTTTTTTGGAGTATTGCTGCCCAGTGTGGATCCTTATCAGGTGGTTTTGACGGAGGACATCGAAAGAGTCCAAAGAAGGGCAGTTCGTTTCGTGTTGTCACGATACAGGGGAGACAACGTTACGGATATGATACACGATCTGGGATGCGAATTATTACAACAACGGCGCTCATTGCTGCGGCGTGGGCTACTTACGAAACTCCCATCGCCAACATTCTCCTCCGAATGCGAAAATATATTGTTGACTCCCACTTACATAGGTAGAAATGACCATCAGAATAAAGTAAGAGGAATCACAGCTCGAACGGAGAGCTTCAGGTGTTCTTTCTTCCCGCGCGCTATTCGAGAATGGAATGGGAGATATATAGTATAACGGTGGTTCGATGAAACCTCTGCCAGGCACTTAAATGTGATTTGCAGAGTATCCCATGTAGATGTAGGTAATCATAATAAAACAAGAGATATCAGCTCGAAAACGGAAAGATTAAGGTGTGCTTTATTCCTCGTGTGCTATCAGAGAATGGAACGGTAGAGAAATGTTGATCGTGTGGCATTTTTGTCCGTTAGACCCCAGATAGGATCGGCGTGCCTGGTGCAAGTCTTTAGGTGACGTCACGTGGGCGACATGCGCGTCGGTGATGATGAAATGATGATGTGGACAACACAACAGCCAATCCCCGAGTACAGAAAATCTCCGATCGAAACAGGAATCGAACTCGGGCCCCTGCGTGGCAATCTAGCACGCTGTTCACTGGACTACGGAGTAGTTTTCGGTAGTTCGCGAACGAACTAGTTCGAAAGAGCGCTCCCACAGGCGAACTACGCGAACTAGTTCGCAGATCCTTCACCTCTTAGTTCGTCCGCTCTTTTTCCGAAGACTGACGGAACAGCGAGAGGACGCGAGAGCGCGCAGAATCGCGTGATTCCCTTCTGCCAGTTAACGTCATTTCGAACTGAGATCTATTTTAAAAATAAAATACTAAGAGTACTCGGTATGCAAAGTAGTTGAATACCATTGTATCACTCATTCGTGTAAATAACTGGTTTATTTGCTTGATGTCTAATTGCCCAAAAATACGGGCAATAGCACACGCTTGCGCAACACTGAACATTATTTGCGGCTATTTGCTGATGATGCTGTGGTGTATGAGAGGGTGTCGTCTTTAACTGACTGTAGTAGCATACATGATGACTTAGACAAAATTTCTAGTTGGTGCGAAGAATGGCAGCTAGCTCTCAATGTAGAAAAATGTAAGGTAATGCGCATGAGTAGAAAAAACAATCCCGTAATGTTCAAATACAGCATTAGTAGTGAGCTTCTTGATGGTGTCGCGTCGTTCAAATATCTAGGCGTAACATTGCAGAGCGATATGAAATGGGACGTACATGTAAGGACAGTTGTGATTAAGGCGGACAGCCGACTTCGGTTTATTGGGAGAATTTTGGGAAGATGTACTTCACCTGTAAAGGAGACCGCGTATAAAACGCTTGTACGACCACGTCTTGAGTATTGCTCAAGTGTTTGGGACCCGCTGGAGATCAGTTTAGAGGAAGACATAGAGGGTGTTCAGAGGCGAGCAGCTATGTTTGTTACTGGAAGGTTCGACCAATGCGCACAAAGACAAGATAAGAGAAATTAGGGCTCGTACGGAGGCATATAGGCTTTCTTTTTTTCCTCGTTCTATTTGGGAGTGGAGTAGGAAAGGAAATGCCTAGTAGTGGTACAGTGTACCCTACGCCACGCACCTTACGGTGAATTGCGGACTATGTATGTAGATGTAGATTATATGAAAAAGCTGTCATAACAAAAGAAAGAGCTCTTTTAATAGCTGTAGCAAAAGCCAAAAAGAGCGGACGAACTAAAAAGAGCGACCTACTTCGCGGCCGAGCTGCGAACTAAAATATGCGTGATCGGTCGCGATCTAAAATATGTGTTACTAGTAGCGAACTATTATGCCAAACGTATCTCGCTTCTTAGATCGTTGGATTCTTTTCCGAAGACCGACGGGCAATAGCGAGAGGACGTGCAGCAGAATTAAAAATCACGTGTTTGCCTTCTGCTGATGAGAGCCATTTCGAGGTGAGCGTCTGCCTGCTAGATTACATAGTTCAGTGCTACAAAATTTCAGTTTTGAAGTATTCTGCACTCTGCAATATCTGACTAATAAATTCCATAATGACAAGATATAGAGATAACTCTAAACTTAAACGCGAGAAATTATTCACAAACTGTTTCTTTTAGTTTGCGTGATATCGTTAGCGCCTCACGTAGTAAGCGCATTAAGCAGAAGGTGGGGGAACTTCTCCCTCCACCTGCATGCGCAGACCACGCCGCTCAGCCGTCACTGGGAGAGGACGAACTAAATGTTCAAATGTTTGTAAATCTTATGGGACGTAACTACGGGGTCATCAGTCCCTAAACTTACAAACTACTTATGAACTACTTACGAACTAGCACAAATATCCATGCCTGAGGGGCGATTCGAACCCCCGACAGTAGTGGGCGTGCAGACCGTGACTGAAGCGCCTCAGTCCCCTCGGCCACCGCGGCCGGCGAGGACGAACTAAAAGAACGAACTAAAGTCAGCGCTCCCGATAGCGAAGTATTATGCGCAAGTCTACTACGGAGTAGGGATGGGAAAAACCGGCCGGTTAAAACCGATACCGGTATTTTAGTTTTGAATAACCGGTGTTTTCGGTATTTATTTGGTGTCGGTTGTAACCGGTTTTTTCTAGTTATTGCCAAGAACCGGGTAAAAAAACCGGTACGACTACTTCCTGTAGTAGTGGTTCCAAATGTGTTTTTTGTAAATAATTTTAAAAAATTAAAACTAGTAGACCCTAATATTTAGGGCTATTCCTAAAATTTCCACTGCTGTGAAATATTAGGCCATCGCAGTAACTATGAAAAGCGATCAGTGATAATTTAAGTACAATCCCGGCAGTCAGAAACGCGCAACAAACGCGTGGCATAAGAACTGGTGCAACTATTGAGGCATCGATGCACCTGTTGCCGTGTGGCGTGGCCTATTAGACGATGCGCGTGCACCGGCAGTGTACAAGACTTGCTTCCCGTCTGGTCATGCGGCAGTTCCTTGCTGTCGTCGCCAGACATCGGTTGTGTCTTAAATGGCACCATCCTGAGTGTGGAAGTACTTCACGAAGTACGGGAGCAGTGAGATACAATGCTACATTTGCTTTAAAAAGGTAAAAACGGGTGGAGGTACTACAAACATGCTATGTCATTTAAGGAGAAACCTTACAAAATGTTCCTTGGAATAGAACGTAAATTCGATTCATATACCTATTACGTAAGTGATGTATTCTAAGCTTGGAATAATAACTTTTAATGTCTTATCATATTGTTATGCTAACAAATTTTATTAATGTTATTCCTTGATAGTGAGGGGCTTTTTTAATAACCAGTATGGGCTTAGGTAACATTGATCATGTGGTACCTCGTGAGGTAGCCGTGTGGACTGAGGCTCAATGTCACAGACTGCGCGGCTGCTCCAGTCGGACGTTCGAGTCTTCCCTCCTGCCTCGGGCATGGGTGTGTATGTTGTCCTTAGCGTAAGTTACTTTCAGTTAGACTAAGTAGTTTGTAAGTCTAGGGACCGATGACCTAAGCATTTAGGTCTCATAAGAACTCACACCCATTTGAACATTCTTTGATCACGTGGTACAGAGCTTTCCTAGTTCAATTTGCGTAAATTTACACTGACAACAATCATACTGTTAGTCGGAACTGTGATTTTATTTTTCTAAATACTTCTGCAGCACTGATTGAAGTTTATTTACTGACTGTAACTTGTATATATTGTGTATGTAACGAGATATTCGTATGCGCTGGCTCACAAGTCCAACTTACGGAGTGGTTGGCTTAATATTCGCAACTGCCGGATGGAAATACTAGGCCAGTAAATCTGTATGCTTCGTATATCGTCTTCTACGGACTCCTGGCTAGGCTTACACACACACTCAAGAAGGCGTAGTATTGGGAGGGGATCTTGCAAAATATGGAAAGACGTGATTTGTCTTATAATGTAAATAAACCTAAATTTTAACTAAATTTCGTAAGTTTCGGTTTCGGCCGAAACTGGAAGAACCGAAAATTCGATTACGGTTCTGTTTCGGCCGCAAAATATGTTTCGGTCGAACTCTACTGGAAATAATAGCAATGAAAAACCGAAAACCGGTTATTTAAAAAACCGGTTATCTTGAGCAATTTTCACTGTGCGGTTAAACTGGAGATGAAAAGACCCGGTATAGCCGAAACCTGGTTGTTTCAGCTATAACCGCCATCCCTACTAGGGTTGCCAGATTGAACTCGAGGCAGGCCCGGAGACCAGACTGCCCCCCTCCCCCTTGGCCAATGACTCACCCCCCCCCCCCCCCAACTGCGACCAACTCTCCCCCCCCCCCCCAACCAGGATATTACACGTGAAATCTAAAAGAAAAAAATACTAATCATCTCCTCCCTCCCAGAAAATATCCCCGCATCTTACTTTCGTTGCCACTGAGGAATCTCTAAAAACATAAGGATATAGCTTATTACCACAATCTTGAGAATTGTAAAAATGGTGGTGTTTCACACCATGGTAAGTCAAAGTTAATTCCGTTGCACTGACTTTGTCGTCTTCTGCAGAAGATTGTTTCGGCAAGAATTTAAGAAGCGACTGATTCTTCTTTTGTGTGGTAATACTCGCTTTGTGTCTTTCTGATTGTAAATGTTTATTCACAGCTTTCACTCCGTCGTACTTAACAGTAAATGAGATATTGCATATCCTGCACTTACACATACACTCATCAGTATCGACTTTTTGTAGCCACTCTATAATTTTCTTCCTGCAACCATTCTTCACGGAATGAACTTAGATATCGTCTCTTCATTTCACTGTTCTTACTCACCAATCTGAGTTAATGTAAGCTTGTCTGTTCACACACGATCCGAGTATTCCAATAATTGCCGGTAAACTGATAACAAACAATGAACGAAAGAACACAAATAATAGACGTCGCCAGTTGACACGTTGCCGCAACAGTGTTTGCTTAATAATGCGCTAGCCGATTACTGCCGACGCAACAATGAAAAGTTTTCAGAGGAAGAATAGAAAAGTAGCGTTTTGTTGCAATAAGAAATTGAGTTATAAAGTTATTCATAATTACTAGCAAGAAGCCGGCCGGGAATGGCCGAGCGCACTGACGCGTCTTGCCACGGTGCGCGAGGCTGCTCCCGCCAGAAATTCGAATCTCCCCCTAGGGCATGGATATTGTGTTCGTCCTTAGTTTACGTTACGTTAAGTTCGATGTAGATCATCGTTACATGAGCATAGAACTTAAAAAAAAGAAGGTTAAGCTGAAGGTTACATTCAAGCCCGGAGATGAGAGTCATTGGCCCGTAGACCCGGAGAATTCATTCCAAACCCGGGCACTCCGGGCGGCGCCCGGCGATCTGGCAACCCTAATCCCTACTACGGAGGCGGACAGAGTAACGTTATGAAACGAGTTGGATAAACCCCCTGCCACGCACTGAAGTGTGATACGCAGAGTAACTATGAGGATGCAGATGTGCAGAGCGCTAGCAGAGAGAGGCGGTACTCACAGGCAGCAGCAGAGTAGGTGTCGGCTCGGAGGCGGCGGGCAGACTAGACGGGGAGCGTGGTGCGCGCGCTGCTCCCGTAGCCCCGCTCTTCCTAGAAGCGACTGCTTCCCCACTCGCTGATACGTACGCTTTCTGACGGAAAAATCCAGGAAACATACCCAACAACGAAATTGTACGCACTCTGCGCGACCGAGCGATGTGGCACTGTGTGATTACGTACAGTTTCCCGGCGTATAAATTGTTGATATTCACGTCGGGTTTAGTGTGTACATAGTGTGTACAGAAAACCTTCGCACACAGATCGATATCTACATGCAATGAGTTGCCACCCACCGAACCAACGCACAGGCGTCCTGAAAACTTTGGTTAGAAGAGCTTACGCCATATCGGATGCAGATACTTTAACACAGGAACTAGAACATCTGAAGTTGGTGTTTAAGGAGAACGGGTACACAGAGAGACAGATCCGTCATGCCATGCAGATTGGGCCGTCGCCAGAACCCGAAGAGGACCAATGCAGATCAGTTGCTTTCCTTCCGTACGCCGGAAACGTGTCATCAAAAATTGGAAGGATTTTAAAAAAAAGTTTAATATAAAAAGTGTGTTTCGACCACCTGCTAAGACTAGGGCTCCTCTCGGCTCAGTTAAAGACGATTTGGGGCTGAGAAAACCCGGTGTTTATAAGATTCCTTGCTCCTGTGGGAAAGCATATATAGGACAAACGATTCGCACCGTCAATGATCGATGCACCGAGCACCACAGACATACACGTTTGTTACAACCTGACAAGTCTGCAGTAGCGGAGCATTGTTTAACTGAAGGACACAGAATGAAGTATGACGAAACAAGTGTACTTGCTTCTGCGTCTCGCTACTGGGAATGCGTTTTAAAGGAATCTATTGAGATTAGGTTGGCGGACGATTTAATAAATAGAGATAGGGGGTTCCCTCTAAGCAACGTGTGGAATCCAGTTTTGTCTAATTTCCAAAAAACAGCGTGCTCTTTTCTCCACCTGTGACAACTAGCGCATGTAGCGATACATCGTTCCTGCCAGTTTTCTCCACTGAGACGCTGCACCGTCAGAGGACGCAGCCACGACTCTCTGGTGCACGCGCCGTTAGTACTTCGCGACGTATATAAGGCCGCCGGTCACGGCAAGACCTCAGTTTCGTACGAGACTCAGCACCTGAAGATGGCGGCCAGGTGGTCCGCAGAAATATTGTGTCAACATGACTCGACCATCCGGCTGGAAACCCGACATGAATATCAACGATGTGACACTGTGCTCATCGCGCTGGACCCGCATTCTGATGGACGGCCATTCACATCTGCATCCGGCCACGCATATGTAGGTTTTCCATTTCCCTAAATCACTCCACTCAAATGGCGGGATGATTACTTTAAAAGGGCATGGCCGAATTTTTTCCCCATCGTCACTCAAAAATCCGATAGTGAGCTCCGTCTGTAATGACTACCTTGTTGACGGGATATTAAACCCCAATCTTCCCTCCTTCGCTCCTTTCATAATTGCCTCGCGACGGGATTTAACTCTTTAATGTATGACTTTTTATTTGAAGCTATAAAAGCTGAGAAAAATATTGAAAAAAAAAAATTCTTCTAATTATTATGGGCTAGTAGCAACAAAAAGTTCATAGCTGGTCAGCTATATAGTGCTGATGTACCCAATGCTGCAAATGTCACTATTATGACTCTCATCTTTACAGAAAGTCTCTCATAATGCATCAGCAGTATGTGACTGACTACTTTTGTATGGCAAAGGAGGAATACTAATGTAAACAAACGCACATGTTAGGTGTAATTCAATGCAGCTGTCGAAATGATTCAGTACCACTCGGCAATTTACAATTTCTAGGACGAGCTACTGCATATGTAACACTACGTATACAAGCAGCTACAAATGAATTTGTTGTAAAATGTTGATTATTTTGAGGGATAATGGAAAAATAAGGTATGTAGCTGATCAGCTACACTATGCACTAAAAGGTTAACAGACGAAATATGTGGAAGGTCGTTGAAGCTAGACGAATGGGACATTTCACAATTGAAAATCGTTAGGGAATCCTATATTTCTAGTCCCAGAGTTTCAATAGCGTGCTGAGAATACAAAATTTCACGCGTTACCTGTCTCCACATTGTCGACGGAACGTTAAACTCTGGTTTTCCTTTTTTCCTTAACTCACTACACAACGCGCAGTGGCTGCTGATAACTTCGTGTGGCTTAGTGGTCTGAAGCGAGGCTTTAAACTGGACGCCACTGTGGTGACTTCTGTGTCCGAAACTTACCACAGTTATCCAACCTACGAAATGAGACCTACAGTTTAACGTGGAATCCTCAAATCGTTGAGAGGTTAAAACGCTGACTGAAAAAGACCGCGATGAAACTGCAACTCTTCGGTTTCCAGTCAAACGCTTTACCACGAGACCGCCAGGTCCTATTGCCCACATTTAATAACAGAGTGCCGCGGCGTTTGCGTACAGTGGTCACTGCTGACAGACAAGCAATACTGTCCGCAATACATGCAGAAATCAATGTGGGACGTACGATTACCGCATCCGTTTAGGCAGTGCAGCAGAATTTGGAGTTTATGGGCTATGCATCTCCGTGTGTTCATCTCCAGTGCGTCGCAACTCGTGTCGTCTCCACCTATATCATCGTGTGACTTCGTGTGTCCAGTGTTGTCTCTCCATGTGAACTTTATCGCCACCGTGGCACAGACTGTTTTTAATCTGCTTATGTATGTCAGTCTCTCTTGTTCATGTGTCTTAAGTCTGCAGTATTGTCTCCGATGTCCAGTTTGTAAGTCTTCCATTTTTCCTCCGTACCATGTTTTTATACTCATTGTTTTTAACTTCATGTCTTTGTTCCTTTTATCTCGCTTGTCATGTGTCTGTTCTCTCGGCTGAAGAGCAGCGCTGATGCTGCTGCCAGCCCGCCGACGAAAGTCGGAGTGAAATTACCAATAAAGAAAAAAAAATATGGGCTATGACAGCAGTCGGCTGACTCTAGTGCGTTTGTTAACAGTACATAGATTGCAACGCCTCTGCTGGGCTCGTGACCGTACAGGTTGGACCCTAGACGACTGGGAAAGCGTATCTTGCTGACATGAATCGGATTTCAGTTCGCAGCAGCTGATTACCGGGTTAGAATGTGACGCAGAGCTCACACTAGTGTTTGACTCCACAATTCTGCGGGCTGTTGTTACACGGAATGAAATGCGTTCTCTGGTCAACTGAAACGATCACTGACTGGTTCGGGTAAATCTCTCTCATAGAAACGCCCCCCTTAATGTACCTCCAGAGAAAAAGGACATGGCTGAAGAAAATAGTCTGAGTTAAGTACGCGTATCTGGCCTTACGTGGGCCGGCCGCGGTGGCCGAGGGGACTGAGGCGCTCCCGTCACGGCCCCTACGGTCGGGGGTTCGAATCCCCCCTCGGGCATGGATATTTGTGCCGTCCTTAGTCTTAGCTAGTTCATAAGTAGTTTGTACGCTTAGGAACTGATGACCCCGTAGTTAAGTCCCGTAAGTTCTCGAAAACATTTGATTTGGCCTTACGAGGACTTCAAACTGAGCTCCACTGATAGATACAAATACGTCATCAAATGCGGCGCGCCAGTAACGTACTGCATGGCCACTACGGTCGGGGGTTCGAATCCCCCCTCGGGCATGGATATTTGTGCCGTCCTTAGTCTTAGCTAGTTCATAAGTAGTTTGTACGCTTAGGAACTGATGACCCCGTAGTTAAGTCCCGTAAGTTCTCGAAAACATTTGATTTGGCCTTACGAGGACTTCAAACTGAGCTCCACTGATAGATACAAATACGTCATCAAATGCGGCGCGCCAGTAACGTACTGCATGGCCACTACGGTCGGGGGTTCGAATCCCCCCTCGGGCATGGATATTTGTGCCGTCCTTAGTCTTAGCTAGTTCATAAGTAGTTTGTACGCTTAGGAACTGATGACCCCGTAGTTAAGTCCCGTAAGTTCTCGAAAACATTTGATTTGGCCTTACGAGGACTTCAAACTGAGCTCCACTGATAGATACAAATACGTCATCAAATGCGGCGCGCCAGTAACGTACTGCATGGCCACTACGGTCGGGGGTTCGAATCCCCCCTCGGGCATGGATATTTGTGCCGTCCTTAGTCTTAGCTAGTTCATAAGTAGTTTGTACGCTTAGGAACTGATGACCCCGTAGTTAAGTCCCGTAAGTTCTCGAAAACATTTGATTTGGCCTTACGAGGACTTCAAACTGAGCTCCACTGATAGATACAAATACGTCATCAAATGCGGCGCGCCAGTAACGTACTGCATGGCCACTACGGTCGGGGGTTCGAATCCCCCCTCGGGCATGGATATTTGTGCCGTCCTTAGTCTTAGCTAGTTCATAAGTAGTTTGTACGCTTAGGAACTGATGACCCCGTAGTTAAGTCCCGTAAGTTCTCGAAAACATTTGATTTGGCCTTACGAGGACTTCAAACTGAGCTCCACTGATAGATACAAATACGTCATCAAATGCGGCGCGCCAGTAACGTACTGCATGGCCACTACGGTCGGGGGTTCGAATCCCCCCTCGGGCATGGATATTTGTGCCGTCCTTAGTCTTAGCTAGTTCATAAGTAGTTTGTACGCTTAGGAACTGATGACCCCGTAGTTAAGTCCCGTAAGTTCTCGAAAACATTTGATTTGGCCTTACGAGGACTTCAAACTGAGCTCCACTGATAGATACAAATACGTCATCAAATGCGGCGCGCCAGTAACGTACTGCATGGCCACTACGGTCGGGGGTTCGAATCCCCCCTCGGGCATGGATATTTGTGCCGTCCTTAGTCTTAGCTAGTTCATAAGTAGTTTGTACGCTTAGGAACTGATGACCCCGTAGTTAAGTCCCGTAAGTTCTCGAAAACATTTGATTTGGCCTTACGAGGACTTCAAACTGAGCTCCACTGATAGATACAAATACGTCATCAAATGCGGCGCGCCAGTAACGTACTGCATGGCCACTACGGTCGGGGGTTCGAATCCCCCCTCGGGCATGGATATTTGTGCCGTCCTTAGTCTTAGCTAGTTCATAAGTAGTTTGTACGCTTAGGAACTGATGACCCCGTAGTTAAGTCCCGTAAGTTCTCGAAAACATTTGATTTGGCCTTACGAGGACTTCAAACTGAGCTCCACTGATAGATACAAATACGTCATCAAATGCGGCGCGCCAGTAACGTACTGCATGGCCACTACGGTCGGGGGTTCGAATCCCCCCTCGGGCATGGATATTTGTGCCGTCCTTAGTCTTAGCTAGTTCATAAGTAGTTTGTACGCTTAGGAACTGATGACCCCGTAGTTAAGTCCCGTAAGTTCTCGAAAACATTTGATTTGGCCTTACGAGGACTTCAAACTGAGCTCCACTGATAGATACAAATACGTCATCAAATGCGGCGCGCCAGTAACGTACTGCATGGCCACTACGGTCGGGGGTTCGAATCCCCCCTCGGGCATGGATATTTGTGCCGTCCTTAGTATTAGTTAGTTCATAAGTAGTTTGTAAGTTTAGGGACTGATGACCCCGTAGTTAAGTCCCATAGACTTCACAAGCATTTGAACATTTTGAACCAGTCGTCAAAGAGTTGGTTAACCAGTGGCAGTACATCGTGTGCTGGACGCATGCGATGACAATTGGAATGTGGTCCTTGTTGGAGCCTCCTCATAAGGATACAGAATAGAGCTGTCATATCGGCCGGCCGAGCGCTCTGCAACACCATGTTACCGAGTGAACGGTCGCTCCCGTCGGAGGTTCGAGTCCTCCCTCGGCCATGGGTATGTGTGTATTGTCCTTAGCGTAAATTAGTTTAAGTAGTTCGTAAGTCTAAGAAACGATGACCTTAGCAGTTTGGTCACTTAGGTTTACAAACATTTGAACATATTTTGTCAAGATCATGTTGCAATTGGTATTGGTGTTCTGATCACTTTAAAAGACGGTAAATGACAGTATAATCTGCAGACAACCAGATGACCTCCTAGATCATTTGTATAGATTAACAATAAGACAGCACTTACGACACTTCCTTGGGGAACGGCAGGTATCAATTCTGCTTTACTCGAGGATATTCCCTCTATTACCACAAAATGTGAACTTTCTGAGAGTATATCACGAATCCAGTCGTACAACTAGCATGGTATCGCATAGGCAAGCAGTTATATTAAATGTTGCGCGTAATGTTCAAAAATGTTCAAATGTTTGTTAAGTTTATGGGACTTAACTACGGGGTCATCAGTCCCTAAACTTACAAACTACTTATGAACTACTTACGATCTAGGACGGCACAAATATCCATGCCCGAGGGGGGATTCGAACCCCCGACCGTAGTGGCCGTGCTAACCGTGACTGGAGCGCCTCAGTCACCTCGGCCACCGCGGCCGGCTAATGTTCAAATGTTCAAATGTTTGTAATTCTATCGGACCAAACTGCGTGGTCATCAGTCCGTAGCTTACAAACTACTTAAACCTAGGTAAACTAACCTACGGACAAACACACACACACACCCATGCCCCAGGAAGGACTCGAACCTCCACGGCGAGCAACCGCGCGCTCCGCAGCGAGCTGCTTTAGACCGCTCGGCTACTCCACCGCGGCTGCGCGTAATGAATGGTGTCTACAGCCTTCTGAAAATCTAGAAATGTGGACTCACCTTCAGATCCCCTGTCGATAGCACACATTACATCACGAGAATAAGAACTATAGTTTCTGCCCCTGTGTTATGTATCAATAGAGCGTTTTCTTCAAGGTGTTTCATAACGTTTGAATACAGCGTATGCTCCGAAATCCTACTACTTATTTACGACAGTGATACTGGTCTGTAATTCAATGGATTACTCCTATTTCCTTTGTTTAGTATTTGTATGACACGTGCAATTTTCCTATCTTAGACGCTTTCCGTCGTCGAGCGAGCGTCTGTATTTGATTGCCAAGTATCGAGCCATTACATCAGCACATTCTGAAAGGATCCTATTTGGAAACAATATGAATCGGAGGACTTCAGTTTATTGAAGTAGAAAATCTACTTATATGTTACGCTGACAGTTGCTTTTGTTTAAAACTTTGAAATATTTTCTTCGTGCTCTTTGGTGGAGGAAATTCGGAAAACTGTACGGAGTGTTTCCGTAAGATCGTGCAAAAATTTAACAGTGCATAGAGACTGTTCCACCGAACAATGGCGTACAAATAGACAAGGGACATTGCGTTGCATTTACAAGTCATATAAATTTTTTTCTTGATAACCTTTAACTCTTAATTTGTGAATTAGTACACGTTCCCAAGTAATGAGAAAGAGAGGGAAATTACGACTTTGACCACTATCTACCGAAGTATATGGATATCGAATTTCAAGTGGACAGTCATCATTGCTTATTATATATATTATTTTATTACGGTGTTTTAAACATGTCGGATGGTTATTGCAACGACTATTTCAATCAAAGCGGTCCTCCTCTCGTTTATTTGTTAACGGTAACACAACTGTTTTCTGTAAACAGAGTTGTATAGTGTTATGCATTTAAAGAACGGCGCCAAGAACTCTAATGTTCAAATGTGGTAGAGCTTAAGGGACTTAACTGCGGGGTCATCAGTCCCTAAACTTACAAACTACTTATGAACTTCTTTATACTAAAGACGACACAAAAATTCATGGCCGAGGGGGGATTCGAACCCCCGTCGGCGGACGGCCGCGCGCACAGCAACACGGCGCTCCAGCAAGCGCGGCTAATCCGCCAAGAACTCACCAAAGCTACTGTAATGAGAATTTATATATCGGCAATCAGTTTCGGCCAAGCGACCATCTTTACTTCACTTTCAGGAGGTGACAGCAAACAAATCGTTACATAGTCGAAATACACACTACTCAGTCAACCATCTACAGTTGAAGATTTGTGTGAGTGCAGTGTACACCTGCGAAGGAAGGTATACATTCTACTCATTGATGGAGGACTTCAGTTAGCAGAACATTTTCATTGTGTTACTATTGTTTTTTAAACAGACAAATCCAGTAAGTAAACTAGTTATGATATCCTGGCTATCTCAACTGTGAACTGTTACAGGAGGGACAAAGTCAATTTTGCGTTACGTTTCCATAAATGACATGCTTATGTGAGTAGTTCACTGTGACACGTTTTTAACATCTTTGAGTAGAGTAACTGGATTATCAGACAAAATTTCAGGACGCTATATAAAAAAAAGACATGCTGCTATTCATAGCTCCGTAACGAATAAAGGCAGCCATGCTGGTTACCGTCCCCCTGGTAGCCATATTACATTTGCTTGATTAATGTTTCATTCTTTATTTCTGGGGACAATGTTATTTGGGGCTAGTGAAGATAAATGGGACACTCCCGTACACGGACAGAGTGAAGAAAAATGTCCACACTTGGATGTCAGCTTGCGATTCCTCAACCAGATTAAGGAGAAACGTTTATCTGCCGAAGTAAGACCGGTCGGGTGCATTTTAAAGACACACATATAAGAAAGAGGAGCCTGTAACACTGATTAGGAAAAGGACATCCACACACCCACACAAAAAAAAAAAAAAGAAAAGGAAACTAAATGACGATTCGAAGCTTAGATCCATGGTGGATGTGGGTTTTATGTCCCAGCATTCTCCTCTTTGGACTACGATAGTTGTTAGGCTATTACGCGATGATTGAAGGTTCCTCTGCACATTCCGATGCGCTGCACAATGTGACAGTGCTGCCAACTCCCATTTTCCATACATGTGTTTTGAAAATGCAGCCGATATGATTTTACTAGATAATGTATTGCCTTGAATCTGGATGAAGAATCGCATAAGGACCCCCAAGCGCTGCTTTCTTCCCCCGCCCTGTATGTTGTTCTGTCTTGCACTTACTGGCGTCTTGATAGATACTGCTTATAACGGACTTGAAATGGAAAGAGTAATCGATCTCTCTCTTATTCTCTTCCCTTTGTTTTTTTGTTAAGGTCCTTGCCCTTGCCGTTTCTAGGTGGTATACGGAATAATCACGTCCGCTAACAGATGTTTTATGATTCCTTATGTATCAGATTCCTCTACAACAGACTGCCTGCCATTAAGGTCAGATCGTCAGAAATGATGAGTGGAATGTTAGGTTAAGGACGAACCAACACTCAAAGCGCATTATATGTGGTTGGCAGTTGCCACTGTGACGACGACATATTCCGATTCATAAATAATGTGCTATTATGGATGTGACACATGTGAAGTGCCACGGGACAGGAAACCTCAACAGACACTAAACTTGCCAAGTAACCTCAGTAATGGATAACGGGCACCATGTACAATTACCGCACTACATATTTACGGTGCAGATTTGACGTTTGAGTACAGCAACTGATACAGACCTATATGAGGCTTCAGTTTGACGAAGTATGCTACGAGTTCATCCCATTGACTGGTACTACAAAGATTAGTAAACAAAATTCTGACATGATTAGATATGAACTGTACAATTTATGATTGACAAACGAAGTTTTTGCCTATTCATGACGCTAATCTGGATTTCTCGAGTATCGCGAGCTTTCGCCTCCACCTCCCCGGGCCGATAAAAGCCTTCACATCCATCTGGGGGCGGAACTACGACAGGATAACTACAATGAGTACACGGAGAAGAGGATGCTCGAGGTTCATCATCATGTCAGGGAAAGATTGGGCATGCATTAATGTTCAAATGTTTGTAAAGCTTATTGGACTTAACTGCGGGATCATCAGTCCCTAAACTTACAAACTACTTATGAACTAACTTATACTGAAGACAACACAAGCATCCATGCCCGAGGGAGGATTCGAACCTCCGACAAGGGAGGCCGCGCGATCCGTAACGTGGCGCTCCAGACCGCTCGGCTACTCCCGAGCGGCGGCATGCATTACCGGTACTTCCAACCGAGCAGGGCAATGCTGCACTTCCTTACAGGTCACGGACTGAATCCGACGTATTTTGCCGGTTCAGGTAAAGGGCTACACCTGCGTGTTACTGTGGAGTGTGGGAGATAGTGTAGCTGTCGAATTCTGTCTTCAGTTGCCCAATTCTGACAACTATAACCTGATAAGAAATGAGAAAAACCTTCCTCGTACTGGACACAATGAAACATTCCATATCTCAGAAGGTTCGAGAAGACTTGTTGGGAATGAACAAGTGACTTAGACTACTAACAATGACGGACTGAGGTGTCCGCGTCTGGTCGTGCCTCCGGGGAGCCTCATCACCCAAAGCGCTAAGTATCATAATTTAATTGCGTGAAATTTTGTTGCCAGCTAATTTCTTAATTTTCGTTAGTGTTTCTGTTTTTAAGAGGTTTCTTCTCACCTACTTGTCAGGCGTTCGACGCGGTGCCACACTGCAGACTGCTAACGAAGATACGAGCTTATGGAATAGGTTCACAGATTTGTGACTGGCTGGAAGACTTCCTAAGTAATAGAACGCAGTACGTTGTTCTCGACGGCGAGTGTTCATCAGAGACGAGTGTATCGTCAGGCGTGAGGTGATAGGGGAGTGTGATAGGACCGCTATTATTTTCTATCTAAATAAATGATCTGATGGACAGAGTAAGTTGTAATTTGCGGCTGTTTGCTGATGATGCTGTGGTATATGGGAGGGTGTCGTCTTTAACTGACTGTAATAGCATACAGGATGACGTATACAAAATTTTCAGTTGGTGCGAAGAATGGCAGCTAGCTCTCAATGTAGAGAAATGTAAGGTGATGCGCATGAGTAGGAAAAACAATCCCATAATGTTCGAATACAGCATTAGTTATGAGCTTCTTGATGCAGTCGCGTCGTTCAAATATCTAGGCGTAACATTGCAGAGCGATATGAAATGGAACGAACACGTAGGGACAGTTGTGAGTAAGGCGGACAGCCGACTTCGGTTTATTGGGAGAATTTTGGAAGATGTACTTCATATGTAAAGGAGATGGCGTATAAAACGCTTGTAGGACCACATCTTGAGTATTGCTCAAGTGTTTGGGACCCGCAGCAGATCAGTTTAAAAGAAGACATAGAGGCTGTTAGAGGCGAGCAGCTGGGTTTGTTACTAGTAGGTTCGACCAATGCGCGAGTGTCACGGAAATGTTCCGACAACTCAACTGGGGATCGCTGGAGGAAAGACGACGTTCTTTTCTTGAATTTCTGTTGAGGAAATTTAGAGGGCCGGAATTTGAAGCTGAGTGTAGTGCGATCTTGCTGCCGCCTACTTATATTTCGCGTAGTGATCACAAAGACAAGATAAGAGAAATTAGGGCTCGTACGGAGGCATATAGGCTTCTATTTTTCCTCGTTCTATTTGGGAGTGGAATAGGACAGGAAATGCCTAGTAGATTACGGTGGATTGCGGAGTATGTATGTAGATGTAGACTGGACGATTCCTTTTGGCTGTAACCCGCCGCTCCCCGTATCTGGCGGTTACACACTGCATTTGACTCTAGCTAGTACTTAGAGCTGTAACTGTTTTAGATGTAGAATAGTAGATTTCTGGGGAATAAAATTGCACGAGCCTGGAATGTGGGACCAGAGCAGTGCCACTAGGGTTAGATGATGGGCATCGGCCAAGTAGGTTGGTACCTAGCTGACACACCTGTCACCACCTGCAGGCCAAGTAACTTAGTGGTTAATGGTTAGTTATAATAGAGAAAGTAAGAGAATGAAGCGGAAAAGAAGTAGTAGAGTCACAGTAACACGTGTAATAACATAAAATGTAGACAACTAAACATTGTAATTAACAATGTAATGTGGATTACAGGGCCCATTGTATTCTTCAGGTATTAGGTTCCAAACATATATTAACAATAATAATTGAAAATAAAAAATGCATATCGCACTGTTCTTCGTCCACAGTTGGTTTTATTCCTGCACGAGGAGAGTCTTCATTGACACTGTTGCGGCTTTACCTTGGCATGTATTGCACTGTCCTTCAGATATGGTCAGTAGCGTCAGAGGCACACGGTACTGAGTGACTGAACAAGTCCACGACACCCTTGGTTTTTCAGCTCGGTGCTCACAAGAAAAGAAATTGTTACTGTTAACAAAGGTAGGTTAACTTATCTGCAGGACCACAGTGTTAGTGGTGTCGTACATCGACAGTTTAATAATAACAATTACATAATTTCAACACTGTATATTGTAATTCGTATTAGTTACACGATAAGCTTATTTCGACTTAATAGTCATCTTCAGGTGTTATGCCTGCAATATCTAAGTTTTCATAATATTTAGTACTATGCTGTCTACTTGTTTTATACAGATGTAAAAGAAATGTTACATACCACATTCTGTTATGTTGTACATTTCAATATTATGTTGGGCTTTTTTATCTTTGATAATTTTGTTGCACTATTATCTATGATTGGCAGTGGGATTATTTATCCGTTGTCATCCACTAGAATATGAATAAAATTATCGAAATAATTTTTGTGCTTGAAATCCGTTTGATCGTTTATCAACTTATTTGTGTTTTTAATTGCATGTATGCATACTTCAATTTCTTCAAGAATATCCATTCGTACCTTCTGTACAGTATGCAAAATTTCTAGTGCGTTATCTATGGTGTCAACTGTGTGATTTTTGGACTGCAAATGTTCATAAAATGTGGAAGGGTTCTTCTCACTTTATCTAGTGTGTTCTTTGTATCTTATATTGAAATTTCGCCCAGTCATATATATATAATTGTTATTATTAAAAGATAGGTTAGATAATTAAACGAGACATATGTTGAAGTAGCTTCCCTCTTCAAACTTCAAATTGACGGCATTGTACCTATAGTAAATTCCCATAACAATGGTCCTAAAGCACAACTCTGGTCCAGATAGGTTTTGAAGACTCTACACAGTACCGTTTAGTGACAGCCGAGCTCTTCCAACCCTCTCGAAACACTGAGGGAGTGTGGCGTCCACTGCCAGGATGATAACTGCAAGGTCGCGCGCTAAAGCGTCACAGTTAACGTTAAGAGGCTCATTTTCAATGTAGTCGTCCAACTTTCTTTCATACTGAGAGCAAGGTAGGAGATAGCTCTTTTGAATTTTCTTTATCTGTCTATTAATACATTACTGGCTATTAAAATTGCAACACCATGAAGAAATACAGATGATAAACGGGTAATCATTAGACAAATATATTATACTAGAACTGGCATGTGATTACATTTTGAAGCAATTTGGGTGCATAGATCCTGAGTAATCAGTACCCAGAACAACCACCTCTGGCCGTAATAACGGCCTTGATACGCCTGGCCATTCAGTCAAACAGAGCTTGGATGGCGTGTACAGGTACAGATGCCCATGCAGCTCCAACACGATATCACAGTTCAAGAGTAGTGACTGGCGTATTGCGACGAGCCAGTTCTCGGCCACCATTGACCAGACGTTTTCACTTGGTGAGAGATCTGGAGAATGTGCTGGTCAGGGCAGCAGTCGAACATTTTCCGTATCCAGAAAGGCCCGTACAGGATCTGCAACATGCGGCCGTGCATTATCCTGCTGAAATGTAGGGTTTGGCAGGGATCGAATGAAGGGTAGAGCCACTCGTCGTAACACATCTGAAATGTAAAGGCCACTGTTCAGAGTGCCGTCGATGTGAACAAGAGGTGACAGAGACGTGTAACCAATGGCACCCCATACCATCACGCCGGGTGATACACGCTTCCAATGTGCGTTCACCGCGATGTCGCCAAACACGGATGCGACCATCGTGATGCTTTAAAAGGAACCTGGATTCATCCGAAAAAAAATGACGTTTTGCCATTCGTGCACCCAGGTTCGTCGTTGCGTACACCATCGCAGACGCTCCTGTCTGTGATATAGCGTCGAGGGTGACCGCAGCCATGGTCTCCGAGCTCTGCTAGTCCATGCTGCTGCAAACGTCGTCGAACTGTTCGTGCAGATGGTGGTTGTCTTGCAAACGTCCCCATCTGTTGACTCAGGGATCGAGACGTGGCTGCACGATCCGTTACAGCCATGCGTATAAGATGCCTGCCATCTCGACACGAGGCCGTTTGGATCCAGTACGGCGTTCCGTATTACCCTCCTGAACACACCGATTCGATATTCTGTTAACAGTCATTTGATCGCGACCAATGCGAGCAGCAATGTAGCGATACGATAAAGTGCAATATCGATAGGCTACAATCCGACCTTCATCAACGTTGGAAACGTGATTGTATTCATTTCTCCTCCTTACACGAGGTATCACAACAATGTTTCACCAGGCAACGCCGGTCAACTGCTGTTTGTGTATGAGAAATCGGTTGGAAACTTTCCTCGTGTCATCACGTTGTAGGTGTCGCCACCGGCGCTAACCTTGTGTGACTACTCTGAAAAGCTAATCATTTGCATTTAACAGCATCTTCTTCCAGCAGATTAAATTGCGCGTCTGTAGCACGTAATCTTCGTGGTGTAGCAATTGTAATGGCCAGGAACGTATATTTAGAGCATATGATCTTTAGCTTGGTACTTATCTGCTACCGTTATAGATGAGAAATGTGCAATAAAATTAAAACGTGTGAACTTGAGCAAATCTATGGTCTACTTTCCAGGATGGATTTTAATTTTCAGATCATCAAGAAGACGGTGACCAGTACTGGTGATGAGGATACAGCATCGTTTGTATCAGATGACGATGATACCTTTCATTCGAACACAAAAAATTGCTGACCGTGCAATAACGTTTGTTGATACAACATAGTGTTCGTGCCTCAAATGGGTGATTATGTGATAATTCAGAGTGAGGGGACGGGGGGTGGGAATACTGACCTGGTGGTGTTCTGAATGTGCATAACTCATGCACAGTTAGCTGTATGTAGAGAAGTGTGAATGTTTGCAAATGGTGAACTGTAGGTTCGAAATGTCAGATATTGTATGTAAAAGTAGTGTGACAATGAAAGTCTCTTCGAAAACAGACTTGTACAGTATCCCAGAGCTAAAAAACAAGTGGGGTGTAAAGGGGTAGATTGTTTTTCTTATATCATTGTTCCAGCTGTTGTTGGAGACTTATGAGGTGTGTCCTTTATATTGTGACTTCATTTTTCATTAAAATTCTTTCTACATCGTCATGAGTGTAAAACGTAGTGAAATAAATAGTTAAAGTAACGGCATAATTGATCCAGCATATACAAATCATAGTGGACTATAGTTGGGCACTTGCCATGCAACATTGTACCACTTTCTGCCACGAAGTTTCACCTACACATTGACAGTATGAGTGCAGCTCTTACAGTAATTTCATTTCTTACATAAACAATTTTCTTTTAAAAAAAGTGGCTTTCGGAAATTATACAATAAGCTTACGCATTAAAATATGTCAAAAGTGGTATATAGTTGTGGGACGTTACGGTACTAGTAAATTGTGATAATTAAATCATCCACTGACAGTTACTCTTGACAGTATTTTAAAAATTAAGGACTATTTTTCTCTTGAAATAGCTATTAATTCCATAAACAGGTCCGTTGTCAGGGTTTTAGGCCATTTCATCCGTCTCCTTTGTTTTAGTCATTTCATGGAAATGTCGAATCTGCACTTCAAAGCGTAATATAAGCAGTATCAAGTCTATAGGATGTGTGTTTTGCGTACAGATATACAGACGTAATCGGGTTACATATAGTTTCACAGTTTTTCGAAAACAGTGGTGGTACATTAAGTATACCCCCACCCTCGGACATCACTGAAATCTGCCTCTTCAGCTGACGAACTGTGACCTGAGGTTATTTCTGCATACAGTTTGGCCATTAACTCTTCATCCTTTAGTATTTCCCTAAAGTTTCTTTATTAACTGAAATGAAAGGTAACGCCTCAAGTGTGAAAGACCATTGATGCATGGTGGTACAAATTTTGAACTCTGAGTTACTCATGAATTACTCCTTTAAATAGAAAAAATTCCAAGAACCGCGAAATTTACAGTGATTCCAAATGTATAGATATCATTATCTTACCAGTATGAAAGAGATAATCAACATTGTCACAAAAAGACAAAATATGCACTAGACCGCAGGTGGGGAAAAAAACCAGCAACACTGCACACGCCGTGGGAAATAACTACCGCCATAGACGAACAATACTACTTCTGGCACCTCTCGGTATCTACCACATTACATACCATGCCGGCCGCGGTGGCCGAGGTGACTGAGGCGCTCCAGTCACGGTCTGCACGGCCACTACGGTCGGGGGTTCGAATCCCCCCTCGGGCATGGATATTTGTGCCGTCCTAGTTCGTAAGTAGTTCATAAGTAGTTTGTAAGTTTAGGGACTGATGACCCCGTAGTTAAGTCCCATAAGCTTAACAAACATTTGAACATTTGAACATACCATGGGTGGTCCAGGAAATGAACTTTCATGCTGGATGAGTCAGAGCTACGGTACATAATCATGTGGTACGTTCTTTGTACGACCTAGCATTTATGCAAGGTGTAATGGTGGTACAAAGAATGTACCACCAACCCAGAAGGAGTTACGGCGTCTCGCTGCTGAGCGCGCGATTGCTCGCCGTCGGTGGTTATTCCTCACTCGGGTATGGGTGAGTGTGTTGTCCTTACCATAAGTGACAGTAATTTATAAGCCTAGGGACTAAAAGCCGCAGAATTTAAGTCCCACTCCCATGAACCACAGACATTGCCTAGGTGGGGTGGCTTGCGTGCCTCAACGATACAGACAGCCGTACCACAGCAGAGGGGTATCTGTGGAGAGGCCAAACAAACGTGTGGTTCCTGAAGAGGGGCAGCAGCCTTTTCAGTAGTTACAGGGGCAACAGTCTGGATGATTGACTGACCTGGCCTTTTAACATCAGCTAATGTGGCTTTGCCACACAGCTACTGCGAACGGCTGAAAGCAAGGGGAAACTACAGCCGTTAATTTTCCCGAGGACATGCAGCTCTACTGTATGAACATATGATGATGGCATCCTCTCGGGTAAAATATTCCGGAGGTAAAATAGTCCCCCATTCGGATCTCCGGGCGGGGACTACTCAGGAGGATGTGATCATCAGGAAAGACAATACTGGCATTCTACGGGTCGGAGCGGGGAATGTTAGATCCCTTAATCAGGTAGGGAAGCTAAAAAATTTAAAAAGATAAATGGATAGGTTGAAGTTAGGTATAGTGGGGATTAGTGAAGTTCGGTGGAAAGAGGAACAGGATTTTTGTTCAGGCGAGTACAGGATTATAAATACAAAATCAATTGGGGGTATCACAGGAGTAGGATTGATAATGAATAAGAAAATAGGAATGCGAGTAAGCTACTATGACCAGCACAGTGATCGCATTATCATTGTCAAGATAGATACGAAGCCAACACCGACAACAGTAGTACAGGTTTATATGCCAACTAGCTCTGCCGATGATAAGGAAATCGAAGAAATATATGAGGAGCTAAAGGAAATTATTCAGACAATTAAGGGAGAGGAAAACTTAATTGTTATGGGAGACTGACATTCGGTAGTGGGAAGAGGAAGGGAAAGAAAGATAGTAAGTGAATATGGACTGGGAAAAAGAAAAAGGAAGCCGCCTGGTACAATTTTGCACGGAACATAATTTAGTTATAACAAACACCTGGTTCAAGAATCACAAAAGAAGGTTGTATACGTGGAAGAGACCAGGAGACACCGGAAGGTATCAGATAGATTTTATAATGGTAAGACATAGATTTCGGAACCAGGTTTCACAGTGTGAGACCTACCCAGGGGCAGATATAGACTCTGACCATAACTTGTTGGTTATGAACTGTAGGCTGAAACTGAAGAAACTACAAAAAGGTAGGAAAATAAGGAGATGGGACCTGGATAAATTGAAGGAACCTGAGGTTCTTAAGAATTTCAGAGGGAGCTTTAGGCAACAATTGACAGAAACAGGGGAAAATAAAACAGTAGAGGAGGAATGGGTAAAATTGAGAGATGAAATAGTTAAGGTAGCAGAGGACAAAATAGGTAGGAAGGCAAGACCTACAAAAAATCCTTGGATATCACAGGAGATACGAAAATTTAATCGATGAAAGGAGAAAATATAAAAATGCAGTAAATGAAACAGGCACAATGGAGTACAGAGACTAAGAAATGAGATTGACAGGAAGTGCAAAATGGCTAAGCAGGAGTGGCTAGAAGGCAAATGCAAGGATCTAGAAGAATGTATACATAGGGGAAAAATAGATACAGCCTACAGGAAAATAAAAGAAACATTTGGAGATAAGAAAAGCAGCTCTATGAATATCAAGGACACTGATGGAAAACCAGTTCTCAGCAAAGAAGGGAAAGCTGAAAGGTGGAAAGAGTATATACAGGGGCTCTACAAAGGAAATGAACTTCGAGACAATATTGTAGGACGGGAAGAGGATGTAGATGAAGATGAAATAGGTGATACTGTACTGAGAGAAGAATTTGAAAGAGCCCTGAAAGACCTAAGTCGAAACAAGGCCCCTGGAGTAGATGATATTCCCTCAGAGCTACTGAAGTCACTGGGAGAACCAGCCATGACAAAACTGTTTCACGTGGTGTGAAGATGTATGAGACAGGCGAAGTACCCTCAGACTTTAAGAAAAATGTTATAATCCCCATTCCAAAGAAAGCAGGTGCAATCAGGCGTGAAAACTACAGAACCATCAGTTTAATAAGTCATGGTTGCAAAATATTAACGCGAATTATATACAGAAGGATGGAAAAACTGGTAGAAGCCGACCTCGGGGAAGATCAGTTTGGGTTCAGGAGAAATGTAGGAACACGGGAGGCAATACTCACTTTAGGCTTATCCTAGAAGATAGATTAAGAAAAGGCAAACCTACATTTCTAGCTTTTGTAGATTTGGAGAAGGCTTTTGACAATGTTGATTGGAATAAACTCTTTCAAGTTCTGAAGCAAGCAGGAGTAAAATATAGGCAGCGTAAGGTTATTTACAACTTGTACAAAAACCAGACAGCGGTTGTCAGAGTTGAAGGGCATGAAAGGGATGCAGTGGTTGGAAAGGGAGTAAGACAGGGTTGTTGCCTTTCTCCATTGTTATTCAATTTGTACATTGAGCAAGCTATAAAGGAAAGCAAGGAGAAATTTGGAGAAGGAATTAAAGTTCAGGGTGAAGAATTAAAAACATTGCGTTTTGCCGATGACATAGTAATTGTCAGGTACAGCAAAGGACCTGGAAGAGCAATTGAACGGAATGGACAGTGTGCTGAAAGGTGCATATAAGATGAATATTAACAAGAGCAAAACTAGGGTAATGGAGTGCAGTGTAAGAAAATCAGGTGATGCTGAAGGAATTAGATTAGGTAACGAAGCAATAAAGGAGGTAGATGAGTTTTGTTACTCGGGCAGTAAAATAACAAATGATGGTCGCAGTACAGAGGCTATAAAATGCAGAATGTCAATGGGTAGAAAAGCGTTCTGGAAAAAGAGAAATTTGTTAACATCGAATATTGATTTAAGCCTAAGGAAGTCCTTTCTGAAGGCATTTGTATGGAGTGTTGCCTTGTACGGGAGTGAGACATGGACGATAAACAGTGCGGACAGGAAGAGGATTGAGGCTTTTGAAATATGGTGCTACAGAAGAATGCTGAAGATTAGGTGGGTGGATCGCGTAACTAATGAGGAGGTACTGAACAGAATTGGGGAGAAAAGAAATTTCTGGCATACCTTGACTAAAAGAAGGGATAGATTGGTAGGACACATTCTTAGACCTCAAGGAATTGTGAATTTAGCGTTGGAGGGAAGTGTGTGGGGTAAAAATCGCAGAGGAAGACAAGAGATGGATACAGTAAGCAGATTCAGACAGATGTAGGTTGCCGTTCTTATGTGGAGATGAAGAGGCTTGCTCAGGATAGGGTATTGTGGAGAGCTGCATCAAAGCAGTCTCCGGACTGAAGACCACAACAACAGATTTGCAAAGTTTAGAATTTGAACGAACTCTTCCAATTATTGCTAATTTTTTCAGACATTCTTGGTCAATTTCTAAGTTTACCACGTAACGCGAACAAATATGTCTATAGCAACTAAATACCTATTCATTTGAAAGAGACGGTGGTATCAACATGATAAACGATTTAATAAAGCAGAATTACGACGAATATACTCTTCAAATGCATAAAAATGAACCTTACGCATATAATTCTAGTAGTTATTTTCAATTAGAAACTATAAAACATCGTGTGAACTACTGGGCAGCAAGGAGCGTGTAGCAACTAAGTCCGACGGCTGACACGAATTGATCCGGGACGCCAGCTGCAGTTACGGCGGCGCACGAGCGATCGCCCACTGTGCCATCTGTCGGACGCAGGCGACAACACATATAGTGATCGCCCCCTGTGCCATCTGTCGAACGCAGGCGACAACACATTAGAACCTGTCAGGTGGAAATATCCACGTAAAACTTTCAGAAAAAAAAATGTACCTATAGTAAAAGTATAGTGTAAGTTCGTCGTTTGAATCAGTTGCTTAATGAATAATTGTTCCTTTTAATATGTAAGAACGTATTTATGTTATATATATTGTTGCAGGTAGGCATATCTTCTCAGATCAGCCTTTTCTATAGCTGTCCATAAACGTGCGACGAGCCGGCGGCATATCGCTGTAGTTGCTTTTCAAGACTTTATAATTTTTGGAAGGGTAACACTGATTGATGTTACCTCGCTAATCCTAACTGAACCAAATGTTTAAGCGTGCCGCGAGGGAGTGGTAGGGACTAGGGAAATGTAGCCCCTCCCCCTCCGAAATTCTAAAAAAATGCGAAATCTAAACTCCCAAACATTGTACAGTAAGAAATGAAAACTTATTTGCACAATTTCTCATTTTGATCCTCCTCCCTCCCGCTTAATGTGTCGGGAGGTTTATAGATGTCCCTTATTATTTCACCAATTCCTCTAATCCCCCACTCCACTAAAAAAAAACCTGTGTTCGCCCCTAGCAATTAAAGATATCGGCGTTTAAACGCCCTCCGCCACACACCGTCGGGTGGCTTGCGGAGTATGGATGTAGATGTAGATGTAAAAAGTTTGCCACGTAAAGAAAGAAGATGCAGCCTCGTACGGTATCGATATCTATTAAAATCGTCAGGAGCGCGTCAGGAAGTGTGGCAGTGCCGTTATAATTTTCTATCCACATAAATGATCTGACGTACGTCTGCGGCTGTTTGCTGATGATGATTTGGTGTACAGCAGGTGTCGTCGTTGAATGCCTAGTTGGTGTGAGGAATGGCAGCTATCTCTAAATGTAGAAAATTGCAAGGTGAAGCAGATGAGGAAGGAAAACAACCCCATAATGTTTCAATACAGCTGCTGCTGGACACAGTCGCATCGATTAAATATCTAGGCGTAACGTTGCAGAGCGATGTGAAATGGAACGAGCATGTAAGTAAAGGGAAGGCGGATGGTCGACTGTAAAAGTAGGCCACTGTACGAAATAAAAGCTTAATTCTGGGAGGAGGCATTCAGACAAGAGTTTACTGTTATAAAAAGCTTAATTTTAGCAGTAAAATTACCAAAAGGTCCGTGTGACCTACCGGCTACTCCCTGCTGCAAAATTTTGTTCCCTGAGTTGAGAACTGACTTGGTTCAAATTACTCTAATAACAGGAAGTTAACGATATAGTGGCCAATATACATAGCAGCTCACACGAAAGTATACACAGGCATTAATAAACAAGCCACCACAATTATAGTTATTTCATAAAGGTGGCTAAAGAAAAACGTTTATGGTGGAACGGAACTTAAACATAAAAAAATGCATCTGAGCTTGTTATCAGCACTGGTGAAAAACAATATTAAATAAGAGGGGGGAGGTGCTCGAAAATTACAATTTATAGGCAAGTCAAAGTTATACTGAACTTGTTTCTCCAGGTCGAACGCAAGCAAAATGGGGAATAAATTTTTTTTAATACAATAAAAATGCATCTCACTTACATGAGCTAACACTGAAGATGCCATGAAGGTGAAGTGGTTAAAACTCGGATTCATACACAAAATCACGGCTGACTCTTACGTTGCAATCTGAGAGTAAACTATCTAGGCACTGGTTTTATGAGAAGTGGCGTGAATTCAGGTGACTAGCTGCAAACCCCTGAAATCGGAGTTCGGACCCACGTGGTTCTGAAAACCGATGATAATGTATAAATTAAATTTCCGAAAAAATAAAGAAACTCAACTACGGTATGCAACCCTTATAACTGCGTAGAATTTCATAAGGAAGCTACTGAAATGCAGCAACATGCGATTGGGAGCGTTCACAGAGACGGAAGAAGTCTAGTCTCAAACCGGGAATAGTGAAATAATTACAAAGTCGGAAAAATAAAAACTACTGCGTGCAACCCATAGAAGTGTTTAGAATTATAAAAAGGAAGCAAATGAAGTGCAGCTACACGCTATAGGGAGCGATTACAGAGACGGATGGAGTCTAGTCCAAAAAAAGAATACAAAAACAGAAAAGTGAAATAATTACAAAGACGGAAACGTGAGAATAAAAACTACGGCATTCAACCCTTAGAAATACATAGAATTTCATAAGCAAGCTATTGAAGGAGGTTGTACAAGGGTCAGAGACAATTACTGACAAAGACTGAGTGCATACTACAAGTTCGGACAAGAAACAGCAAAATTAAAATAGGTGAGGAGAGAAGATCGCGAAACGTTACTGGAAATCAGAAGGATACACACAGTTACTTGCCTGGTGGGCATGGAACAAACAATAGTGGAAGCTGAAGGCTTTGTTCGAAGAACCAACTACGTGGAACTCATATCACTCACGAAAGGAAGCGATAAGAAAGGTTTTACATGCACTATACGAAAATGAACATATCGTCAGTGAGAAATCGGGCCCCAAAAAACTAGAAACAACTTACACAGAGTTCGTACACCGCCACATAATCACTAAAGGTTTGAATATACCAGGCTGTTATCAAACTGCAACTAGTAAAACATTCACGCGTTTATCAGTTGGAAATTACTGGATTAAAAATCTAGAACACATTTCCGCACACGATCGGAAAAAATATTCCGAAAAATTAATCTAAGTTTTAGAGTCTAAGTTATACATGCTAGACAACGAATCGCTACCATCTCCGCAGACACAAGAGCAAAACCAACCTTACCTCACCAAGATCCGAGCTCAGTGACCACCGAGTGGGCGAAAGCTACCGGAAACTGGCAAAACCCAGCGGTGGTGGGGAGAGAAGATTGCGAGACTCGCCCTGGAGAGGGCTCGTCGACTGGCTTGTAACCGAAGGGTGTAGAAACCTCTTTGATTGCATCAGCAGCAGGAGTTGGTAACGAATAACTATCGACTCTGAGCTAGAGAGAACCATACAAAGCGAGCTATTACCACCCACATTCTGACAGTCATTAGATCCTCGCATATCCTCTTAAAAGTAAAACAATTACACATTCTCACAAGAACAGTGGCGTAGCGGAGAAGCCGTACTTATTGCCACATTCATAACCACAATAATAAATAATTAAAATAACAAAATCCTAGAAATATTAACGAACATTTCAGAAACTAATATTGTAAAACATGAAATAAAAATGCTATTCCTCCTGCCTCGAAAAGAGTGGAGTTCTAGTTTTAACAAAATGCTAATCTAGCGACATCAAATAAATTACAATTTTGTAAAAAATATTTCTGGAAGACGACAGACGGTCGTCTTTCAACTTCGGTTTACTGAGAGAATTTTGGGAAGTATGGGTCATCTGTGAAAGAGGCCGCGTATAAAAAGCTTGTGCGATCCCGCCTTGAGTATTCCTCAAGTTTTTGGGAACCCCGCCAGATCGGTTATAAAGAAGTCATAGTATCAATTCAGAGGCGGGGTGCTATGTTTGTTATTGGTAGGTTAGATCCATGCGCGAATGTTGGAGAGGAACTTCAGGAACTAAAATGGGAATCACTGGAGGGAAGGCGACGTTCTGTTGGAGAAACACTGTTGAGGAAATCTATATATGAAGCTGACTGCAAACGATTCTACTGACACTAACTCAAATTTCGTGTAAAGACCACAAAGATAAGTCTCGTACAGAGGCATACAGACATTATTTTTTCCTCGCTCTATTTGGGAGTAGAACAGAAAAGAAAATGACTAGTAGTGGTGAGAGTATCCCTTCGCCACGCACCTTACCGTGGATTACGGAGTATGTATGCAGATGTAGATGTAGATCTAGATGAGTCACGCTAGTCCCTGTGGCAATCCAAAGGAAGGGTTCGAGTTCGGCGAGTATCGGGAAAAGTTACCTACCATCGTGTGCAGCGAAAATACCGATGCCACGAGGAGATGGCCGTATTTTTCGTGGTTAGCGGTCGCTTCCATTGTTACGATCAAGAAAACACTAAATTGGTAAGGAGATGAACCAATTTTACAATAGTTGTCTGTTGCGAACAGCAGAGGAACAATTTGGAGGCAATACGTGCTACATCATACAACTTGAAATCCAGGTTGGAATTCAACAGTAATTCTTCATTTGTGTGGCCATCAAATCTGAAGTTGCTGTACAATCATAAAGGGTAATTTTTGTCCGTATACGAAGTACAATGAGACGCGATGTTTTCCTCCAGATGTGTTTCGTTTTATTCAAAACAAAACATCGCCTGTAATGATAAATATCTACAATTAATTTTATTTCCTTATAACGAAATATAGTGCTACAGTTGAATGCTGAAGATTAGATACGTAGATCGCGTAAGTAATGAGGACGTACTGGCCAGAATTGGGGCGAACAGTACTTTCTGGCACATCTTGACTAAGAGAAGGGACAGATTGGTTGGACACGTTCTGAGACATCAAGGAATCGTCATTTTAGCTTTGCAAGTGTGTGTGTGTGTGTGTGTGTGTGTGTGTGTGTGTGTGTGTGTGAGGGAGGGAGGGAGGATTGCGGAGGGAGACCTCGAACGGAAGCAGTGAGCTAATTCAAAGAAATGTCGTTTGCCGTTCTTATTCCGATATGAAGTGGTTGCGGAGGAAAGGATGGCGTAGAGAGCTGTATAAGCCAGACTTTGGACCGAATGCCACAACAAACATAACAATACGTGTCCGGATACTTTGAGCAGATGTGTATACGTATCTCCTGGAGACTCGAACGACGTCCATATGTCTCATCTTCTCGAATCTCTATCGTTTCCCCAGTATAAATGGAAGAGTGAGGCGTCAGACGACTAGTTTTTCAACGACAGGCCCGTCTCCCTGGAGAATGGAGCGCCAATCCGCTGAGTTAGTGTGTCCGCTCGCCGGCTACAGCGATAAGGAAACACACGATTCACTGGCGTCTGTTGCGACTTGATGCGGGGGTTTATGCCAAAGCGTTCCAGGAAGCGAATCAGCTGACGCGCTAACGTAACAGCTCCTGCTGCACGGGCGCTATCACCGGTCGTTTCCTGTCTTACGGAAACAAGTGCCTATTGTGAACCGCAGCCACAGCGAAAGTACCGGCGCCACTACACATTACTGCCTGCTACTAAGTGACAACTGATTTACTCGTGCGAATACGAGGAATACCTGGAAATTGCTAACGACGTAATTGTGGTCTTCTTTTCGAAGCTCTACACATAATATATATATACAGGGTGTTACAAAAAGGTACGGACAAACTTTCAAGAAACATTCCTTGCACACAAAGGAAGGAAATATATTATGTAGACATGTGTCCGGAAACGTTTAATTTCCATGTTAGAGCTCATTTTAGTATTTCTCTTTAAATGTAAATTGAAATAATTCGTGCAGACAATTGTCAAAATACCCAATAGAACATGTGTATTTACAAGTACGACACAACATGTGGTTCATGCACGATGGAGCTCCTGCACATTTCAGTCGACGTGTTCGTACGCTTCTCAACAACAGATTCGGTGACCGATGGATTGGTAGAGGCGGACCAATTCCATGGCCTCCACGCTCTCCTGACCTCAACGCTCTTGACTTTCATTTAAGGGGGCATTTGAAAGCTCTTGTCAACACAACCCCGGTACCAAATGTAGAAACTCTTCGTGCTCGTATTGTGGACGACTGTGGTACAATACGCCATTCTCCAGGGCTGCATCACCGCATTAGAGATTCCATGCGACGGAGGGTGGATGCATATATCCTCGCTGAGGACATTTTGAACATTTCCTGTAACAAAGTGTTTGAAGTCACGCTGGTACGTTCTGTTGCTGCGTGTTTCCATTCCATGATTAATGTGATTTGAAGAGAAGTAATAAAATGAGCTCTAACATGGAAATTAAGCGTTTTCAGACACATGTCCACATAACATATTTTCTTTCTTTGTGTGTGAGGAATGTTTCCTGAAAGTTTGGCCGTACCTTTTTGTAACACCCTCTATATATAAAAGCAGTCAACAATCCGAAGTTTGGTTTGAACACCACAGTGCTTTACTAGGCATGGTCCTGTTTGGAGGTGGTATGCCGTTGCCTTCCTCCGACCTTCGAACTGACTTACCCAGCCAGTTACAGGGGGACCTACAGTTTAACGTGGGTTCCGAACCACGGTGCTACTCGATATTTTTCACATCAGCAACACTGCCAGAGGTGAAAGAAGTGGAAAGTGACAGATAAAAGTACCAGGATCTGGTGGAGATCGAACCTGCGACCTTTGGATTTGTAGTCTGGCACTCTACCACGTTGCTACGGAGACGCAAGTAAAACAACTCTCGTGTTTAATAAGTGTAATTAATGGAGCCCCAATCACAGTAATGATCCGTTAGGTTCTCATTATTCACATCTGGAAAAGATGTCACAGTACATCGAAACATGTCATATGGGACATAAAAAATTGTGTCATGGCGACTGTGGATGTTACCTCGGGGTAACGTTTTTGTCTTTCCATATAATTTCCGTTCGCACTCCACTCGGCGAACAAAATAATGAATATATGATATTTTTCTCAATAAATGTTTGTTAAGCTTATGGGACTTAACTACGGGGTCATCAGTCCCTAAACTTACAAACTACTTATCTACTACCTTACACTAAGGACGGCACAAATATCCATGCCCGAGGGGGGATTCGAATCCCCGACCGTAGTGGCCGTGCAGACCGTGACTGGAGCGCCTCAGTCCCCTCGGCTACCGCGGCCGGCGATATTTCTTTGAACCTATGTAAAAGAGCAGTGTTTTTTCAACCTTTTCGAATATGCGACCCCCTTTCAAGTAAAAATATTCTGGCGACCCCGCCCCCTCGTCAAGAACCGTAACAAAGCTATATTATCACCAACGAAACAAACTTAATCTTCTTTCTTTTACTTCAGCTTTCTTTTAAATTGCTGGACGAAGTCTGAATTGGTGTAGTTTTCGGAATGGAACACATTATCCTATTTTTACATAATTTCGGACGGAAAAATATATTTTGCTTAGCGACTGTTTCGCGTTTCAGACAAGACTCAGAAACGAATTATGCTCACTAAGAAAGTTCCCACTGCTGAACAATTTGTGAAGAAGTCGATTTTTTTCGAATTTTTCAGAATTACTAATTCTATTGAGTTTTTTTTTTTTTTTTTTTTTTTTTTTTTTTTTTTTTTTTTTTTTTTTTTTTTGGTTCCTGGACACAGTTTTCAGGCTTTGGGCTTAGTCATTAATGAAGCTGTGTTATTAAACATTCTATGATCTCAGAATGAAACTTTCACTTTGCAGCGAAGTGTGCGCTGATATGAAACTTCCTGGCAGATTAAAATTGTGTGAATGAGGCGGGTCTCGAACCTGGGACCTGTGCCTTTCGCGGGCAAGCGCTCTACCAACTGAGCTATTCCGACACGACTCACGATCCCTCCTCACAATTTTACTTCCGCCAGTACCTCGCCTACCAAAATTGTGAGGATGGATCGTGAGTCGTGTCGGAATAGCTCAGTTGGTAGAGCGCTTGCCCGCGAGAGACACAGGTCCCAGGTTCGAGTCCCGGTTCCGTCACACAATTTTAATGTGCCAGGAAGTTTCATATCGGCGCACACTCCGTTGTAGAGTGAAAGTTTCATTCTGGAAACATCACTTAGGCTGTGGCTAAGCCATGTCTCTACAATTCCTTTCTTCCAGGAGTGCTAGTCCTAAGGTTCGCAGGAGACCTTCTGTGAAGTTTGATAAGTAGGAGGCGAGGTACTGGCGGAAGTAAAATTGTGAGGACGGATCGTGAGTCGTATGGGGATAGCTCAGTTGGTAGAGCGCTTGCCCGCGAAAGGCAAAGGTCCCAGGTTCGAGTCCCGGTTCCGTCATACAATTTTAATCTGCCAGGATGTTTCATTCTATGATTTATTTAATTCATTATGAATGTTACACGAGGAACTCCGTAATTATAACTATAAATATATTCCACTTGGCGTCCGTTTTTGAATTACTGATCTGGTTATTTTATGGTGCAGTTACTTCCTCCTGTGACGGCGACCCACAGGTTGAAAAAACACTGTTCTAGAGTGACTGTTCTTTATTATTTCGTTACTCATAACCAACTAATCAAATAAATGTCTGTCCTGTTGGAAGCATTGATGTAAGCGGCTCACGGTATTAGCATGGACGTTCTCAACATTTGTGCAACTACCGAAGCGGAAGCACGACGTATCCGTTCTTTGAACACATACGGATTTTCCGGCGCCGTTTCGTGATACAGCCTCATAAGTAAAAATCCTAGGGCGTTAAATCACTCGATCTTGCTGGCTATAGAATGCGAGCATCATGACCCATCCACCGGTCCGGATACACGTTGTTAACATTTTCTCTAACGCTTCTACAATCGTTCTAAAACCACTGGCTCACAGCTAATCGAGGTGGGATGTTTTGTGTCCCAGCCTCGTCGCCGCTTTTGTGTCTCGTTTCCGTCGTAGGTGCCGCTGGCCGAGTAGAAAGACCGACACAGGAACAAAGGATGCACGCTTGTGCAGGTAGGAGGTGACCAGCCAGTGGGACAGCAGAAACTAGAAACACTAGAGTAAATTAGAAGAGATATATATTTCTTAGAGACTTAGTAATACTTAACTTTTACATAGCTCAGTACTGCAGAATGCTGATACATAGTTGAGCTAGAGGCCTGCCTAGTGCCTATCCGATAGCCAAGTCTTCACTGGTGCCTATATGATTCCGAAGTGTTAGCTGGTTCCTATCTCAGTCCCAAATGAACGATGTCGTTCAGTGGTGGCCACGAGCGGGATAGCAGCAGAGGGCGCTCGTGGCTGACGTCGTAAGAACGCCGCGCCGTGCGTGCATGGCGGCGCGCGGCGAAAGTAGGTGTCGCGCACTTTAGACTTGTGCGACACCACAGGATGCATTCTACGAGATTCCGAAGATTCAGGTATTTCTGCAGGAATTGCAAATATAGGCGACTAGTTAGTCTGCTGGAAGCTAAATAAACTGGTCCAACGATGTCTTTTAGAATGCCACACTTACGTGCGCCTGAATGTGATGTAGTCGTAGCCAGCGAGGATTTGATTATGTCTATTGGCAATGGAGACATTGGCAAAATGGCATTTATTTCCCTATAAAATGTGCCCCATAAAATACAGATTTATTACGTCTACTTTATTTAAGAGACGTCTTCTGTACGACACCCGAATTTTGGAAATCGTGGCCATATAGCTGTGTGTGTAGATGCAGCTCAAAGATGTTATTTTCATTACTCCACAAGTCTTTGTACCGAAGACGAGGATACCGCAAGGTCCGCTGCAGCTCTTCTTTGTCCTAACTAAGATGAGAGATAGGTATTAACGTGTCAGATGTAATGACTTGTGTGATATTAATGACACTTATATTACTAGCTAAAAACCCGGCGTTGCCCGGGTATTTATTTATTTATTCCTGCCTTGAGTTGGTACTTCTCCTATCCCTTCTCCCTCTGTCCATATCCTTTTTTTCTAAAAACATGTCATATTTATCGGAGAATATATAAGAAATAAGGCTGTTTTGCATAATGTACAAAATTATACGTGCAGTATACAGACAAATAAAGATCAATCAAAGTTTCAAATGGCATATAACATTCGAACGATTTCATATTTATTGAGTTATATTTTGTACAATTGTATAATTTTTCAGGTATATATTCATTTGTATAATTGCTGTATGTCTAAATTCTTGCGAATACAATTAGTAGTAAAGAAGTAATAGATTAAAACTTGGTGCGTTCCTATGACCGTTACTGTTTATGTGCTCATATCTCATGAACTACGTGTTGTATTGTGATACAATTTCGAAGAGACATTCAGCTATGTGTGTGTCTACTGTCTGTAAAATTTCCTGCGGCTACAATTTGTAGTGTAGAAATTATAAATTGTAACGTCATACCGAATGCCGTAATTTTAATCCATGAACAGCGGAGAAGTAGTAAGCAAGAAATATTTTTCCTTTAACAATTTTGCTATGGTTGTCAGCGAGAAAAAGTTCAATAAAGGTTTGAAATTATGTTTAAAGTTGGTTGCAAGTCGCTAAGTACTGTCGTTCTCATACAAGTGTGCATAAAGTCGCGTCGCATTATGTGGCAGCTTCTTGCAACTACTATTGTTTAGACGTTGTATCTCGTGAACTGTGTGTCGTACGTGGTTCTTACTCCGACAGCATTGTTACCTAACGGTAAGGAATACGTGCACCAAATTTGGTTGAAATCGGTCCAGTGGTTTAGGAGGAAATGTGCATCACTGTCGTTTGACGCAGCAGTTTTTCGCGCATTTCATTGTTTATGACGTCATATCTCGTGAACAATGTATTGTGCGTGATACTAACACTTACGGCGGCCGTCTTCATGGATTGAAGCATACGTGTGCAAAATTTCATAAAGATTGGAAGAAAATTGTAGATTTGTATACAATACGTGCACACAAACACGCAAACACATGGACACTCTGCTTTGTATATAAAGATTATTATTATCATAATTATTATTATTAATATTATTATTATTATTATAAGCAGAAATGATACTGAAACCTGAATTAAATAACACGACAACATTTTTCTTTATTCTAAATCGTACGTATGTATTATCTTCATTTCAGCTGTGCTTTCCGTGCGTGGCGCTTGCTCCACAATACTCAGAAACTTTCCTGACGAGATCAGGTGCGTCCACGTTACGTTGTACCTGCAAAGCTCCCACAGTTCTTAAACATGTCTCTGTACGTCCAAAAACATGCGCAGAAGGTAGACGTGGGGTTGGAATACGTGGTGAATACAGCTTTCGGGCTTAGCTGCTTTGCGGTGCGTCTCCCCACATGTGAGTATCACATCTGTGCCGTCTTCGCTGGCGAACATGGCACTTGTCACCAGCTGACTGTAAGACCGAACTTGAACAGACGACAATGTGACTTCATCACAGTGAAACCAGAAGGAAATACACATGTGGTGGAGATTAGCTCCTACACTGCCGCCTACACCTTTCTTGCACTCACATGCAGTGGGACACTAGTCTACATACAGCCCTGTTTCGTAGAACGTTGCGTACAGTCTGGATGCACAGAGGTAGACGTGCAACCCTTTAATGTACGACTTTTTATTTGAAGCTATAAAACTACCACGATTAATGTATAGTGCGTATATACTGAGAAAAGTATAAGCTATATAAACCACCGAGTTCATATAAATATAAGTAATATAACAATATAATATACGTTCATAGTTTATATATATATATATATATATATATATATATATATATATATATATATATATATATATATATATATATATATATATATATACCATATATAAGCTATACAAACATTTGAACATTTTTTTAATGGTAATGCGTAAGGTTTTGCCGATGACATAGTAATTCTGTCAGATACAGCAAAGGACCTGGAAGAGCAATTGAACGGAATGGACAGTGTGCTGAAAGGTGCATATAAGATGAATATTAACAAGAGCAAAACCAGGGTAATGGAGTGCAGTGTAAGAAAATCAGGTGAAGCTGAATGAATTACATTGGGAAACGAAGCAATAAAGGAGGTAGATGAGTTTTGTTACTTGGGGCAGTAAAATAACAAATGATAATCGCAGTAAGAGGATATAAAATGCAGAATGGCAATGGGTAGAAAAGCGTTCTTGAAAAAGAGAAATTTGTTAACATCGAATATTGATTTAAGCCTAAGGAAGTCCTTTCTGAAGGCATTTGTATGGAGTGTTGCCTTGTATGGGAGTGAGACATGGACGATAAACAGTGCGGACAGGAAGAGGATTGAGGCTTTTGAAATATGGTGCTACAGAAGAATGCTGAAGATTAGGTGGGTGGATCGCGTAACTAATGAGGAGGTACTGAACAGAATTAGGGAGAAAAGAAATTTCTGGCATACCTTGACTAAAAGAAGGGATAGATTGGTGGGACACATTCTTAGATATTAATGAATTGTGAATTTAGCATTAGAGGGAAGTGTGTGGGGTAAAAATCGCAGAGGAAGACCAAGAGATGGATACAGTAAGCAGATTCAGACAGATGTAGGTTGCCGTTCTCATGTGGAGATGAAGAGGCTTGCTCAGGATAGGGTATTGTGGAGAGCTGCATCAAAGCAGTCTCCAGACTGAAGACCACAACAACAACAACTGAGAAAAATATTGAAAAAAAAATCTTAAAATTATTATGCACTACTAGCAACAAAGAGTTCAAAGCTGGTCAGCTATACAGTGATTCCATGACGTACCCAATGCAGTATTTGTCACTATTGTGCCTCTCATCTTACCAGAAAGTAACTCATAATGCACCAGTAGTATGTGATTGACTACTTTTGCATAGCAAAGGAGGAATACTAAAGTAAACAAACGCGCATGTTAGGAGTAACTCAATGCAGCTAACTGTCGAAGTGATTCAGCAGTACTCTGCAATTTATAATTTCTATAATTATGACTTGACATTTCGGCCAGGAAACGTCCGGCCATCTTCAGGTGAGTAGCGAGTACTGAAGAGCCCAGGTGCAGTCGCGGTATTTATAGTGGTTCTTGCGCATGCCAAAAGTGCTGGTATCGTTTTGCGATGGGTAAGGTGGTGTCATGCGCGATACTGCCGAGTTGTGTGTGCTGCCCTCGGTGGTGGAAGAGCAACAGTCTTCTAATCATTGATAATCGATTGGTGGCGTCGTTTACGCTGTGACTGGATGATATTAATCACAGGATTCCAATTTTTGTCGAGCTGAAAGCCGTTGTCACGATTTATAAGATTGTCGCAAAGACGAATTTCCACCGATTCTTTAATAAGTGAATCCCAGAAACTGGAGTTAAAATTTTAGGCCGGCCGCGGTGGCCGAGGAGACTGCGGCGCGTCAGTCACGGTCTGCACGGCCACTACGGTCGGGGGTTCGAATTCCCCCACGGGCATGGATATTTGTGCAGTCCTTAGTGTTAGCTAGTTCATAAGTAGTTTGTAAGTTTAGGGACTGATGACCCCGTAGTTAAGTCCCATAAGCTATACAAACTTTTGAACATTTTTTTGAAATTTTAGTTTTACTATATTCTATTGTGTGTCCCATGGAAATACGTGTTCTGCTACTGCCGATTTTGTTGGTTGGAGTAGACAGGTGTGTCTTTCGTGTTCTACACATCGTTTCTGTACAGTTCGTATTGTCAGGCGCATATATGCTGAGCCACACTCACATGGAATCTTGTAATCGACGCCATCAATCGATTACCAATGATTAGAAGACTGTTGCTCTTCCACCACCGAGGGCAAGACATACAACTCGGCAGTATCGCGCATGACACCACCTTACGCATGCGCAAAATGATACCAGCACTTTTGGCATGCGCAAGAACCACTATAAATACCGCGACTTCACCTGCGCTCTTCCGACAAAAAGCCCTGTCCCGCCTTAACCTATTAAAATGCCTCTCCGGCCGGACATGGGGACTAAATCCTTCCACCATCCCGTATACCTACCGTTCCCTCATGCGTCCCGTCCTTTGCTGCTTCCATCCCGCCTGGATATCCGCTCCCCCCTCGTATTATGAATCCCTCAAAATCCTCGAACGCCACGCCCTTCGCCTCGCCTAACGCCTACCGCCTCAAGTACATCCACCGAAAGATAGTCCCATAACCCACTGATATCTCCTCTCCTCCTGGATCCCGTGCCCCTCCCTCCCTTCACCTCCACACCCTCTACGTCCTCTCCGAGGGTGGCTTCCGCCACCTACCTCTCACTGACGACGTTCTCCAAAACCGTCCCGACATCTGTCCCTCCTTCCAACTTTGACCCCTCTCTGTGGATTGCCGCCGCCTCCTCCCTCCCCCTCCCCTCCCACTCCCGTCCCCCCCCCTTGGCTCACCTCCTCCTTTCTCCACCTCCCCGGGAGCTCCTTCCGGTTTCTCCCACTCTCCCTTCCCCCACCTCCTTCCCCTTCCCCCGCGCCTTCTCCATCCTCCCCCCCTCTCCCCCTGCAGGGCCAGCACAGTGCTGTGTTTTTAAGTGTTTAGTGCTTCGTGTGTATAGTGTTTTGTCGCCAAGTGTTTTTTAACGTTGCGTACACCAGTGTTCAGTGTTTTTTACCTCAATGTCGCCGTCTTGTTATGTCTCGTCGTCTGCAGTGAGTGTTTTTTAGCCACCGTGGCAATGTCTTGTTTTAACAACCATGTATGTTCTGTCCGCTGTCATACTGTCTTTTAACGCCGGCCGCGGTGGCCGAGGGGACTGAGGCGCTCCAGTCACGGTCTGCACGGCCACTACGGTCGGGGGTTCGAATCCCCCCTCGGGCATGGATATTTGTGCCGTCCTTAGTTGTAAGTTGTTCATAAGTAGTTTGTAAGTTTAGGGACTGATGACCCCGTAGTTAAGTCCCATAGACTCTAAAAAAAAAAAAAAAAAAAAAAAAAAAAAAAAAAAAAAAAAAAAAAAAAAAAACATTTGAACATTTTTGTCTTTTAACTTTCTCCCAAATTTTCATCTTGAAATTGTAAAAGCGCCTTTTTATCACCTTTAATTTTATGTTCTGTTTTGTCCATTGTTTACCATTCGCTCGGCTGTAGAGCAGCATCATTGGCTGCTACCAGCCTGCCTGTATTAGGGCATTAAAATTCAATAAAGGAAAAAAACTGCGCTCTTCAGTACTCGCTACTCACCTGAAGGTGGCCGGACGTTTCCAGGCCGAAATATCGTGTCAGAATGTAGCTGATCAGCTACACTGTGCATTAAAGGGTTGAGAGGGGTATCGTGGACTGCAAGCGTGATAGATGCAACAGTTTGCTTACTGCGGTACGGAAGTCAATGTACACTTGGACTCTGTCGTTAGTGGCAAGAGAGACGTTTCAGTGAACACAGTGCACTTGGTGTGGTCTGTTGATATAATAGACGTGAGTTGCAATACAGAATTCGATGGTGTAACATAGATTCAAAAAGAACCGAAATATCAGTGGAGGTAAGCAAAAATATTATTATTGAGCTCAGTAAAAAGAGATTTTCAATGCGGAAAATTAGTGACATTATTAGGAGACAAACCGTAATTAGAAATTACAGGGAACGAGGAAGCGTAGAAAACAAAACTAGATGTGGACAGCCAACAAAATTATCCAACAGGGAGCGTCAACACATCATTAGAAAAGTGAAAGCAGATCCCAGAATTACAGCTACGGGGAGGGCTCTAGTCGCAAATGCTAGTAGAAATTATGTTCATCCCATAACAGTACGAAGACTGCTGCACAATAATGGGTTTCAAAGCAGAACAGCAAGGAACAAACCCATCATAATCAGGGTAAATGAACAGAAACGCCTAGAATTTGCAACTCTGCACATTTTGGAATATAGTTCTTTTCACGAATGAGAGTAAGTTTAACATCTTCCAATGTGATGGACAGTACAAGATGAGGCGAAAAAGGAAGTTGAAAGAAGAGAAAGCTTGTCCCATCAGTGAACTATGTTCGTGGAAATATTCTTGAGTAGCGTTGCATGTCTGGAGCTGGAGTCGGGAATTTAGTACTTATTGAAAGTATTGAAGTATCCCACCATGTTAATGTAGAATCTGAAGCAATCTGCGGAGGAACTGCGACTAGGGACAGACTGGGTGTTTCAGCAAGACAATGATCCCAAGCATAAGGCCATTCTAGAATAATGCCTACTTTACAGTGTACCGAAACAGTTGCATTCGCATCCCCAGTCACCAGACATTATCCCAATTAGATATCAAAAGCAAAGATTCAAAAGCAGCCTTAGTGGAATAACGTTACACCTGCGTACACACACACACACACACACACACACACACACACACACATCGAGTAAAACAGAAGTGATATCTTGCGTTCCACAGGGAAGCGTTATAGGTCCCCTACTCTTCCTCGTGTTTATAAATGATTTAGGAGACAATCTGAATAGCTCCCTTAGACTGTTCGCGGATAATGCTGTCGTTTATCGGTTAGTGAAGTCAACAGAGGATCAAAAGCAACTGCAAAGCAATTTAGACCAAATTTCTACAAGGTGAGAAAATTGGCAATTGACGCTAAATAAAGAAAAGTGTGAAGTAATACACATGACCACTAAAAGAAATCCGCTGAACTTCAATTACGCGATAAATCAGTCAAACATTAAGGTCGTAAATTTTACCAAATACCTAGCAGTTACAATTACGAACAACTTTGACTGGAGAGAACACACAGAAAATATTGTGGGGAAGGCGAACCAAAGGTTACGTTTCATTGGCAGCAACGAAGATGCACCAGCCCACCAAAGAGACTGCCTACGTCACACTTGTGCGTCCTCTCCTGGAGTACTGTTGCCCCTTGTGGGACCCTCACCAGGTGGGACTGACGGAAGACACTGAGAAGGTTCAGAGAAGGGCAGCTAGTTTTGTTTTATCAAGCTACCGGCGAGAAAGCGTCACGGAAATGTTGCACGAATTGGGGTGGAAATCATGAAAAGAAAGATGTTATTCATTGCGGCGTGATCTGTTTGCGAAGTTTCAATCACCGACTTTTACTTCTGAATGTGAAAATATTTTGCTAGCACCCACCTACTTAGGGAGACATGACCATCCCAATAAAATAAGAGAAATCAGATCGAAAACGGAACGATTTAGGTGTTCTTTCTTCCCGCGCGCTATTAGAGAATGGAACGGTAGAGAAAAGTTATGAAAGTGGTTAATGAACCCTCTGCCAGGCACTTAAATGTGATTTGCAGAGTATCTATGTAGATGTAGATGAATGGTGTTATCTATGCATCGACGTTTGGAAGCTGTCATCGAAGAAGAAGGCGGCAATACAAAATATTAAATTGGGCCTGAAAGTGAAGAAAATCATACTACCTTATTCATCGGGCAACCACAGTCGAATTGATTCCACACCGCTGCGACTGTTAAAATTTTTTTACTAAGAACTCACGGCCGGTTTCGCAAATTAAATTCGCATCATTGGGTGCTTATTTCTTTTAGATCTTAACCATGGTACTTTGACTCTATACTAGCTGATCCCTATTATTATTCTCGAGTTGTAACCAACTTGCCTATTAAACCATCTATAAAATCCCTTTCTTCAAAAAGTGGGGCTCCGTCAACATGTATAAAAAACCGAATGAAACCCATATTTAAAACAGTAAATTTTCATTAAAAAAAAAAGTTCAAATGTTTGTATAGCTTATGGGACTTAACTACGGGGTCATCAGTCCCTAAACTTACAAACTACTTACGAGGTTTGATTCCATTTCCTGGAGGTGCTCCACGACCACACAATGATGAACACACCAGATGTATTTCGCAGCATTGGCCGTTAATGTTTTATTTAAAAACACCACAGATCGATGTCAATCATATAGTGATCATCTTCAGTGTCCTTCAAACGAGCATATGAATGCCCTGAATGTAAGTTACACTGAAGATGATCACTAGGTGATGGAAATCGATCTGTGGTTTTTTAAAATAAAACATAAACGGCCAATGCTGCGAAATACATCTGGTGTGTTTAACTACTTATGAACTAGCTAATCCTAAGGACGGCAAAAATATCCATGCCCGAGGGGGGATTCGAACCCCCGGCCGTAGTGGCCGTGCAGACCGTGACTGGAGCGCCTCAATCCCCTAGGCCACCGCGGCCGGCAAATTTTCAACAGCCAATGGACTACCTCTGATATAAAACGCTAAGAACGGTAAAAAAGGTAAAACAGTCAACAATCCGAAGATTGGTTTGAACACCACAGTGCTTTACTAGGCATGGCCCTGTTTGGAGGTGGTATGCCGTTGCCTTCCTCCGACCTGACTTACCCAGCCAGTTATAGGGGGACTTACAGTTTAACGTGGGTTCCGAACCACGGTGCTGCTCGGTATTTTTCACATGAGCAATACTGCCAGAGGTGAAAGAAGTGGAAAGTGACAGATAAAAATCCTAGTACCTGGCGGGGATCGAACCCGCGACCTTTGGGTTTGTAGTCTGGGACTCTACCACTGTGCAACCGAGGCACACTATTCAACATGAAAGCCGCGTCAAGGGGTAAAAGAAGATTATAATCTCTAGAGCACTGACACCTTACCTCCAGAGAAGACAGTTGGGAGAAGAGACGTTGTTGCTGCCGCCATCAGACTGGACACGAGTCGCTGCTGAGCCGACAAGGCGTTACAACAGGCCGTGCCCACGTCACACGTAGAGGCCGCGGCCGCCAGCTCGCTGGCTGTTGGCTGGGGCACGCCCACCGCCGCGCAGCGGCCGGCCAGTCAGATGGCGGCCGCGGCCTCTAAGTGTGACGTAGGCACCGCCTGTTGTAAGGCGTCGTCTTCTAGAGGTTCGTTCAAGCAGCTGCCAGACTGCTTGACGCGCACGCGCAAGGCTGAAATTGTGTTCCAGCAGCGCCCTCTCCCGCTTCTGGCTACTTGGAGTGTGGCTGTTTGGTGTTCCAGCAGTTGCAGCTAGCAGCCAGACGCTACCCGAAAAAATATTTCTGGCGCGGTCAAGCTGCCAATTTGCGCATGCGCAGAAAGGACTGAGTTAGAGTTGGGGGAAGCCATCACGTGATACGGGTGTGCTTGTAGCATGTTTTTAAATTATTTTGAAGTCACTGCCAGTGGCGGCGCTAGACGAAAACTGGGCGTCGGCGAACTCGTCTTTGCGACGCCCCTTTCATTTTTTCATTAACGAAGAAAATGTTAAATGAGCTGAATTATACATCAATAATCATTATACTAAAATTCTATTAGTATAATATACGAGTATTATTGCAATGACAAAAATTACACAAATTAGAGAAACTTTTCAGCTTTTCGTCTCACAGAGTTTTATTACATCACATCTTAATACTAGCCGCTTTTTTTTTTTTTTAATGGATTTAACTGCGGGGTCATCAGTCCCTAAACTCACAAACTACTTATGAACTAGCTAACACTAAGGACAGCACAAATATCCATGCCCGAGAGGGGATTCGAGCCCCCGACCGTAATGGCAATGCAGACCGTAACTGGCGCGCCGGAGACCCTTCGGCCACCGCGGCCGGCAATACTAGCCGCTGTTTTAGGTTCAGTTGATAGTACTGAAAACACAGATAGTCTTTCTTGGCTCACTGTGCTTTTCAAGTTAATCTTAATCAATTTTAACTTTGTGAAGCTTCTATCGGCCGAAGCTGTACTGACTGGAACTGAGCATGATTCTGATTGTTATATAACATTTTGATATTCTTCTTCCAAATCGTTTTCTGAAATGTACTGAAGAAATTGTTTTGCAAGTATTTAAGTAAAAATTGCTTCACTGTTGCTGCATACGGAAATAAATACGGACAACTAAATAGCTGCCGGCCGCGAATGGCCGAGCGCACTAAGACGTCATACCACGGTGAGCGAGGTCGCTCCCGTCGGGGGTCTCGGGTACGGATTTTGTGTTCGTCCATTGGTTAAGCTAGTATAAGCTAGACGTAGGTCGTCGCTACATAACCTAGCAGTTGGAAAGCGCCGTTAAACCTCAAAAAACTAAAATTTTAACAATGTTTTGCAAGGCCCCCACAGGCACGAAGCCGTCGGCGGTGGCCGACGTTGCCGACGCCTAGCGCCGCCACTGGACTCACTGCAATCCCCCTTGAGATCAGATATTTCTCGTTTACACTTCTTCGTTATTAGGAAGGGAAGTATTTTAATTATTCCTTTAAACTCACCTTCACCTGCAGCCAGAAACAGTGCAAAAGGCGTTCCAGCAGTGCAAGTATCAAACAAGGGTTTTTACGTCATAATAGCTGCTCATACGCAGTAACACCTGCTTCTTAGCGCTTGAAAGTAGCCGTCTGGCAGCTACTGGAACGAACCTTAGGTTGTGTTTGCTGACCCCAACGCGAAGAGACGCGCATGCGCACCATCGCGTGCCTCGGTTGACTAGCGCCTACTTTAAACGGTGGGGACTGGCCTGTTCTCCCAGCTGTCTCCTCTGAAGGTAAGGAGCCAGTGCTCTAGCAGATTTTAATCTTCTTTTACCCCTTGACGCGGCTTTCATGCTGAATACCGTTCTCAGTGTTTTATATCAGAGGTAGGCCATTGGCTGATGAAAATTTACTGTTTTAAGTATGGGATTTTATTAGGTTTTTAATACATCTTGACGGAGCCCCACTTTTTGAAGAAAGGGATTTTATAGATGGTTTTATAGGCAAGTTGGTTACAACTCAAGAATAATAATGGGGATCAGCTACTATAGAGTCAAAGTAACATAGTTAAGATCTAAAGCCGGCCGCGCTGACCGAGGGGACCGAGGCGCACCAGTCACGGTCTGCCCGGCCACTACGGTCGGGGGTTCGAATCCCTCTTCGGGCATGGATATTATGCCGTCCTTAGTGTTAGCTAATTCATAAGTAGTTTGTAAGTTTAGGGACTAGTTAAGTCCCATAAGCTATACAAACATTTGAACAGTTTTTTTAAGATCTAAAATAAATAAGCACCTGATGATGTAAATTTAATTTTCGAAACCGGTCATGAGTTCTTAGTAAAGAATTTTTAACAGTCGCAGCGTGTGTTAAAAAAATACTGTTTGTGTACTTCTGTATGCGACCGCAGTTTTATTTGTATGCTCTAGATGTCAGTATATGGAAGTATTATTAATTATGCAGTGTATATGTTGTTATTCAGTTCCTAACATGTGTGTTTACGTCACAGAAAGTGAATACATAATATTGTCTTGATTGATTTTGACTTATTTTAGGGTGAATGTAGACTTTAGTGTTCGACTGCATGCGGGAACCATAAAAATACAAAGAACGGCGTCCGTGGGCCACCTGGTAGATACTAAGCAACAGAGGTTAAACACTGCATCACTGTTTTAAACCGTTTTAATTGTTCTTGCTCTTTCAAGTTTTCTTTTCGTTTTGGCTCTTGTAAATACCATAAATTATACGACATTCCTAAGAGCGTGCTCCAATTTTTCTCAGAATTTCGATCATCTTGCACCATTTTACACTGTCAAACGTTTTTTCTACATCGATAAATCTGATGAACTAGCTTAATTTTCTTTCAAGCTCACTTTCATTATCAAGCGCAATGCCATGACTGCCTCCTGGTGCCTTTACGTTTCCCAAATGCAAACTGATCGTCGGCTAACAGATCCTCAATTTCGTATATTATTCTCGCCAATAGGTTGGACACAGCTGATAAGCTGACTGTGCGGTGATTCTCACACTCACCTGCTCTTTCTGTCTTCTGAATAGTATGGATGATATTTTTCCGAAAGTTTGATGGTACATAACCAGTCTCTTAGATCAGCTTGAATGTTCGTTTCGTTGCCACTTCTCCCTCTAATTCAGAAATTCCAATGGACTGTTTCCTGTGCCTTCAACCCAATTGGATTTAAAGTATCCTATAGCTCTTTTAAATCAGAATTCTAATGCTGGGTCCTGTACGTTTACCATAAGAGCCCCAATTTATTCTTCTATAACGCCATCAGATATGTTTAAAAGCCGCGGTGGCCGAGGGGACTGAGGCGCTCCAGTGATGGTCTGCACGGCCACTACGGTCGGGGGTTCGAATCCTCCCTCGGGCATGGATATTTGTGCCGTCCTTAGTATTAGTTAATTCATAAGTAGTTTGTAAGTTTAGGGACTGATGACCCAGTAGTTAAGTACCATAAGCTATACAAACATTTGAACATTTGTGTTTAAAAAATGTTAAATGTTTGTAAATCTATGGGACTTAATTATAGTGAATATCAGTCCTTAGGCTTACAACTACTTAAACTAACCTAAGGACAACACACACACACACTCACACACACACACACACACACATACACGCGCGCGCGCCTGAGGTAGGACTCGAACCTCCGACGGGGAGCAACGGATCAGATGTTTCTTCCCCCTCCTGGAAACCTTAGCTTCCCTCCACTTCATATTTATTTCATTCCAAAGTGACAAGTATTTCTTTATTTTAGAATTTTTCCGAAGATTTTTGTACTTCCTTCTTTCGTCAATCAGCGAAGTATTTCTTCTGTTACCCTTGGTGGCTTCGCATTTCCGTTCCTTGTACCAACTTTTATCTTTGCAAGAATTTTGATTACGTCTTTCAGAGATATTTACTCCTCTTCCACTGAAGTGCCTAGTGTAGTTTTCTTTCTGGCAGTATTCCCATCTTTTGCGTACTTTCAAATGCGTCACATCATTCGTCAGTGCTCTAGTATGCTACTTCCACACCGGTCATCCGGATGATCCTCACCCTACTGGCATAGAATGTCAGTAAACGATACTAAGAATTTATTCACAGCTAATGCCCACTTATTATAACCCAAAAAATTTCCCTACAGTAAATTTACTGTAAGACACGCCGCCCTTATTACTTCAACAATCTATACTAATGCATTATTGCTGTTTCTAGCGCGATTTAGGACTAATTCTCATGACCTCCCCTGTCCCAGGTTGTCATAGCAAACTGGAGTTCGTGTGTCAGAATCACCCACGCGGAGACGTGGCATAGGGACTGATGACCCCGCAGTTAAGACCCTTAAGCTTAAAAAACATTTGACATGTGACACCATACTCTGAAAAAGTTTACTAAACCCTAAGTCCGTGGCGTCGGACCCAATGTGCGTTGGTTCGATTCCTTACATATGTAATTGTGCATTTGGGCTAAGGACACGCTATTGTGCTAATCCGTGGGTACTGTATGTGTAATTTTCATGCAGTTTCGCGACGGTCTTCATTTCAGTGTGTAACTTTCATATAGCGTGCTAGAGTTGTGAACTTCAAGCTTCAGACCCTTTCAGTTCGATTTCTGCACATGTAATATGCATAATACACAAATCAAAAAAGTTTAGAATCGTGCTAAGTTCTGGGTCCTTCTGTTCAATAATAATAATAATAATAATAATAATAATAATAATAATAATATGGATTTCTGTTCCACAGTACGTAATTGAGGAGCAAGACTTCATGGTCATGGAACAAGTCAGTAGTACATGAAATTTTAGCTCGAGAGTAGTAACGGAAGAACTTAAATTAGTCCTATGTAGAAGACAATCTTAGGCCTAAGTAAAAAGAATCAATAACGGAACAAATAAATTAGCTATTAAAAAAAAATTATCCAAGAATTCCTCGACAGAATAAACCGAGTGATCCATGAGATAACTCTTCAGTTCAGACTTGAAAGCGCATGGTTCAGTACTAAGATTCTTGGCTTACTGTAGCGGCTTATTGAAAATGGATGCTGCAGAATACTACACGCCTTTTGGCGCAAGAGTCAAGGAGGTGTGATCCAAATGTAGATTCGATTTGTGCTCAGTATTCACCGACTGAAAGCTACTAACTCGTGAGAATAAGCTGATATAGTTAAGAACAAACGACATTGAAGAAAATATGTATTGTGACGCCAATGTCAGAATTCACAGACTACAGAAAAGGAATCGACACGACGTTCGCGAACTTACACCACATATTTCTCGAACCGCCCGTTTCTGAGCCAAAACTATCCTTGAACGGATACAGCCCCTCCCCCCCCACACACAAAAAAACACCATATGTCTTAAGTGAAGGAAAGTAAGCATAGTAGACTACTTTTCGTGTAGAAAAATCACTTATTTCAGATACTGTTGCAATGCTAAATAAAGCAGGACTTAGTTTTTTGAACAAGATGCTGTCTATCTGAACACCTAGTAATTTGAAGTGTTCATCTCATTTATCATATGCCAATTATGTGTAATCAAAATGTCAGTTTTTTATTGAATTATGTGTTAGAAATTGTAAAAACTGAGTTTTACTGTGATTTAGGATCAATTTATTTTCTACGAACCAAGAACTTACCTCTCACACCGACATTGGTGCGTGCCAGTCAACCCGCGTAGTTCTTAGGTACGATGAGGTTATGTTTGCTTATAGCGTGCTTGTGAGTTCCTTGAGTGCACTGCGGCTCGCTAGTCGGTTAACGTGTAACAGTTCAAGAGGTAGGTCGTGAGTGTACGATGGGTTTTACCAGTGAGGAAAAGCCGACATGCTCGTGGTGTATGGAGAGTGTAGGAAGAATGCCGTTCGTTTTTGTACGCTGTCTGCGGCAAAATATCCCAATGGACGTCACCCACATGGCTATTATTCATCAACCTCTTAAACCAGTTACGTGAAAGTGGTAGTGGAACACCAAGACAACGTAACAGAAGGAAATAAGAGACGACAGACGAGGGGGAAATTGATGTTCTTGCTGCTGTTACAGTTGATCCGCATGTCAGCTCCCGCGCAATCGCACGAGGAAGTAGCATGAGTCAGGCAAGTGTCCTACGCATAAGGTCCATCCCTACCACATCTCTCTCCATCAAGAGCTGCATGGAAACGATTTTGAGAATAGTCTTTATGACAGGATACTCCAGATGTATCATGTATCTTGTTTAGTGATGAAGCCACATTTACCAATCATGGCCAGGTAAACCGCAGAAACATGAACTATTGGCCTGCTGACAATCCCTCTTGGCTTCGACAGGTGGACCGTCAGCGTCTATGGAGTGTAAACGTGTGGTGTGGGATAGTGAATCAGCAGCTCATAGGCCCGTATTTCATAGACGGAACACTGACCGCGCACAAGTATCGCAGCCTTCTAACAGACCATCTTCTACGGATGCTAGAAGACGTCTAGGAGGAATCTATGGTACCAACATTATGGCTGTCCAGCCCATAGTGCACGAATTACTACAGCATGTCTTCATGAATTGTGTAACCAAATCAATGGATTGGACACAGAGGATCCGTTCACTGGATTTGACGCCTGCAGACTTTTTTCTGGCCGGCCGCGGTGGCCGAGGAGACTGAGGCGCTCCAATCACGGTCTGCACGGCCACTACGGTCGGGGGTTCGAATCCCCCCTCGGGCATGGATATTTGTGCCGTCCTTACTTGTAAGTATTTCGTAAGTACAGTAGAACCTCTCAAACTCGATTCCCGAAAACTCGACAGGGCTGGTGAATTGATAATTTTTTTTTTTACATCGCCCATAACGTAAAGCTTTCCATCAGTACATAGGACGCCCGAGAGCGCTAGAGACTCAGACTAGGTTACTGGGTTTTCCAAGGTCGTTCAACGCACCCTTTACCTGGCCAGCTATTGTTTGCACACGTTTGGGAATTTCTGTGGCCACATTCCTTATCGTGAGGCCGCGCGTTGACCTGGGATTCCCAGGCAGGCCATAAACTACCCTCGCTACATTGTCGTCACTGGGTGTTCAGTTTAGTGTTTGTTGAGACACAGTTGTGGTCAGTTGCTTTTGTTCGAGAGTGGTTGCCAATTGTTTAAACGAGTTTTGTGCTGGAATATAGAGCGACAGTATGGCGGAGAAGGAGAGGAAACAAGTGGCAGTGTCAACGGAAGCAAAGTTTGGTGACCTAAAAAAGGCTTGAGCGTGGTGAAAGCGTAAATAGAATAGCGTTGGATTTGAACATCGGTAGGTCTACAGTGCCCGATTGGAGTAAAAAGAAATCTATAATTGAATCATGGTGTTTGAAAAGACAGTGTACAGAATCCATCGCGGAACGAAAAACAATGAGAAATGCTTAGTTCGAAAAAGTTGGCGAAACTCTTTACCAATGGTTCCGTGTGGACAGGGAGAAGGAAACACCTATTCTGGACCCGTGTGGAGACAGAAACGTAGTCTTCAATCGCAGGGTTTTTCAAACGACTTCAGTAAGTTTTATTTTACACTTTTCTTCTCGTGTTCAGAAAACTTCCTATAACTAACTGTGATAGACTTTTTATAAGCAGCATAAACCACTTCAGTAATAATTGTAATGAACACTGTATTTTCAGGTTCTACTAGGCCTTTTATCTCAAAATTATTTTTGATTTTTTGATTATAAGTTATAATTGTTGATATAAATATATAATTGTATATAATAAATCAATAAATGTACAATTTTAATACTCTAAATAAGCGCTTTTATTCAACTCCTAGTTATTTTTATTTAAGTTCCCTAAAACTCTACAACCTCAAAACTCGACAACCTCTAAGTCCACATTGTGTCGAGTTTGAGAGGTTCTACTGTATTTTGTAAGTTTAGGGACTGATGACCCCGTAGTTAAGTCCCATCGACTCTACAAACATTTGAACTTTTTTCTGTGGGGAAAGCTGAAAGATGCTGTCTACAAGGACATACCAACCACACCCGATGATATGCAACAACGTATTACTGCAGCCTGCTCGGACGTATCCGCTGAAATGCTAGCACGTGTGCAGCGATTGTTCCATACCAGACTGACAGCGTGTATTTCTGCTGCGGCGGTCATTTTGAACACAACCTGTGATGGTAATTTGTCGCGTTACTGGTTGGAATCCACATAACTAGTGTATGCACTTGTGTTGTTCTTTAGTGTGTGTTACCACAGGTATTGTACAAGTGTCAGTGTGGGAACGTTTCAAAAGACGATATCTCGTAAACGACTTGCACTAGAATCCTGCAACAAACACTACTGATATTTTAGTGCACCCTATTTTTAGTTTCTTAATGTCTACAAGCATTGTTCCATTTAAAGCTATATGTTTACATAAAAAATACACTTTCTAAGTAATATTACAATCTGTTTGTTGGCTAAAAATACGAGCTCCTGACTAGCAAACCATTCTGTGAAAACAGCCCATCAATCGCACTTTCCGTTTCTGCAATATTTGCGGTGCAAGTGTTAGGTGATTCACGCTGTATATTCATTCCATCTTTCAGCTTTCCCTTCTTTGCTTAGTACTGGATTTCCATCTGAGTTCTTGATATTCATACCCCTGCTTTTCTTGTCTCCAAAAGTCTCTTTTATTTTCCTGTAGGCGGTATCTATCCTTTCCCTAGTTATACATTCTTCTAATGTCTTGCATTTCTCCTCAAGTCACTCCTGCTTAGCCAGTCAGCATTTCCTGTCAACCTCATTTTTCAGGCGTCTGTATTCTCTTTTGCCTGCTTTACTTGATGAATTTTTATATTTTCTCCTTTTCAGCATCTCCTGTGTTATCCAAGGATTTCTATTAGGCCTTGTCCTTCTGCCTATATGATCCTCTGTGGCCTTCACTATATCTACGAGCTACCCATTCTTCTTCTACTGAATTATTTCTTCCCGTTTTATACAATCCTTGCTTAATGCTCCCTCTAAAACACACAACCACCTCTGGTTCCTTCAGTTTGTCCAATTTACATCTCCTTAATTTTCTACCGTTTTGAAATCTCTTAAGTTTTAATCTACAGTTCAAAACCAATAAGTTATGGTCAGAGTCTATATGTGCCCCTGGATATGTCTTACAATTTAAAACCTGGTTTCTAAATCTATTCCTTACCATTATAAAGTCAATCTGGTACCGTCCAGTGTCTCCTGGTGTCTTACACGTATATTACCTTCTTTCGTGATGATTAAACCAAGTGTTTGTGATGATTAAATTGTGCTCTGCACAAAATTCTACCAGGCGATCTCCTCTTTCATTCCTTTTCCCCAGTCCATATTCACCTACTACATTTCCTTCTCTTCCCTTTCCTACTACTGGAGTTCCAGTCCCCCATCACAATCACGTTTTCGTCTCCCTTAACTTTCTGAATGATATCTTTTATCTCATACATTTCTTCGATATCCTCATCATCGGCCGTCCTAGTTGGCATATAAACTTGCACTACTGCGGTCGGTGTTGATTTTGTGTCTAACTTTGCTACGATAATGCGTTCACTATGCTGTTCATAGTAACTTACCCGCATTCCTATTTTCTTATTCATTATCAGACCTACTCCTGTGTTACCACCAACTGATTTTGTATTTATAACCCTGTACTCACCTGACCAGAAATCCTGTTCATCCTGCCACCGAACTTCACTAATCCCTGCCATATCTAACTTTAACCTAACAATTTCTCTTTTCAAATTTTCTAACTTACCTACGCGATTAAGGATTACAGCCGACAGCAGTGGCCGAGTGGTCTGCGGCGTTCCAGTCACGGTCTGCACGGCCGCTGCGGTCGGGGGTTCGAATCCCCCCTCGGGCATGGATGTTTTTGTCGTCTTTAGTATAAGCTACTTCATAAGTAGTTTGTAAGTTTAAGGACTGATGACCCCGTAGTTAAGTCCCTTAAGCTTAACTAACATTTGAACATTTTAAGGGTTAGAACATTCCATGTCCCGACCCGTAGAATGCCTGTTTTGTTTTTCTTGCTGACGATATCCTCCTGAGTAGTCCCCGCCCGGAGATCCGAATGGGGGACTATTTTACCTCCGGAATATTTTACCCGAGAGGATACCATCATAATATATTCCTACAGTAAAGCTGCATGTCCTCGGGAAAATTAGCGACTGTAGTTTCCCCTTGCTTTCAGCCGTTCGCAGTAATTGCATGTCAAAGCCATGTTAGCTGATGTTGCATGGCCAGCTCAGTCAGTTGTCCAGACTGTTGCCCCTGTAACTACTGAAAAGGCTGCTGCCCCTCTTCAGGAACCACACGTTTGTCTGGCCTCTCCACAGATACTCCTCCGCTGTGGTTGCACCGACGGTACGGCTATCTGTATCGTTGAGGCACGCAAGCCACCTCACCTCGGCAATGTCTGTGGTTCCTGAGGATGGGATACCTTGTATATTTTCCTATTAATAAGGGGATTACTATATTTCATCAAAAGATACCTTGTATATTTTGAAGGAATATAGTAATTCCCTTATTACTGAGATTCTTAACTTCAGTCGAAAGTGGTTCCTTTGTTAGAGGGACTTCATTTAAACAGGAATATCCATCAGCTGTCTTCAGTCTAAAACAGGTACAGCCCTAAAAGCACAGTAATCAAGCGCCCCAAGATAGTTAGAGGCAAGGGAACTCAACAAAATCAACCACCCCGAAGGGAACGAATATTCAAATGCTTGTAAAGATATTGGACCAAACACCAATGGTCATTTGTCACTAGACTTACAAACTACTTAAACTAACTTACACTAAGAACAAAACACACACACAAACACACACGTGCCCAAGGGAGGACTCGAACCTCCGACGGGGATAGGTCAAGCACTCCGCAGCAAGGCGCCTTAAAGCGTGCGCCCGTCTGAAGGGAACACAGTACCACTACGTCCACGTCGTTGTTCGTGTGTAACGCTAAACATAGTCTAAGAATGTACTGAGGGAGTTTAGGCGGTGTCACATGACAGCAATATCAAAAATATCAAAAACTATAATTTGATTTTCCTAAACTGATGTATATATTTGCTTATGATATTACCGTTTGGCAACAATTGCCCACTATTTTTCATGTTTGCTAATTACAGCGCCATCTATCATGAAACAAAAACAATGTTTCATACAAAAGTTACATATTTTGCACGGAAAACCCAAATCTGCAATAAAAATAGGGGTTCCTGTTTAAGATATCAAAGTCCCTCCCCCCGCTCCCGCCCTCAGGAATGGTGCAACGGGGTCGATCTTTATGCTAATGGATGTCCCTCTTCAAGGTGAACAACTTTTATTCCAACTTTTTTAAAATCCGATTTGTATTTTTCGAACACACACACGCACACACACACGTTCGAAAAATACAAATCGGATTTTTAAAAAGTTGGAATAAATATTGTACAACCCTGACCTCTCTCGCTACGTTATACTAACGCCATCTAGTGACAAGGTGGCGTTAGCTACGCGCAGCTCCGGTTTTTAACACATCTGGCAATCCTAGTGAGAACAGACGACTGGTGACATGCAACGTGATGAAATTACAATTGTAATCCCCAACTAAGTAACAGAAAAAAATGAACGTTGGAGGTTACAGCCGATATAATCGACCGAAATTTGATAAAAATACATCGTTTTATATGATAAGCCGCAATAAGGGATGTCGTACTATGCAATTTTTTTTAACTATAGTGATTCATAGGATTTAGATGGGACCATTACATTTCATCATTATAGCCAATACGTCGTTAAAGGCGATGTCACTATAAACGGTTTCAACTATACGTATAATGTATGTATGATAGAACAAACAGTCACAGGAATAATAAGTTTAAGAAATAAAATAAAACTTCTTACAACACGACTTTAAGCCATTTCTTGCGGTTGCACACCGCAGGGCGCTTTAGGCCAAGTATTACACGGTCAAGTATTTACGTCAAATCATTGACGTAAAAATATTATCAAATGTTGATAATTTTTCTTTCACGTAAATCTTTGACGTTCGCTTGAAAGGTATATTACACGGTCAAAGATTTATCATATTTCAAGGTGGCGGATAGCAAACATTTGTTATGTGCTGCAGTCGCTACTACTACAATTGCACTTTATGCATATTTTAAGAAAAGGCGAGGGAGGGGGGGGGGCGTGAGACAGTGGGTTCCTCAAATGTTCAAATGTTTGTTAAGCTTAAGGGACTTAACTACGGGGTCATCAGTCCCTAAACTTACAAACTACTTATGAACTACTTACGAACTAGGACGGCACAAATATCCATGCCCGAGGGGGGATTCGAACCCCCGACCGTAGTGGCCGTGCTGACCGTGACTGGCGCGCCTCAGTCCCCTCGGCCACCGCGGCCGGCATTTGGTTTAATTTCACTAACGGCGGCAGCGGCGTAGTTTGCTAATGTTGGAAATCCGTCGTGAAGGCAGCCAGTAAAAATAACTTTTCGCTTTACACCTTGTAAACAAATCGGCGTTGCGAATGTCAGTGGTTTTCGAGTAACATTTTCCATTCGTGACATAAAAATTATACATTCCACTGTCGTCACAAAAGAACAAGTTGGAGAAGTAAAAACAAAAGTACACCGAGAACCATTCACTACATGTGTATAAGATTGTTTTAATTACGTAGATTTGGCCGAAAAGTCTCATTTAATTGACAATGACAATGATAAACGCTATTACAGAATAAAAGCAGTCATAGATAACGTAAAGCAAACTGTTACACCCATGTAGTGACTGGTTCTCAATGTACTCTTCCGATTCCCCGATGACCATTGGCACCATAGACGACATGTTACATTTTCATAAACATGTTTTTTTTTAATTGTAAATGATTAGTATTTTCAATTAAAACTTGTTGCTCTATTGTTAGAAGCGTGAATACAAATATTAGTGTCAACCCCCCTTGGTGTTCACAAAGTACAAACGTCAAGTATAGCTGCAGCGATGCTGACACTCCAAGCGGTTAAATTTTGCATTGCAGTGAACAGAAGACAAGCGACTTTTACATCAAATCTATGGCGAGGCCAACGAGCTCGTTGGGCGAGGCCCTAGATTTGATAATATTTCTGAGACGAAATTCGAGGTATGTCAAAGATCCTATAACACTATCATATTTCTTTTACGTAAATCTATGACATCACACTTTTGATGTAAATACTTGACCGTGTAATACCGGCCTTACATGCACGGAAGGTCACGGGGAAAAGCTAGAAGCTCGAATAAAACCTTCCATCGACAATAGTAAATGTTTGTAAATCTATCGGACCAAACTGCGTGGTCATCAGTCCGTAGCTTACAAAATACTTAAACCTAGGTAAACTAATCTAAGGACAACACACACACCAATGTCCCAGGGAGGACTCGAACCTAGGGCTGGGCAAACGGTACTCGCGTTCGAACATGCTCGGGATTTCCCGATACAGCGGAGAACTCGATACAGTATCGAACTGTTCGAACACTCTGATAACAAATGTCTCGCGCTGCGTATCTGCAAACAGTACGCTGGAAATTTTGAAGTTATCAGGCTATTGCTTTGCTCAGAACTGATTTCATAGGAAGTATAAGTACATGTAAAAAAAGGGCATCACTATGATAAACTGTATATTTTGTTTGAAACAGTGCATAAGTAACCTGTCAGATATCACTACAAGATATGATTCATTGATAAACAAAATATCTACTACTATAACAGAATTCTGCATCAAATTACTGCAAAGCTAACAGTCAAAGGAAAAAATGTTGTTTCTGAAAGTACGTTACATTGCAGTGAATCCTTCGTAAGTAGAAATTACGTTTAATGTGGTAATAACAGATAGGTTGCAAATGACAATTCTATTTCCTGTTTATACGATACAGTAACAGATAAAAATGTTAGCACTTTTTAGTCACATGGAAAGCAAGATTAAAACATATGAAATAGAGGAAACAAAAGAAATTTAATACCAAATAACGGAAATAATACATATAAAAATCAACTGTAATTGCGACCATGGAATGAACAGTGCACGAGCCGCTGTTTACGTAGTACCAACAGGCGCCGATAGATCGCAGCACTAGAATTTTAAATCACGATTGCTATCGTTTATGTACAGCCTAAATTCGTCGCTTTTTTTTAATTATGACCTGTTACTACAGTCTGCATTTCATACTTATTATTACCCATAATACATTAATGACACAATCTTCGTTATAAGTAGCTTACTGCACAGCGCCGAAAAGATTTATGAATATCATCTCTGTAAATCGTTGTGATAGTACGTACTGACGTTGCTAGATAGCGCCGTGATCGAATGTTCGAACATATCCCGAGATTTCCCGAACTATGACGTAAATTGTTCGCACAGTTGAAGTCATGTTCAAACCTAGCTCTACTCGAACCTCCACGGCGAGCAACCGCGCGCTCCGCAGCGAGACGCTTTAGACCGCTTGGCTACTCCACCGCGGCGACAATAATAGTAAGGCTATATTTATAGCTCGCTGTTCGACACAAAAAATTGTATTACACACAATAATTTAAAAACAATAATGAAGCTCTACTAAGAACCCTCTGTGTTCGTCTGTTCTGTATGCTTGGATTCAGGTATTGGCTTTAACAACAATACTAAGCGATTTACATCGCTCTTTTGTAAGCGGTCTTTAATTAGAGAGTGAAACTGCTAATTCGCACAACAGTATTGTTTAGAGCACAAAAATGAATTAGATCTACCAGTACATGAAGTCAGCAGGCTGCATCCTAACTTCTATACCTGCTCCTTCACGATTGTTTAACGCTGTCCTGCTGCTCGTGAGCATCTTAGAGAACGCAAAACCTTGCATTTATATCAACCCTAATAAGTAATCACAAAGATGTGAACATAAAAAAACTGAAAGCAATCACTTACCAAAAAAGTTTCTGGTGTTCATCTTGTGTGTTGCCGTCCTTGGTGCGGTCTCCCGGTCCGCTGGCCACTGCTAACACCGACAGTAGAATACACGGCAGCCAGGCAAGCAGTGACGTCACTGCGAACGCTCTCGCCATGCCGTGCTGCATTTAACCATATACGCAGGCGGGGCATAACATGCCGACGTCACACACATGGACATGCAGATTTCCTGTTTTAGTGTATTATCATTATTGTTATCATGTTTTATATTAGACAATTTTTTAACCTCTTATGGTCGATGAAATGATAGTTTAAAACCTCCAAAACGCGTAAAAATAATAATAATAAAAAGCTTTGAATCTCTGGGGGGGGGGGGGGGGGGCAGCTGCCCTCCTGGCCCCCTTGGCAACGTCCGTGAATGCGATAATAATAAATTCGTCCACAAATGTAGCTGCTATGTTATGTACAACAGTCTTTCCAAATGCTATGAAATAGACACAAATACATATACGGTTTAGAATAAGTCAAACTTTTCTTTCTTGTAATTACAGCAAAAAATGCGAAATATTGATACAATGTTCAAAACATAGTTTTTTGTGCACCAAGAACATACAAGCAAAGACGACATATGACAGCCTGCCGCGGTGGCCGAGGGGACTGAGGCGCGTCAGTCACGGTCTGCACGGCCACTACGGTCGGGGGTTCGAATCCCCTCTCGGGCATGGATATTTGTGCCGTCCTTAGTGGTAGCTAGTTCATAAGTAGTTTGTAAGTTTAGGGTCTGATGACCCCGTAGTTAAGTCCCATAAGCTCTACAAACATTTGAACATTTTTTTTTTTTTTTTTTGACATATGTCAGCCCTGTGAAACACAGACGTTAGACCTGATTCCTTCCTAACACTTGGCCGAATTTTGTCTACGGACGTCTAGTCCGTAGACAAAATTCGGCCAAGTGTTAGGAAGGAATCAGGTCTAACATCAGTATATTTCGAGGCGTGCCACGCATATTTAATCACATTTTGAAACCGTGGGGAGGAAAACAGATAATATACGACTGATTGCAACTTGAGAATATTGTCACGGTGATAGACAGAAAACTGCAGTGATTTGCATATAATAATTTTCTCTGTTATTTTTCTGTAAAATGCCTTCCACTGCTGGAAAAATTCTGTCTAAAGAAGGCCTCTCCAACTCGAGCACTTACAAGGGAACGGTCCAATAAGACATGTCGAAACATACCCTGAAATTTTGTGCACAGAAAGAAGACAACGAAAGAAATACACTACCAAAATCTTAGCTTCTAAGAGGCACTGCAAGTATTTAAAAAAAAAATTGAAGTTACGCATTTTTGACGCGCGAAGAACAGTTTATAAGAGCGGTTCTTACAGCCCTGCCCGCTTAGCGCGCAACTCGGCGAATCACTCAGGCAGCGTCACGTAGCGGAATTATGCAGAGTTCACAGTCACCAATATTACGCACCTAAAGTCTAGTTTACAATGTAGTGAATGGAAGCGAACACGAACGAATGAGCATTTGTAGAAAATTCACTACCATTCGCTGTATATGGGTTGCCGGCCGCGGTGGCCGCGGGGACTGAGGCGCTTCAGTCACGGTCTGCACGGCCACTACGGTCGGGGGTTCGAATCCCCCCTCGGGCATGGATATTTGTGCCGTCCTAGTTCGTAAGTAGTTCATAAGTAGTTTGTAAGTTTAGGGACTGATGGCCCCGTAGTTAAGTCCCATAGACTATACAAACATTTGAACATTTTTGTATATGGGTTGAATCGTTTATACTAGAGGGAACGGAAGAGAACACGAGGTAGCAAACATTGCCTGCGAACGGTGTGTTATTGGTTTTCAGTTTTTGGAGGTAATATTCGGCATACAGCATACAATTATACCCTGTTAGAGCCACAACGCGAAAGTTTGCTATTCAGTGAGGATTATTGTGCATGGCGGGCGCACTATTTTTGACGGAGTATGCAAAATGGCGAAGGGAAGGAAGAATTTGTGTGTCTCAATTTGTATGGAAGCGAGACACGCATTGAGATCGTGCACTTTACACGGGATTCATCTCCACCTCCCCTTAGCACTGGTCTAAAATTTTCCTTGTTTGTCGGCTGCAATTTTTCTCTGGCTTCTATTAGCATTGAGCAGATTTTTTATAAAGAGAACACTAATTACTGACGTCGAGCATCATCTGAGGAGGTGACACGGCTGGCGCTAACACTACGGGTATCTAGTGGCAAAGTGCGCGCTTTGTGGACCAGAGAGCGCGGGATCAGATCCCATTCAGACCACAAATTTTTTCACTACGATTTTTAACCGAGCATTCACTGCTCAGAGATGGTGGAGTGGCTACGAAAGAAATGCAGTTCGGATTATACGTTAAGCTGCAGGTCTCTATTTTCCGATCAGGTAACTGGGAAAGGTTAGGGACACCTAAGTAGCTGCAGTGGCGTCTAGTTGAAACACCTGCAAGAGGCCTACCGGGTACACCAGATAGAATTTTCTTTTGCTCATACTCGTTAGTTTGTTTGCTGTGGTGAACACCTGGCTTTAACGATACAAACATTTTTGAATAAATTGATACCGACAGTTCAACTCTTGCACATGAAATTCTGATAAAAGTGGTTAGCAGAGAAAATAAATTCATGACAGTGTTTGATGTCATAGACGACTTCCGTCAATGTGGACTTGTAATTTGTTGAAATGAAATGTGTCTAGCAGTACCACATTTTATAACATTTCCTGGCGGCCATTCCTTAAAACATTTTTTGAATTTTGTGCATTTGATTATCAGTGAAACAGTTCTTTGTTTATTCCATGTAGTCGTCACAAAAATGCGAAGTGTCAATTGAATGACAAAAACAAATATTTTTCTTGCATGAGGCATACCGGACAAAGGAAAAATTGATGCATTCAGGCAGGCACTTCGCAGTAACCACTAGTTTTATTTAGACAGAACTGGGACGGAGTCAGAAATGGTCCCGGCCGTTGTTCTGCATATTGTGCTGCATACCAGGCATACTTGATCAAATTCGTAGAGCGTGGTGAAGAAAACTCGTAATACACAAATGACTGGAACTTAAAAATACTGTACAGCTGATAAACCTGAAATTATGTTGTCTGATAATTTCCTAAAAAATGCTTTCCACTGTCGAATAAATTCTTTATCGAGAGGCTGAATCCCACTAGTAGTTTCAGGCGGAATCCACATTACATCCACAGATTTTTCGCCGTCCTCCACAAAAACAGAGGAGTCAATATGTCCAGACCATGAATCCAACAAATAATGAATTAGGTTCTGCAACTGGTAGGAATACGTTTCGAACGAAATGTTGAAAATGATTCTTTCCAATTTTTCCAGAGTTTGATACGTCGATTACAAGTTTTTTGCAATTAAACAGTCAATTTTTTACTTTTGGTCCTAATTTGCCTTGAGGTTCTTGAAGACAGATATACAGCTGCAGAAACAGTAAACCACTCATACTTATCACTGGCATTATCGTATATGAATGTGCACTCATTGATGGGGCAATCGACTCCGTCTTTTTTTCAGCCCGAAATGATAAAGTGAGGTGTGCACGCAGTTCTTTCACGAAACCTGACTGATCAGCGTTATAAACAGCTGTTGCAGGGATAACAGCAAGTTTCGTCTTTATATCACTTATGAACTTCTCTATGGCATTGTCCATCACTGGTAACTGCTATACGTTTACGTGACGTAAACTTGGTAATTTTGCGACTTCCTATTCTGTACAATTTCTTGAACCTTTGTAGCCAGGTCGACGAAGATGTTGGTGTCAGATGCAATTGGGAGGGCCCAGTCTCGTAGATCTCCATCGGTAACGGTGCATTGCCTCTCACGAGCAGTTCTAAATCTTTCCAACAGTTTTTCTTTCAGATGTTTTCGAGTTTCCGTTTGGCGCATATTTCTTGCTTCAAGTAATTCTTTCCTCCAATTTATAAACTTCACGCTCAGATTACACGAAACGAAAACGCCTTTGCACACTGCTTAACTTGAAGCGTTTTTTCTCTCCTTCGTTTAGCCAATATTTCACTGCCTTTTCTTTGTCGCTGAAAGCTGATCTAGTACGTGTTGTTTTAGACTTGGAAGGTATTCTTCTGCGGAACTGTTACTGGCAGGGCCGGCCCGTACATATAGGCAAACTAGGCAATTGCCTAGGCCGCTCGAATTCTAACAAAATGTTAGTTTGGTTTTCAAAAAAGCTTTTCAACTGAAAATGCTATATATACCTTCACTGATGAAATATTAAATGTTTTGAATAACAGGACGTCACCAGTTGGGATTTTTTGTGATCTCTCAAAGGCTTTTGATTGTGTAAATCATGGGATTCTTCTAGATAAGCTTAAGTATTGTGGTATGAGTGGGACAGTGCACAAATGGTTTAAATCATACTTAACTGGAAGAGTGCAGAAAGTTGAAATAAGCAGTTCACATGATATAGATGAAACAATTAATTCTTCTAACTGGGGGGTTATCAAAAATGGGGTTCCACAAGGTTCGGTCTTGGGACCTTTGCTGTTCTTAATATATATTAATGACTCGCCATTCTACATTCATGACGATGCTAAACTAGTACTTTTTGCTGATGATACAAGTGTAGCTATCACACCTGACAAACAGGAATTAACTGATGAAATTGTAAATGATATCTTCCAGAAAGTTATTAAGTAGTTCTCTACAAATGGACTCTCATTAAACTTTGATAAAACCCAGTATATACAGTTTCATACAGTAAATGGCATGACACCATTAATAAATTTAGACTTTGAACATAAATCTGTACCTAAGGTAGACTATTCAAAATTTTTAGGTGTTTGCATTGACGAGGGACTGAATTGGAAGAAACATATTGAAGATCTCCTGAAACGTCTGAGTTCAGCTACTTATGCTATCAGAGTCATTGCAAAATTTGGTGATATACATCTCAGTAAATTAGCTTACTATGCCTATTTTCATTCACTGCTTCCATATGGGATCATATTCTGGGGCAATTCAACATTGAGTAAAAAAGTATTCATTACACAAAAGCGTGTAATCAGAATAATTGCTGGAGCCCACCCAAGAGCATCCTGCAGACATTTATTTAGGGACCTAGGGATACTCACTGTAGCTCACTCATGAAAATTGTTATTAACAATCTGACCCAATTCAAAAGTAATAGCAGTGTGCATAGCTACAATACTAGGAGAAAGGATGATATTCACTATTCAAGGTTAAATCTAACTTTGGCTCAGAAAGGGGTGAATTATGCTGCCACAAAAATCTTTGGTCACTTACCAAGTAGCATCAAACGTCTGACAGATAGCCACCTTGTATTTAAAAAGAAATTAAAGGAATTTCTGAATGGCAACTCCTTCTACAATTTAGATGTATTTTTAGATAAAACTTTAAAAATATTAAAAAAAAAAAAAAAAAAATCCTTAAAATATTGATTGTCAAGTATAGACAACATTTACTAAAATGACACGTTCCACATCATTACGAAATGTTGTATATATGATCTATGGAACAAGTATTAATCTAATCGTCGTGTGCGATGAACCCTGGTGTTCTCGCGGTGCGGTTTACTCTGCTGTTGCGGTTCCAGGAGCGATGAATTTCCTGTTGCTACATATAGACAGAGCAACAGGCAAGAAACAAGACGCAAGTCAATGTTACACACATTCTCTTGGACTCTCAGAATTTTACTAGTAAGCATTTAATTAATAGACGAGTGGCAGTTTGCAACTAATCATCCCGTGACAGAAGCTGGCGATACTGCAATAAGTTCAATTGATGAGAGATTCCATCAGACTAACAACCTAAACCGTGTCTTTGGCTGTCTGTACAACACACATGATGTACAAAATAAAACTCCTAAAGCTGTTCTTGAAGAAGGTGTTAATTTGGAAGAGTCTCTAACTCACAAAGACTCTAAAGATATCGATGCCACTGGCAATGATTACAAGTCATTATTAGCAGAGTACTCAATAACTCAGGGTCACAGGACGTTCTGAGTTATATTTGTAAAAATAGAGTTCTAAACATTGTGCCTAATTTGGTTACTGTACTAAGAGTGTTGCTTGCTCTTCCTGTGTTTGTAGCCGCTAGTGAGCGCAGTTTCTCAAAATTAAAACGATCAAGATATATCTGCGGTCCATAATGACTCATAAAAGACTTGGGGTTTTGCAACTTTGTCAATTGAACGAGAAACATCAGACAATTGGACTAAATGAGATAGCCTCAGATTTTTCAAAAGCCAAGGCAAGCAAAATGAAATTTGTGTGACTCTTTTATACCATAATGAGACTCATAATTGCGTCAATTATTGTCAGCCGGCCGCGGTGGCCGAGCCGACTGCGGCGCGCCAGTAACGGTCTGCACGGCCACTGTGGTTGGGGTACGAATCCCCCCTCGGGCACGGATATTTGTGCCGTCCTTAGTATTAGCTAGTTCATAAGTAGTTTGCAAGTTTAGGGACTGATGATCCCGTAGTTAAGTCCCATAGACTCTACAAACATTTGGACATTTTTTGAATTATTGTAAACTATCAATCAAAAGCTTTTTAAAAGACAAAATGCAAAAACAATGAAAAAGGAACATTATTGTGTAAAAGTGTATGATGTGTTCCATTATAATGGGCAAAAATGTTTATGTAATTTACATGTTGTGATTATGTATTTGAATAAACAAAGACGGAGTGTGTATTTTACATTGATGTTTTATTGCGATTTTATTAAATGGGGCGCCAATAAAATTATTTGCCTAGGACGCCGAATTTGTTCGGGCCCGCCCTGGTTACTGGTACAACTGACGTCGTCCCAGTCACAGTTCGTAGAATAGTCACAGTTATTTCCTATTTCTTCTAACGTTTCTACAATTTCCAACGAAATGTCGATATCATTCGAATGAATGTCACAGAAATCAATCACCAAATGACACATACGTACGTCCTCAGGAGAAGTAGGTGATTTCGGCTGTAAACCACGTTCTTCGTATTTCATCTCTGCTAAATTGAGAACGTTAATTGGATTCCACATTACTGTGAAACTGCAAGAAGGAAAAAAAGATATAAGCAGACATGCCTGACGAAAGCACAATAAATATTAATTCATATAAAACACTTCATTCAGCCAAGATTGCTAAAAATTTATTTTCGTCCCTTAACCGTTTTCGGTGAGCTCAGTCACCATCTTCAGAAAGTCCTGCAATCACTGCAAGAAGTTATACAATGTCTACAAACTGCAAAGTTACTGTGGAATACAAATAAAATGACAGTTAACAAAACATATACATTACCTTAGCGTCATATGTAAAAATAGAAACATAACCTTCTAGCACACATAAACGTCTTGTTAAAGTTTTTCATCACAGGGTGGTTCGTCCTAATGAATAAAATGTGGCCTTGGCCCAAGCAAACAGGAGACTGGACATTGCACAACAGAGTTGCTACAGGTTGCCACTAGGTGGCAGTGGTGTCAAAATAAAACAATATGGATGCAAATTCAACTTCAAAGAAACATAGCGCTGTGAAGTTACGAAATCACGCAAACACACACACACACACATATGAAGAGATAAAGTTTCTCATATTATGAGAAGACAACTAAGTCACTGTGGAGGTAGCCTAACGTCTACATAGAATAGAAATACAATATAGATAAAGTAATATGTAGACAGTTCCAAATACAGAAAAGCGTCCTACAGTGGAGTTGTGAAATACCCTTTTTTATAATATGTAATATATAAAAGTTAAGATAATAATTCTCATATTATAAGAAAAGAAGTCAGTCGTTGCATAAATAGCTTAATGTCTACATAGATCAGATTAAAAACCAAGGTAATTAATAATAAAAATGACATACAACTGCAGTTAAAATTAAGTATAGGGTTCTATGTCCCAAGTCATTTGAAGATTTTAAAACTTTTCCCTTCAATTAAATAAGTGACACAAATACTACATTAACAGTAAAGGCTGAACCATATACAGATTATATATTCCTCTGAAGAGTAAAAATATTTATATAAAACAAATGAGTAAAAACCTTAACATAGATGATAACAATATATAAAATAAGAAAGTAAAAACTTTAACATTGATGCCTACAGCATGACATTAAGACTATGAGGTGTAAAGTTTAAAGTACCACTCATGTTACATGTAAAAGAAGCAATAATGAATTATTCAGCAGGGAAGCAAAATGTAAATAATGAATGAAAAAAGGGGGGAATTACATACCATAAAAAAATGAGAGGCTAAAAATGACAATAAAATGGAATTAACAATCAGAGAAATAATGTGTGTAACCAATTCTTAATGTTAGGAAGAGTCATTTAGTAAAAATTGAACTAAGATAGCATGTGCGTACGACACGGAAACAGGTGAGAAAACTGATCCCAACAGAAAGGATAGAACAGAAATGAAGGAATATAAAAAACTAATATCTTGACAAAGAGGCCAGGTTTGACACTATGATATATGGTCTCATTTGCAAAGTGAATAAGAGCTGGATATATAGCTAGTTGTTTAAGAAAAGATGTTATCATAAGCAGTGAAGAAGTTTTTCTGGTTACATTCTAATTGGTCATTTAAAATTTTATCTGGTGCTTTCTTGTTACCGCTGTATATATATTATAAATTTTCAAGGAGATCAAGCTTTCCTCCTTTATTGGCTCTATGTAAAATTTTCATATTATGCTCAATGCCCGTAATTGAGTGTTTGTTGTTTTTTAGATGGGTTCCGAAAGCTGTTTTATTATTAGCATATGTATGCTCTCGGAACCTACTTTTAAAAGTTCTCCCAGTCTGTCCTATATATAAATGATCACAGTTGCTATAGTTGAGCTTATACTCTCCTGATGCGACGAAAATATGTTTATTTGTATCATTAATGTGGTGCCGTAAACGTAACTTGAGGGTATTAGAAGTTTTGAAGCCTATTTTAATCTTAGATTTTTTTAAATTGTGTTCTATTTTGTGTGATATTTTATCTTTATACGTCATAGCAACATATTGAGTTTTATGGGATGTTGCTATTTTGCTATTATTTACATTTTGCTACCATTCTGAAAAAATCATTATTGCTTCTTTTACATGTAACATGAGTGGTACTTTACACTTTACACCTCATAGTCTTAATGTCATGCTGTAGGCATCAATGTTAAAGTTTTTACTTTCTTATTTTATATATTGTTATCATCTATGTTAAGGTTTTTACTCATTTGTTTTATATAAATATTTTTACTCTTCAGAGGAATATATAATCTGTATATGGTTCAGCCTTTACTGTTAATGTAGTATTTGTGTCACTTATTTAATTGAAGGGAAAAGTTTTAAAATCTTCAAATGACGTGGGACATAGAACCCTATACTTAACTTTAACTGCAGTTGTATGTCATTTTTATTATTAATTATCTTGGTTTTTAATCTGATCTATGTAGACATTAAACTATTTATGCAATGACTGACTTCTTTTCTCATAATATGAGAATTATTATCTTAACTTTTATATATTACATATTATAAAAAAGGGTATTTCACAACTCCACTGTAGGACGCGTTTCTGTATTTGGAACTGTCTACATATTACTTTATCTATATTGTATTTCTGCTCTATGTAGACATTAGGCTACCTCCACAGTGACTTAGTTGTCATCTCATAATATGAGAAACTTTATCTCTTCATTTATATAAAATAGGATTTCGTAACTTCACAGTACTATGTTTCTTTGAAGTTGAATTTGCATCCATATTGTTTTGTTTTGACACCACTGCCACCTAGTGGCAACCTGTAGCAACTCTGTTGTGCAATGTATTCCTATTCAGTCTCCTCTTTGCTTGGGCCAAGACCACATTTTATTCATTATGACGAACCATACTGTGGTGAAAAACTTTAACAAGACGTTTACGTGTGCTAGAAGGTTATGTTTCTATTTTTACATATGACGCTAAGGTAATGTACATGTTTTGTTAACTGTCATTTTATTTGTATACCACAGTAACTTTGCAGTTTGGAGACAGTGTATAACTTTTTGCAGTGATTGTACTGGACTTTCTGAAGATGGTGATTGAGCACACCGAAACCGGTTAAGGGACGAAAATAAATTTTTAGCGATCTTGGCTGAATGAAGTGTTTTACATAATACTGTTCATCGCCCTCCAGTGGCGTAAAATTCTTTTTAACTATAAAATATTAATTCAGCTTTATCTTTATTGTCAATAGTTACCAATACTGCAAAATTCAACTGATAATAGACGAACTATAACCTGAAACGTCCTTTACAAATTACGATCGGGTTGTGTCGTGTTTCCTGTTAACAATATACCGCCGACCCCGACTGTGTGTGTGTGTGTGCGCGCGCGCGCGCGCGCGCATGCGCTGTTGCTACAGCGCCAGTAGGGGTGTACATTTCTACCGCCACCTGGCGCGCTACGAACTTGCAAATTTTTTATAAATACTTGCAGTGCCTCTTAGCAGCTAAGCAGCGGTGGAGTAGCCGAGCGGTCTGAAGCACCTCGCTGCGGAGCGCGCGGTTGCTCGCCGTGGAGGTTCGAGTCCTCCCTGGGGCATGGATGTGTGTGTTTCAAATGTTCAAATGTTTGTAGAGTCTATGGGACTTAACTACGGGGTCATCAGTCCCTAAACCTACAAACTACTTACAACTAAGGACGGCACAAATATCCATGCCCGAGGGGGGATTCGAACCCCCGACCGTAGTGGCCGTGCGGACCGTGACTGGAGCGCCTCAATCCCCTCGGCCCCCGCGGCCGGCTGTGTGTGTTTGTCCGTAGGTTAGCTTACCTAGGTTTAAGTAGTTTGTAAGCTACGGACTGATGACCACGCAGTTTGGTCCGATAGGTTTACAGACATTTGAAAAATTTCTTAGCAGCTATAATTTTGACAGTTCATTTCTTTCGTTGTCTTCTTCCTGTGTAAAAAATTTTCAGGGTGGGTGTCGACATGTCTTAAGGCGGTATTACATGACGATCCGCCGCGAAAGGTATAGGTCTAGAGCGACAGCCATCTAGCGGCGAAACACGTGCAACTACCGCGGAACCGTGATTTTTAGCAGACACTTTATCCGCGCGCCGGAATAGAGACCTGTTCTAAACTCCCGTGAATCCGCGCATGCGCACTAGGCAGCGCTAACCTGCGCATGCGCAGAAGCGGCGATTTTAGTTGCTTTTTTGCTTGTATGGTGTGTTACTGTGTATACGTAGCAGGTGCCGATTTCTTGTTACGAATTGTCTGAGTCACGCATGAACATAATTCAGATTGTAAAATATAATGCTACTACACCTTTAAGTATTGGTCGTTTAAAGTACTGCAAATTGCACTGCATACTTCCACAACTACTTTCGATATGGAGGGCTGTGAAATTTTGTGACTAAACGCCAGGCTCTTAGATGATTCACCAGTGGCTAAAAAACGTAATGTGATGACCAGCCTGCAACATAACAGAGTATATACAGGTATTTTATAGCTGATTTAGGGCATTATGATCACAAAATATATAAGCATAAAATATAAATCTTACTTTCGAGAAGGTGAAATAGCTTCCCTCATGACTGTGTCACGCTTCTTAATTCCATCACCTATTAGAGATAGCAGCTTGCCAAAACAAGCCATGTCCATCCTCACAAAATTTCCAAATTCTCGTGGATCTTCTGGTCTGAGCTCTTTCATAAACAGTGAATAAATGCCCCTGTCTTCGTTTCTTCTTTGCAGCCAGCGTCGAACCCAACAACGTCTGGCTTTACGTCTTTGTGCTCTAATTTGGAGGGTAACTGTTACTGCCAGGGCAACAGCTACAAAAATAATTGGGTCGTCCATTTTCAGAATGGTTGTATAAACGTAAATTTAGATGAGCATATACTTGTGTAATCAAGTGGCGTAATATAAAACAAACTTTCGTGTCTGTAATTCGGAGTAGTGGTAACACAATTTCGTGGTAGCTAAATAAATGACAAAATCAACTTTTCATAAAATAAAACCTTGAGCTCACAGAATTAATTTTAACGAATTATTACATGCCAAGAAACGTTTCCCCCTGGTTCTTCTGTGGTGTGAATTAATGTCTGCTGAAGATCTGACAGTTCCCTTCGCGTTTGGCGCGTTTATTGACGTTAGTGCGCATGCGCGGATTCGTGCCAAGGAATATCTGCCGTGCATCGTGTTAATAGAGGTTCGTTCCAGCAGCTGCCAGACCGCTAGTTTCAAGCGCTAAGAAACAGGTGTTACTGCGCATGCGCAGCTACTATGACGTAAAAACCCTTGTTTGATACTTGCACTGCTGGAACGCTTTTTGCACTGTTTCTGGCTGCAGGCGAAGGTGAGTTTAAACGAATAATTAAAACACTTTCCTTCCTAATAGCGAAGAAGTGTAAATGAGAAATATCTGATCTCAAATAGGATTGCAGTGACTTCGAAATAACCGAAAAACACGCTACAAACATTCACGTATCACGTGATGGCTACCCCCCACTCTACCTCAGACATTTCTACGCATGCGCAAATTGGCAGCTTGACCGTGCCAGAAATATTTTTTCGGGTAGCGTCTGGCTGCTTGCGGCAACTGCTGGAACACCAAACAGTCACACTCCAAGTAGCCAGAAGCGGGAGAAGGCGCTGCTGGAACGCAATTTAAGCGATGCGCATGCGCGTCTAGCAGTCTGGCAGCTGCTGGAACGAACCTTAGGTCTACGTGAAGCAGTACGTAGTTCCAGATAATCACGCTTGGGGCGTTGCTGCATAGACGTACGCCTCAGGTGTATCGTGTAATAGGGCCTTTATTGGACCGTTCCCGGTGCCGCGCCGTGCAGCCCAGGTGCTTTCCCCCACCACTGTTGCCTCGCCATGTCGCAGCGCGTGACAGAGGCAACGCTCGCTCTCGCGTCTTCTTGGATGCGCTGAATATCCGTTCTGAACCTTATCAAATAGGACACTGTTAATCTATCTTGCGTAAGTTTAGCATGAGCACGAAAATATTGGATTTGTGTAACATTTTTAATGCTTAATAGGAAGGATTTTTAAGCCTGATGAGAAACCACAATGTTTGATATAACACTGTACCGCAAATATAAAAGCGCTGTCACTACGAAAATAAACATTCCGTGACACGCTAGGGGACTGAAGGAGCAGACAGAAGAGAACTACTTACTAAATTAAAAGCACTGTTGTCACGACATGAAGAAAACCAAAAATATACCTTTTTTCTAATTTTACTTATGGCCACATCCGGGAGTACACAGTTATAACATAAAAATTTCTAAGATAGGTTTGAAGAAATAAAATAAAACTGCACTCGAAAGTTTTTATAATCCCTCTTTCTGTGCACGCAGAGGATGGATGCCCCATCGCCGGCCGCGGTGGCTGAGGGGAGTGAGGCGCTTCAGTCACGGTCTGCACGGCCACTACGGTCGGGGGTTCGAATACTCCCTCTGTCATGGATATTTGTGCCGTCCTTAGAATAAGGTAGTTGATAAGTAGTTTGTAAGTTTAGGCACTGATGATCCCGTAGTTGAGTCCCATAAGCTTAACAAACATTTGAACATTCGAATTTTGATGCCCCATCAAGTATCCAAATTGAGCTGACAGAACTACAGTACAATTTAATTTCGACAGACTGCTATTACAGTAGTGATTTAAATTCCTTTATATATAGCCTTTGATGAACAAGAATTCGCTGCGGCTGAGCGACCGAGCGCATTGAGGCGCTATGCTACGATGCGCGAGGCCGTTACCGTCGGGCGTTCGAACCCCCCCCCCCCCCCCCTCGGGAATGGATGTTTGTGCCGTCTTTAGTATAAGCTAGTTCATAAGTAGTTTGTAAGTTTAGGGACTGATGACCCCTCAGTTAAGTCCCTTAAGCTCAACAAACATTTGGACAATAATTCCTGAGGATTCATGTCCTTGCCCTAAAATGTGTTGCAATGTTCTGAGCAACGTACATTTGTGAACAAATGTTTCCAATTACGAATATTAACGAAATAAAAACAAGGTAAGTTTAATGAATTGGTGCAAGCTGTATTTCGAATTGTAACTGCCAAAACTATTGTACCTAATGTGGGAAAATTAGTTTCTTCAATGCGATGGCAAAGATCAACAAAGAATGTTGAAAATTTGTGTAAAATAAGGATCGCAATAAAACTTTGTGTCTATAAACCAAATTTGACTTAATTAGTATTGATTTTAGTAATTGACAAAGACGACCCTCGCCTCGGTCCGCGCGTCCCCCTGCTACCTGTGCGCTGTGCCTGCCTCTCGTGCCCCACACCACGGCGCTGCACCCGTGCTTTCCCCGCTGCCCGCCGGTGCTCGCCAAGCACCCGAGTTGGAGAGGCCTGGTCTAAGGCTAGGCAAGGTACGTAGACTAGAAAGGTATGCCAGTTTGGGCTTTTTCACTGTCATTGGTTAGCGCTCTATTACGTTACTCGGCAGCAAGCCGCTGTATTATAAGGCCGCCGTGAACTCATTTTCTCCGTCTTTTCTTTTCTCATTCGACAAAAAACATTGTTTTTAAGCGGTGGAACACGCTTGTGATTAATCTATATGTATACCAACATACAAAGGAGTGAAAAAGAAAAGCTTCAAACATTATTAACAACTAGCTAACCCGTCCCGCCCCACGACTTGGCACGGATAATATTTAAACGTCTTTAACTCGAGAACCACAGAATGCTTCGTGATGAGGTTTTTTTTTTTTTTTTTTTTTTTTTTTTTTTTTTTTAATTGTAGTGCTCATAAAGATCTAAAATAAAGTCCGTGAGAGCACATGTATAACTTTTATAGATTTCCCACAATCACTATTTATGTAGTCTGAAGCCATCCGGCTCTAGCGGCTTAGGAGAGAAAAATGGTAAATTTGCTTCACTCGTAAAAGTTAGACATATGCTCTCCTGGACTTTTTTTTAGACCTTTGTGAGACCTACAATTTAAAAGAAACCTCATCACGATACGATCAGTAGATCTCGAGTTATAGAAGGTTAAAGGGACAGACAGAGAGAAAATGTGCTTCTGTTTTATATAATATGATGATTTCACTCCCTAAGAGTGCGAATTTCGAAATTTTACTATGCTTATATACGTGACGCTAGTTCATGCAATAAGTTGACGAAGTTTTATCGCAATCGACTGAATGACATTCACAGGTATAGCATACGGACAACCAGAGGCCTTTATTTTTATATATTAGATAAAGAAAACTTTCGTCACAACGCAAACATAGCAGCCTATATATGGAAAAGTTGTTCCCTAATACAAGAAAGCTACTTTCTATCCGAACACTTAACAGGTCACGAAACGAGCGAGCGCAAAACACGACTTTCTGCTTGCACATTTCATAAGTGTACTGCAAATGCTCAGCGCTTGCTGCTAGGTGACGTCACAGAAGCAAAGCGCGCGAGTCAAATTTACACCCCCCTGAAGGCTAGGCGCAAATTGAAACGCGTATAGCATAGGGATGGCGGTTATCGCTCAAACAACCGGTTTTCGGTTATACCGGTTCTTTTCATGTCCAGCTTAACCGCACCGTGAAAATTGCTCAAGATAACCGTTTTTTTTAATAACCGGTTTTCGGTTTTTTTATTGCAATTATTTCCAGTAGAGTTCGACCGAAACATATTTTGCGGCCGAAACAGAAACCGTTATGTTCGAAACTTACGAAATTTAGTTAAAATTTAGGTAAATTTATGTTATACGACAAATCACTAGTCTTTCCATATTTTGCCTGATCCCCTCCCAATACTACGCCTTCTTGAGTTGGTTATTAAAAAAGCCCCTTGCTGTCAAGGAATCACATTAATAGAACTTGTTAGCATAACAATATGATAATACAATAAAAGCTGTTATTCCAAGGTTATAGTACATCACTTACATAATAGGTATATGAATCGAATTTACCTTCTCTTCCAAGGAACATTTTGGATGCTTTCTCCTTAAATGATACAACATGTTTGTAGTACCTACACCCGTTTTCAGCTTTTTAAAGCAAATGGAGGATTGTACCTCACTGGTCCCGTACTTTGTGAAGTACTTCCACCCTCGGGATGGTGCCATTTAAGACACAACCGATGTCTGGCGACGACAGCGAGGAACTGCCGCATGACCAGACAGACGCAAGTCTTGTACACTGCCAGGCCACGCCACACGGCACCAAATGTTCAAATGTTTGTAAATCTATCGGACCAAACTGCGTGGTCATCAGTCCGTAGCTTACAAACTACTTAAACCTAGGTAAACTAACCTAAGGACAAACACACACACCCATGCCCCAGGGAGAACTCACACAGCACCAGGTGCATCGATTCCTCAATAGCTGCACCAGTCCTTAAGTTCTTATGCCACGCGTTTCTGAGTCTTTTTCTTCTTAAATTATTACTGATCGCTTTTCTTAGTTTCTGCGATGACTTAATATTTCACAGCAGTGGAAATTTTAGGAATAGCCCTATAAATTACGGTCTACTAGTTTTATTTTTTTTTAATTATTTACAAAAAACACATTTTGAACCACTACTACAGGAAGTAGTCGTACCGGTGTTTTACCCGGTTCTTGGCAATAACTAAAAACAACCGGTTACAACCGACACCAAAGAAATACCGAAAAAACCGGTTATTCAAAAGTAAAATACCGGTATCGGTTTTAACCGGACGGTTTTTCCCATCCCTAGTATAGCACTCGCGCAGTGCCGTGACACTGCAGCGCGGTTTCCGAATCTGATTCCGCTGAGGAAGAAGCTTTTCGTGCGAAATAAAAAGTTAAAATCTCCCAACAAATATATTTTGAGAGAAAGGAAATGGTGTCGTCAGTCTGAAATTACCAAGAAGATGAGTGATGCTGATTTCACAAATTATTTCAGAATGAATAGACAACAGTTTTCAGATCTGCATGGGATAACACAGGAAGCCATCGATGCAAATGGATGTAATGCAGAAAAGCCGATTGCTACCGAGGAAAAACTGGCAGTTTTTTTTAGGTAAGCGATAAATACATAATACTTTTCTCCATGTAAAGGTTCATTAACTCGTGCAAACCATTGAACTATGGTGTTTTCCCACCCTGACGCAAAATGGAGGGGTTTCCAGAAATAATTCACTTTCATTGCTAGTGGTTACTCAACGTGATATCTAAGGATCAAACTATATTTTCAATGTAGCCAGGGAACATGATCCACTACAGAACACGATCGTCAGTGTACTGTAACTGAGAAGTGTGCTTCTCAGGTATATGATAGGTAGCCAGGTGTGCCCTGTGAGAAGAAGACGTCAATCGAAAAACATTTTAATTAATATAATTTGACTTTTTAAACATTGGCCAACAGTGAAGAAAGCAGCAAATCTATACCGATATAAATAACTGGAAAATAGTAACAAAAATATCGACAGGTTCTGTGGCGAAAATCGAAACACTACTGGATGAGAAAGTTCCGTGTGCAGGTTGTCGAAGGTAACAGATGGCAGACGGCTTCCCCCTTTGCCACGGTGCGAACGTCGCTCTGCCGCAGGAAACTGTAGCTCAGCCACGCAGCGCAGGTCGCTTCAGCGACGTAGTGCGTGCCAATTTGCGCGGCCCCATTAGACCACGTTGGTCACAAAAGGTTCGTTCCAGCAGCTGCGAGATTACTTGACGCGCATGCGCAACGCTGAAATTTTGTTCCAGCAGTGCCTTCTCCCGCTTCTGGCTACTTGGAATGTGACTGTTTGGTGTTCCAGCAGTTGCCGCAAGCAGCCAGACGCTACCCGAAAAAATATTTCTGGCGCGGTCAAGCTGCCAATTTGCGCATGCGCAGAAAGGTCTGAGTTAGAGTGGAGGGTAGCCATCACGTGATACGTGTGTGTTTGTAGCGTGTTTTTCGATTATTTCGAAGTCACTGCAATCCCACTTGAGATCAAATAATTCTCGTTTAAACTCCTTCGTTATTAGGAAGGAAAGTATTTTAATTATTCGTTTAAACTCACCTTCGCCTGCAACCAGAAACAGTGCAAAAAGCGTTCCAGCAGTGCAAGTATCAAACAAGAGTTTTTACGTCATAGTAGCTGCGCATGCGCAGTAACACCTGTTTCTTAGCGCTTGAAAGTAGCCGTCTGACAGCTGCTGGAACGAACCTAAAAACACGTGCTGCGCCGCTTCACTGCGCGAGTGTTATACGCGTCTTAATTTGCGCCTAGCCTAACGGTTGAATTACGTTCGTCATGCCGGGTGGAATCTGAAGTATCTCTACTTCTTTGTCAGGGTGAGCTCGAAATACAGCTTTTAATGAATCAGAACTTTTATGACCTGACCACGAATCTAGAAGGAGAAGTACGGAAGAAAAGCATGACGCATGAAAAGTGTAACGTTATCATTTCCCATTTTTTCAGACTTCGATGCGTCTACCACAAGATTGTCTGCGTAGAACATTGTTTGTTTGACACGTGGTCCAAAACTTCCAGTTGGTTCTTGAAGACACACATATAGTTTAGGCAGCAATGAATCATCCAGACTATTTATGGGCATTAAAGTGTATGAATGGGTGAGTGCAGTCGTGGACTGCGCAATTGCCTCAATATGTTTTTCCCCTTTGAAAGACAGTGTTCTTTACGCACGCATTTCTTTTTGAAAACCTGACTGATCTGTATTGTAATCGTAAGATTCACTAAAACTGGCGATTTTTAGTCGTAAGAAAAGCTTCTATCATTTCCATTTGAATCACTTCATTTTCCGACCTGTTTCTCGATACAAATTTTGTTATTTTTCGTGCTACAATTTTATGTGACCTTTTGAAGCGACTAATCCAACTTTGAGGAGCTGTAAATTCTTTAGCGCCTATCTCGTTGGCAATCTCTAACGCCCAATCACGCAAAGTTGTGTCGCTGACACTCAATGCCTGTCGTCTGGCATCGGTAAATTGCTCAAAAAGTCGCGCATTTATCTCCGTCGCAATTTCCAGTCAACTCTTACGTCGTCTAGCGACTTCTTTTTTCCATCTATACAATTCACGTTCAGAACGGACAAAGCGATACCTATTTCGAACAGTACTGACACGTAGGCGTTTCTTACCACTTTCGTTCAAGCAATACTTCACCGCTTTTTCTTTGTCTGATAATGTAATTGTAGTTGCTGGTGTTGCTTTCGGAGATAATTTATGATGGTACGTGGCACTATCACTCAAAGAGTCTTCATGTGTGCAATTTTCTTCCGTTTCTTCGCCGTTTGTAGATTGACAGTCTGCAATATCGAGTGTTTCAGTCGTTTCTAGCCACATGTCTGCGCTATTTAAATGCTCGTCTAGAAGATTAACTACCATGTCGCACATCACATAGTCTTCACGCGTGTTTTCTGTTGATTGCTTCATTTGGCGTCTGTGGTATATCTCCATGGCAAGCAGCAAAAAATTTACAGGGTTTGCCATCACCTGTAAATGTTCACCGTTAAGTGACTTGCGGAGTATTGATGTAGATGTACACAGTCACGGTCTGCACGGCCACTACGGTCGGGGGTTCGAATCCCCCCTCGGGCATGGATATTTGTGCCGTCCTTAGTATTAGTTAGTTCATAAGTAGTTTGTAAGTTTAGGGACTGATGACCCCGTAGTTAAGTCCCATAAGCTATACAAACATTTGAACATTTTTTTGTAGATGTACAGAATATCCTTCAAATCTCTAACCAGTTTCAGGACGGTATGTTTCGACATACGTACCAGAAATGAAAAGGAAGTGCATGCCACAGAAACGAATATTCGTTTCCCCTGTCCAACGATATTCCTCTTTAGTGAACGCTGCGAGTAAGACAGCCGCACCACCCGACCACAGAATAGGGAGTATACAGAACGGAAAGCTGGAGGCGGTGCCTTTGATCTGTGTGTTACCAAGCGTTGCGCTCGACGCCATATTGAAAAGCAGTAAACGCGGAACTGCAGCCACTTACTACTGTGGCTGGAAATGGACTTTTTACGAACTGCAGCTAACCTCACCGACTTTTAAAAAAGGAAACAGTTTTTCATTATGCTCTCCTCTATTTTGCGCCCTGTTCTTGCACCTAATTGTAATCCAACGAAAAAAAAAGTAGGCCTAAATTTTAATACAACTACTAAAATGTACGATGGAATCAATGATCGTTTTATTTGGTGCTTATCTCCAGAAAAATCCCAAGTACCTCGAAGTTATGTTTGGGAAATAAGTTATAAACAAGGAAGTGGCTTTACAACTACCAGGTTTTATTTGACACGAATAAATGTGCACAAGTCAGACTTAGCAGTACAACGTGATTACACAGAAGTAATGACGTCTGTGCATGTATAAAACTGTTGAATTACACACAAATGGAGGTCAGATAGCGGAAACACAAAACTACAAAACAAACTTACTCTGTACTTGTCATATTGTGGCACACATTGTTTCAGTTACAGCAAAGGAAAAAAGTGTTCATTTTCCTCTTAGTCTTTCTTGTCAATATGCATTCACTAGAACATTACATACCATTTGTACCTCACAGATGGGTCACTTTTATCACTTTGAAATTTTTTTCAATTTTGGTTTTACATTTCAAGTCTCTGTTTGTGAACTTCAAGAAATAGAAAATTCTCACTCCGACAAAACGTTTTTCTAAATATTGGATAATATATTTTTAAGTAAATAAGCTCTCTTTGAATTCTCAGTCCGTTTCTTAGCACTGGAAATAAATGTTGCCTTTAAAACATACCTATATGTTATATTTTACTTATGGCAGTGATGTAGTTGTGTTTCAATGTTGGAAAATGTTGTATTTGCTTTGGGAGGATAATTAATTTACTGATCGGAGAAGGGCATATAGAAAAATCTGTCAACCATAGAGCAGGAACAGCATGAAATAATTATTACCCTTAATCTATTTGTTCCAGTATCTGAAGAGCATTCGTTGCCAACATTAGCACACTATGCCTCCATTGCCGTAAGTAAAATTTCACCTGCCTAAGCAGCGTAGAACAAGGGGAGGAGGCAGGATGAGTGTCATCGATTTGAATGGCTGAGTTTTACTTACGGCAATGGAGGAGTAACGTTTTAATGTTGGCGACATAATGTTCGTTTTACGAGGACAATTACTTTACCGACCAGAGAAAGGTAGATACAAGAAACTGCCAACCATAGAGCAAGAACAGCAACATTATTTCTCTTCTTCTATTTGTTTGAATATCGTAACAAGGAGAGGTCGGGCGAAATCGGCGGGTACCGATTGCCGACCTCTCCTTGTAAGAGGATCAACGGTGGTTAACATTAGCACGCTACGCCTCCATTGCCGTTAGTAAAATTTTACCTTTTGCATCAAATTATGTGAAGGTGAGCAGGTACATGAGCCTTAAAAATTCCTGAAATATCTCGCCTATGTGGGCAACCGGAAAAGGGAACGCACGCGCAAAATGTTGAAGTCCCGCTACTTACGCACTATTATTTGTATTTCATTTTATATTACTCCCTGCGACGTTAAACTTATAAAATATAAATGTACTTCAACATTTCGATGCTGTTGAACTGCTACAGCAACAGCAACAGCGAGAGTTATCGACAAGAGAAGCAGCAAGGCTACTTTTAATAATTATGCACACATTGATCTCATTCGAAACTGACAACATTTAACTTTTACCACACATATAGCGACGTTCACTAACCGTTCAACATCTTTTGGGAAGGTGAAGAAACGTATATCCTTATTTGTATTCGAATTATTGCGGCAATTAGGTGCTGAACACCATCGACCGCCTTTACTTTTATTGCTGCTCGTAATAAAAACGGAACAGCTACACCTACTAGTTCTATCTTTTCAGTGCACCAAATACTTATTTGATTTTATGCGATTCAGGCAGCTAAAATACACAATTAACAAACAAAGACGGCGCATTACCACGCTACAGAGTAGGGAGTGATCACGCGTTTACTGCTTTTCAAGATGGCCGATCCCGCGCATGCGCACTAAATTTTGGACGACAGACTGCAGCGGGAGTTTCCTTTCTGCGTACTCCTTATTCTCTGACCCGACCATGCGCACAACGTTCACCATAACAGCAGCTCGCGACCTGCAATTTCCAGGGGTGGCCAGCCGTCACCGCAAGCGCCAAGCAGGAAAAACAGCCATTTTCATGATTTTTTTAGGTGACTTCCAGGTCAAGTCAGCAGCTAACATTCTGCATACAGACTTCCTTCAATGTTAACTAACAGTGCGTACTCCTTATTCTCTGACCCGACCATGCGCACAACGTTCACCATAACAGCAGCTCGCGACCTGCAATTTCCAGGGGTGGCCAGCCGTCACCGCAAGCGCCAAGCAGGAAAAACAGCCATTTTCATGATTTTTTTAGGTGACTTCCAGGTCAAGTCAGCAGCTAACATTCTGCATACAGACTTCCTTCAATGTTAACTAACAGTGCTAAAAAAAATCAATACATGTTTCGGCATGACAAGTCTGACCATTCCATTGTTAGTTCATAAAATTGTTCTTGTATAGTATTAGAAATATGAAAACATTTAACTTGTTTGTTAATCATAAACTGTAAAATTTTACCATAGGTGAGAAGTGTGGGTCGATGAGTGGTTTACAGTGTGGGAATTTTGGATAGTGTTTTCATTGGGTAAATGCAGTTGGAAAGCCACTCGGCATTCCTCTCCTGGAATTTCAGATTCAATAGCAAGAATAAGTGATTGAGAAGCAGTAGCGTAAGATCTGTTTCCTTCCGGTGCAGCGGTACTACGCAAAGGAGGAATTAGGTTGAAGAAGGAAAGAGGGGCTGGGGAATGGGAACTGGCAGTTGGCAAGATGTCAGCTAGCAGGAGAAGATTTTCGGATAGTTACTCTTTGACCAACTGTCAGAGTTAAGTAAAGAGGATCCTCCTGTAACTGTAGGTGTAGGTAACATGCAACAGACCTCAGCTAAACAGCAGCTCAGTGCAGGGTCGTATCACGTGACTGTTACCATAGGGGAGTTTTGCAGGATTTTTTCAAAGTAGGATCAGGTAGTGATAGTGGGTGCAGGGCCGGCGCAAGGCACGTGCGAAACGTGCGGTCGCACGGTGCGGCACTTTCCGAGGGGCGGCAAATCTGCCCCCTCCTTTTTTTTATGTACAAACTCAACATTCATGTCCAAGAGGGGATTCGATACCAAACCTCGGAGAGAGCGGCTTCGGGAACTGTGGCATGGCACCTCGACTACCTGCCGTCCACCCCTGTTGAGAGGCGAGAGAGGGAGGAGGAGCGACGCTCGTCACATTCTGCACGGCCACTACGGTCGGGGGTTCGAATCCCCCCCCCCTCGGGCATGACTGTCCTTAGTATTAGCTAGTCCATAATGGTTTGTAAGTTTAGGGACTGATGACCCCGTAGTTTGGTACCATAAGCTCTACAAACATTTGAACATTTGAGGGGGGATGATTGATTTCTTCCTCGCCACTGTAGCAGGATCGTCGTGTTTACGTCGGAGGAACAGAGGGGTAGGGGAGAGCAATCTGGCATATACACCGGTATTCTAGTGATCGGAGCGCTGACAGCCTGTTACGCGCCGTGCGTTTACTCACAACTAATTTTGCAGAAGACGAAATCTAATTTGGAAATTCGAATGTAATGTTCGATTCTGGGGTTACAAGTTAAGCCTGAAGTAGTTTTGCTAAGCCCTCCAATGGCAGTTTCCAAGTGTTTTATTCTTCCCACATAATAGAAATGGTTGAACGTTACTACAGTCAAATATGTTCAACACCTACAATGGCTAGAAATATTCTGAATGCGTAAGTACGCTGAAAGTAATTACAAGGGATAAAGATATTGGTAGTAAGTCTGGCATAAGTTGAGTTACGACGCATTTTTGAAAAGTTTTGCTATCCGTTTTTGAGTGATAGTCCCACGTTTTGGTTTTTGAACCATGAAACACCTGTCTCCGCCTGTATGAACAATAAACTCTGACCGGCACTTTTGTTTGTCAATACTACTCGCACACTCTTACTTTGCCAATATTTATTTACTGTATAATGCGGGTGAATCCATGTTTCATCTAGGTATACTACTGATCGCTTTGATTCTAATGAAAATCTGAAAAAAGTATGGTCTTTCAGCAACAATGCCCTCTCGTCCGCACCAAACAAAACGTTAATTTTAATACTCGCTTAACTATCTGAATGATTAATCTCCTGAGACTGCAACTCGGTAGTAGGAAAGGGAAGAGAAGGAAATGTAGTAGGTGAATATGGACTGGGAAAAAGGAATGAAAGAGGAGAACGCTTGGTAGAATTTTGTGCAAAGCACAATTTAATGATTACCGACACTTGGTTTAATTATCATGAAAGAAGGCTGTATACGTGGAAGAGATCAGGAGACACTGGAAGGTACCAGTTTGATTTTAAAATGGTAAGGAATAGATTTAGAAACCAGGTTCTAAACTGTAAGACATATCCAGGGGCAGATTAGACTGTGACCATAACTTATTGGTTATGAACTGCAGATTAAAACTTAAGCGACTCCGGAAAGGTTGAAAGATAAGGAGATGGAACCTGGACAAATTAAAGGAACCAGGGGTGGTTGAGTGTTTCAGAGAGAGCATTAGGCAAGGATTGGCTGAAACGGGGGAAAGTAATACAGTAGCTCTGAGAGATAGGGCAGTGATGGCTGCAGAGGACCATATAGGTAGAAGGACAAGGCCTAATAGAAATCCCTGGATAACACAGGATATACTGAACTTAATTGAGAAAATATAAAAATTCAGCAAGTGAAACAGGAAAAAGGGAGTACAAACGTCTGACGTATGCGATTGACAGGAAGTGCAGACTGGCTAAGCAGGAGAGGCTAGAGGAAAAATAGGAAAAAATTAGAGATATTTGGAGACAAAAAAAAAAAAAACAGCCGTATGAATATCAAGAACTCAGAAGCAAAACCAGTACTAAGCAAAGAGGGGAAAGCTGAACTGTGGAAGGAATATATAGAGGGCCTGTACAAAGGAAATAAACTTGAAGGCAGTATTCTAGAAATGGAAGACGAAGTGGAGGAAGATGAGATAGCAGATATGATACTGCTAGAAGAATTTGAAAGAGCGCTGAAGGACTTGAGTCGAAACAAGGCCCCTAGAGTAGAAAATATTCCGTCTGAACTGATGATGTCGTTAGGAGAGCCAGTAGTGAAAAAAATGTATCACTGGTATGCAACATGTATGACACAGGGGAAATACCCCCCGACTTCGAGAAGAATATTGTAATTCCAATTCCACTGAAAGCAAGAACAGACAAATGTGAAAATTACAGATCAGTCTAATAAGTCATGGTTGCAAAATACTTACACGAATTATTTACAGACGAATGGAAAAACTTGTGGAATCCGACCTTGGGGAGGATCAGTTTGGATTTAGGAGAAATGTAGGAACACGTGAGGCAATACTCACATAATGACTTATCTTAGAAGTTAGGCTAAGGAAAGAGAAACCTCCGTTTTTAGCGTTTGTCGGTTTGAAGAAAGCTTTTGACAATGTCGACTGGCATACACTCTTTCAAACTCTGAAGGTAGCAGGGGTAAAATATAAGGAGCGAAGAGTTATATTCAACCTATACAAAAACCAGACAGCGGTTATTAGAGTCGAAGGGCAAGAAAGGGCCGCAAAGGGAGTAAGACAGGGTTGTAGCCTTTCCCCAATGTTGTTCAATCTGTACATTGAGCAGGCAGTGAAGGATGGGAAGGAGAAATTTGGAGAGGGCATTAACGTGCAGGGAGAAGACATAAAAAGTTTGCGGTTTGCCGATGACATAGTAATTCTGTCAGAGACCGCAAAAGATCTGGAAGAGCAATTGAATGGGAAGGACAGTGTCTTGAAGATATAAGATGAACATTAACAAGAGTAAAACGAAGGTAATGGAATGCAATGTCAGAAAATCAGGCGATGCTGAAAGAATTAGATTAGGTAATGAGACTTTAAAAGTAGTAGATTAATTTTGATATCTGGGTAGAAAGATAACTTCTGATGGCCGAAGTAAAGAAGATATAAAATGCAGAATGGCTAGGGGAAGAAAAGCGTTTCTAAAGAAGCGAAACTTGTTAACATCCAATATTAATTTAAATGTTAGGAAGTCCTTTCTGGAAGCATTTGTCTGGAGTGTAGCATTGTATGGGAGTGAAACGTGGACGATAAGGAGTTCAGATAAAAAGATGATAGAAGCTTTTGAAATGTGGTGCTACAGACGAATGATGAAAATTAGATAGGTAGATCACGTAACTAATGAGGAGGTGTTTAACCAAATCGGGGAGAAAAGGAGTTTCTGGCGTATCCTGACTAAGAGAAGGGATATATTGGTGGGACACATTCTGAGACATCAAGGAATTGTCAACTTAGCATTAGAAGGAAGCGTGTGGGGTAAAAATCGTAGAGGGAGACCGAGGGACGAATATAGTAAGCAGATTCAAAAGGATGTAGGTTGCCGAACGTATTCTCAGAGGAAGAGACTTGCACAGGACAGGGTAGCGTGGAGAGCTGCATCAAACCAGTCTGCGGACTGAAGACAACAACAACAACAACAACAATTTTGACACCTTCTTCTGTTTGACGAAATTTTTGTAGTAGTCGCAAAGTTCGTATTTCTTTCTATTGTTCGTAATGCCATAGAAATTGCTGCCTGATAATACATTTATCCATATCATCGATCACATACTTACTGTGAGCTCCTTGTTTCTTCTTCTTGGGCGCTAGTTTAACCGTAGCCTCGCTGTACCTCGTCACGTGACGTAGTTCCTGGCATTGCCGCGTCACCACTTCGCCTTTCCAGGCAATTGGTATTGTTGCGTTCTCTACAATGAAAACTAGAGAATTCGTTTCGTTAGTCGGCCGAGAGAGTCAAGATTTGTCAGAAGCACTTTGATTGCTTTTCGTAAGAACAGAATAATTGGTGCGTCCGAATTTCTTGCAACTTGGCACGTAATAGGTAAATAGGTAAGTGCTTTTCTTATAACGTACAATTAGTATTGTGCATGCACGTTATTCGTAAGTTACAATTTTTCTCATTTAAGATTGCAGAAGAGGATTTATTATTATTATTATTATTATTATTATTATGACCTGTTCCTTCAAAAACGCAGTGGCCGAAACCTAGGTAGATCTGAAAAGTAAAAACAAATCTGAAAAGTAAAAACAAAAATTGCGGTTGATTGTCGACATTTACTACAGGTTTGTTAAAATTCCACAAACGTTAAGAAAAAAAATACATGGGGGGGGGGGGGGGCGGCAATTTAGCAGCTCGCACGGGGCGGCATTTGGGGTTGCGCCGGCCCTGAGTGGGTGGAGCTGGGAACAGGCTTAATAAATGTTCAAATGTTTGTACAACATATGGGACTTAACTACGGGGTTATCAGTCCCTAAGCTTACAAACTACTTATGAACTAGCTAAGACTAAGGATGGCACAAATATCCATGCCCCAGGGGGGATTCGAACCCCCGACCGTAGTGGCCGTGCAGACCGTGACTGGAGCGCCTCAGTCCCCTCGGCCACCGCGGCCGGCAACAGTCTTAATAGGGACAGCGAGTACGACATAGGTGGTGACCCGGAAAAGATAGCTACTGAAACTGGTGCCACGAATGTACATGACAGGTCTCATCTTGATACAGCTATGAGTGTATTAAGATGATACTCGAGGGGGCACTGATGGCAGAAGGTATGGCTCGCATTTCAGGGTTGCCAGCTGAATGTATCAGAATATCGGGTCTCATTAGGCATGGCCTGGGCCTCAATAGGTATGGGGAGGGAAAGTTGGCAAAGCGTATAGGTCACAGCGTATTGGTGGAAGGGGGGGGGGAATTCCTGTAGTAGTGGATGCTTGAGCTGCAACTTGTTTAGAGTGAAGTCAGCTGATATGTATTCTTTCTGACAAATGAGCTACTTTCGACAAATGCCAGGTATCCAAGTAATAGAGGAATCAGCATATTTCATCAAAATATACAAGATGTCGGAGATAAAGTTATTAAACTGCTTCTAGACGTTGACTCTGACGCATTTGCTGTTTCAGAGTACTTCTTAAATCACGTCACAGTTCGGAGGCTTCCTTTACCAGGGCACAAGTTAGATGCCTGTTTCTCCACAAGTTCTTTGCAGTGTGGGGGAGTGGACATCTACGTGAAAACCAATATTACAGTTAAGTCAGAAATCAAATGTTCAAATTTTTGTAAACCTATTGCACAAACTGCTATGGTCATCAGTCCTTAGACTTACAAAATATTTAAAATAACTTATGATAAGGACAACACAGACACCCACGTCCGAGGGAGAGGTCTCGTATCTCCGACGGCGAGCAACCGCGCGCTCGCAACAAGGCACGGCCACTCTGCCGCGTTCCATCGTTGTTTTAACACACGTCACGGAATAGATATTTGAATTGTTGTTATTTATAGGTTGTAAAAATTACTGCTCGAGATAGAGAGGGTTTTATGTTCATTTTGACTGATTCTTCTGTCGGTTCTTGATGGAATAACATACTGAATTAAAAATCACAATTTTTGTATTTTCCACACTTTAGATGGCCTTGTAAGCCGAAAACCGGTGAATAAATTAAAGTACATCTGTGGTTGTGGAACATACACAAAATTGTTATTTTTAATTCAGTTACATGTTTACTTTATAGGAAGTACAAAAAATTAGTTGTATGTGGTGATTTCAACATTAAATGTATAAGGGATTGTGCAAGAATAAAAATATGCTGTTGGATATCTTTAATCCTTAGGCCTGTATTACACGATCATATTTCTTTGTCAAAGGTGATACGTCAAATATTTATGTCAAATAAATTGGATAGTGTAATGGGAAACTTTGACATATTTCGTCTCTCATCAAAGAAATATTATCATATCTAGGGCCTCGCCGTAGATTTGATCATAAATGTCATTTATCTTCTGTTCACTGCAAGGTAAAGTATCACCGCTTTGAGCACTAGCATCGCTGTAGTTACTTGACAGATGTGTGTTTGTAAATACGGCTGCAGCGCTTGGTTGGTGTGTTCAGTCAACCACAAAATTAATAGAAATGTATGAAGCAGACGAGGCGTTCTACAATGTGAGCCATTCTGATAATAAAAATAGGTTTAGAAGATTGGATGGCTGTAAGAAAATGCCGGAGTTGTACCGCAGACGACACGGAGAAGAAAATTAATTTTTGAAACCAGGGTACCTCATGTTAAACAGCGCCTCATCTACCTCGTGCATTTGTATGAATGTTATAGTTTGTAGATGTAACACAAATTGTATCTTATTTGTTTTTAAAGTTTATGCCCACACTGATGCATAATTATTATACAATTATTAAAATAGTTCTTTATGCCCCAAAAAAATGTTCAAATGTTTGTACAGCTTATGGGACTTAACTACGGGGTCATCAGTCCCTAAACTTACAAACTACTTACGAACTAGGACGGCACAAATATCCACGCCCGAGGGGGGATTCGAACCCCCGACCGTAGTGGCCGTGCAGACCGTGACTGATGCGCCTCAGTCTCCTCGGCCGGCTCTTTACGCCCATGTAGTGTACTTAACATTTATTTAGTTTCAGATATTCATCCTTCACTGCGTTATAAGTTTATTAACACGTTTCAGGAGTTACATGGTTATTGCACACTTTGCTATTTGAGTGCTATACTGGAGGCTAGAATAGATCTTTCCATTTGGAAGAAATCACAGTGTCCTTGTAACTTCGTCTTCTGCAGATATAGCATTGCTCAAGCGCGTATATCGCGTTGTGATGTGAGGAGCCAATTTATTGTGTAAATACTGATATATTTATCAATATTTTTTCGTAATAGTGAATTTATCTTAGCGTCACTGTATAAGGTATAGATGTTCTACCAAATGGTGACATGAAAATTTTTGCCGGGCCGGGATTCGAACCCGGGTTTCTCGCTTTTCGCGAGCGGTCGTCTTAACCACCAGACTATCCGAACACGACTCCAGGACCGTCGCAAACTTCCATATGCCACACTGACTGCACTTATGACTCAACTATTGATAAATATATCAACACTGTAAATCGTCACCATACAGTAAATACTGATGTGGCATCTATTCTGGGGATTTTTGATATAACTTATTAGAGGGACACTCTGTTAGTGAATGACCTTTCAGACCATGATGCACAAATTTTATCTTTAAATGATTTTTATGCTGAAACACACGTTAAAATAATTAAAAACTATTCATTAAAGCTAATCCAGTTGCAATAGAAGCCTTTCTAAACCTAATTAAGGAACACGGTTGGCCGGGTGTTCATCGTGCAGATAATATATATGATAAATATAATTCATCCCGTAACACATTCCTTATGCTCTTTGAAATATGCTTTCCGTTAGAAAGCTCGTGTGAACAAAGCGGGAATTATATCAGAATGATAAAAGCAGTCACAATCAAGCTGCAGTAGCCTATTACAAACAGTTTCGTAACGTTTTGAAAAATGTAATTAAGAAGGCAAAAAGTGTGTGGCATCCAAAACCAATAGCTAATTTTCAAGATAAAATTAAAACCATATGATCAGTAATGAAGGAATTATCTGGTCAGCAGCACGAAGTTAAGGATATGAAGTCAGTGCGCACTGGAAAATTTTCTGTTACTAATAATTGAGGTATATGTACAGTATTTAACAATCACTTTCTGAATATAGCAGACCCATTTATCTTTACGTTTAATAGCCCAAAGCTGGCGGTGCATGTTCAGGCTGGCTTCTTTCGCTGAAATGTGTGGCCTTATGTCCCAAATCCCATGCGCTGCCTTAAATGACGCCGCTTTGGGTACACAACTCAGTGATGTAATGGAGAAGCTTCGAAAAATTTACGGGTATGCTACCAGGTACCAAAATCGACGACGGCTGATATTTCGGCAGGAGACCAACCTTTCATTTTCAAGGCGAAACTGCAGTGAGGAAGCAATGTGGCCACGGTGTAGTAGCCGAGCGGTCTAAAGCGTCTCGCTGCGGAGCGCGCGGTTGCTCGCCGTGGAGGTTCGAGTCCTCCCCGGGGCATGGGTGTGTGTGTTTGTCCTTAGGTTAGTTTACCTAGGTTTAAGTAGTTTGTAAGCTACCGACTGATGACCACGCAGTTTGGTCCGGTAGATTTACAAACATTTGAACATTTTGAAGCAATGTGCAACCATCTTTAAAACCTCGGTTTTCAATGAGTAAACAAGAAAGACAACACACGCCGAGCAAGCAAGAAAGCACACAGCGCCGACACGACCAAGGATGAAACCGGTCAGAATATCGATAATAAACATCAGTTATCGACGGATGAGGTCGGTTTAGTTTTGTCCCTCTGTTATTTGACAAGTGAGAGAGCAGGATCCCAAGCGGAATTTAAGCAGAAGCCTCCGACCCTATTCATAAGGTTGTCACCTAGTTTTATTTCTATCGCTTCCTTGATAACACAGCACCAGTAGTTGGAAGTGCATGCCAGAATTTCCGTTTTGTTGTATTCCATAGGGTGACCTGTGTCAAGACAGTGTTCGGCCACAGCAGATTTGTTTGGCTGTTGTAAACGTGTGTGACGTTTATGCTCAATACAACGGTCCTCAACAGTCCTAATAGTTTGACCAACATATGACATGCCACAGCTACATAGGATACGGTAGACACTGAAGTTTCGCTTTGAAAATGGCAGGGTGGTCTCCTGCCGAAATATCGGCCGTCGTCGATTTTTGATACCTGACAGCATACCCGTAAGTTTTTCGAAGATGTTATTCGCCAGGAGAAGTTAAGGAATCACAATGAAGAAGCTACCTGTGTCTCATGTAGTAAGGTTGCTGACGACGGAGTCCCCTCCGAAGACTGCGAATTGTTCTGGCAACACCCTCTATTGAGTAGGTTATGCAGCGTTTACAAAGAAGAAAAGATAGTCAACAAATAAAAACAACGAAGCGCATTTCCTATGCCGAAGCCATGAAGATCTTTAAAGCCATCCAACTTCCTGCAGTTAGCACATCCTTCGCTGCTGTAATTCAAAACACAGTTACGGAAGTTGATACTTCAACACAAACGGAGGCCGTTAGTGTCGGCACTAACACATGCATTTACCTGTGCACTTGAAAAGCCACTGTAGCTCCTCCGAAAATATAAGAAGAAGCTACAGTCACCATCTTTGTCGAGCCCCTGGCAACGCCAACTGTAGAACGTGACAAAAATCCTCACTAGCTGCATGAGAAAGACCTTAGAGTGGATTTTCATCCGCTGCTTTGTCTGAATCTTGGAATCGAAGCATCTCCTTAGTCACTTTCAGTGTGGGTTCCGGAGATATCGCTTCACCTCTGATAAGCTGGCCTCCTTGTAGGCGGCTATACAACAGTTTCTCCTTCCCTGGTATTACGTCTTGGGTTTAGTGTTTGATATCACGAAAGCCTACCATACAGTTTGGTGGTACCTTATCCTCAGGCAACTTCGCGAATAGGGCTTTCATGGTTATCTTCCCATTTTTATTCCGTCCTTTCTTTCTCCGCGTTATTTTAGATATCGAGTAGGTGACACCCTTTCTGATGAAAGGTGTCGTTCAGGGCAGTGTTTTAAGTGTGTCTTTGCCATAGTCATTGACAGTATTACGTCAGTCGTTAAATGTCCCGTCCAGTGTTCTTCATTCATTGATGACTTCTGTCTTTTGCTGTTCTTACAGCCGTGTACGTCAACACGTCAGTTGGTAATAACTCTTCGAAGGTCGGATGAACTGGCAGAGAAGACTGGTTTTAAGTTTTCCTTTGAGAATTCTGTGTGTGTTCTTTTTAATCATTCTCGTTCTGTTTTAACTTTCCTGAACTGAAGATGAGGGATACTGTACTCGCTCTTAAATGCACTGTAAAGTTTCTCAGCATTATATTTGATTCTAAACTGACTTGGCTGCAACACCTTATAAATTTAAGAAGACAGTGCCTCAAAGCACTGAGTATTTTAAAATGTCTTAGCCACACTTCACGGGTAGCAAATAGGACTTGTCTGCTCCGATTTTATAGAGCCTTCATGCGGTCTAAGCTTGATTATGGGAGAACAGTGTATGGCTATCCAAGACTTTCCTACGTGAAGCTATTAGACGCGGTGCACCACGAAGGGATTCGGTTGGCTACTGATGCATTTACAAGAAGCCAATAGCGAGTCTCTGCGCTGAGGCAGCTAGTCATGGTGGGCCAGACGTGTAAAACGATATAAATGCTATACATACCTGCATACCATACTGTTGCTCAGCTTGCTATGGAAAGGCTGTTTAGTAATCAGCAAAGAACGACGAGGCCTTTTGGAAACCCCACCAATGAGTGCCATTTGGATATGGGAATGACTGATTTTAATGTTTCACAGAGAAGTAGAAGTAAATTTTGACGTTGGCTCCTCCAGAGGCCCAGTCTTATTTAAGACGTGACGGCTTTTAAGCGAGATTGTACCTCTGATTTTACATTTCAGTTAGCGTATTTTAAACTGTTACCTTTTGCGGTAGTTTACAGGGATGGTTAAAAACAGGGAGACTCCCTTTGCTATTCTGTAGCATTCCCCAACCATGTCATCAGGATTTGCCTCCCCACTGCCTACTCTGTTTCACGCTTCACGCAATTCTGCAGGAAAAGCGACGTGTTCTGGGCACACTGTTTCTAATCCGCTCCGATTCCCTACAATCTCTGAAGAAGCTGTACCCACCTGAAAAGGTATTTTTCCCTGGAACTATATACTCTAGAAGGCTGTGGTTTCTTTGGTTTTGTAGAGAACTGTCAGTTTCTTAAGTTGCCTACACTAGCGATACTTCGCAGTAAACTATTTGAACAGTACATTTGTTTGTGTTTGATAACAACAGTTATCTAATAGCTGTGTTTTTGTTTCAGTGTTTCCTGTGGCAGTTTTCTTCATGACTTGGTGTTCTGGATGCTGTTCTTACTTTTAATTATGGCTATTGTGTAAGATTACAGGTTTTGGAATATCTTGGAATTCATGAAGGTTACAACAAAACTAAAAGTGTGATGTACTTGGAGCAACTGCGAATCATAAAGGCAGATATTGCAACAAACAATATGTAAAAAAAATCCAGATCCAAGACAAGGAGGGCAGCAATGGTTGAGGAAGATGAAGAAGGAGATGAGGATTACTATCTAGGAGGATCCTAACATATTTTTTTATATATCATTTGGCTGTATATTAAAATTTTTCTTTAAACGCCATTTTCTAAAAATTACATCTTTCTGTATAAATGCCCCTTTTTCTCCGAAACTTTTGAATCTACATCTGTGAATTATTTACCACATAACATAGATAGTACAATGAAGTCGTAGCTGTACTTTAGTAGTATTTACTGTAATAGTCAAAATTCGATAAATTAAAATTGCGAAAATTTACACCAATAAATTATATGTTTAGGCAAAAAATTATAACTTTTTTCCAGCTGTTATTTTAAAGTGATTGTAGAGCAATACAGACACAAAACAGGCGAGAACATGTGATAAAAACACCATATTTATAGACTCAACAGTTCCTGACAAAACGGGGCATTTATATAGCCAATTTAACTTTTTGATATAGGGCGGTACAACTCCCCTTAAGTACCCCAAGAAATGGTAACAAAATGGTATGCATTGTTTCAATATGTGGTATAAAAAAACGTAATATATTTAGTTAATGAGGTGATGGACCGTCAATATACATAAATTAATGTAAAAATGTATTTTTACTTGTGAATTCGTTGTTATCGTGCCGAAATATTATGCTACTTTATACTGCTAGAATGCAGCGTAGCCTAGATGAGGAAAACAGCTCAGTTATTTTTGTTCATAAAGTTCATTTTGTATCATTCATACACCAAACGAGATCCATTACACAGACTTGAGTCAACTGAATGTGGATACAAAAGCTATCCAAATGTTTCAAGGGTGGCATAGTCAAGGGAAACCGGTTTAAAGTTTTTACCCACAGTTCTTGATTTTCTTTAAATCACTAGATATTATTCATTATATTTAACAAGAATCGTTATTTGTGCGAACTCTCAGAGTTCCCTCTTGGTGGAATTGTTATAATGCGTTTCGTCGCCTTTGGTGGGACATACGTTCTCTCTTATCAACAAGGGACGTGCCCAATCCTCTGCGTCATGTGGTTGAATATATTTGAAAGCGTCCTGCTCTGTGTTTTGGGTTTTGAAACTTTGAAGCTACTTGTGCGACTACAATGTGTACGATTTTGGTCAGTTCAGCCCAGCTATTTATTCCAAGGTTATTCTTAGGCAACATTTTCTTCATTTCAGCCATGTGATACAAATATTTGCACAATCAATTTACAATCAAAGATGTTAAAGTGAATGAGAGGCATTGAATTAATATTTGTGCCGCGGCCAGGATTCGAACCTGGGACCTACTGCATTCTAGGCAAGCACTGTAGCCACTAAGCCTTCGCGACCTAATGGATACTGTGAATCCGAGTCGCACAGAAATTTTTATTCAGTGCCTCGCCTTCAATTTAATGTGTTTTATATATATCAAGACAAAATATGTCTCTGGACATTCATTTATAATTTGAGATTTTACGATCATTCAGTGTGTGTAACTTGCTGTAAATTAAAATGTATTCATGCACAAAACACCATAAAGGCTCACTGATCGTTAGTTATCGTAAGCTGGAAACTACTTGCGGGATTGAGTCGTATTTATTCAATCCTATGCATTATGTAATTAACTTTATCATCTTCGCTTGACTTTAAACAGTTTTTTTTTTTCGTGTTGTGTGTACTAAGAACTTGTAATTCTTGGCTTTGTTGAACTTCGATTTATGTGTCATGTATTGAGAAACTAAGGTGGTTCATATGTCTGAAGAATCTGAGATCAAAAGAGAACCTTAATTCAGAATTACTACTATTTATTTCCCTTCTAACAAATCCATTTATGCAGTCTTCCACGTAAGACAGATGCATACTTGGTGTAACACCAACTTGCCACCTGTTCCTATGATCTTCCATATGCTTCTGCATTAACAAATCAGTCTACGAACTAGAGGACCCGTGCGAATACTTCACACCGTTAATGGAAATTTTAAAAAATGGGAATAAAAGTAAAGTTGAATGTTCACGCATAGCATTCTTCAGAATGAATCAATACAAGTCTTTAAAAGCACAAATGAAAGGGCTTGATCCACCGAGTGTTGTTAGCTCAAAGAGAACTGCGTATCTTAATTGGAACCGAAAATATCGTAAAACAAACTGATTAAAATATTCAATACAAGGACAGAAGGATATCGCGTTTGAATAAATCTGCGAATGAATACCTTTCGTTTAAAATAAAAATGAAGGAAATCGAACCGCGGCGAAGCGGCCGAGCGCAATGAGGCGCTATGCTGCGATGCGCGAGGCCGTTCCCCGTCGGGGGTTCGAATCCCCTCTCTGGCATGGATGTTTGTGCCGTCTTCAGTATAAGCTAGTTCACAAGTAGTTTGTAAGTTTAGGGACTGATGACCCCGCAGTTAAGTCCCATCAGCTTTACAACGTTTGAACTTTTTTTAAGGAAATCGGACGGATAGAACGGCCTGACCGACTGACTTTAGTTTACAGCAAGGACATTCCCATAAGAAATATACAGAAGGAAATCGCGTTTGAGTATAGAAAAAGGAAGGTGAGAGTTGTGTAAATTCTGATACTTGATGTCATATCTGTGGATGAATACCTTTAAAACAAAAATGAAGGAAATCGGCCGGGTACTTTGGTCTGGCCGACTGACTTTAGTTTTCGTAGATTCTTTTAATATGTAAGGTTATATATTCACAACTTAGCAAACAGTTCAGTTGTGCATAACTTTCTACTTCCGTAACGACAGTTAGCGCATCCTGTGCATGTGTAACATACAGGCACACAAAGTTAAGTTTGGATCTGTCTCCAGAATTGAGACTGGTGAGGCAGACTTGTCACTGTGTCTATTCTTGTTCAAATGTTTGTTAAGCTTAAGAGACTTAATTGCGGGGTCATCAGTCCCTAAACTTACAAACTACTTATGAACTACCTTATACTAAAGACGACACAAACATCCATGCCCGAGGGGGGATGCGAACCCCCCGACCGTAGCAGCCGTGCAGACTGGCTGGCGCGCCGCAGACCGCTCGGCCACTGCGGCCGGCTCTATCCTTGTGTTGAACATGGTAGTGACGCCTTCACCTTTTTACGATAATATGTGCAGAGATATACTGAACTACGATAACATATTGTTGAATGAATGCGAAATTAGAGTGGCAAATATTTTTGAATTTAAGCTTCATAATTATAGAAAGGAGGAATTATCCTCATTGCAGACATTTGTTTACAAGCGTGTTCAAGCTATATAATTTCGGTAAGGTTTTATCAGTACGTTCCGATTTCTGATGTTCATTTACATAAATAGTGAGTAATCGAAATTCATCGGATAGAGCATAGCTGGATAGATCAGGGCGTTGTTAGGTTTCTCATGATAGATCATTTCTTACCTCACACCGGTTTAGTTTCTGTAAATAATCATTCTCAGATGCTTATTTTTGCAGTTTATAAATACATCAAAGGAATTCAAATAGAAGCTACTGCCGTCATGTATATATAAAAAACTCCATTTTATCTGGATATATCGTCAAATGTGATGAATAACAACATGCGGGTTATTTTGTACAAGAACAGGATGTGATGATGAATTAAAGTTTTCTTGACAATAGCTACAGACATTTTACTTATGTCTATTTAGCTCTCAGACGAAACATCGGTACTCAAATTGTAATGAAAATATCACTATTACCTTTTGCCTTTCAGCAAATCTTTATCCCAAATACTGAAATGTATGTCACGCCCTCATAAACTGTACTTAAACAAGAAGAAACAGTACCAATACAAATAAGGTAATACGTAGAATGTAGCAGTGTCAGATGATTCTTCATGAGCAACAAAAGAATAATGTTATTATGTGCCACAACAGTTCGTTTACTTCTTCAACCAAGTGGAGATTTCGTCCGCTGAGCTTCAGTCACTTCACTGAAACTCCACATTTGCTCTTCGATGAGAAGTAAGGGAAGGACAACACAGCAATTTATATTATGGAAAAAAATGACACTTTAACTATGAATTATGTTACCACACACTATTTTAGCGCTTTTCCAGATTTTGTTAATTTTATTGTGAATCTTGTGATTGTCTATAAGTTCTCTGTTGAATTTTATAGTATTTTCAGTGACTTTTGATTGTGTATTTCTTGATTTGTTAACGACCATAAAAGGAAATCACATAAATCAAGCACAGGGTGATTATAATTAAAGTTGATCGTTCAAAACGCTATAAAAATAACATCACTGTTCAGAATGACTTCAAATTAATTTTCGGAGAAGGGGGAAAACGTATGGCAGAAGAAAAATAAATTGTTTGTAAATTGTTCAACTGGTGGCTCTGTAAGCATCATAATTTAATAGTGGTAGAGTACAAATGACAAATGAAGATACAACAAGGCCTAAGGTGTAAGTTAGACGTTAAACAAACTGTAGTACTCAGTGTGCATGGGTGTCCAGGCGTGATACTATTAGTTACGTGAGCCCATCAACCATGGCTTGGTCATATGACATCGGATGAGAAAAATCGGTCTTTAATTGTCCTGAGGCCAAAACCCGCATAAAAAGCATCAATCAAAATCGAATCGGATTTTTTATTTCCGTGTGACTGGCGCAGTACTTGTTCAGTGCGATGTCCACCGTTTTCTGCAACAAGTTGAAATCGAAAAACAGCACAACTTATCGAAGTGTTGTGGGGTCACTTTCAGAATGTTTTGCGCAATGCGTGCCTTCAATGCAGCTAAGTACGCAATCGAAACACTGTACGCAACATCTTTCAGATAGCCTCACAGACAGAAGTCACACAGATTAAAATCAGATGATCGGGACGGCCAGGCAGTAGGGAAATGGAGGCTGATAATCCCAACATTTCCGAAATGGCGCTTCAGCCGTTGCTTAACTAGATTTTCAATGTGCCGAAGTGCGCCATAGTTTATAAAAATGATCCCATGCACACATCCACGCTGTTGGAGAGCTGGAATGACGTGGTTGTGCAAAAGACACGCATAGCGCTTACCAGTGATGGTATAGGTAACAAGACCAAGCACCTGTCTCTTCGAAAAAATATGGCCCTGTGATAAATGATGCCGTAAAGCTGCACTACACATTGACCTATTCAGGATGAAGCGGTACTGGTTGATTTGCGTATGCGTATACGGTATTGACATATCCTGGCAGATGGAAGTTGGCTTCGTCTGTCCACAAAATCTGCCACGGCCATTCATCATCCACTTCAATATTAGCAAAAAATTCTAAAACAAAAGCCTCTCTTGCTGGTAGGTCAACAGGAAGCAACTCGTGCACATGGATAATTTTGAATGAAAATAGCAAAGAACAATGTTTTGTAGGATTTTACGCACCGTGCTCACAGGTTTGTCCAATGTTTGGGCAAACCTCCGCACACTACATGTTTGGAACACCGCCACTCGACTCCTCCTGCATTTCTGTGACCACTTCTTCCACTGACGTCTAATCAGTTCGTTTCCTCCCTCTACCAGTTTGCACACAAAAGAAACCCGTGTTTTCACATTTCCGTATCATTTTCTCGAGACCAACGGCTTATTTCAAACCCTTCAGTGTCCGGGACTTCAGCAGAGCGGCTCGTGCGCAGTCATCGTTATTGTAGAACAGCTTGAGCGCGATCTTGCATTGCCGCGGTGGAGTGGCCGAGCGGTCTAAGGCGCCTCGCTGCGGAGCGCGCGATTGCTCGCCGTTGGAGGTTAGAGTCCTCCCTGGGGCATGGGTGTATGTGTGTGTGTGTCTGTGTGTTGTCGCTAGGTTCGTTTATTTTAGTTTAAGTAGTTTGTAAGCTACGGACTGATGACCACGCAGTTTGGTCCGATAGATTTACAAACATTTGCACAATTTTTTTGGATCCTGCATTGAGACAGTCATGGCGAACGTCTCAGACGCGAAATGAGGAAAAGCCGTGTAACAGGCATCTTTATACAAACTTGAATGGGTCGCGCGCTTGACAGGTGTTTTCAATTTACGTATTCTGACACATACATAGCCATCACTTGATCAATTTTAATACTGTTTATTTTTCTTCTGCCGTACGTTTTCCCCCTTCTCCGACAATATTCTGTTGCAATTCGAAGTCATTCTGACCAGTGGTGTTCTTTTTACTGCGTTTTGAAAGTTTAATTATAATCACCCTGTATACACAGATAAATACCTTTGATGGGTGCCAGAACACACACATCTCAACTGAAAATATGTTCCCCGATATTCGGTTTTCGAACTATGGTACTTATCTTGTAAGAACAATTTGTTCCAGGTCTATATCACAAACTGAATGAGAAAGATTGCTTAGTACATTGGAAAGAATATCAAGCTGGTGTCCTATTATACACACTGCAATAAAATACATTTTTTTTACTTAGTACTGCTTACTATAGACACTACTTTGTTCAGTCATTCAAACTTTGGTCGTGCCATTTACAAACTGTCCAACAGAAAGTAAACGATCGTAATTTATGTTTCTCTTACCTTAAATATAAATAATATTAATTGTCTTCTTTGTAATATAAAACAAAACATAAATTTCTGAAATGCTTTATTATATATATATATAGATCAAATATCACATTTTTCCAAATTGTTATCAGAAAGCTTCACTACTTGTTTGAAGCAGTTTTTGGAAAACTATATATGCCGCTACATACACCCCTAATAAAGACTATTCATTTTCTACAAAAGCTTATGTATTTCTTGCAACGTTGCTTTGAAGGAACACATAATCTTGCAGATGGGAGCTCTTCTAGTGTCAGCTACAGCAAACCTAAAAAACAAAGTGATGACATCTGTAGAGGTTAGTTTATCTTGATTGGAACGAATATACACAACTTTACATGTAAGAAATACATAGTTAATAGAGCTGCAATCCATAAATAACAAGAAGACTTAATGTTTTATTTACTTGGAGTACATTTATAGCTTGCTCTAATTTTCCTATCACGTTTTCTTAAAAGTAGCCAATAATTTCTTATCATCCTAGAATAAGTGTAACTATTCACAAATTTTCGTCATTGAAATACAATGTAAAACTGTGATAATTTTCACATTAGACACACACCAAAGTTTTTCAATTATACTAAAACTTATATTTGCGTACTGCACTAATTCATTATATGTCGCTAAATAACATCTATATCATATTAATCCACCCCCATGAACCACAGACATTGCTGAGGTGAGGCTTGCGTGCCTCAATGATGCAGATAGCCGTACCGCAGGTGCAACCACAGCGGAGGGGTATGTGTGGAGAGGCCAGACAAACGTGTGGTTCCTGAAGAGGGGCAGCAGCCTTTTCAGTAGTTACATGGGCAACAGTCTGGATGATTGAGCTGGCCTTGTAACATCAGATAATGTGGCTTTGCCACACAGCTACTACGAATGGCTGAAAGCAAGGGGAAACTACAGCCGTTACTTTTCCCGAGGACATGCAGCTCTACTGTATGAAAATATGATGATGGCATCCTCTCGGGTAAAATATTCCGGAGGTAAAATAGTCCCCCCTTCGGATCTCCGGGCGGGGACTACTCAGGAGGATGTGATCATCAGGAAACACAATACTGGCATTCTACGGGTCAGAGCGTGGAATGTTAGAGCCCTTAATCGGGTAGGAAAATTAGAAAATTTAAAAAGGGAAATGGATAGGTTGAAGTTAGATATAGTGGGGATTAGTGAAGTTCGGTGGCAGGATGAACAGGATTTCAGGTCAGGTGAGTACAGGATTATAAATACAAAATCAGTTGGGGGTATGACAGGAGTAGGATTGATAATGAATAAGAAAATAGGAATGCGGGTAAACTACTATGACCAGCACAGTGATCGCATTATCATTGTCAAGATAGATACGAAGCCAACACTGACAACAGTAGTACAGATTTATATGCCAACTAGCTCTGCCGATGATGAGGAAATCGAAGAAATATATGAGGAGCTAAAGGAAATTATTCAGACAGTTAAGGGAGAGGAAAACTTAATTGTGATGGGAGACTGGAATTCGGTTGTAGGAAAAGGAAGAGAAGGAAAAATAGTAGGTAAATATGGACTGGGCAGGAGGAATGAAAGAGGAAGTCGCCTGGTAGAATTTTGCACGGAACATGATTTAATCGTAACAAACACGTGGTTTAAGAATCACAAAAGAAGGTTGTATACGTGAAAGAGACCAGGAGACACCGGAAGGTATCAGATAGATTTTATAATGGTAAGACATAGATTCCGGAACCAGGTTATAAACTGTAAGACATACCCAGGGGCAGATATAGACTCTGACCTTAACTTGTTAGTCATGAACTGTAGGCTGAAACTGAAAAAACTGCAGAAAGGTAGGAAAATAAGGAGATGGGACTTAGATAAATTGAAGGAAAGTGACGTTCTGGAGAATTTCAGAGGAAGATTTAGGCAACAATTGACAGAAACAGGGGGAAATAAAACAGTAGAAGAGGAATGGGTAGCATTGAGAGATGAAATAGTGAAGGCAGCAGATGACAAAATAGGTAGAAAGGCAAGACCTACAAAAAATCCTTGGATATCACAGGAAATACTAAATTTAATTGATGAAAGGAGAAAATATAAAAATGCAGTAAATGAAACAGGCAAAATGGAGTACAGACGACTAAGAAATGAGATTGACAGGAAGTGCAAAATGGCTAAGCAGGAGTGGCTAGAAGCCAAATGAAAATCTGTAGAAGAATGTATAAGAAGGGGAAAAGTAGATACCGCCTACAGGAAAATAAAAGAGACATTTGGGGACAAGAAAAGCTACTCTACGAATATCAAGAACTCAGATGGGAAACCAGTTCTCAGCAAAGAAGGGAAAGCTGAAAGGTGGAAAGAGTACATAGAGCAGCTCTACAAAGGAAATGAACTTAGAGACGATGTTGTAGGAAGGGAAGAGGAAGTAGATCAAGATGAAATAGGAGATACTATACTGAGAGATGAATTTGACAGAGCCTTGAAAGACCTAGGTCGGAACAAGGCCCCAGGAGTAGATGACATACCCTCAGAGCTACTAAAGTCTCTGGGAGAGGCAGCCATGACAAGACTATTTGAACTGGTGTGTAGGATGAATGAGACAGGCGAAATACCCTCAGACTTTAAGAAAAATGTAATAATCCCCATTCCAAAGAAATCAGGCGCAGACAGGTGTGAAAATTACAGAACCATCAGTTTGATAAGTCATGGTTGCAAAATTTTAACACGAATTATCTATAGGAGAATGGAAAAGCTGGTAGAAGCTGACCTCGGGGAAGATCAGTTTGGATTCAGGAGGAAAGTAGGAACCCGGGAGGCAATACTCACTTTACGTCTCATCTTAGAAGATAGATTAAGGAAAGGCAAAGCTACATTTTTAGCTTTTGTAGATTTGGAGAAAGCATTTGACAATGTTGACTGGAATACACTCTTTCAAATTCTGAAGTCAGTTGGGGTAAAATATAGGGAAATGAGAGTTATTTACAACTTGTACAAAAGCCAGACCGCAGTTATTAGACTCGAAGGGCATGAAAGGGAAGCATCAGTTTGGAAGGGAGTAAGACAGGGTTGTAGCCTTTCTCCGATGTTATTCAATTTGTACATCGAGCAGGCGGTGAAGGAAAGCAAGGAAAAATTTGGAATAGGGACTAAGGTTCAGGGGGAAGAAATAAAAACATTGCGTTTTGCTGATGACATTGTAATTCTGTCAGAGACAGCAAAGGACCTGGAAGAGCAGTTGAATGGAATGGACAGTGTGTTGAAGAGCGCGTATAAAATGAATATTAACAAGAGCAAAACAAAAACAATGGAATGCGGTCTGAGAAAATCAGGCGATGCTGAAGGAATTAGATTAGGTAACGAAACAATGAAGGTGGTAGATGAGTTTTGTTACTTGGGTAGTAAAATAACATGCGATGGTCGCAGTACAGAGGATATAAAATGCAGAATGGCAATGGGAAGAAAAGCATTTTTGAAAAAGAGAAATTTGCTAACATCGAATATTAATTTAAGTGTAAGGAAGTCTTTCCTGAAGGCATATGTGTGGAGTGTTGCCTTGTACGGGAGTGAAACATGGACGATAAGCAGTGCGGACAGGAAGAGAATAGAGGCTTTTGAAATGTGGTGCTACAGAAGAATGCTGAAGATTAGTTGGGTAGATCGCATAACTAATGAAGAGGTACCGAACAGAATTGGCGAGAAAAGGAATTTTTGGTATACCCTGACTAAAAGAAGGGATCGCTTGGTAGGACACATTCTTAGACATCGGGGAATCGTAAATGTAGCATTGGAGGGAAGTGTGTGGGGTAAAAATCGCAGAGGGAGACCAAGAGACGCGTATAGTAAGCAGATTCAAATGGATGTGGGTTGCCGTTCTTATGAGGAGATGAAAAGGCTTGCTCAGGATAGAGTAGGGAGGAGAGCTGCATCAAACCAGTCTCCGGACTGAAGACCATAACAACAACAACATCATATTAATTACAGTACAAAACCGCAGTGCTACTTACTCTATTGAGAAAGCGTTTATTTTTATGAATTTCAACGTTAAATTACATAAAAATTTCTAGTAAACTTTGAGAAAGGCACGAAAGCGCTGTATACAACATAAAAACGGTAGTGTTGCATTAGAGTTAGTGAATATCATCTTAAAACTTTTTAATTCAATTTCACTGTCCTTAAAAACCTATATTTTCGCGATAGTTTCATTAATCAGTTTGCTTGGAACTTATTTTGTATGGTGTGATAGCTATCAAATTTAAATATAAGATTTTTGAAGAGAACATTCTATTTTAATTCGCTAATCACTCATTTAATGCTTATTACAGTAATTTAATTAGAATTTTGGAAACCTTAAATTGAAGTATTGTTGTGACTGACCTTGAGAACTTCTAATGAGTAAATTGGTACCTCTTTCCTCCTCATTCTTAATGTGCAACGTATGATAATCAAAGTTTTATTTTCTCTGCCTGAGTTAATTAACTAAACGTGCTGATCCTGTATGCAGCATGTACTTTCGATCGTGTACTCTGTGCACCACTTGTTTTTCTACAAGTTACTAGTAGCTTTTAAGATGTCATTGAAGAAAGCTTTCCGTTGTAGTGTTAGTATAGCTTTAAGAAATAAAGGTAATTTATTCGTTTCAATAATTTTGAACTGTAATATGTGTCGAATAGTCTGTATTTTAGTTATACACCTTATGCTATGAAACTGTATTTCCTCACAATATTTTAGTGATAAATTCTGACGCTATATTGACCGAACACAATGACACGTCTAGCCGCTGTATTCGACCAGTGGAGCATAAACGTAGAGGGTTCCAATAGGGAAAGTTAACAAAATGAACAGAAATTATTTTATTTAAAGTGGCAATAGTAAAGTGTGGGGCGAGGAAATATACTGACTTCAACTTTTATATAACTAGGCCATTATTTACAATATATCGTTAAATTTACTACGGTTTTAGTGATTCCAAAATTTTTGTTTTCACACATGTAGCAGTCACCCTAGAATGCAAGTCACTGGTTACTAATGAATTGTTAGCTTTTTATATTATGAACGATGTACAATGGTTTGTACGTGTTATTTTAATGTCGCTTCATGACTGATTGTGCAAAACTCTTGTTTGGTATTTCAGCAGATCATTTGATGGTGGGCCAGTCCCAAACTAGTAATAAATAGGTTATATTAGCTAAACACACAGTGACGAGTCAGCATTGTTTTTTTTACACTGTGTTACTTACAACTATGTACTTTTTGCTTACATATACTCATCCACTTACTTGTAAAGTTAGATGTGACTGAACCACATGGCATCCCAGTTGGCGGACAGCTGAGGAGTGGTTACCCTCGGCCCACCAAAGCCAGCAGAGGTTCTGTACAAATACATCACAAAAATTATAAATTTTTTGTCTGGGAGACACATGCCACTATGTAACATTCATATCTGTATTATGAAGCATCATTACAAAAGTAATAGATATATATTCTGACTAATTAGGTCGAGGTGTTTCAGTACCTAGAACATATTGTTGTTACTGTATAATTAACTGAATTAAGATGTTCGTATTGTTATCACTTTTCTATCGTGCAGGTTGCATGGTAATACTAATAATCGGATTCGTGTGTGAATTTTGTGATAACAAAATATGAAACAAAACTCACAATGAAGAACAGAAAAGTATAACATCAAACTATAGGAGATTGATAAAACTTCGAGGCAGGTCAATTTGAGTGGAAGGATAAATATTATATCTCAGGCACTTATAACAAATTTGATATATGTCCCGGCAGGCCAAATACAAATTTAGTCACAACGCACATACATCATTCATCCCCTCGCGGGAATACAGGTTTTTCTACGAGTTAGAGGGAAAATGGAGGAAGGCATATAACATGAAATGTGTGCGACTATAAAGAATTTGGCTCGGAAGGAAAATATGCACGGATGGACGAAATGGTTAAGGCAAAGCTCGTGTGTAGCGGGAAATCGGGGAACGAGTCCCGGCCCCGTCAAACTTTGTATGTCGCAGTTGAATCTATTTCGACGCCTTAGAGCAGCTAACTCAGAAAGTTCCCTTTCATAAATTTAATGTTGCCTGTTATTCTCTGGTAACTTGTTAGTGGTGTACTATTGGTTTCATGCTTGCACCGAACATAAAGTTGTTACTTATGTAAGTGCATTTATAATTTATAGTTAGGAAAGTAATTCGTGTTAGTAAAAATCTTCCAAAGATGCATCACTGTTTCGGATTAGGTACAAGGAGTGTTTCAATTATCTTCTTGAAAAAGAATGTTAGGGTAGGTGGGGGTAAGTGTATCCAAATTTTTCAATATTGCATGTGGGAAGTATCTGAAGCAGGCGAGAGATGTGAACATTTTACTATAGTACGAGAAGTACTGATCTACTAAATATATCTCTGAGAATAATTTTACATTATGCGGTTTATCCACAAATTGCAATTTTCCAAGGCTGCACCAGTGCGTACACTTGCCCCATCAAGTGTTATAGATGTACACCTTTCAGTATACTTGCCCCCCTGAGAAAAATTTCCTAAAACAATTATTTTATAAAGTTAAAGATAAAACATTGTTTTCTACGACAGCAGTGTTTATTATGTATTAAACATCCATATTCCAGAATTTATAAGTAAACATGAATGCATCAGTTAAAATGTAAAAGATTTGTGACAAAATTTTAATAAATGACAGACAGCATTGTATAAGTAATAGTACAATAAGGCACTGGAAGAACTAGTAATTTTGAGATCCAACTGCGTCTGTGAATTACTTGATATAGGGTATGGAGTGTGCGTATGTGGAGGGGCGGATGTGAGCGTAAAGGCGCGGCAGGATACCAGGGTACGGGTTTAGAGGGGAGAAGATAGGATTAATTGTTGATGATTCCTCCCGCCTGGATGGAACACGGCCATACAACCCGGAAGAATCATCAACAATTACGACATCCGGTGGTGAAAGCCTTCATTGTATGAGCAGAAGACAATAGGATTACTGGAGTTAACTTTTTCTGACAGTGTAGCAAATGTGGAAGTATTGGATATGGTTGAGGAAGGGCGGGGGATTATTGAGATGGTAGAGGATCCACGTGGGGGAGGGGAAGCGCATGCGGAAAGGGAGGCGGAGCGCATGCTGTTCAAGGATTAACCCAACAAGTACCAAATGTTTTCTTCAATCTGCATTTATTTCTGTCTTGCCTGATTGACATAGAGACGAGGAAAAGGGATATAAATTTAAAAAATGCAATAATCTTGAACCTTGGGGATCGAAGGTCAGGCACGTGTCATGCAGAGATGAAATATGTCTTTGAAATAAATGATCCATAAACATCTAGAACGATTACGGAACATGCCTGTAAAGATATATTGGAAATTATTTAAATAATAATATAACTTACGCTGTTTGGAAAATGTGCAACTCTTGTAACGCTAAAAAACGTACTCCTTCACAGAAATAAAAGTGTACAACTAATTCGTTTCACAACAACTGACGAAACCTCAATGCAAGTGTTCGACAAAGGCCTGGACACCAATGAGAAATGGTAGCATATAAGGCAGAGCATTCTTAGAAATGCAAAATTTCCGTTACAAAGACAAATCTACAAATGGGGATCATGGCACTTAATGGCTTAAGTGGTGACTGAAGACAGCTCATTATACAAACATCAGATTCTGTTTCACGAAACGAGAATTCTATTGGGAGTCTGTCATCAGGGAGGTGGCTGAAATCCGATTATGTGAAAATAAAAGAGCGTGAGAGCGTCCAGGAACGCAGGAATGGTCGCGTGGTCTAAGGCGTCATGCTACGCACTGGGCAGCCGCTCCCGCCGGAGGTTCCAGTTCTCCATAGGGCATGGCTGTGTCTATTGTCCTTGGTGTACGTTAGTTTAAGTAGTTTATAAGTCTAAGGACTGATGACCATAGCAGTTTGGTCCAATGGGTTCACAAAAATTTGAAAATATTTTTGGAAGCGTCCATTCGATAAGGAAAAGAGGGCGACTTTTCGAACTTCACGCAGTTCGCGTCTGTTGCAAGGGGTGGCGCTGGATAGAGCGTGCAAGCAAAGTCTATGAACTTGGAGGATGCTAGGATGGATTACGTGCGCGACGTTTTCATCATGACATAATGCAGCCGACCAGAAGCCGTCCTCTGATTATAAACGTGGGAGCTTCCACCAGTCTTACTGCCGACGACAATGGAGGTTAGCGTCGAAAGATTAGGATACTATCCAAAGTTGAAGCAGCAAGGAAACCGAGATCTTTTTATGCAAGCACTCCATCGCGAAAGACTTCATAGTGATATTAATGTTCTTCCTTAATTGTCTTTGGAAGTTTCTATGAGGTCTTCGCCCAGTACATCCAATACTCGAATGGGTAACCGCTTGTGTAGGACACTTGTCTGCTTTCTCTTGGCAAAGGGGAGGAGGGGCGCTGGAGTTAAGTTCCTGAACCTCAAACTATGTTTCGATGTGCTGGATGAAATTACAAAGTTGCTCGCAGTGTCTCATGAAGTGCACGCATGAGAATCTGTTAGAAGCGATACGTCGTTGGATATGGGCGTTCATCCTTGCAGTCGCTTGGTGCTGTTTGAGTCTTCCCCTGATCTTACAACTCTAACATGTCACTACACGCACTTACTACAATCTCCATACTCACAATTGTCACACAAAAACGTAAGGGACCAGTGTGCACGGAAGACAACTTTCCCAATTAGGCGACAGAACCTGTCTCTGGGGATCTCCCAATCCATTTCATTTCTTGATGGAGTCCCCTACTAGCTATCTTCTTCCGTGTAATTTATGACGTATCGGTAAGAAACTACATTATTCAAAGATTTACAAATTACTTTATCTTACATACGTGACTCTTGAGTTAAATTTTTCTCCCTGTTTCTGATTGTGTCCATTTTAATAACATCACAAACAACTGAAATTATCTGAAAGATTCAGTCTTTGTGCTGGATCTGGACTTTGTTTTTAGCGCGCAAGTTCTTTACTGGCTGAGCTGCTCAAGCACGACTCATAACCCATCCCCACAGCTTTACTCCGTCTTCTGCTTTCCAATCTTGACAATTCCCCTGCGCAACTTGCAGGTCTATAACTCCTGGAAGAAAGGATGCTGCCAACGTATCGCTTAGTCACAACCTGAGGGGTGTTTGCAGCAGATTAAAACTGTGCCAAACCGGAACTCGAACCTGGGACCTTTGTCTCTCATCGACAAGAATTCTACCGACTGGTCTATCCAAGCACGACCTACACTTCACTGCAATAGCTTATTTATTTCGTTCTTGTTTTGGCCTTGAAACAAAGGACAATTTACGATTTTTATTTTATCTTGATTTTGTTGTGCTATTTGAGTAAATAACGTACCGAAACAGAAACTGAACCCGGATTTTAAATTGTTGAAATAGTTTTCCTCGTCCTTGTTCCAATAATTTGGTCGGATGTATTCCTGTACAATATAGTGGAAAGAGCCCTAATATCGGGTACCTTTTCTAACACTGCAATGGTCGCTATTGGTGGTCGTATTTTCTCTGTGAGATACAGGGTCAACATTCACCGTTTGATTTAATTAACCTCAGATGTTGCAAAGAATAAGTAAACAAAACGAGGGAACCTTGTAAGTATTACAATAGTACCAACTGAACATTTATTTTCTGAAAATTAACAATAGAGTCCCGGTTCCGGCACACAATTTTAATTTGCCAGGAAGTTTCATATCAGCGTACATTCCGCTGCAGAGTGAAAGTTTCATTCTAGAAACATCCCTTAGGCTGTGGCTAAGCCATGTCTCCACCATATCCTTTCTTCCAGGAGTGCTAGTCTTGCAAGGTTCGCAGGAGAGCTTCTGTGAAGTTTGGAAAGTAGGAGGCGAGGTACAGGCAGAATTGAAGTTCCCAGGTTCGAGTCCCGGTTCCGGAACACAATTTTAATCTGCCAGAAAGGTTCATATCAGCGCACACTCCGCTGAAGAATGAAAGTTTCATTCTGGGAACAATAGAATGTTTAGATCCGCTGACGCCCGGGTTGCCTATTCCGCGAATACGTATCTGTCAGATCCTACTGGACCATCCCAGTGTTAAATTTAAGATTACGAGTGAACTGGCAGTCCTGAAGTTATGGAAAATGAGCTATGCTATTACTAGAGAATATTTAAATACTACCCTTGCAAAAACTTTTAAAAAAATTCACTCATTCAGTAATAGCAGGGCGAAAAATTAAAAATTGTAATTTTTAACTCTGGAAAATGTGATTCCTAGTTTCGGGTTTTCTGGATTCCTCAAATGTTCAAATGTTTGTTAATCTATTGGATCAAACTGCTATGGTCATCAGTCCCTAGACATACAAACTACTTAAACGAACTTTGTTGAAACTGATGTCTTTCCTGTACGCCTAGACTTGCCGTTGCCATTCTTTTTCCCCTTAATCAGGGACTTGTCCAAAGCCTTTTTAAAAGGAGATGTAAACACTGCTGTTTCACCCGCTCTTGGTGTTGAGTTTCAAGATGGAAGTGTTGGAGGCAATCTGATTTCAAAAGTAGAAATAACTTTTTTGTGTATTCCATTGACCTCGGGCTACGAGGATCGTGCTGTAGCTTCTGAGACCTTATCGAAACTTGCTGTAGTTTGCTGAAGAGGAAAGTCCACAGACGAAAACACGAGAGGGTCATAGAAATAGATCCTGTAATTAGGAGCCATACCATTCTTTTATTTAGGCATACCCTAACCCTTAATTGAACAGTTTACCAATTACATAAGAAAGAGCATGCTTCAAACTAGTGTCTTGCATGAAATACTTCATGTTAGCTGGGTTGAGGAAAGACTTCCAACTGAGCTCCGCATAGCCGCGGCGGAGGGGCCGAGCGCATTGAGGCGCTATGCTACGATGCGCCAGGCCGTTCGAATCCCCCCTCGGGCATGGATATTTGTGCTGTGTTTAGTATAACGTAGATCACAAGTAGTTTGTAAGTTTAGGGACTGATGACCCCGTAGTTAAGTCCCACAAGCTTCACAAATATTTGAACATTTTTTTGATCGCTGCATAAAATTTTTACCTTCACCACAATACAAAAACAGCTATGGAGAACGATATATTCACAACGCCGACACCAAACTCACTACGGCACATTAGAACGGCCTTCTCTACGTGTTGCCGGAATGAACTAAAATGTTCAAAAGTCTGTAAATCTAAGGGGCTAAACTACATTGGTCATCAGTCCCTAGACTTACAAATTACTTTCACTAACTTGAAGCTAAGAACAACACAAACATCCATGCTCGAGGGAGGCCTCGAACCCCCAACGGCGAACGGCCCCGCGCACCGCAGCTGGGCGCCTTAGTGCGCACAGCTATTTTACCGCGGTCGGTGTGAATTACGGAGTCAGCACCAAGAAAGCGAGACATTTACCTACCAAGAATTAGGCAACCACCCGAAATATGGGCATTGGGCACTCCACCAAATTAAAAAATGTTCAAATGTTTGTAAATCTATGGAACCTAGCTGCAGTGGCCATCGGTCCCTACACTTACAAACTACTTAAACTAAATTTGCCTCTGCAGAATTGAATGATGTTATAGTAGACAAAGTTGCAGAATGGGTACTTTATTGAGCCGCGAGTAGTTTCGGACTACCCATAGCCCATTATCAAGTTATTCAGTACCTACAGCATACGAAAAAGTGGGGCACACCTTCCTATTGCCCTAATTGCAAGGATCAACCTTTATTTTATACACAGCTGCGGTCTGAAATGTCAACTTGCGACAAAACAGAATTCTGCTGGTGACGACATTTTTATGTAGACCACGTGGTCCCCACATTTTCGGATGCACAGTTCTTTGTATTGTGTGGCTTGATAATGGGTTCAGGTTAACCCGAAACTAGTCGAGGTTCAATAAAGTATCCGTGCTGCAACGTTAGATGGTGTAATGACACTCTAGTAGTAAAATGTTCTCCAGCTTCAAGTTATTGAATATACAGTATATGTTGAAATAAAAGGTTTTCGCTTGGTAGGCGATGTGAGATGTTTCTTTTATTTAACTTCAAAACATATCGATTTCGTCCCTATGATGGGACATCATCAGTGCAGAATTGCAAGTCATGATGACCTATGTGCTCTGCTTAAAAACATTTTATTGCTGATTTTATTGTTGTGACTTGTACCGGCAAGACCTTTTAAATGTTTTTTATGACATGACTGATAAAAATGTTTTTAAGCAGAGCACATAGGTCATCATGACTTGCAATTCTGCACTGAGGATGTCCCATCATAGGGACGAAATCGATATGTTTTGAAGTTAAATAAAAGAAACATCTCACATCGCCTACCAAGCGAAACCCTTTTATTTCATTATAATTCTGTGGTGGGCTGGCACAAAAATGGAATCTAGATACAGTATATGTACTTTCAGCCATTGTAAAGTGTTGAATGAGTGAATGCTTAACCACTACCCATGTCGGTAGCCTCTTATAAAGTTTTATTGACAATCCTTAATTCTAAAATTACATAAATACTCTGCAAGCCACATTGAAATGCATGGAAGAGGGTTCATCACCCTTTTATATGTACTGCCACATAAATGTCACCTACATGGTTAGTCTCACTCGCGTGTCATTAGCAATTTTTCCACTGTCCAGAGTTTTTGTATGTGTCAGTTACTGTCTAATAACTCTAGAGCCTGCGATTCACACTATGAGAACTTATTTACACCCCTAATTTTAACATAGATTCTTCCCTTTGTTTCCAGACATTATAAGTCGCAGTACACTGCCAGTATTTATACCATAAATAGTGCCCTAATGTGGCTTTACTGAATCACATTACGGTCACGTTTCAAGTAATTGAATTTCTACTCCAAATGAACATTCATAATTGGATGGTGTTCAATTATTTGTACTGTAAGCCGCGATGTATACTTACGTCTGCTGCTGGCTGTTGACAGAGCTTCCGTCCTCGATATTCTTCAAATTGTGCACTGAATATCTGTTGTAGAAGCCCCAGATACTCTTCATTAGCTTGTCACTGTACTTCGTCGGCAATTCTTCCATCACTGAAAAAATGAAATGCAAATGATGCATGCTAGTATGTAAGAATTCAAGATGCATTGCAACGTTTTGTGTAGCGTAATAAACTTCATTTTATCGACTTTTTCAGTAAATTAACACTCAAGCTATAAATTCTTAGCAGCCACGCATGCTTAATGCACACCTGGCTATCCAAAATGCTACACTAACAAGGACCAGAGATTGTTGTTGTTGTGGTCTTCAGTCCGGAGACTGGTTTGATGCAGCTCTCCATAATACCCTATCCTGAGCAAGCCTCTTCATCTCCACATAAGAACGGCAACCTACATCTGTCTGAATCTGCTTACTGTATCCATCTCTTGGTCTTCCTCTGCGATTTTTACCCCACACACTTCCCCCCAATGCTAAATTCACAATTCCTTGCTGTATAAGAATGTGTCGTACCAATCTATCCCTTCTTTTAGTCAAGGTATGCCAGAAATTTCTTATTTCCCCAATTCTGTTCAGTACCTCCCCATTAGTTACGCGATCCACCCACCTAATCTTCAGCATTCTTAGGTAGCACCATATTTCAAAAGCCTCTATCCTCTTCCTGTCCGCACAGCTTATCGTCCATGTTTCACTTCCATACAAGGCAACACTCCACACAAATGCCTTCAGAAAAGACTTCCTTACATTTAAATTAATATTCTATGTTAACAAATTTCTCATTTTCAAGAACGCTTTTCTACCCATTGCCATTCTGCATTTTATATCCTCTGTACTGCGACCATCATTTGTTATTTTACTGCCCAAGTAACAAAACTCATCTACCTCCTTTATTGCTTCGTTTCCCAATCTAATTCCTTCAGCATCACCTGATTTTTTTACATTGCAAAAGCCAAATTTATTTGGAAGAAAAGTTTTACAAACATCACATGATTCAAAATAGAACGCCATATCGAATGTTACCGCCATTGCTAGCTACGCGCTGACAACAACGTTCGGTGAATAGTCCTGTAACAGTAGACGAACTATGAACTACAGTTACCTTATTGTCTTTCAATATAGTCATCTAACGTAACTATGCGCCACTGATCTCTGCAATACAAGTCCTGGAAACTTTTCACGAAATCTTCCTTTGAGATGGTGTTCAAAAGACTCGACACTCGTTGGATGTCAGGAATAACTTCAAATCTCTTTCCCTTAAAAGCGAGTTCGAGTCCACGGAATAAGAAGTAGTCCGGTGAGTATGGTGGATGTTCAAGTTGCACGAAAACGCTCGCCCACAGGCAGTTAATATCGTCCATCAGTTCCTGGCAAAAACCTGAGTGGTGCAACTTGAACATCCACCATACTCGTCGGATCTTAATCCTCCAGATGTCTTCCTGTTCCCTTGACTAAGACTGGATTTGAAAGGAAAGAGATTTGACCATATTGCTGACATCCAACGAAACGTGACGAGGTTTTTGAACACCATCGCAAAGAAAAACTTGGTGCGAAGTTTCTAGGACAGAGGAAGTCAGCCGCGGCGGAGCGGCCGAGCGCATTGAGGCGCTGTGCTACGATGCTCGAGGTCGTTCCCCGTCGGGGGTTCCAATCCACCCTCGGGTCTTTAGTATAAGGTAGTTCATAAGTAGTTTGTAAGTTTAGGGACTGATGACCCCGCAGTTACGTCCCATAAGCTTAACAAACATTTGAGCATTTTAGAGGAAGCCAACTTCAGGCGGTGTGACGTGTGAGCAGGAAGAGTAAGCCTGTCAATCCGTGGCCAACGAGAAAGACAGGCCCCAGCGCAGTCGTCATGCCACGTAAGCAAGGTAGTCCGAGCCGGCGCGATCGCTAGCTCAGTGGCTGCCTGCTATCATCCCGTTTACATGGGCTCCCATAATCGGATTTCGTAAACCGATTTCCCAAATCCGCTTTTGGTTGGACATGTAAACAATCCAAAATCGATTCTAGAAATCCACGCCGGCCGTGGTGGCCGAGGAGACTGAGGCGCTCCAGTCACGGTCTGCACGGCCACAACGGTCGGGGGTTCGAATCCCCCCTCGGGCATGGATATTTGTGCCGTCCTTAGTCTTAGTTAGTTCATAAGTAGTTTGTAAGTTTAGGGACTGATAGCCCCGTAGTTAAGTCCCATAGACTTTACAAACATTTGAACATTTTTTAGAAATCCACTTCCCTAAAGCGGTTTTCCAATTACACAATCGATTTTCATGCCCATGTAAACGTAACCGTTTTTGAAGCGTTGTTGACTTGTCAGAGTGTGTTTTCTTGTTAAGAATTTTCGGCACATATGGACAGAGTGATATTTTCTAATGTGAAATAAAAGTATAAATATTAGAGTGAGCATGATTCTGTGTATTTAAGTAAAGAACAATAGCGATTGTGCTGACTAAATCAGAACCCTAATCAGCTGTTTTTCAGCCGCCATATTGAATGGGCTAAGAAATCCGATTCAGGCTCTACCTTCTAAACACGACAGGGAAAAACGGTTTACGAAATTCGGTTTTTGTCTTCCGGAAGATGTGTTGCAGGTAAACGTAGTGTACGATGCAGTGGGCAGTGCCCCAGCGGCCGGTCAATTGGGTAGCGATGGCACCCGCTTGGAACTACCTCGCTTACGTGGCGCTGAGGCCTGTCTTTCTCGTAGGACTCGCTGTCAATCCGTGGCCAGCGAAAAAGACAGGCCTCAGCGCACACATCGTGCCACGTAAGCAAGGTAGTTCCGAGCCGGCGCGATCGCTAGCCGATTGGCCGGTCACTGTGGCACACCCCACTGCCTCATAGCGGGCAGCCACTGAGCTAGCGATCGCGCCGGCTCCCAACTACCTTGCTTACGTGGCATGACGTCTGCGCTGTATTTCTGCCTGTATTTCCTGTTGGCCGCGCTGTTAATCTGTGTGACGTCAGGCGAGAGCTGTGTTGGCAAAGTTGGCCAGATAAACGGGATCGCGGTTATGGAGCTGGAGGGCTGAGTCAGCAACAGCGCTCTTTGACGATAATAACATGGCGAGTACAAGCGAAAGGTAGCAATCGGTTTTTCCTTCTGTGTGGGAAAATCTGTTTGTTTTAGTGCAATGCGGTAAACGTGCAAAGTTTTCAGTGTGTAACAGAGAATTAAGAAGTATACAGGGTGAATCTAAATTCGCGCACTCGGGCTTCGCAGCGCGATTTCTTACATGCTAGCAATAAAAAATGTTTCTCACAAAATTTCGTCCTGCGCATATTTCCGGCAGTAAATGGACCTCGAAGATTGAGATGGGTGTGTTTCCCACACGTCAGGGTGTTTGAGAATTACACTCCTACACCAACAAACTTCAAGGGGATGTGGGAGGCGTCTTGAGAAACAAAGTGAGCATAGAAACCCATGCCCGGAAACGTCATCCAATGACGCTACAGAGCCTCGAAGTTGCTGGAGAGGATGTCTAGCGGCAGGAGCTGGTACCTGTAACTTTGACTCTCCGTAGCGTCGTTGAATGGCGTTTCCGGGCTTGGGTTTCCATGCTCATTTTGTTCCTCAAGACACCTCCCACATCTCCTAGATGTTTGTTGTTGTAGTAGTGTAATTCTGAAACACACTGACGTATGGGACACACACCCAACTCAATCTTCGACGTCCATTTACTGCCAGAAATATACACAGGACGAAATTTTGTGAGAGGCATTTTTTTTTCTTGCTAGCATGTGAGAAATCACGCTGCGAAGCCGAGTGCGCGAATTTAGATTCACCTTGTATAAAAAAGTAATTCATAGTGACATTATTCCCTGTGCTACACAAATGTTGATGGGAAATATGTCGGGCCGGGTGGTCTTTAGGTAAAGGCCGCGGCTGGAAACGCGCTCGGACCTCGGATTTTTTCGGTCTGCACTTAAACTCATCCTTCACCTCTCAGCGATGTGAGGAGTTGCCAGAAATGACACGTGGTTCGGATTTTACGTTAAGCGTGTCGAGAATGAGCCACGTTTGCGTTGACTGTCCACAATCACAGTCCCAGACAACATGGAACGAGTGCGATGGATGCTTGCGGATGATCGGCGGCTATCTTTGAGAATTACCCCTGAAAGGGTTACGTTTTGCAACGTTTGCGGAGACCCAACTACGCGTGACCTCTGTGTAGCAGTTAGTTCTGGTCTCTGAGAGTCCTCCGGGAGTCCAGTGAATTATCAATCTCAGAACTGGGTGTTCTGTCACCTAGGGAGCTGTGTGCATTTTGAACGTAATATTATCTGCTCACTTCAGTGTAGCTCGTGGAAAACTCACTACACTATAGGAACACAGAGAGACGTGCAAATGTCGTTCAGCGACGTTATCAGTATTTCTTTGTCTTTGTCTTTGACACTGCGGAACACAGCTGCACAACCGATGTCAGAAGTGTATTGTAGCCAATGGCGATTTATTTGAAATCCAGTAAAGGTATTTCATTTGTAACTTTTGTTTCCTATATTTCCTCAGACCATTCACCGAACTTTTCAGATGCAACTTGTATAATATGGCATACACAATGGTCTTCAAATGACCCCATAAGTAGAAATCTAATGGTCTAATGGTTTGAGTTCGGGAGAACGAACAGGCAACGGTGTCGGTCCCTGACGCACTATCTGTTTGTTTGGGAATCGCTGATGTAAAATTGCCCAAGCAGCACGAGCAAAATGAAGCGAAACAAATGCACACAGTTGTGAATATGGTACATGTGGCCTGTACGCCCTACACAAATGACCAGCACCATAACAAATACCTGTAACACGGTCACGAAAGCAAGTAAACCATACGTGTACAGAACATGTTCTGCTTGTTGTTCGGTCTTCTGTCGAAACCCCAGAGCTTTTCCATATATATAAATACACTCCATATGTGGGTTGGAGATGGGAGTAGGGGAGGGATGGGAGGAGGCGAGTAAGAAACTGAATACAGAAAATGAGTGGGCTAGTAGAGGTGCGTGAGTACATAATTTTTAAGGACCCGTGTCCGGAAATGTCAAACACTGACGCTATGAACTCTTATTTGAAGCTGTGAAACAAATATCTTCTTCTACAAGGTCTTTGCTTTTCGTATTTTCGAAGGAGATAGTATGGGCCAAAATAACAAATGGAAATTCACCTGTTGGCTTTTGTCTTGGCTTCTTCAGCCAAGGATTCTGTGATGGTGAAAAACAATTAGACAAACTATGCCCGAAGAAGCTGAGACAGAATCCAGCAGGCAATGTATCAACAAATGACCACGAAAGCCTTAACAAGTTTGTACAATAACAAGAACTCTAATAAAGGCCTCCAAAATGCATTCCTTTATAGCTATGAGCACGTTATTATCTTCGGTACTGTGAACACATCCTCATAGCTCTTAAGGTATGCATTTTAGATTCCATGTTTAACAGACATTTTACCTCGTTTTGGTCGATAGTGCCTCCTCTCGAAATATGGAAAGCAAAGGTATTTCAGTAGCAGAGATGTTTTTCGCAGTGTCAAAGACAAAGAAGTGCTCATAATGTCGCTGAATGACATTTGCACGTCTCTCTGTGTTCCTGTAGTGTAGTGAGTATCCCACGAGCCACGCTGAAGTGAGAAGATAATGTTGCGTTCAAAATGCACACAACGGTCGGGGGTTCGAATCCCCCCTCGGGCATGGATATTTGTGCCGTCCTGAGGATTAGCTAGTTCATAAGTAGTTTTAGGGACTGATGACCCCGTAGTTAAGTCCCATAAGCTATACAAACATTTGAACATTTAAAATGCACACAGCTCCCCAGGTGACAGAAGATGATACAGAGGGATTGGTACACCCAATTCTGAGATTGATAATTCACAGTGACTAAGTTACCTTGCTTGAGCTCTGCGGAACAGTGGTGGAGTGATTACTGTGAATGCAGTGAATCTCCCGGAGGACTCTCCAACCAACTGCTACATAGAGGACAACCAGAAGCTGTGGCTTAACTGGCAGAATGAATGAGTGCTTGTGTGGGTTACCCAACAAGAGTAGTCTACAACGAGGGGCTTGGGAGGGGATTGGTTGGCCCCACAGGGAGTTTGAACAACGTGACGGTGCTAGTGTAGCTGTGCCTCCATCCAACGCCACCGAAAGAGAAGGCCGCGGCGCTCTGCTTTGACGTCACGCAGAGTAGGCCGCGATCGTGTAGCTGATTGGCTGGCTGCTAGGGCCTAGTAGGCTGTGCCCTCGCGGCCTACTCTGCGTGACGTCAAACGTCAGTGTCGGGGCTTTCTCTTTCGGTGATGCGGTGATGTTGCTCCATCTCGGGTTTATGTACGGTGTAATGTGATTTTATACAGTACGGCTTCTCCGGATCTTCGATTCTAGAGTTTTCGCACGTTTTCCACAGCAACCAGGAAGTCACTTGCATAGATGTAAGTAATGACAGCCAACTTAGGTCATAAATATTGAATTCTGCAATGGACGCTTCTCTAATAATGTAACTTTCTTAAACCTGGGGCGTGTCAGTTCTTAATATGAGCAACTGCCAGTAAGCCATCTACTGTGATATTAGTATAAATCATGGATTCCCAAACTTTTCTTTGTTGCACCCCCCTTCTGATAAAATAGAAACTTTATGCCCCCCTCCGCTTTCGCAATATTAATAATACTGTATTACCTACAGCAAGCACCTGAAAATGGGACGGACTGGCTCATTATCTTGGGAGAATGGGGGATTAAAAGAGAAAGTAGTAAGGACTTGGTGAGGAGAGGGGATCGTGAAACGGGAAATGCGTGTATATTAATTTCTCTCGCGGCACTGACAAAATAAAGGTGCTGTGTGCGCCTCATAGCGTGTTAATACCGCACTGAAGTAACATGGCTTAGCCGACCGCATTGGCCGAGCGGTCTGCGGCGTGCCAGTCACGGTCTGCACGGCCGCTGCGGTCGGGGACTCGAATCCCCCCCTCGGGCATGGATGTTTATGCCGTCTTTAGGATAAGCTAGTTCTTAAGTAATTTGTATGTTTAGGGACTGATGACCCCGTAGTTAAGTCCCATAAGCTCTAGAAACATTTGAACATGGCTTCCTGAAGAATCGTACTGAAGCCCCAATTTTCATCCACTATCATATCTTCATGAACTACCGTAAAACCAAATTGCACAAAGAAGCCGATGAGCTACGATGAGCCAAGTTTCCGCATGTCTGCTGTACGCGGACACTATGAATTCCAGCGTTTGGGTTGGCTACGGCCAGTTACTGCGCTTAATTCAGCCTCATGTTCTAACTAGTAGACCACACGTGTCTGTGATTTTGTGTATTTTTATATTTATTGTACGTGGAGGTCAGAATTCGGATTGCCATCAGCCAAAGCCATTCGATGCCACTCTCAAAATTTCTGGAAACAATTTACTCTGAAGTTTGTTTAGAATATTTGACTACAGGTATAAGGGGAAAAAATCTCCGATGATCGCCGTAGCTCGTTGGTAGCGTTGTAGATTGTTAAGAAATGTCAGGGTCGGTAGTTCGAATCCTGCCATTCTTATTCATTTTTCATTTTGTTCAAATGCCTACACGTATATACTTAAAATTCATCTCATATTTGGAAATTAACTTGCATGTAACCATAATATTTTGATGAAAATGTACGTCTTTTGTTTGTTCTTAATTTTCAATGTTTTATGAATGGTTGTTAAAAATAATAGTTTCAATTTTTTTAATCACAAATTTCTTTTTCAATTGGCGACACTGCATGTGAAGAGTTGCTCTAACAGGTAATTTAGATATTTATTTACCTGAAACCATCATTATTATCAATCGTTTTTAAAGTATTAAAAATTAAGCATAAACAAGAGGTATATATTTTTCATAAAAACCGATTAGATGCGTGTTAATTATCATTCAGTGAGTAAAACAATAAAGTACAAAAAGAAGAATGACCTAGATTTTCTTGATTATTGATTTACAATACTACCAATGAGCCACGGGACCGTCATTTCTGGGTGATGTTATATATAACTGAAGAGTCTAAATAAACTTCACAGTCGATTTTGTTGAAAATTCTTGAGAGTTGCATCCAATGGCTTTGGCTGATTGTTATTCGACTTCTGAACTTTACGTACCAATAATATAATAAAATACAAAAATCCGATGTCAATGTGGTCAACTTGTAAGACGAAAATGAATCTCAGGTTACATGAGAATCACTGGGTACCCAATTAACAGTTTGTCGTAAGTGCTAAGACAGTTGTCTTGATTAAATAGCTACTTTTTTTTAACAACATAATATGTTAGTACTGACCACGCCCCCTTTTATAAGTCCTGACTCCCCCTTTAAGGAGGGGAGGAGAGCGACCCACACTTTGAAAACCAATGGTGTAAATGATCACGAAGTGTAATACGATGGTTGAAGGATTTTTGGTGGTTTTTCCTCTTTTATATTGTATTTATTGTTGAAAGACGAGTGCGAGAATTAGTTGAAGCAAGTTGGATGAAAATCAGTGTGGGTTTCTGCCTCTTAGAGGCTATCAGGACCAGATCTTTAGCTAACGGCAGATAATGGGGAAGTGCTATGAGTGGGTCATGGAATTGTTCCTATGTTTTATGGATCTAGAAAAGGCTTATGACCATCTTCCTGGGATAAACTACTGTCAGTTCTACCGATTATGGAATAGGAGGCCAACGTCTGCAGGCACTTAACCTTGTGAACGGCCTATCAGTCTGAGATATCGGCATAGTGGACACCAGCATGGCAGGTGTATCACTTTCTTTGTGTCTTCAGTGTAGTTTAAAACACATATATCAATGAGTGACGAAAACAATGTGGAAGCGGAAAGAGTCAAAGGGTGGAGAAAAATACAGTTTAAAGGTCCTAACGGTTAGGAGACCGGTGTACCTTCATACTGCTGTATAAAAGATGTTCCGATTAGAGGGATAAAGGGCTTTACGTAGAGTGTCAGGCCTTAGTTAGAGTTCAGGGTAAACTGAGTTCATGGTTGAGTGTAGTTTAGGGGTAAGACAAGGTTGTAGGCTGTCACCACTATTGCTCACATTATTTATGGATCATATGTAGAAAACGATAGACTGGCAAGGTGCAATTAAAATATGTGGAAACAATATAAGCAATCTCGCATATTAGAACGTCTTTGGTGATTACAGATTCGACTGAAAGGTTGCAAGGTAATATTTCAGGGCTACATTAGAGATGTAAGTTAGGTATGAAAGTAATTGCAGTGGAAAAGAACCTTAAACCGATTAAGCGACGATTAGGAGGGACAAAGTTAGAACAGGTGGATAGTTTCAGGTACATAGGATGCATTATCTCACAGGATGGCAACATAGTGAAAGAACTGGAATCAAGGTTTTGCAAAGCTAATACAGTGAGTGCTCAGCTACGATCTACTCTCTTCTCCAAGAAGGAAGTCAGTACCAAGACTAATTTAGCAGTGCACCGTTCAATCTTTTGACCAACGAACATGTAAGGACAGTCGTGAGTAAGGCAGACAGAGAGAATTTTGGGAAGACGTACTTCATCTGTAAAGGAGACCGCGTATAAAACGCTTGTACGACCACGACTCGAGTATTGTTCAAGTGATAGGGTCCCACAGACGATCAGTTTAAAGGAAGACGTGGAAGCAGTTAAGAGGCGAGCAGCTAGGTTTGTTACTGGTGGATTCGACCAATGTGCGAGTGTCAAGGAAATGCTTCGGGAACTCAAATGGGGATCGCTGGAGGAAAGACGACGTTCTTTGCGAGAAATTCTATCGAAGAAATTTAGAGGGCCGGAATTTGAAGCTGAGTGTAGAACGAACTTCCTGCCACCTACCTACATTTCGCGTCACAAGATCACAAAGACAAGATAAGAGAAATTAGGGCTCGTACAGAGGCATATAGACATTCATTTTTCCCTCGTTCTATTTGGGAGTGGAGTAGGAAAGAAAATGCCTAGTAGTGATACAGTGTACCCTCCGCCACGCACTTTACGGTGGATTGCGGAGTATATATGTAAATTTAGACGAAGTGCAAGCTGGGCAATACAGCTTACCTTATTAATGACAAGGTTGAGTTTGCGGGTATAAAAATAGCAAGAATGATTGAATGAGGTAATAGATGGGAACATTGGCAAAAGTGTGCCCATAATGAGGATATCAAAGAAAAAGTGATTGAACACCATAGTTGATGCAGTAAGAGCGAATAGCTTAGATAGTGGGGTCATGTTCCACGCTTAGAAGAAGCAATGTCACCTAAGAGACTCACGGGTTCGGCAGTACAGGATAGGAGGAGTGGAGATAGACCAAGGAAAAAAGTACTTGTATTCGGTGAAGAATAATTTTGAAGTAAGAGGCGTAACATCAGACGCGGCATCAATGTTAGCATTGAACAGGGGATCATGGGGGAATTTTATAAGGAGTACTATGATCCAGACTACCTGCTAGGTTAGCCGTGTGGTATAACACACCGCTTTCCGAAACGGAGAGGCGTATCCGCCCCGGTTCGAATCCGCCCGGCGGATTAACGAAGGGGGTCGGAGATCCGGCCAGCCTGTATGTGGTTTTTAGGCGGTTTTCCACCTCTAGATGAGTACCGTGCTGGTATCCAAGTGCCGCCTCAGTTACACGATTTGCTAACATTTCGTAACACTTTACACTTTCAGACATATAACACTATACGTAGATATTTGGGGTACACATTTCCGGATGGCGTCAGGAAGGGCATCCGGCCACCCCGTAAATAACATGCCAAATCCGGATTTAGCAGGCTGAACCTGCATTTGCGGGAACATGGCCAAAGAGAAAGGAGAAAGAAAGACTATGCTCCAGACTGTATGCTGGAACGATGATCTATTGCAGTAATTATTGCAAATTTCATCGTGGAAGAAAGTACCACCAGCTGTATAACATTTATTTAATTGCGCAACCGCTTTCGGTGTTACACTACAGTATCTTCAGGCGCCCGTTGTGCAACCATCAGTATTAGCACATTTGAAAAGGGTGGCCGTTAATACCGGTAGCCGTAAATTTCTTAATCCCTTCATGTCAAAAACTCGACGATGACTCATGAATGGATTAAGAAATATACGGCTACCGGTAGTAACGGCCACCCTTTTCAAATGTGATAATACTGATAGTTGCACAACGCGCGCCTGAAGATGATGTAGCGTAACACCGAAACCGGTTGCGCAATTAAATAAATAATTAACGATAAATAAGAAGCAATGAATTAAAATTTGTGATGCGGCCGGGAATCGAACCCGGACCTCCATACTTACTAGGTAGATGTCGCGCAATTAAATAAATAATTAACGATAAATAAGAAGCAATGAATTAAAATTTGTGATGCGGCCAGGAACCGAACCCGGACCTCCATACTTACTAGGTAGACGTCTTACCATTAGACCACCGCACCACTAGCGAATAAGGCGCCTTGGAATAGTCTAAGTACGACTTCCCTCCATGTCACAAACTTATATTTAAATTGATATTTATATCACCTTAACAGGAATGTTACAATATGTCCATTGCCAAGGTGCTGTTCCACTGTATGGAGAACCTTGGCAGTAGTGGCAATTATCTATGGAACATAGAAGCTGAATTAAAGTTTGTGACGTGGAGGAAAGTCATACTTAGACTATTCCATGGGGCGTTACTCGTTAGTGGTGCAGTGGGCTAACGGTAAGCCGTCTGTCTAGGAAGCATGGAGGTCGGGGTTCGATTCTCGGCCGCATCACAAATTTTAATTCATTGCTTCTTATTTATCGTTAATGTCTTGGACATGTTTGAGACGAAAAACCGTCTCAGGGGATTTGAATTTATATCTAAATAAATAATTGTTATACAGCTACTTGTACTTTCTTCCACCATCAAATTTTACCAGCTGTTGTCCCAACAAATTGATTATGGAGAGAACAAAATTATTGCAAATGTTTAAACTACATTACAAATCAGAAGTCAAATGTCTATTGCGGTTATATACAGTGGCGGCTCGTACAAAATTTGACCAGTGTGCTAAAATATTACAAAAATAAACAGGAAACAAAATATACGAAAATAAAAGTCAACCTTTGTATGATTGCCTTTAATTAAATATCAATTAATACTGTATTGACAGTAAGACCTTAAGGGGAATCTATAACACCGCTGCCAACTACAAGTATTCACTGCAGGTAGTAAATATAACGTTTAAAAATATTAATTTTATTTACAGAAATTAAAAATTTAGACTCAGAGGTATTTGAATACGAGCCTCACACAGGTAGGTTTGAGAGACAACGCGCAAGACGCCTGAGCCAGCGCGCTATTTGACTCTGGATGCCGCAATATTCGCCATATTCTATTCTTCCGCAGCCGTTACACGCAGCGCGAAGAGAAATATTGATCTGGTGCTGCAGTCGGTCTCAGCACACGAGTCGTCAGGCCTGACGTCACGTCTGCGCATGCGCACTAGCGAACAGACGACTGCGCCGCCTCTCTGCGCACGTACCAGCGCGGCTGAATCCCACTTCAGCACATGCAGCTGGTTTCCAGCTATCGAGGCGAGAGCGCTCCAAAATGCGTTTTCATCCTTATTACTAGCATTCTAATACGCATTGGAAGGGAATTGGCATTATCTGGCTCGTATTCCAAGAGAAAGATGCAATTTTATAGCGATTTCTCGCTTGCATTCGAAGAGAAATGGCATAATTTTAGTAATGTATTTACAGTGTGCTGCAGCACATTAGCACATTATCACCAGCCGCCACTGTGGAATATATTGAAATGCGACCTATAATAGGTGGTACATGGTGAGATTGTTAGCAACAATAGAGGAATGTGGAGCAGAGTAGTATGAGAGTACTCACGCTTGTTGGCGGTGTGCGGGAAGCCGAGGCGGGCGGGCTTGTCCGGGGCGGCCTCTGGGTCCTCCTGCCTCTGGCGCTCCATGTTGGCGCGCACCTTCATGGCGGCGTGCATGCCCGGCGGGAATGCCGACATCTTGCGGCACCCTGCAACACCACCCACAACTGCATTACACGTATGCCATGAGGCCAAATTTAATGAATTCGTAAATCCATTCAGACATTTAAGTGTTAACTATGTTCCAATTATGTAGCCAGCATGGCGTACTCCTGGTCGTCCGACTTAGAGAGCAACTTTGTCAGGAGAGAAGCAGCCTGCGGAGAGGACGCAAATTACACAGATACTTACTGGTCGGAAACGCACTGCTCTGGAGCTGGAGTCAGAAAACTATGCCAGTTGGTGGTTGAGCTGTTAGAATAAAGCCTTATTCACATAATCTGCACATCAGCAAAACTTAAAACGTGTGGCTTTTAGTGTCCATACTTCATAACACTGACCATCTTACTGCTGTGGCATCAATGTAACTTCACGACAATTGCAGCTTAAGCAATTTACGAGGCGCATCTAGAAAGTAAGTTTCCGCGCTGTTTAGCATAATATGTTCAAATGTTTGTAGAGTCTATGGGACTTAACTACGGGGTCATCAGTCCCTAGACTTACAAACTACTTATGAACTACTTACAACTAAAGACGGCACAAATATCCATGCCCGAGGGGGGATTCGAACCCCCGACCGTAGTGGCCGTGCAGACCGTGACTGGAGCGCCTCAGCATAATATGTGCTAGCCGCAACAAATTTCAGCTCTCACACTGCTACGCTCTCTTCCCTCATTGGTTCTTGTTTTGTACTCTTAACTTCACTACAGTGACTTTCCGACAATGATTATTTGGAAAACTACACTCGACTTGTCATGTTGAATTTTGCAAAGAAATTAGAAAAAAATAAAGTTTATGTTTTGAAATAATTGTCTCCGAGAGCATTTTATGTAAATTCCAAATTGTGACGGCAAAATAGCGCATCTGATTAATTAAAGCAAGTATTTTATAGAAATTCAAATGGCGGCTACAAAATGATGTTATCGTCCTATTAATAAATTGAATCTCCTTGAAAATCTGCAATATCTAATTAATTATATCCAAACACCATTTCCTCTTATTTACATTATTTCCCCATCTGTTTCTCTGTTTAGATCGTTCACTATATTAATAATGAATGTCTGCGTTCTTTCTTTAAAATAATTCAGTTTCTCTAAAACAATAACCACTTTCTTTTATCTCTAGAAAATACGTCTACACTCGAACCTGAAAATCCTAAAATTGTTTCTTTATTATTAAGTAATTATGTTTCTAATTGTTATTAATTTTAGAGAAAAACAGTATTTGTTCATACGAAACCATCTTTAGGCCTCTTTTACAACTTACGGCATAACTAAATCCACAGGAATCCGACGCTACGATTAAAACAAAATTACTCTACATGACACAAATTTTAAACAAACAGGACGAAAATATGTGAGATACCTTGATTTTACTCTGCATAAAGATTGACATTTAAAACAAATTAACATATACATTTTTTCATCGAACCTGTCAGAAATATAGCACGCATTGATATCCAACCGAATATTATAAAGTCGTGACATCTCAACAGCCCAAAGTCATATTGCACTCTTGAAAGAAACAGCAGAAAAAGTCGGGCTCCAGATATTGTTTGAAAAGTCAGGGTACATGTCCTGCAACAAACAAGCGCCAAGATTCATGCAGACAAAGTACGGGAAAATGAAAAGAATTCCACAGTTCAAATATCTCAGGAAACTTGAATCGAAACCAAAGCCAGCGAAATTAAACGCCAAAAGATGGAAACTGTATACCGACTTACCGAAAGTATTTACAACAAGAATGTATCTCCAAGCATATAAGGCTAAGACATTGCATACAGTAACTAAATGAGAATGCCTCTATGGATCAAAAACACTAATATTGAACAGGAAGATAGACATTAGAAACATTGAGAAAAAGGAAGGAAAATCGTAAGAAAAATTCTATGGTCAAACCTTGTAGACGAACATTACTGACTCAGAAGCAGCCTGGTAATCAAATCATTAGAAAAAACAGATTAAGATTCAATGCACACATTAATAGAATAAACCAAGATAGACTTACGAAAAAATGGTTGAATTCCTTTACAATAGGAATAAAGCCAAAACAGACATTATGAATTGGATTGACAAGCTCAAAACTGATCTGAATCTGGTAGTAATTACTCTAGAAGACGTCTAAAACAGTGAAATCTTCTTCAGGTTGAAAACTGGCAAATTGACCGAGAGGAGAAACCAAATCAAAAGACTGGTACAGCATGGGATGAAGAGATAAAGGAAGCTTACAGCAAGAGAATGAAAGAAGTATGGGCACAGAGGAAGTCAAACGCCCCCACACCTGAGAGTTTTGCATAATGCCAATGGGCTTATTCGCAAATAATAATGAATGCGGATGCGGATGTACCGTAAAGTGTTAGGTTTCCGATTCTGATGAAAATTAATGCGGAGACAGGCTGAGCCACGAAGAAGAACGTAGGCTAATTTAAAAAAGAAAAGAAAGGAACTGTACCTCTGAGAGGTATACGGGAATGGAATGCAGACGACGCTTGTGTTAATGGATGACTGGCGTTGCTGGCCGCTGTCGGTCGCCTATTTATTTCTTCCCGCGTTGTGACAGCCCGGGTCCCCTCCTCCCCCCTCTCCCTCCCTCTGTCCACCTCCCCTCCGCCTATCTACCTGCACCTTCCCCTCCCCCCCTCTCCCTCCCTCTGTCCACCTCCCCTCCCCCCTATCTACCTGCACCTTCCCCTCCTCCCTTCCCCCCGCGATCCATGTGAGTCTTTAATACCCCCCCCCCCCCCTTTCTCTGTCAATCTCCTTCCCTATCTCGGTTTATCTCCCTTCCTCTCTCGGCCCTTCTACTGCATCTCCTCACTCCTGCTTCCCATATCTATGAAAAATTACATGTATCTCTCAACGTTCGTAGTTGAAAAGAGATCGCAGTTTGTGGCTAGATACTCTCCGCCGTGTACTATCGCAGAGATCTTGCTGTTGTTTTGAAGGTAAAGTGTGCAAAATTTCATCAAGATTGGAATAAAACTTTTGTGTCTGTGTCTGTACCTAACGTAGCCTACCCTCCGCCACGCTTCATATGGAATCTTATGCAGTGACAGACACAGCCTCGGTATGGTGAAGCCGCAGCGAATTAGCCGTGCGCACTGGGACACCGTGCTGCGGTGCGCGCGCCCGATCGCCGTCGAGGGTTCGAGTCCTCCTTCGGGCATAGGTGTTTGTGTTGTCCTTAGGTTAGTTTACCTTAGTTTAAGTACTTTGTAAGCTACGGACTAATAACGACACAGCTGAGTCCGATAGATTTACAAACATTTGAACATTTGGTATGGTGAAAGTTATAGTGATTCTCGTGCACGGTTGTGATGGTGCTATCTTAGCGCATTACGCTCCTCCATGGCAGACCGTCAATGCACAGTATTAGTGTTCCGTATGAAGCATCACCTGCAACCAACTTTGCGAAAGAAACGGGAACACTTTCTGCGCAACCCACCCATCATTTTGCACGGCAGTGCGCGGGCGCATACAGCGCAAGCTGTGGCTGCTCTGTTCCGTCGATGGTACTGGGGAGTACTGTACCATCCACCAAGTCCTTGTGACTTTGATTTGATTCCGACGATGAAGGAACCACTTCGTGGCATTCGCTTTAGAACTGTTCCAGAGATTCACAGGCAGTGGACCGCTCCATTAGCATCAACAACAGAACAGGCTCTGATAACGGTATTCTACGCGTTACACATCGCTGGCAACGGGTGCTACAAAACACCGGTGACTACTTTGAAGGACAGTAACAGGTGCAAACACATAACGCTTTTGTATCGGTTGTGAAATAGTTGCCACTATTGAAGTTCCAACTCTCGTACACTGGTAATAGTTTCAACGTTGTCCGCTAACTGATAGTCTAGTGACATAGCCTCCAGCTATGTCCATGTGTACCCTTTAATAGCGAATATTTGCAGCCATAAGGCTCAGAGTGATATCATCAAGTGTAGCAAGCACGTGCCATGCTACGGAGTGCACTCGCACTTCGTACAGCCAACTGAGCGAGTTTAAAACGGGTCAAATAATGGCCTTCCGAGTGTTCGGATGGTCCTATCGGAGAACTGCGCCGGCCGCAGTGGCCGAGTGGTCTGCGGCGCGTCAGTCACAGCCTACACGGCCGCTACGGTCCGGGGTTCGAATCCCCCCCTCGGGCATGGATGTTTGTGTCGTCTTTAGTATAAGGTAGTTCATAAGTAGTTTGTAAGTTTAGGGACTGATGACCCCGCAGTTAAGTCCCTTAAGCTTAACAAACACTTGAACATTTTTTTTTTTTTAGAACTGCCACTCACTTTGGACATGCGGTGATAGTCGTTCAACAATACTGGTGGCAATAGTCACGTGAACATTCTCAAATTCAAATGTTCAAATGTTTGTAAATCTTATGGGACTTAACTACGGGGTCATCAGTCCCTAAGCTTACAAACTAGTTATGAACTAGCTAACACTAAGGACGGCACAAATATCCATGCCCGAGGGGGGATTCGAACCCCCGACGGGGAACAGCCTCGCGCATCATAGCATAGCGCCTCAATGCGCTCAACTGGTTAACTGGTTACTAGCAGTGTGACTACGGGTAAACAGGCTGAGAACAAACCTAAAAGAAATCATTACTTCTGATCAACGCAGAAATGGTCGGTCTGTGTTTTATTCCTATTCCTAGAAGCCACAGCCGCGGCGGATTAGCCGCGCGTATTGGTGCGCCGTGTTGCGGTGCGCGCGGCCGTCCCCCCTCGGGCATGGGTGTTTGTGTTGGCCTTAGTTTAGTTTACCTTATGTTAAGTAGTTTGTAAGCTAGGGACTAATAACCAAGCTGTTGAGTCCCATAGATTTACAAACATTTGAACATTTAGAAGCCACAAAACTTTGCGCCAAATAAAACTTCATTATTAGCTATAGATACATAACACGGACACAGACACAATTATTTACTATTCATCACTGTAGCTGACTGATCAATCGGCGGCTATTGATGATGCGGGGCGTAGTAGTCTGTAAGTTATTACACGACGGCACTAATAACGCCTGTCACTTGGGTTCTGACGCCACTCTCAGTTTAGGCCCGGCGCACACTTGGCGCAGCAGAGGCAGAGCAGAGGCAGAGGCGAGGCGCAGGGCCTCTGCTGGTCAGCGCACACTTGACGCAGAGGAGGGCAACAGCATGTCCACTGCAAGCCTCTCCATGCAATCACATTTAATTCCTGGATCTCCTTCAAAACTCAGATAATTTAATTTGTGTGTGTGCGTTCTGATAGAGTATAAGAGCAGTTAAAGGTCTGTTCAGCAAAGGCAAAAGTGACAAATACATGCTGAACTTCTCTGGTCCATGGAAGCTCATTTTAAGCTCTTGAGCTATTCCGACTAAACAGACGACAGTTCAAAGAGAGTCACATGCTGAGTAAAAGGACTTAACAGAGAAGAAAAATAGTGTCACACATCATACCCGCGAAAGAAAAATTACGGATAGGTTTTAGGAATTTAATTAAGGTCAGATTTATTTTTCTTACATTTCTTTTATAATTCAGTGAAACAAGTGTCACAGCAAATTCGATAATTTAAAGAACCTTTATACAACTGACATATATAATCATGATTGTGGCGCAGTATATACGATCAGAAACACTTTTCTTCTTGGTGACACCTGGTATGCTTTTCATATGTCTTAAATTGAAAGATATGTCGATATGAAAAATTTTGCAAATCATAGTTTCCTTGTTTAACTGCATTTGCACGCAAAGTGATTCCTTACTTGGGTCTTTATTCGTAGCTCTTCCATGCTCCTGAGTACTAAGATAATGATGTTTGCTTTTTTCTTCTTCTATGACGGCAGCTGTGCATGTACATGCAGCATTTTATTACATTGCATTCCTATTTTGTCTGTCAACATTTCTTATGATAATTACCTTCAGCACCCATTATATTTGTTAGTAATTAGTGAAGCTAATGCTAATACATTTGCAAATGTTGAAATTCTGAAAGTAATATAGAATTCAGGTTGAGAAATACTGACGAGAGACGTTCCTAGCATCATCTATGGTTTAGCAGTGAGCTGAAGCTCCACGAATGGGTGGACATTGTGTTTCAAGAAATTGAAGAAAGTCCCTGACAGTAAAAAAAAATCGTTGCACGTCCCTTTTGATTTCGCCGAATTTATTATTCAGTAGTAACGGTAATTTTAGCTTATATAGTGCTTTCATGCTTGCCACAAAGTTTACTGAAACCAGAGACTATAGACCGTAAAAATACACAATCAGCATCTTCGGTTTATGAATCTCGATGTCTTTCTATTTCAGTAAGTTGTTCGTTTCCAGCTTGGGTCTGTATCGGCAGCATACGAAGAAGGGAGACACGAGGCAGCTCCGCACTCAGCACAGCAGGCGGCAACAGCCGCGCGTGAGCCGCGTAGCTGCCGACCGCGTCGCGTCAAACGTATATCTCACGTATTTTCTCGAGAATCGAAAGAGATATGGCTCTCCTTCCACCGTTAAAAACAATTTAGATATGTTAGCTACATTTCGTTCGCAGTAATGTATGGTGTAAAACGCACCAAACGCAAACTAGCCAGCGACTACTTTTTCCACTGCAAACTCTTCAAAATATGCGCGGCGTTGTACTTTATTTTTTATTATAACAATAACTATGTACAATAACGAAAAGAAAACCTCCCCAACGTCATGCGGTGGCTTTTCCCTATATGATACAGAAAAATATTTTTTTTCTAGTGAGTAGTTTCTGCAAAATCGATTGTGGAAGCTGCGTTAGCGCAAAACACGCACAAATAGGAAAATAGTATTTTTAATTTTTTTACGCAGAAAGTAAAAGTGTTACAAAGAAACTAAATACAGAAGAGGATGAAGCTTATATTCGTCTACATGAAACAATTTTTTTCGAAGCATATCCGATGACTTGAAATTTCACTTTGCGACAGAGGTGGAACAGAGGCGCAGGAAAACTGTGCGCCTCGCACAACCGGACAGAGGCGTGACCGAGGAAACGCCTGCCCTCCGCCTCGGCTGCGTTAAGTGTGCGGCAGGCTGCCCCATTAGAAAGCATGCGTTACAGACGGACGGAGGCCTCGCCTCTGCCTCTCCTCTGCCTCTGCTGCGTCAAGTGTGCGCCAGGCCTTATACTGGCGACTGGCGGAATGGGTGGACACTGATAGCCTCACGCAAGGGATTTAAGTAGATCTCCCAATTTGCACCGAGCGAGGTGACGCAGTGGTAACGCACTGGACTAGCATTCGGTAGGACTGTGGTTCAAATCCAACTCCGGCCATCCAGATTTAGGCAAATGCCGGGATGGTTCCTTTCAGAGGGCACGGCCGATTTCCTTCCCCATCCTTAGCCGAAACTCCGAGTGTTAGCTCCGTCTCTAATGACCAAGCTGTCGACGGGACGGTAAACCTTAAGCTTCCTTCCTTTTCCAATTTGCAGCATTGTTACCAGAGTTCATCGCGGTCTTTTGTTTGGAGCCGTGTGGAGGTTCTCAACCAGAGGTTTAGTCGATACTGTGACGGTTTTGGCTGCAGATTTGTGGACCTGTGTTACCGTGTGTAGTATTGTAGGACTCCCCTACATAAAGGAAGTAGCTACTAGGTTGGCAGAGGACTTCTATAGTGATCTTGGGGGATTCTTAGGCTAGGCGATAGTTTGAGGTGTTCTGATGAACACCCGCCAGTCGATATGCATCGCGCGCCAGTTACAGTCTGCACGGCCGCTACGGTCGGGGGTTCGAGTCCTCCCTCGGGCATGGATTTTTGTGTTGTCCTTAGCACAAGTTAGGTTAAGTAGTTTGTAAGCCTAGGGACTGATGATCATTGGAGTTAAGTCCCTTAGATTTACAAACATTTGAACATTTTGATCGACACTCATTCACATTATAGACATATCGACCGTAAAAATATTGGCAGTAAATTTTTTCGTAATTTCGCATCAAAGTCTCCGCTTTGAAATTTGTTGCACTCAATTTATTATCAGCACCGAAATGTGTCAAATGTTTGTTAAGCTTAAGAGACTGAACTGCGGGGTCATCAGTCCCTAAACTTACAAACTACTTATAACTTATACTAAATACATAAACATCCATTCCCGAGGGAAGATTCGAACCCTTGGCGCGAACGGCCTCGCGCATTGGAGCATAGCGCCTCAATGCGCTCGGCCACTCCGCCGCGGCTTCTCGGCACCGAGAGCTACCTAAATTCCAAGTAGGAGGTTGTGAAATAATTAGACATGAGACGTAACCATAAGCAGTAGCCCCTTACTTAGCCTGCATTTATCGCAAATTTCTGTCCCAGCGCACAAAGTCTCGAGTTCTAGCAAAAAGCACAAGTAACTCCTGTACATAAGAAAGGTAAAAGGACTGATTCGCCACCGTGGAATATTCAAGCGCTCTAAGGCGCCTTGCTGCGGAGCGTGCGGTTGCTCCCCGTCGGAGGTCCAGGTCCTCCTTCGGGCATGGGTCTGTGTGTGTGTGTGTGTTTGTTTGTTAACCTTAGGTTAGTTTAATTAGTTTACGTAGTTTTGAAGCCTAGGGGCTGATAACCTCACAAGGAAAGTACTTAGGCTCGAACAAACAAAAATACACCAAAATCGTATGATAGATAATGTAACGCTCCCTTATTGCACTAGTGATACTCACGCATCTGCAAAACTCTGCATTCGCCCATTAGAGGCCTCTGCGTGTGCCATGCCGCATTGCACTTTGACCTGTCGATATGCCAGTAGTGACGGCGCAGTGTGCCTCTGAAGTTGCGTTTTGTGACGTTATTTGTGTGGTGAAGCGTCAGATGGGTCGGCGATTGGTAATCAATCCTGCTAATGTATTGCAGTTGGTTGAGATGAAATTTCGAAGAGCCCTTCTTCGTGAATACGGTCTTGGTGTAGAAGAAGAATCATTCACATGTTTTCTGGTATCTATTATAGTGCAGAAATATGAGCATAGATTAGAAACACTATAATAGATAATAGGTAACATGCGAATGATTCATTTTCTACACCAATACCATCTACACGAAGAAGGTTTCTTCGTAACTTCACCTCAACCAGTCACACTATATTAGCAGGATTGATAACCAATCGCCGACCCATCCGACACTTCACCACACAAATAACGTCACAAAACGCAACTTCAGAGGCACACTGCACCGTCACTACTGGCGTACTGGCAGGTCAAAGTGAGATGCGGCATGGCACACGCAGAGGCCTCTAATGGGCGACTAGAGAGTTTTGCAAAAAAATCAAATGTCCAAATGTTTGTATAGCTTATGGGACTTAACTACGGCGTCATCAGTCCCTAAACTTACAAACTACTTATGAACTAGCTACAACTATGGACGGCACAAATATCCATGCCCGAGGGGGGATTCGAACCCCCGACCGTAGTGGCCGTGCAGACCGTGACTGAAGCGCCTCAGTCCCCTCGGCCACCGCGGTCGGCAGAGTTTTTCAGATGCGGGAGTATCACTAGTGCAATAAGAGACCTTTACATTATCTATCATACGATTTTGGTGTATTTCTGTTTGTTCGAGCCTAAGTACTTTCCTTGTCAGTAGTTAAATCCCACAGATTTACAAAAATTTAACGGACGGATTCGCAAAACAACAGACCAATATCAGTTTGCTGCATAATTGTTGAATATATTCTCATTGCGAATATAATAAATTTCCTGGGGAAAGAAACGCTTGTGGTTTTAGAAAACACTGCTCGTGTGAAACTCAGCTTACCCTTACAGTCAGAAAGTAAGCTACCTTATTTTAAAAAAGGAAAAAAGGCAACTCTGTTGCATGAAAATTTTTTATTGGCAACAGATACAGCAATGTTTGAGATATTTTTCAACGTAGTCACCAAAAAAATTGAGACACTTATATCGGAGGATCAAATTTTATATTCCTGTGTCGCAGAGGTCCGCCGGTTGTGAATGGACCGAACGTGTGACAGTCGTATGACGGAAAATCAAACAACTTCGAGCCCAACTTCTGCTAAGTTTGGGAGCTATTTGTTTATCTGATCTTGCTCCCAGCTAACTCCAGCTTTTCTTGCACCTAAAGAAATTTCTGTCCTGTGGCCAGCGTTTTAACAGAGTCGAAGAGCTTAAGACGATTGTCACACACCGGTTCCGTTCACAGACTTCTACGATACAGAAATACAAAAGCTGATCCCGCGATATGACAAGTGTCTCAATCATTTTGGTGACTATGTCGAAGAAGAGGTCAAACTTTGGTGTACCTGTTTTCAATAAAAATTTTCATGTAACTATATTATCTTTGTTTTTTAAAAATACGGGAACTTACTTTCCGGATGCGTCTCGTATCTTACGGGCAATGCACGAAGGGGAACAGACAGTTTGCATACTCCTCAATTTTAGAAAGATCTTTGAAACGTCTGCCGCATTGCAAATTGCTAACTAAAGCAGAACATACAGGACAGGTACCCAAATATGCACATTCATAGATGTACACAGTGGTCGGTTGCTACGTTGGTAGTAGACGCTATTCTAAACATGTAGGAGCAACAAAGTTTCCAAAAGCTATGACTGTGGCAGTAGACAACGTTCCAAAGATGTATGGGGTGCTTAGTTACTGTGTGGTTTCCACTGCACCAGCCACTTTGGTTGATACATGACGTATTTAATAGAATGCTCTATAGATGTGCTACTGTAAGCGAAATAATGATAAGGGCGTTGGAAGATATTAACAAAAGTAGTACACCTGAAAGTGTAATACGCATAAAAGGTTAATGCTAATATCGTCTTAAATTTCAGCGTTGCCATGTGTACATCTAAGTTTTACTATATTATATGTATTTCGGTTAAATTCAACTTTTAATTTATTTATCCCTCTAATTTAAAATGCTACATTATACTTGTAGGTCTGAGGATGATCTTGTAAATGACCGGAACCGGTCGCCAGCAAATAAATAAAAGCGATCTAGAAAGTTATTAAATTAATTTTACAACTTGTTATCTCGGAAATAAATTTGGCTGTGATATCTCCGGTTCTTTTTGGTGTTGTATTTTCAAAAATGTTCAAATGTTTGTAGAGCTTATGGGACTTAACTACGGGGTCATCAGTCCCTAAACTTACAAACTACTTATGAACTAGCTACAACTAAGGACGGCACAAATATCCATGCCCGAGGGGGGATTCGGACCCCCGACCGTAGTGGCCGTGCAGACCGTGACTGGCGCGCCGCAGTCCCCACGGTCACCGCGGTCGGCTGTTGTATTTTGAATGACCAGCAGTGTACAGTCTAACTTTAAACATAATGACTTATCAGGAATGAAAAAGTGTCTCACTTCAAATTAGTATACTTTCTGCAACTGTCGACAATGTTAAGTCCGCTTAGGATCTCTCGGCAGGATCTCGAATGGATAGAAATGTACTTTACTTGTAGGACGGATCTCGCTATCTTGGAAAGAGAGCCCTATACGGACATTGGATAATATTTGATGTGTTCTAAGACAGCGCAATACTGCCGTTACTATACAAATCACTCATTAATGACATTACTGGTAGTATTAGTTGCAATTTCAAATTTATATCGATTTATGTTATTTTTCTTCTTGTTGTTGAGGTTTTTGGTACGATGTCTATTTTGAGGCGACTCTCCATGCTATCTTACACTGCGTAAGCCTCTTTCCGGCCGCGGTGGCCGAGGGGACTGAGGCGCTCCAGTCACGGTCTGCACGGCCACTACGGTCGGGGGTTCGAATCCCCCTCGGGCATGGATATTTGTGCCGTCCTTAGGATTAGCTAGTTTATAAGTAGTTTGTAAGTTTAGGGACTGATGACCCCGTAGTTAAGTCCCATAAGCTATACAAACATTTGAAGATAAGCCTCTTCATCTCCGAATAACTAGTGGAACCTGAATCAGTCTGAACTTGCTTACTGGTCGCTTATAATGATCATGCTGTCGACAGGGCCTTAAACCCTAGTCTTACCTTCTTTTATTTTGCTTATAGCGTTCATTACTTTTCTACAATTCCCTCCCCCTGCCCTATTCAAATTGACGATTCCTTGAGGCATCAAGTTGTAAAGAAGGAAGCAAGGAGCGAAGATAGGGTTTACCGTCGATGTCGCGGTCGTTACAGACGGACGTTCAAATGTTTGTAAAGTTATGGGACCTAACTGCAGTGGTCATCGGTACCTAAACTTACAAACTGCTTAAACTAACATATGCTGAGAACACACACACACACACACACACACACACACACACACACACACATATGTCTGACGGAGGACTCGAACCTCCAACGGGGCACTGCCGCGAACACCGCAGCAAGGCGCCTTAGCGCCCAAGGCTATTCCGCCGCGGCACAGACGGACGTCAGGTTGTGTCCAATCGAGAGATTTCGCCTTTATTTAACTTGTCGATAAACTTCTTTTAATATCAATTACATTAAGTACCTCGTCATTTGTGAATGCTTTTAGATAATTGCAGAACGACATGTTGACCATAGCTGTTTATTTTTCCTCAGTGCTACCGGTTTCGGTCATTTACCATTATCAAGCGTTAGCAGAGATTAGCTAATAGCTTAACATGTCGTTATACAAAAATTCAAAATTATAACATAAGAATTTGCTGTCATTGTTCTAGTCATTGATAGCTGATACTATCAATGACTAGAACAATGACAGCAAATTCTTATGTTATAATTTTGAATTTTTGTATAACGACATGTTAAGCTATTAGCTAATCTCTGCTAACGCTTGATAATGGTAAATGACCGAAACCGGTAGCACTGAGGAAAAATAAACAGCTATGGTCAACATGTCGTTCTGCAATTACCTGTCATTACCTACTCGTCCTAGGTATCTGATCTTTGGCACTCTACTGTACCACAACATTTCGAAAGTTTCTATTGTCTTCTTGTCTAAACTGGTTATCGTTCACGTTTAAGTTTTGTACAGCGCTACACTCCATGCACATAATTTCAGACAAACGTTCCTAGCACTGAAAGTCCTTTTTTCTTGCTATGTACAGTCTGAGTTGTCCTGCACATCCTCGCTACTTCCGCTATCAACAGTTATTTCTCTGTCAAAACGCTAAAACTCATTTACTTCGCTTAATATCTTGTTTAATATTCTGATTCTCTCATCTCATTTAATGGGATTACATTCCATTACCCTTGTTTTAATTCTGTTGATGTTCACAGTATCACCTCTGTTCATTTCGTTGTAATGCTCCTAAAAATCCAGTGGCGTCTGCTAGGGAATACAATGTCCTCGAGGAATCTCAAGGTTTTTTCTTTCTTCTCCCTGAACTTTAATCCTCTTTCGAAATTTCTCCTTGATTTTGTATACTGCTTGCATGATATTTCGATTATATAACATTCGTAGGACGGTACAGGCCAGCCTTACCTCCCTGTCAACTACTGCATCATTTTCACGTCCCCAGACAATTGTTTCACGACCGTTTTGAATACGGTACTCCCTTCCAACCTAAATATTATGGCGAGTTTTCCACTACCTCCCCCCCCCCCCCCCCGAACGGTAGCATAACGGTGTGTATGCTCTAAACGACAATGAATTTAATTTTCTGTCAGTGTACAGTAGTATACATTAGGATGAATTTTTGGTTGTTTTTCGGAATGGAAGAAAGGTATCCAGTTTTTAAAGGTTTCCCGATATAAAAATATATTACGCATCAGGAGGCTTCGCGTTTCAGGTAAGATTTAGACGTGAATTATGCTCGATAAGCAAGGTCCGTTTTAAAGTAAATTTGTAAGTTAGTGTATCATTTTTTTTTCTCGAACTTCTCAAAATTACATATTTCCTCTTGTTCATTTAGCTATCGATTAGTTCCAGTTATTAGTCTTTGCTTTTCTTCATTGTTAACACAGCGTATTCATCACGAAACAATCTACGTACTATCCAATTCAGAATTAATGTAAAAGGAATTTCGGTTTACTTAGACCTCTGCTTTGGTATTATGGAAGAGGGGGGTCACGACCATAGCACGAGAAACACTGCCCTAGACCCTAGACTATCATAACAGCAATGTGACTTCTGTATAACTTATAAATAAGCGTTTGCTTTCTTTATTTTATTGACGATAGCTTCAAAATTTTGAATAGTGTTTTCCAAAATTGTCAAAAACTTGTTCTAAATCTACACAACGTAGATCTGCCTTTCTTCCAACCTGAGAAGTAGGGTCAATATCGTGTCACGTGTTCTAGCATTTCGTCAGACGCAAAAATTCTCTCTGTTTCTACTTTCTATATAAAAAGAAAATCTGTCTAGTAATACAATAAAAAATAAAAAAAAACTGTTCTAATATCCTGTTACATCTCGCCAGAATGTCATCCTGGTTCAAATACTGCCCAGTAGCTAGAAATTTCTACAAAACTGCAAATTTCCGTATTCCACGAAGTATAAGTCAAGTGGCGTGCTCTGCATGATTAGCATGTCACAACTAGGGTCAGCGACGCCAAACAAATACGAGGCGACCCACATAGCAAGTTTCCCATTCCTTTAAAACAAAGACACTACAGTTACATGAAAAACTTTATTGACAAAAGGTACAGAAATGTTTAAGCCATTTTTCGTTGTTAATGTTGGGATTTTCGTCATCAGTCCCTACGCTTGCGAACCATTATACTAACTTAAAGTGACTTATGCCAAGAACAACAGAAACACCCGTGACCGAGGGAGGCTCGAACCCCAATGGCGAACGGCCGCGCGCACCAGAGCAAGACGCCTTAGTCCGCACGGCTATTCTGCCGCGGTGTGGAATGCTTACTGCAAGAAGTTACGCTGCTCCATGACAATGCCCGTCACCATATTCGCAGCGCAGCACAGCACAGCAAGTTCGGATGGGAGCTGTTTAATCATCCGACATATAGTCCTGATCTTGCTCCAAGCGATTTTCATATTTTCTTGCACCTCAAGAAATTCCTTATGGGAAACTTAACTTTCTGTATCTATTTCGTATTTAGGATTACGAATTTGCAGAGGTACGAATTGGAACGCACACATAAACTCACTTGTGATTATAGCAAGTTACAGGCTTAGATTATATCTTAGGACGCTGGGAAACATAAATTTGTCTACCAAAACGAAACACACTTGCATGATGACTAACTTTATGGGATCCATACTATGCCGATAAATCAAGGAAACCGCGAGCGTAAAAATTAAATGTGGGAATGATAAAAGGCTTGTTTGACTACTAAGAGAGTATAATGGGAACGAAATACCTTAAGTGGAAGTCACTCGAATAAAGGCAACGTCATCTCGCAAAAATGTTTGTCAAGCTTTGGAGCCAAACTGCCGTCGTCATCGGTCCCTAAACTTACGAATTACTTTAACTGACTGAACAACACACACACACACACACATATATACACACACACACACGCGCGCGCGCCAGGGTGCACTCGAATCTCCGACGGGGAACGGCGGCGCACTCCGCAGCAAGGCGCATTGGAACGCACGGCTATTCTCGTGCGGCGTACATCTCGCAAGAACCTGGGCGTAAGTATAACCAAAGACTGCGTGACGATGGCAGAACACTTTAGAACAGTGTTTTCCAGCTGTGGGTGCGACCCCCAGTGGCCTCGCAAAGTCTTGAGCGCGTGGTCGCCGTCACACGAGTAAGTACTTGCATCATAAAATAACTAGAGCTTCAGTAATACGAACACGTATTCCTAAGTGGCATTTATTTAATGTTAAAATTAACGAGTTCCTTGTCTGACATTAATTATGAATTGAACAGCGCAGAAATTGTTTTGTAATTCGGTGTGTTAATGATGAATGAGCGCAAAGCCTGAAAACTGTTTTCAGGAACGAATCGATAGGTAGAAGAGCATGATATAATAAGTAATCCTGAGAAATTAGAAAATAAAGATCTACCTCCTTACAAGTTGTATATGCAGTGGGACGTTTCTTAATGGCTATAATTCGCTTCTGATTCTTGCCTGAAGTGCGAAACACTCGTTAAGAAAAACACATTTTTCTGTCGGAAATCATATAAAAAATAGGATAATGTGTGCCATTCAGCAAAGTACACAAAAGCTTCGTCCAACAATTTAAAAGAAAGCTTTAGCAAAATAAAGAAGATTAAATTTGTTTCCTTCGAGGTAGCAGTTTTTTTACCGTTTGTGAGGATGGGAAAGGGGGGGGGGTCGCCAGATTATTTTTATTTGGAAGGGGGTCGCATATGCGAGAAGGTTGACAAATACAAGATATATTAAGTCTACTAAAGAGGCCGTCTGCACGCCATATGTCCGTCCTCTTCTGGTGTATTTTGGGATGGGTACCACATAGGATCGATGAAGGACACCAAAAAGTTCGAAGAATGGTAATTAGTTGTGTATTATCACAATATAGGAGTGAAGGAGGAACGAAGCTTAGGGTTTAACGTCCCGTCGACAGCGTGGTCATTAGAGACGGACCTTAAGCTCAGAGTTTTGGGGAAGGGTGTGGGAGGAAATCGGCCGTGCTCTTTGAAAGGAACCATCCCGACATTTGCATGAAGTGATTTAGGGAAAGCACGGAAAACCTAAATCTGGATGATCGGAGGTGGATTTGAACCACCGTCCTCCCGAATGCGAGTCCAGTGTGTTACCACTGCACCACCTTGGTCGGTATAGGGGTGAGAGTGTCATGAATATGTACGCCAGTCAGGATAGCAGCTATGAAGACAAGGGCGTTATTATCTGCGGCGAAATCGTTCACGAATTTTCAGTGACAAAGTTTCTCCTTCGAAATCGAAAACATTCCTTTGTGTCCCAGCTACACAGGGTCAAATGACCCTTACAAATCGGAACTCCACCGGGAAGATTTATGTATTCCTTTTGCCGACGTCCTATTGGAGAGATGAACGGTAGAAAAAGTCTGAATGTGGTTCGATGACACTTATGGTAAGCACTTAAGTATTCCTTTTAGAGTAGTCATATACATGTAGGCGTGGCTGTAGAAGTAGAACAGGTAAAATTTGCCAAATAATCACTCTCCCGAAGACGCTCTTAAACTCATTCTTCCAAACTAAAGTCGTGAATGGAACAGGAAGTAACAGTATATGCTACAATAAACAGTTCCCTTTAACAAATATTTCGTAATAATTTGCTGACTATAAGCGTGACTGTAGCTGAACAATTGTATTGCGTGGTTAGGTTTATCATACGGGAGTTTTTTGATTTTGAAGAAGTCGTGTCCCTCTATTTTAAGCAAGGGTATCTGTCGAACTTGCGTAAAAACAAGGACAGATCAAGTGTACTGCACTTTTGCCTCAGTGATGAAATATAGCCGGCACTCACAGTTGCTGCCTGTGTGTCAGATAACAGTAGTGTATCTGTGACGCAGGGTTTCGTTCTGTCAGAGGTCACTCCGGGGTCACTGCGGGACTTGAATAGAGGCACACAATTGCAATGTCCTTGCCGAACAAAGTACAAAGAAGAGCGATAGATTCGTGGAATATTTTACGGCGACGAGTGAGGACCTTTCGAAGCAATTTAATACCAGGTTATCATCAAGTGGAGAAGACGCACGTGTGGACATTCCTCAACACAGACGCTCAGTTTTTCTGCGCAAGAGAATTTCTTAAACTAGGCATGCCCATTTGCCCAGTGTGTGGTGGCAAAATACAATCACTTACCACGACATTTGTTCGTTATTTTAGGACTGGTGTGCTACTGAAACTACTTGCTGAAACTGATCAGAACATTCCTTCAAGATGCACTGGAAAATGTTGACGTTGCTTTACATCAATTTTTCATACCTTTCATCGGAAGACAGGCCAAAAGCATTCTAGGTGTAAACGAGAGAGAAATGTGTTTCACATCGTATCTGAACGAGATGGAATATTATTATGTAATGTGAGTTTTCCCGGCGTAATGAATGTTCAAACAACTTACGGATATGCTGCCGATATTTCGGCAGGGGGACACCCTGCCCTTCTCAAGGCCATTCTTAATGGCAGGGTGTCCTGCCGATATATCGGCGGTTGTCGACGACGTCACCCGGCAACATACCCGTAAGTTGTTTGAATATTATTATGTAGTTAAATAACACAACATCAGTCAGCAACATCATCATTCTCTAACGAGTCGCCTATTTGTGAATCGTTCTTCTGTATTTATCACATTAAATTCGTGATCTTTTCATACTCGTATACAGTTTGAACCATCTGCATCACGCTGGCCGCAGTGGCCGAGCCGTCTGCGGCGCGTCATTCACAGTCTACAGGGCCGCTACGGTCGGGGGTTCGAATACCCCCTCGGGCATGGATGTTTGTGTCGTCTTTAGTATAAGGTAGTTTGTAAGTTTAGGGACTGACGACTCCGCAGTGAAGTCCCTTAAGTTTAACAAACATTTGAACATCTGCATCACATTAACGATCAAATTCTTTTGTAAGAAGTGATATCTGGCGTTCCCCATGGGTGCGTTATAGGTCCCCCTATTCTTCCTCGTGTTTATAAACGATTTAGGAGACAAGCTGAATAGCTCTCTTAGACTGTTCGGGGATGATGTTGTCGTTTATCGGTTAGTGAAGTCAACAGAGGATCAAAAACAACTGCAAAGGGATTTAGACAATTGGGAATTGGCAATTAACAGAAAATATTGAAAAGTGTGAAGTAATACACATGACCACTAAACGAAATCCGCTGAACTTCAGTTACGCGATAAATCAGTCAAACCTTAAGATCATAAATTCTACCAAATACCTAGGAGTTACAATTACGAACAAATTAGACTGGAGAGAACACATTGAAAATATTATGGGGAAGGCGAACCAAAGGCTACGTTTCATCGGCAGAACGCTTCGAAGATCCAACAGCTGCATCAAAGAGACTGCCTACATCACACTTGTGCGTCCTCTCCTGGAGTACTGTTGCCCCTTGTGGGACCCTCACCAGGTGGGACTGACGGAAGACATTGAGAAGGTTCAGAGAAGGGCAGCTCGTTTTGTTTTTATCACGTTACAGGGAAGCGTTGCACGATTTGAGGTGGAAATCATTAATGGAACGACATTATTCGTTGCGGCGAGGTCTATTTACGAAATTTCAATCACCGACTTTTACTTCTGAATGTGAAAATATTTTGCTATCACCCACCTACTTAGGGAGACATGACCATCCCAATAAAATAAGAAAAATCAGATCGAAAACGGAACGATTTAGGTGTTCTTTCTTCCCGCGCGCTATTAGAGAATGGAACGGCAGAGAAAGGTTATGAAAGTGGTTAATGAACCCTCTGCCAGGCACTGTAATGTGATTTGCATAGTATCTATGTAGATTTTTCTGAATTCTTAATTAACGTGTGCTACAACTTTGTCTGAAATGTAATAAATACTGAAAGAGAAAACACATTTTATTTTATAGTATAGCTTAAACAAGTTGCTGGTTTTTCGTTAGTAGATTTGGACTCCCTCTGTTCACTTAGTTTTCCTCTTACATCTGTTCTGTCGGTCTGTAAATCTGACGACTGTTTAGTCGGAAGTTTTCTGTGTATACACGATCAGAACCTTCCGTAAACAACCCGTACTCCCCATGTATTCTTGGCTTTTGCTTGCACTGGTATTCTGCAGACCTTTCGCTACTTTTATACACACTGTACAATAAATAAACATTTCTGAGTTCCGAATCACACTGAGAATCTATTCTAACGCCAATGAGAAAATTACGAAAAGATCATAATGCGATACACGAGCGCTTTGGAGCTAGACTGGGCGCAAAAACTCTGCGACCGCGGCTGATTAGCCGTGCGCACTGGGGCGCCGTGCTGCGGTGCGCGCGTCCGTTCGCCGTCGGGTTTTGGAATCCCCCCTCGGGCATGGGTATTTGTGTTGTCGTTAGGTTAGTTTACCTTAGTTTAAGTAGTTTGTAAGCTACAAACTAATAACCACGCATTTGAGTGCGATAGATTTACAAACATTTGAACATTTTGAACAGAAACTTTGGCTTTCTCCCGCGCCACAGCTGTGCTTATGTAACGGACATTCGGACTTGCTGAGTGGCGACTTCTACGGCTTCAGCAGCGAACAGTGCGTTACAGAAATACGAAATTTCAGACATTATGACTGTTCCAGGCCACTGAAATAGACTGCGCAACTAAAGTAAAGGCTTACTTTTTTTGAAACCCCGTAATTGTCTTCCACTAGGTCCCAGAATTTTGAAATTTGGCTCACAGAAGCCTACAACCTTACTCTTTAGTAGCGCAAAAGTGTGACACTCTGTCACATAATCCTTGGGCTGAACGACGCTACACGCAGCAACGTGTCGATACGTCGGGGAAAAAAGCCAGAACTTACATTCGAAAACTTGGAAGTAATTAGGATTAGGGTTGAAAATTCCTGGTGGAGGTGGATTCAAGCTGTGGGCCGGAACCGGGATTCGAAACTGGGACTTTTGCCTTTCGCGGGCAAACGATTTACCGACTGAGCTATCCCGGCACGCTTCGGGGACCGTTCTAACAGCTTCCGCCAGTACCTTGCCCCCTGCTTTCCAAACTTCGCAGAAGTTTTCCTACGAAGTTTCGCAGGAGATCGTCTGTGAAATTTGGAAAGTAGGAGGCGAGTTAACGGCAGAAGTAAAACTGTTAGGGCTGACCGTGAGGCGTGCCGGGATAGCTCAGTCGGAAGAGCGTTTGCCCGCGAAAGGCAAAGGTCTCAGGTTCGAGTCGCGGTTCCGGCTCACAGTTTAAATCCTCCAGATAGTTTCATATCAGCGCACACTCCGCTGCAGAGTGAAAATATCATTCAGGAATAGGGCTTATCGTTCCGTAGATATCGAGATCGTTAGCCCCGGAGCTCAAGTTCGGACTGTGCCCAGAATGGGGAAAGAAATCGGGGTGACCTTTCAAAGGAGCCAGTCCCCTATTCGGGAAATCATGGAAAACCTAAAACATCAGTTATATTAACCGTCTTCCTACCGAACGCAAGTTCACTGTGGTAAACATGAAATCACCTCGATCTGTCTTAAATTCAAGTTGTAACTCCTACCCCCCTATAACAGCCTTTTAATTAAACAGGGACAGTTGTAAGTACATAAAAGCCAGGCCTTCCACAGTCACTCAGATAAATCATGTCTCTCGAAAGATGATAGGAAAATACACAGTGTCCCATAATTTGAAGGGTGGAAACAAGGTCGCGCAACGACTTAGCGTAAGAAATCACGCTGAAATGTCCGATAATACAACGGAGGTTCTTCTTAAAGCAAAAGTTTTATCACATATTAAAAGCAATACTCCCATCCTTCAAGAATCTTTAAATAAACCCTAAAATGTTCAAATGTTTGTAAATATATCGGACCAAAGTGCGTGATCATCAGTCCGTAGCTTACAAACTCCTTAACCTAAGGTAACTAATCTAATGACAAACACACACACACACACACACACACACACACACCCATGCCCCAGGGAGGACTCGAACCTCCAACGAGGACCAAAATGTTCAAATGTTTGTATAGCTTATGGGACTTAACTAGCCGGCCTCGGTGGCCGAGGGGACTGAGGCGCTCCAGTCACGGTCTACACGGCCACTACGGTCGGGGGTTCGAATCCCCCCTGGGGCTTCGATATTTGTGCCGTCCTTAGTATTAGTTAGTTCATAAGTAGTTTGTTAGTTTAGGGACTGATGACCCCGTAGTTAAGTCCCATAAGCTATACAAAAATTTGAACATTTGAATTTGGACTTAACTACGGGGTCATCAGTCCCTAAACTTACAAACTACTTACGAACTAGCTAACACTAAGGACGGTAAAAGTATCCATGCCCGAGGGGGGGGGGATTCGAACCCCCGACCGTAGTGGCCGTGCAGACCGTGACTGGCGCGCCGCAGTCCCCCCGGCCACCGCGGCCGGCGACGGCGAGCAACCGTGCGCTCCGCAGCGAGGCGCCTTAGACCGCTCGGCTACTCCACCGCGGCTAAATAAACACTAAGAATGGTACATGATCAACAATAATGGAAGGTGGACACTCAATCATTTAAACAATGAAGTAGAATATGAAAGAGAGACAGAATTAGAGAGCAAAGGCTAGCACACATGAAACTAAATGCGCAGTACGACCATAACTGCTGAAGTTACTTGAGAGCTCACACTAGTCTCGATTCATAGACTTTCAAGCAGAAAACATAGGAATACACAGGAATAGGTAGACATTTGACCTTCATTCGATCCAAATTAAAATAAATCTATCGGACCAAACTGCGTGGTCATCAGTCCGTAGTTTACAAACTACTTAAACTAAGGTAAACTAACCTAAGGACAAACACACACACACACACACACACACACACACACACACACACACACACATGCCCCATGGAGGACTCGAATCTCCGACGGCGAGCAACCGCCTCAGCAGCGAGGCGCCTTAGGCCGCTCGGCTACTCCACCGCGGCCGATCCAAATTAAATGAGCGAAAACAGCATAACGGAAGATAAGCTTAAACACCAAAGGGCATTAGGCTCTCCACATGCCAGTCCTGTGAAAACAATCTGGAGAAAGGTTATCAGCACAACTGGCTGAGGGCCATTCCGCTTGCCGAAATTTTGTGTTCGTTGGAGACAGATAGCTAGTTGTACATCCAATAATTATTCCCCTTATATATTCCATATATATATATATGATAGGTATTCTTTGAATTGAAACTGACAGCCTGTATTAGCATACTGTATATTACAGGTTTATCATTCGTTAGAACAGAAGATATGCTAGGTTTTAAAAAATGGAAACTTACAATATTTCAAAAGAGAACATTTACTTAATGCTTGCATACAAGTCACCCTAAAATAAAATTTCTGGATACTGCACACATACACGACGGTCTTGTGCATACACCTGTTATGAATAAATTTGAAAAATAAATTTAAAAAGCTATAAAATTTAATTTCTTTTAGAAATGTTTATAACGCCAATTGCACTACAATCAAGTGCTACATCGTCATCGTAATATGTGCTTCACCCAGAACTATCTCGATTTCCTGATCATGTTTGTGGCATATTGGCCTGATTTCTACGTTTCATTAACGTAATAACTCTTCCTTAACATTAGTCAATTCAGAAAGAAACTAATAATTTCCAAGTTAATAAATTGCCATTATTCATTTTCAGCATGTCTTTCTTTTCTCTTCATCCGTAACACAAGAAACTATTTTCAACGTTTCTAAAATTTTAGTTAATTAATCTTCTATTTCATTATAGAATTCTGAATATCCTAAAGGTTTTCAATATCGCCGTTAGCCGTTTTATGAAAATGATGCGTACATCTGAAGTGGAACTCAAATCCTCGTCACTTGTGTCGACAGCGGGACTTGACATGTTTCCGCTGTCAGACAGGCCACATATCGAGGATTCTTTTGCTCGCTATCACGTCAGCCGCATTACTTACAATCGCTTGAACCCTTATCGCTGCGTTTTAAAAATGCGCCCATAATGTCCGATACCCCCACTGGCTCCTGCATTTTGTTTACCCCAACACAAAAAAAATGTTTTTACATAACTTGCCCTTTCCGCACGTGGCACGCTGGCGGCCACAGATCAAGGCAATCAACTGGATGCAGTATTTCTTCACTTCTCACAAGTATCTGACTCTTTACTAACCTTTACTGGCAAAAATACGATAATACTGACTATGAAAGAAAATTAATTACCCGATTGGGATTTCGTTGGAGGGCGGACATAGCATTGTTTTTTTCCTTTTGTTTTCAGGGAGACTCATCGACAGATGTAAAACTAACTTTAGGTGCTCCAGAGGGAAGTTTACTGAATCCTTATTGTAGATTTTTATCGTCTGCAGACACTTTTTAGCAGATGGCACAGTTAAAAATAACTACTAATTAAACCCGGCCACGCTTCACTGTTGCTTAGTCTAATATTTAATAACTGTGAAAGTACATGAAACAGATCTTGCAATCAGACGCGCAGTCTGAGTCATTATGCCGCGGATTGCGCGGCCGATCCTGTCGGAGGTTAGAGTCCTCTCTCGAACATATGTGTGTGTGTTGTCCTTAATAGAAGTTAGTAAGTTCAAATTCAAATGTTCAAATGTTAGTTAAGCTTCAGGGATTTAACTGCGGGGTCATCAGTCCATAAACTTACAAAATACTTATGAAGTACCTTATACTAAAGACGGCACAAACATCCATGCCCGAGGGGAGAGCGGCCTCGCGCACCAGCATAGCGCCTCAATGCGCTTGGCCACTCCGCCGCGGCTGTTTGTAAGTCTAGGGACCAATCATCTCAGAGTTCGGTTCCTTAGGTTTACAAACATTTGAACATTTTTCTTGCAAACATCTACCCTCATGACACACAGACATTGCCCAGGTGGGGGGCTTCGGTGCCTCAGCGATACAGATAGCCGTGCCATAGGTGCAACCACAGCGGAGGGGTATCTGTGGAGAGGCCAGACAACCGTGTGGTTCCTGAAGAGGGGCAGCTGCCTTGTCAGTAGTTACAGGGTCAACAGTCTGGATCCAGAATGAAACTTTCATTCTGCAGTGGAGTGTGCGCTGATATGAAACTTCCTGGCAGATTAAATTGTGTGCCGGAACCGGAACTCGAACGTGGTACCTTTGCCTTTCGTGGTCAAGCGCTCTACCGACTGAGCTATCCCGACACGACTCACGATGCCGCCTCACAACTTTACTTCCGCCAGTACCTCGCCTCCTACTTTCCAAACATCACAGAAGCTCTCCTGCGAAATGTGCAAGACTAGCACTCCTGGAAGAAAGGATATGGTGGAGAGATGGCTTAGCCACAGCCTAAGGGTAGAGCGCTTGCCCGCGAATGGCAAAGGTCCAAGGTGCGAGTCCCGGTTCTGGCACACAATTTTAATCTGCCAGGAAGTTTCAACAGTCTGGATGATTACTGAGCTGGCCTTGTAACATCAGCTAACATGGCTTTGCCAGTGAGTTACTCCGAACGGCTGAAAGCAAGGAGAAACTACAGTCGTTAATTTTTCCCGAGGACATGCAGCTCTACTGTACAAGGAAGTGTGTAGGGGTAAACATCGTAGAGGGAGACCGAGGGACGAATACAGTAAGCAGATTCAAAAGGATGTAGGTTGCCGTTCGTATTCTCAGACGAAGAGACTTGCACAGAGTAGCATGGAGAGCTGCATCAAACCAGTCTGCGGACTGAAAACCATAACAACAACAACTTGCAAACATAAACGTATCGAGGAAATACAGAAACCAAATGGATTCTCTGCTATGTGGAATTATTCTGAAGGAAAGGAAGGAAAGAAGCTTAGGGTTTAACGGCTCGTCGATAGCTTGGTCATTAGACACGGAGCTTACACTCGGATTTTTGGGTAAGGATGGGGGAAGAAATACACCATGCTCTTTCAAAGGAACCATCCCGGCATTTGCCTGTAGTGATTTAGGGAAATCACGAAAACCTAAATCTGGACGGCCGGGGGTGGATTTAAACCACCGTCCTTCCCAATGCGAGTCCAGTGTGTTACCACTGCGCCACCTCGCTCGGCTATGCTCAAGGAAAGGCGATGGAATGGAAATGTGGATTCTGCTCAGAAAATCGTTTATTGTAAAGCAAGTGGATTTCGTAATTTTTTCTTTGTCCTCTTTGTGCATAAAGATGAGACGGTTTACCGTCTTTGGCGCGTGCGATATATACCAGCCATGAGAAAAGCAATCATTGTTACCTTCTGCCCATCTCCTCTCTCCTCTATCCGTCCATCTCCTCCTTTCCTCCCCTTTGTCTTCCATCTCGCCGTCCCCTGTCTCTGTCCATTTTCTCTTCCTCTCGTCGTAGCTGCTAACTGTGGCAAATGACCAGCAAGTTACTCCTACAAAGTGTGCCTGAAAAGTTCCTTGAAAGGTTCCATGTTTTACAAACCGCGCTGTCGAGGACGAGGTAACCGCGAATACACATTGAGGAAGATGTCAAGCCGGCCGCGGTGGCCGAGGGGACAAAGGCGCTCCAGTCACGGTCTGCACGGCCACTACGGTCGGGGGTTCGAATCCCCCCTCGGGCATGGATATTTGTGCCGTCCTGGTTCGTAAGTAGTTCATAAGTAGTTTGTAAGTTTAGGGACTGATGACCCCGTAGTTAAGTCCCATAGACTATACAAACATTTGAACATTTTGAAGATGTCAACAAGCGCCCACTATCGTGCAAAGCACTGCAGTGAAGCGGCGGTACACGCTGCGACACAGCTAACAGCACAGCCTATCATAGACAGTCGCCAAACTCCCTAGGAAAAGAATTGCAGCTGAAGCGATATTAGCGCTCCAAGCGGCCAGTAGGGAATAACAGTGGAATGGCATGATGCAGACTGAGAAGTTGCCGTTTTTAATGCTGTTACTTTCACGTTTCTTGGTCAATGAACGTTGTGTGATCTTTCTAATACAAATACGAAAACATCATTAAAGTAATATCACTGTTTCTATTAATAGCAGTCTATAATTCAACAAAGTGTCAGAGCAATGTAATTCATACAGTTCACAATACCCGAATCACATTAATATTTTCCGAAATCTTTTGAAAGCAGAAATGAATTTCAACCTGATGTGCTGAAGTATATAAAAGGAAGTGATTAAGATTATGTTCGCATTCTCGGTGCGTACTGACATGTTGTACGAGTTTTGTTTTAGCGAATTTCGGACACTATAATGTTTTCAAAACTATACACGATTTTTACATTGAAGGGGACTTGATTCTACATCGTATTTTAAACCATCTCTTCACCTTTCGTGTACCTATCATAATTATTTAGCTACTTGGCAGGTATCAAACTGAATATTTTCAAGAATGTGACGTGCTAACATAAACAGTTTATAAATGGACATATTATTTATTTGTAGCTACGTATTCACTTTATCAAACTAGTAGGTAACTCACAAAATATGTTAGTATACAGGATTATCATTTTTGAGAAGCTGACGTACAGCCCTAAGCAGGCATTCAGACATTACTTTTATTCAGCAGTAATGTTATGAAATAGTGGTCAAGTATTTGCGATTCTGATTAAGAGAAAAATTTCGACGTAAATGAATTGTTAAAGATTTACTTCTATGCCTAAAAGTATAACTAAATACCGTAAACGAACACTTGTTATAAATAACATTATTCTGTTACTTCTGAGCATCCTTTGCAAATGAGAGATGTCCGAATTATATTTTTGACGTTGCTACAACTTATAGCGCCACAAAAGCTCTTAAATGCGAAGTTATTTTGAAAGTGCTGCTTTAGTCCAAATACACATTCATTACTCAATTGTTTAACGGTGTGTTTTTACGACCCAGCCGCTTGGCAGCGCTGCAGTCGCGAATTTGCAGAAAATCAGTGGGAGTTTCGCGACTCTTTATGTTCGACTCTGCTAACAGGGTCAGTGTGAGAACTCGTGTCATTGCAACAAGGAACGCAAAATGGAGCAGCGTGATAACATCAAGTTTTGTTTCAAATTAGGAGACCCATGGGATGTTAGTGCGAGCCGCGGTGGAGTATCCGAGCGGTGTGGATTGGGATACGATACCGCAAACGTTATTCGTGCAACTGTCGTGTGTGTAATCGGACACGTTTACCTACACACAGTTCACCACCTGCTACTCGCTATTATTAGTTGGAGAAATTGAAAAGGTTATGGTTTTATGTTTCCAGTTGTAACTGTGTTTATTTTATTTGTCCATGTTTTAATGGTGAGGGTTACATTGCAAATCCCTGGCATCTCAAAAATTTATATTTTGAAGATCCTTCAGCATGCTGACACACGATTTGTGTATACAATAGTAGTTGTTTTTACTATACAATTTACAAGTGGCATTTTCTCGCCGATTTTATGCAAGATTAACATAATTCAAATGTACTAAGTGGTTTTATTTTTATATATCGTATTGTGCAATGTTTTTATGATCCGCTCAGGGACGGGACTTAAACCCATGTATAACACGAGCGGACTAATATTTATCAACATTTCGAATGTTGCACGGAATATGTTGCGACTGATCGACGAATGCAATCATACGTCTAGTGACGATGTGGTACCACAGTGAAATTCATATCCCACCACGAAACGCTACTTTATGGATTTCTGGACGTGACTTCATTCATTTATTTCACTAAATGTGACTGACTACCGGGATTTATAACATAACCCTGGATTGGACATTGTAAGAAATAATTGCGAGTTCGATGTCATATGACTTATGCTAGAATTTACGTGTTGCTTCATTGACGTATTAGGACAGATATAATGTAATCTGCATAACGCCTTGACATGGCGGGTAATGGGAACGAAAAGAAAAGAAAACAAAAGCTCGAAAAAAATTACTTAATGAAGAAAGAATTGTAAAGAGGATAATGTTTATTGTGTCCTGCTCGTTGGTTACGTGTGTATTTAGTTTCATTGTGTACCCCTAACAGGAATGAAGTTATCAAGGCACAATTTTCTGCACAATGCAGTGCTTTTTGTTATAGTGTATGTTTTATTCATTTGATTTCATTTTCGACTTTCTCATTAACATTCGTAACCGAGGACAAATAATTTGGGTCACATTATTTATAAGTACGCTAAGATGTCATACCATACTTTCTGTACTAATGACTGCAATTGAGAAAAATTAACAGTGCATTAACAAAATGAAGGTTCTCACTCCTCACGTCGGGGGAAGCGTTCCGAAATATGACTTCGTTCAGAATTATTATCTTTCATTTCTCTTTTCTGTTAGTTAGTGTTGACTTTCGCACGGCCTTGTGAGACTGACGACTGTGTGAAATGTACTTCTTATTTTTCTGATGTCGCTTCTGCATGTCCATAGAAGAGAATGCTTTCTATATTATGTAGCAAGAAGCACTTTGGCACCATCGTGACATATTTTGGTTCTCCGTTTCTCAGAAGAAGAAGAAGATATTCAGTTATATTTTCCATAATGCATTAGAAGAACACAGCACCTCCTGACAATAGCGGTAGAAAGCTCGCCGAAGAAGGCGCTCATGGTGAGAGTAAGGACGGGGCGTAGGGGAGAAGGAAGCCACGAAAAACAAAAAGATTAATTTAAATTAAATTAAAAAAACACAAAAAAATCGCAAAAAAAAGTGGTCTAAAGCACCTAGCTGCGGAGCGCGCGGTTGCTCGCCGTGGAGTTCGAGTAAGCGTATATTGTTTGTAACGCTTGTTTCATATATTTCCTGAGATCATTCAGCGAACTTTTCAGACGCACCAGGTACAAAAAGTAAGCGATATAATGAAGTCAATAAACAAAAATATTTGGAGACTTGGTTACTGCGATGTTTTGATTTCAATTGCTGAGAACATCATCATCCTAGCAGCTGTCGTATGGTATGTGTTCGATATGCGTGTTTTACTGCAAATGAATACTTGACACACAAACGTCTCTACAATACATCTTCACGAAGCGTTGCTACTTTTGTGTGTCATAGCACCTGATTGGTACGCAGGTCGTAAGTTACAAGTACTTCCTTTTCTGATGTTCCTGTAATATTTTTGGATACGTTAATGCGTGATAGAGACGGTAACAGAAGAGTTAAAGATATGGAACCACCTACTTCCTTTAAAAACACGTACTTGAATTCTATTTTGTGCATTTAAATGTGCTTTTCGAATTAAATACTTCAATGTTAGACTTTAGATCGCTTTTATTGACCGATTTCAGACCAGCTATTCATCTTCAGATCAGTTTTTACAGTTAAAGAGTAACTTGCCTCTTTCTGACTAATACGACAGTGAAAGAAATGTTCAAATGTTTGTAAACCTATTGGACCAAACTGCTATGGTCATAACTCCCTAGACTTACGAACTACTTAAACTAACTTGCACTAAGGACAACACACACACACACACACACACACACACACACACACACACACACACACACATCCATACTCGAGGGAGGACTCGAACCTCCTACGGCGAGAAACGGCGCGCTCCGCAGCAAGGCGCCTTAGAACGCTTGGCCACTCCATCGCACTATTCAGAAAGAGGCAAGTTACTCTGTAACCGTGAAAATTGACCTGAAGATGAGTGACTGACCCAAAACCGGTCATTTACGAAACAAACGTGATCTAAAGACTAACACTGAATTTAATTCGAAAGGCACTTTGTTATAGATATGCACAAAATAAATATCAAGTGCGTGCGTAGCTGTGAGGGTGATTAAAGGAAGCCGGCCGCGGTGGCCGAGGGGACTGAGGCGCTTCAGTCACGGTCTGCACGGCCACTGCGGTCGGGGGTTCGAATCCCCCCTCGGGCATGGATATTTGTGCCGTCCATAGTCTTAGCTAGTTCATAAGTAGTTTGTAAGAAATGTTCAAATGTTTGTAAAGCTTATGGGACTTAACTACGGGGTCATCAGTCCCTAAACTTACAAACTACTTATGAACTACTTACGAACTAGGACGGCACAAATATCCATGCCCGAAGGGGGATTCGAACCCCCGACCGTAGTGGCCGTGCAGACCGTGACTGAAGCGCCTCAGTCCCCTCGGCCACCGCGGCCGGATAGTTTGTAAGCTTAGGGACTGATGACCCCGTAGTTAAGTCCCATAAGTTCTACAAAGATTTGAACATTTGATTAAAGGAAATAGGTGCTTCCAGAGCTTTAGTTAAGAAATACACGGGACCTAAAGTCAGACATTGAAGTGTTTAATTCAAATCAGGATCGCGGAAACTCCTTAAAGACGCATATGTTTAGTTTTGGTAAGCCTTTCGAATTATATAGAGTATCCCACTCAACTTTTTCACCTAAAATATCTCTGTAACTACAGTAGATATTGAAAAAACTGTTTTCACGGTCATGAACGTACGGCAGGAGCTTACGAAAATACGTTCTGTGAGACAGTCTAAGATATAAACAAATATTATTTTCAACACAAACTTAAATTTTTTTTAATGGATACCCCATATTATTTCTAACGCAATCAATAACGAAAACTCACAAAATGAATGGCGTTAGCTGCACGGCAATAAGTCAGTTACATCCGGAGAAAGTGTGTATCGAAGTTGACGTTTGAAATACATGAAATACTTAAGCGAGACTCGGGATTACGTCACGGGACGCGCTAGCTGCGCGCTTCATGTATTTCAAACGTCAACTTCGATCCACATTTTCTCCGGTTGTAATTGACTTATTGCCGAGCAACTAACGCCATTCTCTTTTTAATTTTTCATATTATTGATTGTGTAAGAAATAATATCCATTTAAAAAAACCACATGTTTTTGTTTAAATTAATATTTGTTTACATCTTAGGCTGTCTCACGGTACTTACTTTGATAAGGCCCTGTCGTACGATCATGACCGTGAAAGTCGTTTTTCAATATCTATTGCAGTTCCAGAGATATTTTCGGCGAAAAAGTTGACTGGGACACGCTGTATAAGTTTCATTGTCTTCCATATATAAGGAATATTAAAAATCGATACTTCAGTTTTCATGTTAACGTATTAATATCGTGATTTACTGTCTGAAAGAGACACAGTAATATTTAATTTGATGTTGGTATGATTTCAAAGTGGCTTAACGATAGCCAGCTTGCTTGGAATGTACAGAGTAAGATTGTGCACTTTACAAAAACCAGGAAAGTAAATATATCATTTTCTACGTTTCCACGTAACACATGTTCGGAAGAACGAAACCGAATTTTGTAAACCGTTTCGTGCAGCCCTGTTTACTTAAGTGGTAGCTATTTCTCTTTACTTAAATATATTCATGCTCAATCTAATATCTATACTTATCTTTCACTGTAGAAAAAGTCACTCTGTCCATATTAGTAGAAAGCTTATGGGAGTTAACTACGGGGTCATCAGTCCCTAAACTTACAAACTACTTATGAATTATCTAATACTAAAGACGGCACAAATATCCGTGCCCGAAGGGGGATTCGAACCCCCGACCGTAGTGGCCGTGCAGACCGTGACTGAAGCGCCTCAGCCCCCTCGGCCATCGCGGCCGGAGCCCATGTAATCGGGTTGAGGGAGTCACAGCTGGAAACGGTAGACTCACACAAATCGCTAGGGGCAACAGTTTGTATGAATGTGAAGTGGAATGACCGCGAAGGCTCAGTTGTTTGTACATCATGTGGTAAGCTTCGATTACTCTGTAGGTTATTGGAAGACTTTATACAAAAAGCTTGTCCGCCGCAATTTGGGATATTGCACGAATTTGTGGCACCCATACTAAATAGCACTATCAGAGGGAAACCAAGAAGGCCGCGCGAATAGTCACAGGTTTTTCTGATTCAGAGAGGATCACGTAAAAGAGGGTTGGAAGATTGGAGTTATTCGTCGCGTCGACAGCCACGTAATTGGACACATTTTCGGATTACGAATAGATGAAGAAGTTAGCCAGAACTGCTCTTTTTGTAGGAACCATCCCGGTATTTGTCTGGAGTGATTCAGGGAAACCACGGAAAGCCGCGGTGGAGTAGCCGAGCGGTCTAAAGCGCCTCGCTGCGGAGCGCGCGGTTGCTCGCCGTGGAGGTTCGAGTCCTCCCTGGGGCGTGGGTGTGTGTGTGTTTGTCCGTAGGTTAGTTTACCTAGGTTTAAGTAGTTTGTAAGCTACGGACTGATGACCACGTAGTTTGGTCCGATAGATTTACAAACATTTTAACATTCGAATCCACGGAAAACCAACAGCAGGGGACCAGACGCTGATTTGAAGGAAGGAAGGAAGGAAGATTGAGACTTAACGTCCCTTCGACATCGTGGTCGTTAGAGACGGAGTACAAACTCGGATAGTTTCTGTCAGGGATGGAGAAGGCCGAGCCCTTTGAAAGGAACTATCCCGGAATTTACGTGGAGTGATTTTGGTAAAACATGGAAAGCTTATATCATGATGGCCTGAGGCGACTTTGAACCGACGTCCTCCCGAATGCGAGACCAGTGTGTCACCACTGCGTCGCTTAAGCTCAGTCGCTGTTTTGAAGCGTTAACCTCCTGTTCCCGCCGGAGGTTCCAGTCCTCCGTCGGGTGCATGTGCGTGTGTGTGTGTTGTCCTTAGCGTAAGTTAATTTAAGTAGTTTGTAATTCTAGGGACTGATGACTACAGCAGTTTGGCCCAATTTGTTTACAAACATTTGAACGTCCTCCGGAATGCAAGCCCCGTGTGTCAACAACTACTCCGCCTCGCTCGTTGTGACGGAAATGCCATAAACGTGAATTGGTAGAAACTTGAAGTCAGTAGCCAAAAATTGTGTAGAAGTCCCTATTTACAAAGTTTTGAGAACCAGAATTTAATGAAGAAATTACCGATATTGAGCTCGCTACGATTAACTTCCGTACCTGGCGTAACGACACGATTAGACTAATTTCAACATTCATAAATGCATATAAGCAGTGGTTTCTCAGAATATGTATACGGATATAAACATTCCTGATATGTAATGAATACTAATCTTTAAGCCTATCATACAACTTTCGTAATGGTTCTATTGTCTTTTCTGCGGTTCAATTTTCCCTACTAAGAAATTTTACCAAATTCCGTTTTTTGCCGTATTCCTTGTTTTTTTTTTTCCCCTGATTTATCTGTGTTTATTGCTAATTCTGTTTGTCCATTTCTTTTTCTTTCTTTCTTTTGCCAGTTCCGATACAGTTTTTGACGTTACATCATAGTTCCTTACATGAAAAAATAATTGTCATTTCTAAGATTGGCCGGCCGCGGTGGCCGAGGAGACTAAGGCGCTCCAGTCACGGTCTGCACGGCCACTACGGTCGGGGGTTCGAATCCCCCCTCGGGCATGGATATTTGTGCCGTCCTAGTTCGTAAGTAGTTCATAAGTAGTTTGTAAGTTTAGGGACTGATGACCCCGTAGTTAAGTCCCATAGACTATACACACATTTGAACATTTTTTTTCTAAGATTGTACACGAACCACAGCTTTGACGTTAAAATAAAGCAAAATACAATTTTAGTATTCACTACATAAAAATAAAAATATTTCCAAACTTATTTCCTAAAATTCATTAAAAAGTAGGAGAAACTAGCAAATTCACGATATTACCTATAAAACACAGTTGTTTCACCCAGATACCAACGTCTGTTTTCGCGTTATTAATCCCATTTTCGCGAGATTTAGGTGCCCCCACCCACAGGTCTGTGCGCGTTGCAGGCTGCAGCTTTCGTCTGGGTCACAGGGTATCAAACAACGGCCTGGTTTAAAGAGACACGTCATTCAACCGTCCAGGCGACATGTTCCCATTCATCTTTTGTTACTGTTAGTATTGCCAATGCAATCGCAACTGAACATGTCGTTGGGTCAAAACACCAGTGCCTTACGCAGGGATTGTACCCTGTCGACAGAAATATCACAAACTTGCTGAAAACCCTGCGTTGCTCGCTTACTTATTTATTCTCTCCTCTCGCAGTCCACCTCCCCTCCTCTCTCGCTCTCTCATCTCTCTGATCCACACCAGCTTCCCCCTCTTGGCCCATTTCTTCCGTTCCCATTCCTGCCTCCCGCCTCCATGGCTAATCTCCTCCCACCCCTACCCCATCTAGAAAAACTCATATATACAGGGTGTTTCACTAAGTGTGTTTGCCTCTGTAACTTATAAAATAATAGGTGATGGGAAATTTTAATACGGTAGGGCAACACAAGAAATGTTACACTTTCTGCGAAGCTATGAACATAGTTTATTGTATCATTTTCCAAAGAGTTACACCACAAAGATATAATTTTTTAAATGGAACAATAGTTTTTTCTATCGTGCATTGGATTCGTTGAAACCAGCTGCGTCCAAATCAATTTAAACTACATTCCTATCACCGTTAGTTTGGGAGCTACAACCCTTCAAAGTGTAGGGGGCGGAGGCTACGACAGCATAGCTGACTGGCAGGTGGTCATGAGCACAGACAAATATATATTACGCTGTGTCATGAGACAGTGGGCCGTGCCCTAGGGGATAGCCACTCGACCAGTCAGCTACGCTATCGCAGCCTCCGCCCCAGGAACTTTGAAGGGTTGTATAGATTTGTACGGAATGGAAAGACATTGGGGTTTTTCTCAAATTATCAGCCAAATCGATCCAGCCGCGCCGCGGTGGAGCAGCCGAGCGGTCTAAGGCACCTCGCCGTCGGAGGTTCGAGTCCTCCCTGGGGCATGTCTGTGTGTGTGTGTGTGTGTTGTCCTTAGATTAGTTTACCTAGGTTTACGTAGTTCGCAAGCTACGGACTGATGACCACGCAGTTTGGTCCGATAGATTTACAGACATTTGAAAATTTGATCCAGCCGCTCGCAAATTATAGCGTGGCCAATGGAAATAGAGATTCATTTTTTTTTTTCGTGCACTCGATCTTAAATCTTTCTGTTCTCGATCTGATTTCTCTTATTTTATTATGATATCATGTCTCCCTATTTTGGTTGGTGCTAACAATATATGTTCTCATTCTGAAGAGAAAGTTGCTGAAAGAAATTTCGCAAATAGATCTCGCCGCAATAAATTACGCCTTTCTGTTAATGATTTCCACCACAACTCGTGAATCATTTCCGTGACACTCTCTCCCCTATGTCGCGATAATACAAAACGAGCTGCCCTTCTCTGAATTTTCTCTAAATCATCCGTCAGTCCCACCTGGTGTGCATCGCACAATGCGCAGCAATATACCAAATCAGTTGAGATATCTAGATTCTTGAATATTGTCATCGGCAAAATGAACTAAATTCTTTTGACGTATTTCTGTCGATTCTACGGAATGGAGACAACATTACGGTAACCGATATAACGGTAACAACAGAAAGATGCTGCAGAGGGAGTGTGTAATGACTTGTGTTTACTCTACCAAACGGATTACACAAGCAGTTGGGTCAGATAGTGTATTGACCAGGTAGTGCAATGCAACAACAACGTGACTTACACGAAGCTGTGTCATGGAGAGCCATAAGAAGGTTGGAAGCAGGACGGACACAGAGGGAGGTGACTGCAGCTATTTCAGTGTCCGGAAGTGTAATTTCCAGGACTTGAACGCCATTTCAGAAAACAGGAACCGTTAGCAAAAGCAAGGCCAAGGTCCTCCACGGATAACATCAGATAGAGATGACCGTTATCTCCGGTTAAATGCCCGTCCAGACAGGAGGCTGAATGCAACTCAGCTGCAACACACCGTACAGGCAGCAACACAACGCACAATATCAACACGAACAGTCCGAAATCGCCTTCGGGAATGTGGCCTCTGCCGGCCGCGGTGGCCGAGGGGACTGCGGCGCGCCAATCACGGTCTGCACGGCCACTACGGTCGGGGGTTCGAATCCCCCCTCGGGCATGGATGTTTGTGCCGTCCTTAGTTTTAGCTAGTTCATAAGTAGTTTGTAAGTTTAGGGACACATGACCCCGTAGTTAAGTCCCATAAGCTATACGAACATTTGAATTTGAATGTCGCCTCTACACATGGACGCCTGTGGTGTGTGTCCCATTAAAACCACGACACCATTTAGCCCGCACAAACTGGGCGGAAGGTCATCAGGATTGGAGTCGTAATGAATGGCGCCGGGTTGTGTTCGCAGACGAATCAAGGTTTTGTATTTAGCCGGACAATGCGGAGAGAACGTGGAACTTGGAACTATGTTGCTTATTTACAGGAAACATACCCATCTCACAATGGTGGACGAATGGTGTGGACAGGAGTCAGGCTGTCGCTAAGAAAGGCGTTTTGACTGCTCTGAGGTATAGAGACGAGATCCTTCGCCGCGCGGGAGTAGCCGAGTGGTATGGGGCGCCACGTTGCGACGGCGCGGCCTCCCGCGTCGGAGGTTCGACTACTCCTCGGGCATGGATGTTTGTGTTGTCTGTAGTATAAGTTAGTCCATAAGCACACTTCTGGCCATTAAAATTGCTACACCACGAAGATGAAGTGCTACAGATGCGAAATTTGACCGACAGGAAGAAGATGCTGTAATATGCAAATGTTTTGCTAAACAGCAGTTGACCGGCGTCGCCTGGTGAAACGTTCTTGTGATGCCTCGTGTAAGGAGGAGAAATGCGTCCTATCACGTTTCCGACATTGATAAGGGTCGGATTGTAGCCTATCGCGATTGCGGTTTATCGTATCGCGACATTGCTGCTCGCGTTGATCGCGACCCAATGACTGTTAACAGAATATGGAATCGGTGGGCTCAGGACGGCAATACGGAACGCCGTGCTGGATCCCAACGGCCTCGTATCACTAGCAGTCGAGATGACAGGCATCTTATCCGCATGGCTGTAACGGATCGTGCAGCCACGTCTCGATCCCTGAGTCAACACATGGGGACGTTTGCAAGACAATAACCATGCGTCTTTGGCGACATCGCGGTGAACGCACATTGGAAGCGTGCATTCGTCATCGCCATACTGGCGTATCACCCGACGTGATGGTAAGGGGTGCCATTGGTTACACGTCTCGGTCACCTCTTGTTCGCATCGACGGCACTCTGCACAGTGGCCGCTACATTTCAGATGTGTTACGACCCGTGGCTCTACCCTTCATTCGATCCCTGCGAAACCCTACATTTCAGCAGGTTAATGCATGACCGCATATTGCAGGTCTTGTACGGGCCTTTCTGGATACGGAAAATGTTCGACTGCTGCCCTGGCTAGCACATTCTCCAGATCTCTCACCAATTGAAAACGTCTGGTCAATGGTGGCCGAGCAACTGGCACGAAACAGTACGCCAGTCACTACTCTTGATGAACTGTGGTATCGTGTTGAAGCTGCATGGGCATCTGTACCTGTACACGCCATCCAAGCTCTGTTTGACTCAATGCCCAGGCGTATCTAGGTCATTATTACGGTCAGAGGTGGTTGTTCTGGGTACTGATTTCTCAGGATCTATGCACCCAAATTCCGTGAAAATGTAATCACATATCAGTTCTAGTAGAATATATTTGTCCAATGAATACCCGTTTATCATCTGCACTTCTTGGTGTAACAATTTTAATGGCCAATAGTGTAGTTTGTACGTTTAGGGACTGATGCCCCCGCAGTTAAGTCCCATAAGCTTTACAAACATTTGACTTAGATCCTTCGACCTTTTGTGGTGCCCTACGCTGGCGACATAGGAGATGGGTTCCTTCTGGTGGACGATAACGCTCGTCCCCAGAGGGCTGCACTGGTGGACAACATGCTCGAAGCTGAGAGAATTGAAGCAATGGAATGACCAGCTTGTTCACACGACGTAAACCCAATTGAGCATGTCTTGGATTCATTTGGCTATTGCAGCACTGCAGCCAGACAAGCACCTCCTACGACGGTTGCAAAGCCGGATATTTCAGTCCTGGAAGAATGGCCAAATATCCCTCACGAGCTGATTGGTGACGTACTGTCCATGCCAAGAAGGTGTGCAACTGTGTGATCACACACCATATTAGAGGGTACAGAGACAAGTAAAGAGCTGAGACAGCAAAATAACTCACAAATTACAGTTGTAACCAATATCTGAGTAAAATACGTTACCGTATGTGTATTGTGTACGATATCTTACCACCGTGGTTGAATGACCTAGCGCTCTAAGGGTGTGGGTGTGTGTGTTGTCCTCATGTTAGTTGAAGTTAGTTTAAGTAATTTGTAAGGCTAGTGACTGATAACCATAGTAGCTAAGTCCCATAGATTTACAAACATCTGAACATTTTGATATCTGTTCAAAATGTTCAAATGTTTGTAAATCTATCGGACCAAACTGCGTGGTCATCAGTCAGTAGCTTACAAATTACTTAAACCTAAGTAAACTAACCTAAGGACAAACACACACACACACACCCATGCTCCAGGGAGGACTCGAACCTCCACGGCGAGCAACCGCGTGCTCCGCAGGGAGACGCTTTAGACCGCTCGGCTACTCCACCGCGGCGATACCGACTGTAGTACTGGGAGGGTCAATGATGGGGACTTGGCTTTCAGGTGAATCACACGGGTACTTTCCAAAAACTTAAACGACGCTTTGATGAACAAGAATCCCCTTCTGTTCCATTCAATTTTGTTTCAGTTGTTGTTAGTTTGTTTATCTTGTTGTAGGTCGCAACACTACATGATTGAAAATAATAACGTATAGCTTGAATCGTTTCTCATTCACCTGGGTTTGCCTCGCCAAGGTAACAGTTCTCTGGAACACAGTGTGTGTGAATGAGCAGAACAGCGTCTTATTAAGAAAACAAACTCGTTTCCCTTCTTGGGTTAATTTAATTCTCGTTTACGGTATGTGACCCATAAATTTAGGTGGGAAGTAATGTTGCTGTTGTGGTCTTCAGTCTGCAGACTGGTTTGATGAAGCTCTATATGCTACGCTATCCTGTGCAAGCTTCTTCATTTGAAAATAATTCGGCAACCTACATCCTTTTGAATCTGCTTACTGTATTCGTCCCTCGGTCTCCCTCTACGATTTTTACCCCACACACTTCCCTCTAGTGCTAACTTGACGATTCCTTGATGTCTCAGAATGTGTCCAACCAGTCAAGATATGCCAGAAGCTCATTTTCTCCCCAATTCGGTTAAGCACCTCCTCATTAGTTACATCATCTACCCATCTAATCTTCATCATTCGTCTGTAGCACCACATTTCAAAAGCTTCTATCATCTTCTTGTCTGAACTCCTTATCGCCCACGTTTCACTCCCATACAATGCTGCACTCCAGACAAATGCTTTCAAAAAGGACTTCCTGACATTTAAATTAATATTGACTGGCAACAAATTTCGTTTCTTCAGAAACACTTTTCTGCTCATAGCCATTCTGCATTTTATATCTTCTTTGCTTCTGCCATAAGAAGTTATCTTGCTACCCAAATAACAAACCTCATCTACTACTTTTTTGCCTCATTATCTAACCTAACTCCTTCAGCATTGCGTGACTTTCTGATGCTACATTCCATTATCCTTGTCTTACTCTCATCAAGGAATTGTGAATTTAGCGTTGGAGGGAAGTGTGTGGGGGTAAAAACCGCAGAGGAAGACCAAGAGATGGATACAGTAAGCAGATTCAGACATGTAGGTTGCCGTTCTTATGTATAGTTGAAGAGGCTTTCTCAGGATAGGGTATTGTGGAGAGCAGCATCAAACCAGTCTCCGGACTGAAGACAACAACAACAACAACTCTTATTGATATTCATCTAATACCCTCTTTTCATGACACTGCCCATTCCATTCAATTGCTATTCCATATTCTTTGCGGTCTCTGACAGAACTACTATGTCATCGGAAAACCGCAAAGTTTTTATTTCTTCCCTCTGAACTTTAATTCCCTCTCCAAATTTCTCCTTGCATTCCTTCACTGCTTGGTCAATGTACTGATTGAACAACATTGGGAAAAGGCTATAAACTTGTCTTACTCCTTTCCTAACCTCTGCGTCCCTTTCATGTCCTTTGACTCTAATAACCGCTGTTTGATTTTTGTATAAGTTGAACATAACTCTTCGCTCCCTATATTTTACCTCTGTTACCTTCAGAATATAAAAAAGTTTATTCCAGTCGACATTGTCAAAAGCTTTCTACAGATCTACAAATGCTAAAACGTAGGTTTGCCTTTCCTTAGACTATCTTCTAAGATAAGTCGTAATGTGACTATTGCCTTCCGTGTTCCTACATTTCTCCTAAATCCAAACTGATCTTCCCCAAGGTTGTATTTCACAAGTTTTTCCATTCCTCTGTAAATAATTCGTGTTAGTATTTTGCAACAATGACTTATTAAACTGATAGTTCTGTAATTTTCACATTTGTCTGCGCTTGCTTTCATTGGAATTAGAATTACGATATTCTTCTTGAAGTCGGAGGTGTATTTCCTCTGTCTCGTACATCTTGCATACGAGGTGGAACAATTTTTTCATGACTGGTTCTCCTAACGATATCAGCAGTTCAGATGGAATATCATCTATTCCTGCCGGCCGCGGTGGCCGAGGGGACTGAGGCGCTCCAGTCACGGTCTGCACGGCCACTCGCCCTCTGACCGAGCACTATGAGCCACCGCGCCCGGCAAAGTTGGCAGACGTGTCTAAGCTCTACCCCACACAACTGGATAAAAGAAACTTCCTCTCCTGGTAAACGACAGTGGCGGGGATAAACAACGCAACCAAAGCACATTTGACGCGAGTGACTGCCTGATAAACACTGACTGTACGATGTGTGCCCGCCTCGCCTGTGTGAAAATCGGCCGGCAACCACATCGCTGACGTCAGTGATCACAGATTGTGGCGACTGTCATCCTGATTTCTGAGTGTGTTACACACGGCGCATGTGCATGAACAGAGCTGTAACCGCGGCCAGCTAACGTCCAAGTTAACTTATTTCGTCTGACATCACCCCTGTCGCAGAAACTGAATCTGTGTTTGCGCGTCTTCTTAATGTTTATTTTGTTGTCTGCTTTGTTTGCGCAAAGGTTGCGTCAGGTCCTGGTATCTTTCCTACTAGCGTTTTCCTACAATACCTGAAAGCAAAATATGTTTGAATTTCACAGAGATAAAGCCTACGGTATGCACAAATAACAATACAAATAAGTTGTACTCTTGTCTTTGACCTTTGTATGCAACGCTTTTGACACGAATAAATAAAAATAAATAAAACGACTTGTTTAATAAAAATTATTTCAGAATTATTAGACGAGGAAAATAATTTTCGATGTTTTTGGCACTTAGCAAAAAAAACAAAAAAAACAAGATATAAGGCATAAAATAAAACGCGGTATTTACTGATTTTTAGATATTGTTATTTGAGTTTGCAAAAATTAATTTTCTCCCGCAACGTTGGCGTCAGCACTAAATTATTGTGAGGGCGTTGAACTTAACAGATAGTGCACAGATCACAACGGCGTCTAAAAGAGATTTCGATGAAAGATGAAAATACTAGGACTTTACACCACTTATCAAGCATTCTGAGTGCCTCGTATCATATAAGTCAACGTTAAATCTCCTAAAGCGTGCCAATTTAACAAATGAAATGCACTTCCTTATTTTGGATTAACGAGTGTAAATTAACATTTAAATTTATCGACAGCATGTGTATAGTTATTATGAATTCTGCCATGAACACCGTGGTAACTATTTGTAATTGAATAGGTTTTCATGCCTAAATCTTCTTAATTGTTATTGACAATGTAAATAAATAGCCTGTTACATACATTTGCACTATTACCGGCAAGTCCTTCAGCCGCTAGGAATTTTTTACTGTTCTTGAAATTCCACAGCTTCTTTTCATAGCTAAAGTGCAGCAGTAAACGAGATACTATACAAAATTCGCCAACGTATGTTTGCCACTTGTGACTGACTCCCTGTATGAATCCCCCTCCTGCTTCGTCATATCTCTGCACACGAAGGTTACTTATAAGTAGCTGATGTACAAGAGGAACATCACATATGGGTGCAAAATATTCAAACGTTTGTAAATGTAACGGACTTAACTGCTGCGGTTATCAGTTCCTAGGCTTACAAACTATTTATTTAACTGATGCTAATAACAACACACACACCCGTGCTCGTGGGAGGACTCGAACCTCCAGATGTGTGCACCTATTTCTGATCCACATATACAATGACTGCATCTTAAAAGAACAAAAAATATACTTTACATCACTTCAAACATCCCTTTTGCCATAATAAATCCCTGAATATCTCCACTGAAATCTGAGCAACAAAAATGGCTTTAGATTCAATGAAGAGCATTATGAGTAGTCTTAAATATCAGACAAGGATTGTCAGTTAGAGGATACACAAACTTCGGAGGAAAATTAATGGAATTGTTGAATCTCAGCAGTAAACGCTATCTTTGGAACTGTGACTTCAAAGAGTACAAAATTATACCTGCCCAAAGATAAAAAATGAATCTACTGAAATCCTTGGTAAAGAAATTGTCAACAGCATAGTTGAAAATATGGATGAATTCTTCGATTTATTAAATCTGCATCTGGCCACCTCTCCTAACAACTTACAGCAAAACCAAGCAAATTTGTACTTATCCACCCCATTCTTTCATCACTCGTAGTTATACCAACACGGATCATTATATGTTGTAATACTGTGTTTTAAGTGAAAAATTTAAACGAGTGTGATATACTAGCACGTTATTAAATCCTGCGAACGATTAACACATTTTACAACACGATTAACACGTTTGCACAGTAGCTTTTGCAATGTGTGATCTGTAAGCTTGGTTACATTCGTGCCGGCCGCAGTGGCCGAGCGGTCTGCGGCGCGCCAGTCACAGTCTGCACGGGCGCTACGGTCGGGGGTTCGAATCCCCCCTCGGTCATGGATGTTAGTATAAGGTATTTCATCAGTAGTTTGTAAGTTTAGGGACTGATGACCGCGCAGTTAAGTACCTTAAGCTTAACAAACATTTGGTACATTCGTACGACGGTGTCATTTCATTGCCAGCTAATATAACGAATTTGAAATTGGTTTTCTAAAACTATTGAGGATGGGGTAAGTCCTCCCAGTCCCCCCTCCCCCCTTCCAAACTTCACAGGCCTCATATAAGTGCTTCAACGAAACTTCAAGAAATAGTACTCCTGGAAAGAAGGGTATTGTGGAGACATAGATTAGCCGCAGACTAGGAGATGTTTCTAGAATGAAATATTCAGTCTGCAGCTGAGTGTGTGCTGATATGAAACTTCCTGACTGATGCCGTGGCGGATTAGCCGTGCACACTGGAGCGCCGTGTTGAGGTGCGCGCTGCCGTTCGCCGTCGGGGGTTCGAGGCCCCCCGTAGGGCTTGGGTGTTTGTGTTGTCCTTATGTTAGTTTACCTTAGTTTAAGTATTTTGTAAGCTACGGACTAATAACCAAGATTTACAAACATTTGAACATTTGCCTGACTGCTGAAAACTGTGTGCCAGACCGGAATTCGAACCGAGGACTTTCGCCTTTCGAGAATAAAGCTCTACCGACTTTTTTCTTTTGTTTTATTTATTTGACTGAGCTACATGTTAACGCCTCATAGTCCTTCCTCACAGTTTTCGTTCCGCCAGTACCTTGTCTCCAACGTTTCCTTAGGCTGTGGTTTAGCCATGTCTCCACGGTATCCTTTCTTCTGGGAGTGCCAGACTTTGCAGGAGAACTTCTGCGAAGTTTGGAAGGCAGGAACTAAAGCAGCGAGGACGGGCGGAAAGACATGCACAGGTAGCTCAGTCAGTTTGTTGGCGCAGTAGCTCAGCACCTTTGGTCAGGGAGCAAACTGTCCTCTGTAGTAAAAAGAATCTGAGCCAAAAATGGAATAAACCACTCCACAATCGCGAAGCAACGATTTATCCGAAAAAAGTCGGCAGAGCGCTTACCTGCGAAAGACAAAGGAACTGCGTTCGAATCCCGGTCTGACACACAGTTTGAATCTGTCAGGAAGTTTCGCGAAAAGAGATAATTAGAAAATCATTTAGAAGGAGTCCGAAAAATGGAAAACTTTGTTCAACTGAAAGAATGCCTGCAGAACATTCAAACAAAATCCCAAGCTCATTTAACTGTACAGTTTCGATTGAAGAAATTGATGGGTTGGAGGGAGTATTGCGGGAAAGTCTTGTGCAATTATTAATAATACTGCATTAAAAATGCTTGGATTGACATAGCAAGAGAGAGAGAGAGAGAGAGAGAGAGAGAGAGAGAGAGAGAGAGAGAGAGAGAGAGAGAGAGAGAGAGCAGATATTTCTGCGATGTCACATATTCATAAGTTTTCTAATGGTCCATTAATGTATGTATGTATAAATGACGATCATGCACTCAGGTACTGTATAATCGTACAATTTACATTTATGAAAATAGTGACTGGGTTCTACGACTAATTCATAAATCGACTATCTAAATAACTTCGTATTGCAACAACACGCACCAACCATTTATATTTCACGGAAAGGTATTCACGTTCTCGGTACTGCTATAATCACACATATATTTGGGCTTAAGCTGCATTTTGGGGTTTAATGCTTGTGCTTCTTATTTATCTCTCTTGCTTGAACATATGCAGTACTTATATCATTTATGCTGTGTTCCAATTCAGCATCTTTTTGACATTTGAAATGACTTGCGCACACTGCAGCAGTTTTTCATAGCTGTTTCTGAGTTATGAGATACCAGAGAAAGCATTTTTTTCCATTTAGCAACCTTCAGTTTTAATAATTGATGACATGACAATGAGAGTTGCAGCGTGCTAGTGAAGATATTTTGAGTTAACAAATACTGACGGTTCAGCACACACAAGCACCGTTCGGCAGCCTCATTTTAGATACCAGATACACAGATGAGCCGAAACATTAAGACCACCTGATAAGCAGCGAGTTGGTCCACCTTTGGAATGAAACGCAGCATCGATTTACTTGCCATGGGTTCTTTGCGTGGTCTGTAGATTTTGGAGGTAGGCGTATGATGAACCATATATCCGCGCACAGGTCACGCAGTTCCGGTCTGGTGGTTTGTAGGCGCTGAGCTGACACTCGCTGGCGTGCTAAATCGGATTCACACCAGGCCACTTTCGTGAGGATGGCATCAACGTGAGTTCACTATCATGCTCCTCATACCACAATTTCACGATTATGGCCCTCAGGCACGGACAGGATTCTTGCTGCAATATTTCGTCACTGTCGTGAAAGATATCATCCGTAAGCTGATGTAGACGTTTCGCAATATCGTTGACACAGTCCACAAATGCCATGGTGCCTCGGAGTAATACCACAGGTCAAAAGGAAGTCCAGATTAACGCCAGATGGCGACGTCTGCGGTTTGGTGCAGCTTTCGAGCGTATTCGGATACGATCATCCGACTGGTGTGACGTGAACCGTAATTGATATGTGCAGTGATGTAACAAAAGTCATGGAGTAGTGCTAGCCTCGCGAGAGAGGCCGGCCGCTCTAAGGCGCCTTGCTGCGGAGTGCACGGCTGCTCCCCGTCGGAGGTTCGAGTCCTTCCTCGGGCACTTGTGTGTGTTGTCCTTAGCATAATTTCAGTAGTTTGTAAGTCTAGGGATTGGTGACCACTACAGTTTGATCCCATAGCTTTACAAAAATTTTAACATTTTGATTTGGTAAGCGATATGCTCAGATACAGATGGCAGTGGTATCACATAGTCATCTACATCAACACACTCTGCAAGTCACATTGAAGTGCATGGCAGAGGGTTCATCGAACAACTTGTATGACATTTCTCTACAGTTACACTCTCTCAAATGTTTGTATAGCTTATGGGACTTAACTACGGGGTCATCAGTTCGTTACACTCTCTAATAGCTCGTAAGGAAAAAGGATCACCCAAATCTTTCTGTTTTCTCTTATTTTATTATGATGATCACGTCTCCCTATGTATCTAACCAATTATCGCACCAGTTGTCAGTTATATGAAATTGTCAGAACGATATCCCATTCTCAAGCCCTACAATAAACAAGGAAAGAATGTAAAATACGACTGAAAAATTACGATGCAAACACGCGAAACAACTATCCTTTCTAGGATAACTTACCTAAATATTAAAATGAAACAGTCATTAGACAACGTGCACCTTAAAATGTAAGCAGCATCGGAGCATTGGCATGCAATAATCTGACATGCTGTCGGTCACTATGAACTGCCGGCTAGCTGCACTGTTGTTTCAGCGATAATCTATGAGCAGCTAAAGTCAAAGAGGACTGACGCCGTGACTCCCACAGAAGGGGCCAAGTGTGTTCCAATAAAATTATTTCGGAATACAGTTCCGTCAAAGGGCATTTCTCGGCCTATTTTAATAATGTCCTCCTGGAGAAATAGCAAAATTTATATGGCATTATAGATCTCCAGCTATGCAATCATGCTTCAGAACTTTTAGCGCCTGCTGAAATAATTTTATTGGAACACACTTGGCCCCTTCCGAGGGAGTCACGGCGTCAGTCATCCTTGACTTGTAGCTGCTCATAGATTATCGCTGAAACAACAGTGCAGCTAGCCGGCAGTTCATAGTGCTTCTTCAAATCGACATCATGTCAGATTATTGCATGACAAGGCACCGATGCTGCATACCTTTTTAGGGTGACGTTGCCTCATGACTCATTAATTTTAATTTTTAGGTAAGTTATCCTAGAAAGGATAATTGTTTCGTCTGTTCGCATCTTAATTTTTAAGTCGTATTTTAGTTCTTTCTCTGTTTCTTGTAGGATTTGAGAATGGGATAATGTTGGTCCCGAAACATGTCGTTTGACAGTTTTATATACCTGACAACTGGTGCGAGAATCGGCTAGATACATCGTTCAGTTGTGTGATGACGTCAAAAAATCTCCCTATGTGGGTAGGAGCTAATAAGGGAAGAGAAAGTTAGTGAAAGAAATTTCGCAAACAGATCTCGTCGCAACGAGTAACGCCTTTCTTTTAATAATTTCCACCCCAACTCGTGCATCATTTCCGTGACACTCTCTTCCCTATTTCGCGATAATACAAAACGAGATGCCCTTCTCTGAACTTTCTCTACATTGTCCGTCAGTCCCACCTGGTGTGGATTCCACAATGTGCAGCAATACTCCAAAATAGGACGCACAAGTGTAGTGTAGGCAGTTTCTTTACTAAAACTGTTGCAAGGTATAAGAGGGCGGTGCTGTGGCATAGCTCTCATCCGTACTCCGATGATTCATGTGAGAAGCTTCACCGACGTGATTGTGGCGGCACGACGGAAATTAACTGACTCTGAATGCATAATAATAGTTGGAACTAGAAGCATGGGATACTTCACTGTGAAAATCGTTAGGTGATTCAGTATCCAGAGATCCACAGCGTCGAGAGTGTGGCGAGAACAGCAAATTTTAGGCAATACCTCTCTCCAAGGTCGCGTCGTTCAAATATCTAGGCGTAACATTGCAGAGCAATACGAAATGGAACGAACATGTAAGGACAGTTGAGAGTAAGGCGGACAGCCGACTTCGGTTTATTGGGAGAATTTTGGGAAGATGTACCTCATCGGTAAAGGAGACCGCATATAAAACGCTTGTACGACCACGTCTTGAGTATTGCTCTAATTTTAATATATTTGAAATGGAGTAAATTCCTATCAAACTGGACTCAAATTTTACATACATCGTATGGCCTGGGAAAGCTTTGGCTTCATGACAGGGCAACAGTAGTCTGCTGATAATGTAAGGCGATATCTCGAAGCTCATGATTCCTCACAAAGCTCCGTCACTTTGGTCACAGACGGGCTAATCGATACCAATGCACCGTTTTGTCATCCTCAGCCAATGGCTTCGTTCGGATGCTGGTGGGGAGGGGCAAAGGATCAGCACTCCCATCTGTCGGCCAGTGTGTGCTTTACAGACCTTGCAGCCGATATGTCTTATTCGAGTGACTCCTCAAGTAGCATTGGGATGCTGAATGGACCACGGTCCAGAGTCTCGATAGTGCTAGGAATGCTACTGGAGGGTGCGAACCGTCTGTGGGACGTAGACACCACGGAAAACAGACGCAAAGTGCGTGGACCGACGACAAAACACTGCACGTCGGATACCACCAGAAACGACCTCAGTGGGTGGGGAACGCATAGGAAGCGCCAGACGCCGCCTAAGCATAAATAAGGTACACGGTCGGCTTGTCGAGCATGCAAGCTGCCTTGGAGGTGGGAGGGCCACCACTAATAAGGAGTTAGTGAGCGTATATCGAGATCTTCAGCTGCTAAGGGAGAAGCTCAAGAAAAAGTAGCCAGCCACCACGGACGCCAGCACACAAACAGAACTGTGCAAATGCAGCAAGCTATGGGGGAGCACGGTGGTCCCCATGAATACTGCGGAAACATAGGAAGCCTTGGGCGCGATGACCCAGGGCACAGAGTAACATATACAGAGGAGCAGCCCCCCCTAAACCACTGTCCTACGCTCCCCTCGTAGTTGCGTAAGATGCTAGCAGGTGTCAGGCCGTTCCCTGGCTTAGGATGCCTCTCGCACGTCGGAGTGTAGCGTGGAGGGGAGGGTGAGGGGAGAGCTCGTGCCGCCTGCCACGAGGCCACGGCTGTGTCCGGCTTGCTGGAATTTGAGGGGAGGTGGTGGTGGGGGCAGCCACTACCTGCCGCCTGCTATGGCATTTAAAGGGCTGCTTCTGACCTCAGCGCCATCATGGCACATCTTACGGAACTGCTGGAAACCCTCCCTCCCCGCACCCCTGAGCGTAGGACCGGGCCCTTATGGAGGTTTCCCGGCTGTATATATTTGTCTGTGCCCAGGGAGAGGAAGACGACGGCGAGGCTGCTCCAGCGCCCCCCTCCCCAGGGAGGCCAGTGAACGTGCAGCAGGCTACTCGAGACGTTAACCGACCCCAGACGGCGGTGACAAAACCGCCGCCATAAAAAAGAGCGGGTCTAGATGCCGCCGCTGAGCCCATTTCTTCCTCTCTCTAGGATGGATATCGTTGGGCCGGCAATAGAGATGATTCCGGCATCTATCAAAGACGCCATATCTCCTCATTACTAATACTCACTACCCATTTAATCCTTCTGTCATTCCTAAACCGCAACCTCTCCTTAAATGGAATCCTTCCACTTCCGAGAAGCTGGTACTGTTCCTCAAAACTTCGCCCCCATCAATGCGGTGACTACCATCAACGAAATAGCAGTTTTCACTCCTCGCGAATGAGAACTGTTCGTCGAAGACACTGGAGAAATCCTCCGAGAGTTCGACACACAAGACATCGCCACAGACGAAGAGGTCGAAGAGCAGCCGCTCGAGAAAACCACTAAGAGGAGGAACAAAAAGATGAAATATTTTGCTTCTTCTAAACGCTAGCTTTTTTCTCTCATATACCACAGAGGCCCATTGAATAAAGGTGGCCACATGGTTAGCTGTTACTGCCTGAATTGCTCACAATTCGAGTCGAGAGAAGCTCGAAAGAAAGAAGAGACGAGCTTTCCGAGCAGTCTAAGGGCGCACCTGATGATGACGCAGAGTTACGACGTAGAAATACCGTGTTGGGAAGACGCAGACCACCGGAAGTACAGCCATTTCTACGACAAAGTAAAACATTAAGTCTTATTGAATCCATCATTGCTGGTGGAAACGGGACAGCGGCTGGTCAAGAGTATGAACGAAGTGAGATACCAACAGCCGTATGTACAACAAAATATTTATTTTATCACAACCAGTTTCGGCATTCCACTATGCCATCTTCAGGTCTCTATATCGGAGCATAATATCCATTAAGTAGGGATATCAAAAGTTGTTGGTTCCCACTATGAGACAGAAATCCGCGAATCCAGTTTTGATATCCCTACTTAATAGATATTATGCTCTGATGTAGGGACCTGAAGATGGCATAGTGGAATGCCGAAACTGGTTGTGATAAAATAAATATTTTGTTGTACATACGGCTGCTGGTATCTCACTTCCTTCATAAAGTAAAACATGTCCTCGAAATATAATTTTATGACTTGCCGGCCGCGGTGGCTGAGCTGTCTGCAGCGCGCCAGTCACGGTTTGCACGGCAACTACGGTCGGGGGTTCGATTCCCGCCTTGGGCATGGATATTTGTTCCGACTTTAGTATTAGCTAGTTCATAAGTAGTTTGTAAGCTTAGGGACTGATGACCCCGTAGTTAAGTCCCATAAGCTGTACAAACATTTGAACATTGATTTTTTTATGACTTATGTTAAAGGACAAACTAAAGAAAAGCAAACCTACGTTTATAGAATTAATAGATTTATGGGTTGACTTTGGCAATGATGAAATTTTACAGGTTGGAAGTATCAAATACATTAATTATAGCTTATGTGAAACTTGTACAGAAACCCGCCAGTACACATAAAGATCGAAGGCTATGTGAGGAACGCAGTACTAGAAGATTAGAAAAAGAGAAACTTCCTGGCAGATTAAAATTGTTTGCCGGAATCGGGACTCGAACTTAGGACCTTAGCCTTTCGCGGTCAAGCGCTCTACCGACTGAGCTATCCCGACACGACTCACGATCCCGCCTCACAACTTCACTTCCGCCAATACCTCGCCTACTACTTTCCAAACTTCGCAGAAGCTCTCCTGCGAACCTTGAAAGACTAGCACTCTGCCAGGAAGTTTCATATCAGCGCACACTCCGCTGCAGAGTGAAAGTTTCATTCTAGAAAAAGAGAAGTTTTTATCCTAGCGCAGACATTATTCATTGTGTACATTCAGCCAGCAGCAATGGAAATCAAGAAGAAATCTGGAAAGGCAATTAAAAGGACAGGAATAATAAATAAAAAACTTTGAGTTTGGCAACGACATTTAGGTTTTTTTCAGAGATTCCAAATCACTAGCAGGAACAATTGAACTAAATGGGCGGTGTCTTGAAGAGAGGCTATAAGAGGAACATCAACATAACACAAGGGTTTCGTCAAATTATATGAGGCGACCCTGCAGGAATTAAATGAAGAATTGACGCACTTTGCTACTTGGGCAGCAAAATAACTGATCACGGTCGAAGTAGAGAACACAAAAAACGCAGTTTAAATATGGTAATGAGAGCGTCCCAACAAAAGATAAGACTTTTGAAATCGAACATGAATATGTTAGAATATATTTCCTAAAATTATTTGCCTCGATTATTGTCTAGCGTGGAAGTGAACCTTGGGCGACATTGCAAACAAATCGAGAATATAAGCTTGATATACTGTATATGTGATGTCTGACATGTCTGAAGGATTAGAAAATTTCTGATCCTACAACCACTGTTGAACGAGACACAAAGGAATTTAAAATATTAGTTGGCAGTGGGTAATGAATTACATCACTGGGGAAAGTTGAAAATTTCTGCCAGGCCGGGATTAGAAGCCGCGTCTCTTGCTTATAAGGCAGTGTCTCTGCCCAGTACGCCATTCGGAGACAGTGGTTACCACAAATGCACGGACTACCCTAGCAAGCCTCCCGCCAGAAACAAATTTCCAACTTGTCCACACACTACTGATGTATTTCCCATCTCCATTATTCTTATGCCTCGCGGCATATCGCCAATTCACATAAGAGTTGAAGCTTTGTGCGCATCTGTGCTGAAGGCCGTGATTATATGAAACACGTATCAACAAACTAGCACTCGTAAACGATCTATATATAGCGCAAAGTCTTAGCGCAACTGATTAGTAAGCGGTAGGTCCTCATTTCGAATGCCGGGCCGGCGCAAATATTCGTATGTCAATGTTGTATCATTACAACTACTAGTAGAAGCTGAGTCTAAAACATAAAACATTAAAAAACAGTTAAGAATAACTAGAGAAATTAACGACATTACGCCTGCAGAATTACAATCTGTTCTTTGTAACTAAATCACAGGAAGACAGCGATGTCTGATTGCCAATGGCCATCACTTCCAGCATCTCTTATATACAGCTAACGACATGTTCTTAACCCTTTAATGCATGACTTTTTATTTTATGCTTTAAAAAATACTACGATTAATGTATAGTGCGTATATACTGAGAAAAAATATTGAAAAATATTCCTTAAATTTATTATGCTCTACTAGCAACAGAAAGTTCATAGTTGATTAACTATATAGTACTTCCAAGATGTACCCGACGTAGTAAATATCACTATTATGCCTCTGTTATTTCCAGAAAGTGACTCATAATGCAACAGTAGTATGTGATTGACTACTTTTACATGGCAAAAGAGGAATACTAATGTAAACAAACGCACATGTTAGGAGTAACTTAATGCAGTTAACTTTCGGAATGATTCCGTAGCACTCTGATATTTATAATTTCTAGGACGAGCTACTAGCATATGTAACACTATGTATACAAGCAGCTACAAAAGAATTTGTGGTAAAATTTGATCAGTTTGAAAGATAATGGGAAAAATAAGGTATGCAGCTGATCAGCTACTCGATGAATTAAAGGGTTAACGTTAGTATAATCCATTCTTTTTTAGTTATTGCATTGTTAGTGTTAAAGTGTTACTTGACTCTCAGGAGAGCCGGCGGCGGTGGCCGAGCGGTCTGCGGCGCGCCAGTCACGTTCTGCACGGCCACTACGGTCGGGGGTTCGAATCCCCCCTCGGGCATGGATATTTGTGCCATCCTTAGTATTAGCTAGTTTATAAGTAACTAGCTTAAACCCGCGGCTCCGCTCGCGTGTTGGTTGATTATGATAGATCATTCGCGAAACGTAAAATCGATTTTTATTAAGAGATGTATTAAAAGAAATATCTTTTTACTGCTTTATTTATTTGTTGTTATATTTCCTTATTCGTATGATTATCCTTACAGAGAAAGAGCTGAAGACATTGTAGCACGCATAGACCAAAGATATGGTCTGTGATACCACGTTTCGCTGTATGTAACCTCCTTGATATAGGGTCGCAAACGTCATCGCTGGCCTTTTTTATAATTTGACGACTTTCAACCACCATATCTTCCACCCCCTTATAGCTATCGGCATGGAACTGCTATGGTGTACAACGGGAGACTTCGGACAACAATTACACACAGACCATACGTTTGCGTTCTGTAGTTTTCGCTGCAGAGCGAAATCTTAACACACACGCACACACACGTAGAATTTTATATAAACCGATACCTTTCCATCCCAATATACTCCACCCTTAATTATCAACCCTCAAGCAACAATGCAACAAATAAAACCATTTTCAAGGAGTAAATGTAATTTTCAAAGAGTAATTATTGTTCCGCATTTCGCGTTACAGTCTTCAAATTACTAAATATCTAAAACGTTCCTCAGGTATAAATTAGTAACTGTACAAATATTTAAGTCTCTGCGTCTTGTCGTTCGGACTTGATAAGCGTACACCGAACAGACATTCACATGAATATATATATATAGATAAATAGCTATCCGATCGCCATAATACCGTGCCTAAAGCCTTCCCCGGGTAGACATTAGTGACTGTACAAATTTTTAGCTCTTTATATCTTGCGGTTCAGACGTGATAAACGTACACCAAACAAACATTCACATTTATAGATATAGATTTGTAAGTGTAGGGACTGATGATCCCGTAGTTAAGTCCTATAAGCTCTACAAACATTTGAACATTTATTTATTAATTTTACTCTTACGAGTGAGACGTATCGGTCGTATGAGAAGAAAACACTATACTTTCCACTGCGAATGAAGCACTCTCGTGTTTCCACAAAGACGCGGCCTGCACAAAATAACAGTAACTGCGCTTGCGTAGAGATGTTGGTGTAAGCAGACAAGCGACACTACGTGAAACAACCACAAAATTCAATGTGGGACGTACTGCAAACGTATTCGTGCAGCCGCGGCGGATTAGCCGCGCGTACTGGAGCGCCGTGTTGCGGTGCGCGCGGCCGTCCGTCGTCGGGGGTTCGAATCCCCCCTCGGGCATGGATGTGTGTGTTGTCCTTAAGTTAGTTTAAGTAGTTTGTAAGTCTAGGGACTGATGACCAACGTAGTTTGGTCCCATAAGAATTACAAACATTTGAACATTTTTTTGTACTCGTGCATCGCAAATGGCGTTAATGGGCTAAGGCAGCAACGACCGTGTCGAGTGCCTTCCGTACACTGCGGGCTGCACGCGTCCTGGGCTCGCGATCGTATCAGTTGCACCCTAGATGACCAGAAAAACCTTGCACGGTCACACGAGACTAGATTTCAGTCGATAGGAGCTGAGGGTAGGGTGCAGACCCCACGTAGACGCGGACCCGATTCGTCACCGAGGCACCGGAGAGGAGCTGCAGGTCAGAGGTAAACAATCGCCGGGTTTTCCAGACTCACCGGGGCAGATGTCGAAGAGCAGCAAGAGGACGGCGTCGACGTGTGCAGCGGTGGTGCGAGAGCTCATGCAGCGGCGGCGGGGGCGGCGGGGGCGGAGAACTTCCGTGGCGAGCGACAGCCGGCGGCGGCGGGCTCTGCGCGCTCACTGCGCCGCTCTTATAGCCGCGCCGCGCCGCGCAGATAACGCCGATAGCCGCGCCGCCGCCACTGCTGTCGTCTCGCCACTGCCGCTAAACTCAACGCACCACCGGCACCAGCGCGCTCTCGCTCTATCACGACATTTTCAACAGCTCTAACAGCGTTCGCGGGCTGACAAAGAGTAGGACCGAAAGGACACGGTCGAATTTCAGTACAACACCGTACATGTATACGCTTTCGGAAAGTATATGTTTCCATTTACTTACTAACTGAAAACACGACTTCGTCCGGGTACTTGAACTGGCCAAAATAATTAGAGGTAGGGGGTCAGTTGAGGTATCTAGGTTTTGCAGTATTGTCATCGGCAGAATGAACTAAAGCGATTCGACGACTTTCCGTCGGTTCTACGGTGTGGAGACAACATTACGGCAGCCGATATAGTGGTAATAACAGAAAGCCGGCCGCGGTGGCCGAGGGGACTGAGGCGCTTCAGTCACGGTCTGCACGGCCCCTACGGTCGGGGGTTCTAATCCCCCCTCGGGCATGGATATTTGTGCCGATCTTAGTCTTAGCTAGTTCATAAGTAGCTTGTAAGCTTAGGGACTGATGACCCCGTAGTTAAGTCCCATAAGTTCTACAAACATTTGAACATTTGAATAACAGAAAGCTGCTGCAGAGGGGGTTGGTGCTGACTTGCGTGTACTCTACCAAACGAGTCACACAAGCACTTGAGTTCATCTAGCGTACTGAGCAGGTAGTGCAATGCAACAACAACGTGACTTACTCGAGGCTCCCCCCCCCCTCCCCCCAGGGGGCTCACGCTTCTTCCGTGAGTACGTGCGTGGCGAGCACGGGGCCCCGAGCTAATGCAATCTTTCTTCCTTCTCTACTTCCCGGACTGCATTTCCTTTCCCCCTCCTCTTGCTTCCTATCCTCACTCCTTCTCCTCCCCACCGGGGGACTGATAACCTCAGTATTTTAGTCCCCCTAACCCAACCATACAACCCAACCCAACTCGAGGCTGTGGCATGGACAGCCATAGGAAGGTTGCAAGCGGGACAGACACAGTGGGAGGTGGCTGCAACTATTGGAGTGTCCCAATGTGCAATTTCCAGGATATGGATATGAGACAACAGGAACCATTAAAAGAACGTAACACCAAGGTCGTCCACGGGTAACATCCGCAAGAGATGACCGTTATCCCCGGTTAACAGTCCAGAGACTGAATGCAACTCAGCTACAACGCACTCTACAGGCAGCAACAGGACGCACAGTGTCAACACAAACAGTCCGAACTCGCCTTCGAGAATGTGGCCTGTACACACGGAGGCCTATGATGTCGGTCGCTGATGGCCGCGATGTTGAGCGCCCTAAAGTTCCAATAACAACAACAACAAACAGCCTATGGTGTGTGTCCCATTAAAACCACTACACCGTTTAGCCCGCAGAAACTGGAAGGAGAAACATTACGATTGCAGTCGTAATGAATGGCGCCGGTTTCTGTTCACAGATGAGTCAAGATTTTCTTTTCAGCCGGAAAATCGTCGTTCCCTCATCTGGAGAGAACGTGGCACTCGGAAAAATCCAGCTTATCTGCAGGAAATATCATCATATCATGGAGGTGGACGAATGGTGTGGGCAGGAGTCAGTCAGGTATAGAGATGAGATCCTTCGACCTTTTGTTGTGCCCTTTGCTGGTGCCAAGGAGACGGGTTCCATACGGTGGACGATAACGCCCGTCCATGCAGAGCTGCACTGGTGTACAACATGCTCAAAGCTGAAGGAATTGAAAGGATGGAGTGGCCAGCTTGTTCACCCGATTGAGCATGTCTGGTGCGCACTTGGCAGACGCATTGCAGCCAGGCCAGCACCTCCCACGACTGTTGCAGAGCTGAATATTACACTCATGGAAGAATGGCCAAATATCCCTGAAGATCTGATTAATAACCTCCTACCGTGTGCAACTGTACTGGCCGTCCGAGGCTATTACACGCCATATTAGGGCACCGAGAATGACTTTTTCAGTGTTATGGTAGCCCCATGCTGCCTCGCTCTAGGTAAACGCCATGTTTAGACTTGCACACAAATTACAATTGTAACCAATATCTGAATAAAACACGTTATCATACGTGTACTGTGTATATCTAACCTGCTCCCATAATTGCTGTGTGCAGTGTATTTATTCCAGTCTCAAGTTAGCCCATTCCACCTTGCCCTTTCCCTGCGAACCACCTCTTGTCTCTCTCCAACTCCTCCTCCACTTCCCCAGGCTATTAACTCCGCCATCTGTCAAAATTATATAACTCTGTTAACTTTCATAGTGTTTAGTGAAGTGGTCTCTAACCTTATTGAACGAGCGAGGTGGTGCAGTGGTACCACACTGGACTCGCAATCGGAAGGATGGTGGTTCAAATCCACCTCCGGCCATCCATCTTTAGGTTTTCCGTGATTTCCCTAAATCACTCCAGGCAAATGCCGGGATGGTTCCTTTCAAAAGGCACGGCTGATTTCCTCCCACATCCTTCCCCGAAAATCCGAGCGTAAGCTCCGTTTCTAATGACCACGCTGTCGACGAGACATTAAACCATACGCTTCCTTTCCTTCTAACCTTATTGCGAGGTACCCACCGCCATTTACCGTATGAAATCTCAGGTAGACGGCGATTTCGCTCTTGTTTTGATGGCTGAGAGTGGAAAATTTAATCAAGATGGTAAAAAACCGTAGATTTTGTAAAATTCGTAGATAAAGTACCTTCTGCCATCCACCATAGAAATTTTACGGAGGCAGTGACTTCCTGTTGCTTTGAGGATCAAGTGTACAAATTTTCATCGCAGCTGAACGGTACGGCAGTGCAAAAGATATTAAGGGCCGGTTTGTCAATGTCTCGCTAAGTTCCAGTTAAGATGTTAACTTGTCGTTAGCGGAGAAATGCGTTTGTCAATGTTTGATTATCAGTTAACCTGACGTTAAAAGACCAGAAACTGGCCGTTAAGTTAACGAGTAGAATTCTACTCGTTACACGGCGGCTAACGACCAGTTAAGGGAAAATCTGTATGAAAATGGCAGGTTTCCAAAGCGTTAAAATAACGCAATATAAAGACCTACTAATCGAACAAAATAACAGAAGCACTACATGTATGGAGAACTAGTGTGAAAAGCAGCTTTTGGAAAATTTTATCGTTATATTTTTCGCCCCATCCATGTCAGTAGCGATTAGATGAGTTTGATATATTGCAGATACGCAACATAACCTTAAAATTATTGTTGAGATATCAAAATACAAACTTAAGGGTAACGACTAGTTAAATGAGGATCGGTATGATGAAAATGGCTGGAATAAGAGATTTGGTCGACAATGAAGAGGATGTCAATATTTTGAACGCTTTAGAAGTCATCGCCACTATAAGGCGTCCTTGACGTATTTATGTTCGAAATCATTTTGAATGCCGGGATGATGCAGAATTTATTACGCGATGTCGTCCTCGAAAAGCCACTTTGGAAGCGCAGCGTGAAAAACTCCCCGACCATCTGAAGAGTCCAACAGATAGTTATGTATTTTGTAAGTTATCTGTCGTAATAGAGAAACAATACAATATTTATGCCTGCAAGCTTATTAATCCAGTATTTACTTATGCTTATTGAGCCTAGTGTAAGGCTTCTTCCTACGATCTACAGGAAAAGTGAACTTTCGCCTATGTGCAAGTTATTGCTTGCACTGAGGTATTACGCACTTGGCAGTATTTTATCGTACTAGGCCCTAAGCACTTTTGCTGTCCTACATGTTCCATGGACGGCACTGAATTCATTTGCCACAATGTCCCTTCCTTTTCCTTCCATGTCGTAGCGTCGGTTTTTTTCATTCCAGTGTGTTCTTATGTTTCTCTATTAAGAACACATGACTCACGCACTCACTTTTTGTAAAATTCGAGCTGCTTTCACGTTTGTTTTCCATAGTGCCAAATAACTGTCTGCTAACGTCTTCCCTGATAGTCAATTAAGGCGAACAGTTGTTTCTTCAGACGGCACTTTCATTTCTTTCTATTGCCAACAAAGTCGAAATAAGTCGTATCTTCTCGTTTTCTCCAGGTTAGCAAACGAGAGATGTATCTTGCAATGACAAACGCAATGCACTTAACGAGCACATTGAACTGGACGTTAAAGACATCTTCTCGTTTACTAACGAGAAGATTAACGAGAGATGGACGAACTGGCCCTAACAGATTTGACACGCGTCGCAGTGTTTATGACGTCACATCTACTAAACTATAGGTCATACAAAAAATAATTTTGTACCTGAATTCATTGGGATAAACTTACTGACAATGCGTTAGTTTTTTACGCATCTCAGTGTTCATGACGTCATATCTCCTGAACTATGTGTCGTAGAGTCGTTTAATTATACCTATAACCTTCGCGAAAGCGCAGGCAGTAGTTTCATCGTCATCTGATGAACGGTACGACGCCGCATAAAATACGAAAAAACATACGACCAAAGAAGCAATAATTTTTATGTATTACAGTAACTGGTACCCGGCGCGTTGCTGCCGCGGAAGAAATAACTGTCCGTCTCCTCCTCCACCTACTCCTCTCCCTCCTATATATGAAAACATACGTATAAGCGCCAAGTTTCATGGTGACTGGTCGACTGATCGAAGTCGCAAGGTACCCTCCGCCATGTTAAACCCACTGGCTCGCAGATTATAAAAATCTCCTTCATGAAAACATACATTTATGTGCTGACTTTCATGGTGACCAGTCAAACGATTTGGATGTTTTTTGTAACGTACCCTCCGCCACGCACAGAACGGTGGCTTAGGAAAGGTAGCCCATGTATTAATTCAGTTCCGTCCAGCCGTTTCAGCGCGAAGAGTAACAAACGTATTAACTCATTGTAAGGTAACTAGCTTCACGCACCGTACAGTGGTTTACGAAAGGTATCCCACATATTAATCAGGGTATAAGCTACCTCTGTTCCAAATTTCATTCATATCCGCCGTGCCATGGGAAGTCAATTTTAGAATGCTAATAACCTTCGGTCGGGTGCAAGCAATGAGTTGATTAAGTTTTATCGCAATTGGATGTACAGTATGGCCGTGCATAAAATACGAACAAAACAAACAAACATTAATTTTGATATATTAGATTGAAATATCACATTCCGTGGGGTAACCAATTGCGGAGCAAATTTCTATAGTCAGGGAACGAGTCAGAACATTAAATTGAGCAGAAGACTAATAACAGACAAAATGAAACGTACAGTAATCTTAAACACACAAGTAAATGAAATTAACAATGTAACCCAGAGATCAGCATAATTTTTTAAAATTCTTTTCAGGAGTTCCTCGACAGAACAGAAAGTGTGAACCATGAGGAAACTCTGAGTTTAGACTTGAACGTGTGTGGTTGCTACTAAGATTTTTGAATAAATTCCTGTGGCAGTTATTGAAAGAGGAGTCAGCAGAATACTTGACGATTTTATGCACAAGAGTCAAGGAAGTATGATCCGATCTCTGGCTAGTATTAACTGAGTGAAAGCTGCTATCACTTGGGAATAAGCTGATATTGTTACCAATTAACGGCATTAGAGAAAATATGTATTGATAGGATAATGTCAAAATTTCCAGCCTAATGAACGACAAGAGATTTGTGAGCTTATACCACATATTACGTGAACCCCCGTTTGTGCCATAAATACTCTTTTTGATTCAGAAGAGTTATCGCAAAAATAAGACCATAGATCTATTTCGAATGAAAATAAGCAAAGTATACTACCTTTTGTATTGAATTATCAGTTATTTCAGGTACTTTAAATATTGCAGCATTTAGTTCTTGGAAAAAGATTCTGAACGTGGCTTTCCTCGACAGCTTACTATCTGAATGCCTAAAAGTTTTAACTGTGCAGTCTCACTTATCATATGTCCATTCGGTGAACGATAATCAAAATGTCAGTTTTTCTTGTGCTGTTTGTTAGAAACAAAAGTGTGTAATCAGAATAATTGCTGTAGCCAACCCACGATCATCCTGCACACATCTATTTAAGGATTTAGGTATCCTCACAGTAACTTATGAAATTCGTTGTTAATAATCCAACCCAGTTCAAAAGTAATAACAGTGTGCACACCAGGAGAAAGGATGATCTTCATTATGTGGGGCTAAATCTGATTTTGGCAGAGAAAGGGGTAAATTATGCTGCCACAATAGTCTTTGGTCACCTTACACGCAGCATCAGAAACCTGACAGATAGCTAACTAGCATTTCAAAATAAATTAAAAGAATTTCTGAATGACAAATTCTTTACTCATTGGATGAGTTTTTAGATATAAATTAGTAAATCTAAAAAAATGTGTCATGTAATATTTTGTGTAATGTAACATCTTGTACAGACACCCTTCATTAACCTGACACGTTCCACATCATTACGAAGTGTCGTATTCATGATCTATGGAACAAGTATTAATCTAATCTAGTGGATTGGCAGAGATATCTAGGAGCTATCCTGGATAAACAGTTATTCTTGCACAAACACGTCGAAACCCAAGGCATATGCAATGACCAAAAACCTAATGCCCTACTTGGTCAGCACGGATCTGAGCATGACGTCTTTACAAAGCTACCGTTTTATCCAAGATTCTCTACGGCTGGTCAGTTTGAGGACTTGCCAGAAAAACACAACTTGAAAGCCTGCAAGTTATTCAAAACAGAACACTACGATGGTTCCTTACGGCCGATCGTCACACTCGGAACGTCGACATACAGCAAGTACTACAAATTGGCATCATTCTGGAGGAAATTTGCAAAAGGGCTACGAAGATAAACCAAAAAATCGACCAACTAAGGAACTCTATGCACAACATTCAAACTTCGCGCAGGACGATCCCACTTCCATGGCACAAATTAACAATTTAAATGTAATAATCCAATATAAAAAGTTATTTCAATTGTAGAAGTTTTATAATTACTATATTGTTCGTGGTAATTTATGGACCTAATGAATGACCCTTATAAGCCAACGTTGCGGGAGAAAATTAATTTTTGCAAACTCAAATAACAATATCATCATGTAACAGGTTCCCAACCAACATATGCGGAAAGTATGAAGAAGAGCACACGGAAGAGGTTGACAGTATTAAATTCCTGGAGTTACAACTTGATAACAAATTCATTTGGGAGGAGCACACCTCAGAACTGCAGAAACCCCTTAACAAAACATTATTTGCAATTCGAGTGTTAATAGACGTAGGTGACATAAAAATTAAAAAAAAAAAAAAAGCTTGCATACTCTGCTTACTTCCATTCTATAATGTCATATGGTATAATAGTTTGGGGTAACTCTTCAAGTCAAACAAACGTTTTCAGAGTCCAAAAGCGTGTAATACGTTTTACTTGTGAAGCAAATTCACGGACATCCCATAGAAACCTCTTCAAAGAACTGGGTATACTAACTACTTCCTCTCAGTATATTTATTCCTTTTTGAAATTTGTCATAAATAATGTATCTTTTTTCCAACAAACAGCTAAGTTCGTATATACAATACTAGCAACAACAATGATCTGCACAAGGACTTAAAAGCACTTTAGTTCCAAAAGAGTCCACTACTCAGGTACACACATATTCAGTAATTTACCAGCAACCATACAAATAAAGATCAGTTTAAGAGGAGTCTTAAAGCTTACTAGTGGCCAATTCCTTCTACTCCATTGACGAATTTTTTCATAGAACCAAATGATGTATATACAGAGGGGTCAAAAAAATGTAGCCACTGTTTAAAAGTCCATAACTTGCAAAATAACTGACAGAGTTTTCTTATGTATGGTGAAAGTGTAGCTTAAAGTCCAACTTAAAGATATCACTGCAGGTGTTTGAAATGGTCACCATTAACATCCACACACAAACGATGCCACCGAACTGCAGCACGAACTACTGACTGCAACGTGTTTAGTTGGATATCTGCACATGAATGTACGATGAATTCTCGAAATTCATCCAATTTGCATGGATTTTGTCGATAAACGGCGTCCTTTAGTGTTCTCTACAGGTAGAAGTCCAGAGGAGTTTAGTCTGGGGAATGTGGTTGATACTCCTCAGCACCTCTACGGCCTATCCATCTTCCTGGTAGATTTTCGTCGAGATAAGCCCTAACACGAATATTGTAGTGGGATGGAGCACCATATTGTTGAAAGTAAAATCTTCCGTCTCCATACAAGTCTCGGATGGCAGGTAAAATGGATGTCTGGAGCTTCTAAAGGTATACCTCACCGGTAATTGTGCCGTCAAAGAAGAGTGGCCCAATCAAGTCCCGGTAAGACAACCCACACCACACATTTACACCTGGCAAATTTACGGCTTTGTCTACATGGACATTCGGATTTTCGGCGGCCCAGTAGATGCAATTGTGCCGATTTACTGTACGGTAGTTTTAAATGTGCCTCATCAGACCACACAATCATCTATGCAAACTCTTGATCGTTGCGCACCATGTTAGTAGACCACTTGCAGTACTGCATTCTACGATCTGGATCGCCCTTGTTCACTGCGTGTAGCAATCGTGGGCTGTAGCACTTCCACTTTGCTGTCTTCATTATTCGATGAACACTTGAGCGACTCACTCCAGTTTCACGGACACACTGTCTCACAAACTTCCGTGGTGAGCGGGTGAATTGTTGTAACACATGACGGGAGTTAGCTGGACTTGTTACTGTTACAGGTCGTCCAGATCGTTGTTTGTGTACGTCTTTAACACAGACTTCGGCTTCAAATTTGTCTCGTATGCGACGAATCGTTAAACGTGTCGGTGGCTCTGTCTGATACTCATTTCGCCATTGCTGTTGAACTCATTAATGTTTTCATACTTAAAATACCACTTCAAAACAGACTTCCTTTCATCGAATGTAAGTCTTGCGCCAGCCATGTTTACTTGAGTAACTAGGCGCAACTAAAAACAAAACACTGACTATCCGGCGACTATCATCTAACAAAACAAAACAACGCAATTCATCGATTGTGTGGCGATTGCCAGAACTATAACTATTACACTACCAAAGATGAGACAACTTCGTCAATTAGTTTGCAAGTTATAGATCCCTCTGTATTCATACAATTAGTATTATTATTTCAGCTTATAATTGTGTGTGTGTGTTGACATGTTCCAAATCCACGAGGACTTTCTAATGACCACGCTGCCGACGGGACGTTAAACTCTACTCTTCCTTCCTTTTAATGTCGCTCTCATCACCTGGCGTTAACGACACAACAAAAACGGTTTTGTTTAGGGTAGTTCTGAAAAGAACTCACTACTGATTAAAGACGTCGTATTGTGTTCAGCGATGAATGACGGATCTGCACCACACCGGAAGACCATCGCAAGCTCATGTGGCAACGATCTGGGGGAAAGGCGCAAGAGTGTTTCTCCTGATTCCACTGTGTGGAACGACAGAATCAAAGCTGCACCATTAGAGCAAAACTTCGGATGGAGAGGGAAACCATTATAAAACTTCATTATAAAAATTTATTTACTTGATCTAAAGTTGTATGTAACATATTTAAAATAAGGTGCTACTTTAAAAACATTATTATTCGATTATGTAACCTAACTCATAGACAGATACATTTGGCATAAAAGTCGCCTTATATGCGCAACACATAAAAAAAAGCTAATAGAAAACCAACATAATAATAAAAAGTAACGCATGAAAGTGTACCATTATTTCAATTCTATACAACTGTCAGGAACCTAATAAATTATATATTTACTTATTAAAGTTCTTAAATACAAAATGGATTTAAAGTTGTACAACAGGTCTAATAGCAAGAACGGAAGTAGCCATCGATACAGCAAATTACCTATAAGGAAATAAAATGAACTAACAGTCAAAATAGGAAAGTATAGAAAATAGACCAATCTACAAAACAGGAACACTTAGAACGCATTACACTTAGCAACATAAATAACAGACCATTAACACAAAATGCAATAGCTGTGAAATCTAATAAAAGCAATAGTGTGATTATTATAAAACATGAGTAACATACAGATAAAGTATTCTTTTTTTCTTTCAGGGTAACAATATCAATAAAATATTTCCGTGATTCGGAACCCACGTTAAACTGTAGGCCCCCTGTAACTGGCTGGGTCACTCGGTTCGAAGGTCGGAGGAAGGCAACGGCATACCACCTCCAAACAGGACCATGCCTAGTAAAGCACTGTGGGGTTCAAACCAATCTTCGGATTGTAGACTGGAGAAAACAATTAAAAATTGCTTTGTGCTCTTTACATACCGAGAAAAGAAAAGCATGTACTGTATGAACCCACGCACTCCTTATTACATGCACAACCGAAACACATGAAGACCTGGTTCCAATTTGCCCACTCATTAATTGTATGAGTAGCCCAAAATACCTACTAAGTAAGAAACTTAATAAATTAAGCATATCACCTTTACACATATAACGAAAAATACACCATTAAAACTTGGTAACATTAGCCCATACTATAAAATACATACAAATCCCACAAGTAGGTTCATTTAGCTCATTTGATTTAACAAATCTACACACAAACATACTATCAAGAATTGTGGCATCTTTTCTTAACTGTAATCCACGTAGTTGGTATTTGATACCAATTTTAGTATGGAAGCACACGAGGACCGAACTCCTGGAGGGAATACATGCGAGCCATTGGGATACAATGAACAAAATAGGGGGAAGTACGGAAGTTTCAGTAGGGCGGATTACGGACTTGGTACTCCTTGCGTGCCTAGGGTGGTATAGAGCCTTAGCGAAAATGGTTAGTAAGCTGACAGTTTCGAATCCCCGGATAGAATCCTGCCCCAAGCACAAATTTTTCATATATCTTTTTGTTATGTTTACGTGGCCCTCTAGCAGTTGAGACTGAAAAACACGATTTAAAATCTACAAACACGCCTGTTTCTGAAATAATACTAAAAAAGCTACTCAGATGTAGGAACGTTTCTACTAAAGGCATCTACAAAATTTCACATCTCCTGCAGTTTACTTTATTCAGAAATGATTATGAAAAACTATAAAGAAGCTGACAACATAGCAATGGGAAACTGTGTTGTGAGGAATATTACAGATATATATTCATTAAGACGTAGAAGAAATTTTTTGCATTCAAATAGGCCATCATTTGTTAATATTATATATTACCAACGTTAAGTAGATGACACACTACTACAAAAAACTTGAGACGATAATGACAATCAAAAACTACAAAAGACACTAAACAACTCTCACCCAGAAAAAGAAATTTACACTGGAGAAAGAAGAAAAAAGCCAAACACATCCTATACATTTTCCGTACTTAAAAAGAAGTAATATCAACAACTGTCGTGTATTTCACATTTGTAGAAATTTACCCCATCACAGATGTCATCTCACAGAAACAATTTGCTTTCCATTTCTGGAACAAAATATAATACAAAATTATCTTACTGCAAAACAGTAGATATGTATTACAAAAAACTAATTTCAACACAGACACAGTGCTTAAACTATATGAACAACAGACAAAATCTAAAACAATACCCATACACAAACAACATTGGAATAGGGAGATAGAAGTAAAACCAGACCAACGTACAGTATGTATCAACAACATACTTAAACAACAAAACAACTGAGGAGCGCGCGGTTGCTCGCCGTAGGATGTTCGAGTCCTCCCTGGGGCGTGGGTGTATGTGTTGTCCTTATGTTAGTTTACCCTAGTTTAAGTAGTTTGTAAGCTATGGACTGATGACCACGCAGTTTGGTCCGATAGATTTACAAAAATTTGAACATTTTTTAAGCAACAGAACTAAAATCCGGGAAGATGAAAACGCACTTGTATTCCAAATTGGCGTTTACAATATTTCATGTACGAATGTAGTAAGGACACGCATTCATACACTCACTCACTCACTGACTAAACACGAAATATTGAAACCTACTTCACCTATGAAGCTGTAATCTGGCAGGAATATAGTTTATAGGTAGTAGACGTCAGCTAAGAAACGATTTTGCGATAGGGCCATAGTTCAGGAGATATGACGTCATGAACAATGAAAACTTCGTCGTCTTGCGGCTTGTGACTTTATCAGTCCACTATTTGAGAAGGAGAGTACTTAGGGACTAGCATCAAACTTTAAACATAATTTCAAACCTTTGGGAAGCTTTTTTTTTTTCGCTGTCAACCATAGCAAAATGATGAAAGGAAAAAAGTTTCTCGTTTACTATATTTTCGGTGTTCATGCAGTAAAATTACGGCGTTTGGTACGACGCTAAAATTTCTTACTCATACACTATTAATTGTATTCGTGAGAAATTTTACAGACAGTATACACACATACCACTGAACGTACGTCCAAAATTTTGTCGTAGTACGACACGCAGTTCATGAGATATGGAGTCATAAACAATTAGGATCATGAAAAATCGCCTCATATGGCATGACGTTTTGATTTATTGCGTCTTTCCTACTATCTCTGTTCGCGACGTATCTTGCAGACATTTTACATATACACCAGTAGATGTACCTTCGAAATAATATCGTATTACGACATATAGTTCAGGTGCTATGACGTCAAAGACAATAAATTGCATGAAAATTCGCTCTAATATACATGAGATTGTAATTTACAACCAACTCCATTAACAACACATTTCGTAGTCAGTTTTCTAATATTTCTCTGTACGAATCTGGTAAATATTTTTTTTGTAGGACACATAATTCAGGAGGTATTCTATATATATAAAAGTGAAAGGTCAGTCAAGCACTCACTCACTGACTAAACACAAAATATCTAAAACTAATGCACCTATTAAGGTGAAATTTTGCCGGCATGTAGTTCATAGGTAGAAGACGTCAGCTAAGAAAGTATTTTCGATAGGACAGAATGAAGGTGTAAGGGGGAGCATACTTTTCCTACAGACTGACGAAAGCTACAGTTTCATTCCGATCTTCACGAAATTTTGCACGCGTGACGTTCAATACAAGAGGAAGGCCAGCGTCTACCTAAAGTTTCATACGGTGCATGGGGGATAGTCCAGTCAAATAAGCCAAAAAAGGCGTCAACCTCGGGATGAAAGGTAACAAGCTGAATTTTTGCATGAGACTTTGTTTTGGCATTCTAAATGATGTGTCAAAAGTCTCATAAAATCTCGTGTCCGCGTCTTAAGATATTAAAGGTCAAAGGTCACGAAAATCAGTTTTTCGCAAATATCTCGCTTCCTATGCGTTAAATGGTATTTGCATCTCAGACAAAAGTTGTAGAGCATGAAATTCTCTACAATTTTTGTTTTAAACTTTTTTTTGTGCAGTTCATCGTTTTTTAGATAGAGCGCGGAGAGCGCACAGGCCACAGCGCTCAGACATATAAGACGTAATGCAAGTCAACCGTGAATCCCAGTCAATGGTAGATTGTTTAAAGTTAATAAATCGTTGCAACAATTACAATAACAAACCTTCATTCTTTATGAATTATGTTCAATACTTCATAATATTATTCATAAATCAAAAAGATTTGTTTAATAATATTTACTTATTTAATGCAATTATTAAGTTATGAAGCCAAATACTTCAAGTATATTTTAATTATATTCTAATATATCTTAATTATGTTTCATGTAATAAACAATAAAATTAACTATAATTAAGACTTAATTATATTTGAAGCAAAAATATATTAAATAAAAAAAACGAGGAAATACGTTTTATGTAAATCTTTATTTAGTAGTCATGTATGATTCATTTATTACAATTAGAAGTTCAAACATGAGGAGGATTTTTATTCACTTTAATTATTAATTATACATAGGTCTCAATTTTCATCTTCTTGATCATCATCGTCGTCTTCATCCGGTCGCTCGAAAACGTCCATTTCATTATCATCATCCTCGTAATCGACGATCGTCGTCTCTAAACCTTCCAAGATTTCGGGGTCATATACACTTTCTTCATCGAGATAGTTCTGGTGTGATGACGCATTGATGCAAGCTTGCCCATTACACTGGCCACAAGCTGAAGAACATTGCATCCCCGATTTCCTGCACCCGCAGCGCGAACCACAATCATTTTTGCAATTGCAAAATATTGTATTCAGGAGCTCGTCTGGTGCAGGTGGTAATATTGTTAGTATTGGCTCCAAATGTTCATTCTGCAGCTCCCATCCTCATTCCTGGGGTTCCTAACCACGTTTGTACTTGGTAGTAAGCACGATTTATATGTTGATGAGCTGCTGCACTAGTTGGTGGCAGATTTGATAGTTGCACAGGTTTATTAAATTTTGTCGATTTAAGAAAAATTGCGTGTATCGAAGATGATCTATATTGTCTTCAGATTTTTGAACGTTATATATTGCCAACAAGATACGTACTCCATATTCAAGTAACGTTTGCGCAGGGCAATTTTCTTGTTGAAATACTTGAGCTAGCTGATCCAAATCTGGAAGTTTCTCCAATATTTTAACAAAAGTTCTTTTGCCTGTTTTAAACAACGCAGATGTCGTGTCACAGCCACTCAATGCGTGCAAAAGTGAAATGTGTTTTTTACAACGGGGATAATGTTCAAAACTTTTGGAGGAGTATATTTGTGTTTTAACATTGCTTTTACCAACTTTTTTAAATAAAATTTCTTATTGATGCGATAGAGTACGTCCAATTAAAATGACAAGCAAATCAATATCTTCTCCTACGATGACGACAGTCCTTTGGTGCTCTGATTCTTCAATACCTGTTTCGATTATACAAACATCAGCATCATCTCTGGCTTGCTTTGTAGTGATATTAACAGTTTTTAATTTTTCAACAAGTAAGTCAATTAGCTTTTTTTTATTAGATCGATATGATAAAAATTTCTCTTGGCTGATGCTGCTATAGAATTTTCAGTGATATACACTTTTCGACACACGGTATGCACATTCACAGAAGCTAAAGTATTTAAATAATCTATATGCCCGTCATTTCTTGCAATGCTTGCAGTTTTTAAAGTGTGTAAGCCGCGCACAACATGCACAACACCACCTTCTGAAAGCGACTTATCACATATGAAACAACTCAGCCATAACTCTGTACGTCCGCCCTTTCCACGAAACAATTTAAAACTTGCAAGCTTGGTTACTGGCAAGTGAGCCCTCGACAAAGAAACCGGCCTTCAACAGTGGAAGTTGTGTTTCAACTTATAAATAGAAAAGGTGGCGTTGTAAGGGTCCATATTTCCAGGTATAAACTTAATATTATAGAAATATTCTACAGTTTACACATTTAAGAGAGAAAATACTAAAATATTTTCTACATAAATGTGGTTACGATACATTGGAACAGAATTAAAATATACTTAAAGTATGAAATTCATGACATTGTAATTACTTGAAATAAGTGAGTATTATTAAAATTGGGTATTTATTCGTGAATAATGAAATTTTATTTACAATTATAATTGTTTTATTCAACGTACCATTGACTGTGATTCGCAGCTGACCTCGTATTACGTCTTATATGTCTGCGTGCTGTGACCTGTGCGCTCTCCGCGCTCTATCTAAAAAGCGATGAACTGCACAAAAAAAAGTTTAAAACAAAAATTGTAGAGAATTTCATGCTCTACAACTTTTGTCTGAGATGCAAATACCATTTAACGCATAGGAAGCGAGATATTTGCGAAAAACTGATTTTCGTGACCTTTGACCTTTAATATCTTAAGACGCGGACACGAGATTTTATGAGACTTTTGACACATCATTTAGAATGCCAAAACAAAGGCTCATGCAAAAATTCAGCTTGTTACCTCTCATTCCGAGGTGAAACCCTAATTTGACTGGACTAGGAGGGTATCTTGCAACATAAAAATGTATCCCTGAATACCTTGGTCGCGCCATAACTTGAGAACAGCTCGACCGATTTCACAGATCTTTTTGGATTGTTTTCGTTATTCTCAGAACAAGGGCTGTATGAATTAAAGCCGGAAAATTTGAGAAAAACGTGCGTTTTTCAATGTGACCCTGTTTTTATTGCATACAAATCTATAGTTTTTTTCCGATACTGATAAAATTTTGTATATCTGAGGTTAAAGACAAGAACAATGTCACTGTCTGTATACAATTTCGGTTGTTGCATGATGGAGGGTACTTAACTTACGGACTTTAACAAAATGCATAGTTTTACTTCGATCTTGATTAATTTTTGCACACATGACCTTTAAAACAAGAGTAAGGTCACTAGGTACGTAAATGTTGGTATGGTACATGACAGAGGGTAACCTTGTAAAAAACTTTGCCGAGAGGGAAAGGTGGAAAAGAACAGAGAGATGGGAGAGTAAGAGATGGATGCAGAGACAGGGGGGAAGGGGAGGTGGACTACGAGAGTGCAGGATAAGTGAGCACCCGGGGTTACAGAGAGTTTATGTTTAAAACTGACTGAGGCCCGGAACCCTAAAAAGCCATGATACGCACAGGCCCTTCTTTAACAACCGTTGCGAAGCACGGGCATATAAGGTAGTCCCATATATGACGAACAGTCAGGGATTCTACCACTGCCGGCCGCGGTGGCCGAGGGGAGGGCAGTCTGCTTGCGGCAGCGGCGGTGTACGCAGCTCGTGCGGTGCTTCGCTGCGGCAGCGATTTGTTTACTTCCTGCAGGGGTAAGTCTGCTCGCTCACGCCAGCGCTTGCGGTGATATGGAAAGGTTATAATGGATCAAATTAGTAGAAGAGACACTCTGAAGTTCACTTTCGAACGAAAGTTTTCCCGAATAACTTCTTTTGAATTTGAAGATTGGTTGATTGCTGTTGCAAAGATTCGATTAGAGGACATTATTGGATACCACATGTCGATTGTAAATAGTGTGATTTTCGTTAAGTTGACATCTTCCTAACTATGCGAGAAGGTCGTTCTAGACACAGGTGGCTCCTTGAAATTTAACCACAGAGATGGTAATGTAGGTAACGTCACTGTCGACCATGTCGGTTTTGGAGTGAGAACCATTAGAATTTTTGAGTTGCCATTTGAGGTACCTGCCAGTGAAATAGACGCCGTCATTGCTCCATATGGCAGAGTTCTCAGTAATGTTGCCGAGAGGTGGTCTTCCGCACATAAACTTCCCGTGCTGAATGGTGTAAGGCAGTTAAAAGTAGAGCTATGTCGCCACATTCCGTCTTATATAAACGTCTGCGGTTTTCGAGGTATCGTTATGTATGACGGTCAACCAAAGACCTGTGCACTTTGTAATAAGCCACGTCACGTGCGTGCTGAGTGTATTCAACGACGCATTGCACAGCTACCAACCGGTGACACTGTTAAGACTTCAGAAATGACGATTTTGCCAAAAACGTATGTAGCAGTGGCGCGTGGTCAACTGACTGCGCCACCGGTTAGTGACATTTGTTTAGATGACTTACCCAGCGATGTCGTCGCGAACGATTTAGGAACACCAATGGAAATTTCGGAAAGTACGACAGAACAGGCACCAGAATCTGAAGTAGTGCAGCAGTCGCCCACACAGACAACGGAAGACACCGCAATACGTACAGAGAATATGGGGGCGGAGGAAACAGCTGACAGACAAACACCAGAAGCTCAGCCCGCGATTTCGGAGACTAGGCAGGACAATGAATCTGCTAAGTCACCTCGCAGACGTAAGAAACGTAGATTGGCGCAAGAAGGAGCTGCGGAGAAGTCAGCTCCACTGCGTGAAAACGCGAAACAAGTTAAGGATAAAATTACCGAAAAGCCACCCACTGTTGCAGTTACACAGAATCAGCCTCCGTCACATAAACAGGTAGAACTTGCCGTGCCGTTAAAAGCAGGCACTGACAAGGTAATAGTTAACAAGGCGTCTCCCAAACACAATGATGAACCGGCGCAGAAGTCACGTGAACAGGATCCACGCAAGACAGTGTCGGCTCAGTTTGCCACTGGTGTGGACTGGTCAGACGAGGTAGAGGATGTAGACAAGGACACCGTTCTGGAAGATGCTTCCGGGGATGCTGGTAACGTAGGACACGTAGTGACCACGGATCCTGCTGTTACAGATACCTCGGCCATGGAAACCACGGACGCAGAGAAAGACGCTGACTCTGATTTCTATTAATCTGTAGATCTTTCATATCTCACATCCATACATGTGTGATCGCCAGGCCTACAAAATTGCCACATTAAATATTAATAAGTGTCGTAGCTCCATCCGGTTACAACACATTCAAGATTTTTTATATTCCGCAGATATAGATATTCTATTACTTCAGGAGGTTGCAGACATTAATTTAGAAAAAATATTTGGATACAATGTCTTCGCCAATCCGGGTACTGGTGCGGATTTGGGTACCGCCATCCTATTAAGAGAAGGAATTGTGGCATATAACATCGAAATGCTAGTCAATCACAGAGAGATTGCAGTAACAGTTAACAATGTTAGAATAATTAATGTATATGCTCCCTCCGGATCCAGTAACAGGCGTCGCAGAGCGGAATTTTATACGGAAGAGATTCTTCCTTTATTTACAACAACGTATGACCAGCTTATCTTGGCGGGAGATTTTAACTGCGTTTTGCACCCCAAAGATCAGACACCAAATTTTAGCAAATCTGTGGAATTAGAACGGATAGTCAAGGACTTATTTTTAATCGACACTTGGGAGCACAAGTATGGAGCAACGCCTGGATTCACGTACGTAACAAATCATTCTGCAAGTAGGCTAGATAGAATATATGTATCAGATAATCTAAAACAACGAATTCTGCAATGTGAGGTCTGGCCAGCTATCTTCACAGACCATGCGGCTTATATCTGTACCGTAAACTTGCAGAAACAGGGTACGTACCGCAGTAAGGGACCCTGGAAACTTAATGTGTCACACTTAGACGATCAAGGTTGTCATGAGGCCTTCACACATGCGTGGAATGAAAGTCTCACCAAGTTTCGGTCATATGATTCGGTTATAAAATGGTGGCTACAATGTGCCAAACCCAAATTACGAAAAGCCATGTTACAGTACTCACGAGACAAGAACTGGTGGCTTAAACGAACCATTGAATTCCATTATTCAAGTTTACGAAAACTGTACAAACTGGACGAGACAGTCATTGAAAACTACGCCCAAATTAAAAAAAAGTGAAAGCCAAATTATTACTCCTTAAAAAGAAACAGTTGGAAGGATTAAAAGTCAGATCCCGAATCCAGGACTCACTACGACTTGAAGCGACGTCAATTTATCACCTGACACGTGAGAGTAAACGAAGTACAACCAAGATACTGACGGAATTGCAAACTGGAGACGGCTCGCGTTTAACTCACCAAAATGACATTCGAAATGCGATTCAAACTGCTTACACGGATTTGCTGTCTGAGAAAATTATCGATGACAACGCATTTCAAGAATTAGCAAATAATTTAACTAACAGACTTACCCCTCAGGAATCAGACGAACTAATAACACAAGTGACTGAAGACGAGCTGGAAGATGCGCTGTTTCACAGTCCGAAGAACAAATCGCCCGGGTGTGACGGACTCCCTGTAGAGTTTTATCAAACCTTTTGGACACACATGAAGACGAAACTGACAGAGATATGTAATGAATTGATGACACCTGATCTTAATATCCCGCAAGAGTTCAGTGAGGGCCTGGTGGTATTAGTTCCAAAACGTGCAAATAGTACAACTATCGCCAATCTGAGACCGATTACTCTTTTAAATAGTGATTACAAACTTTTTGCACGTATTCTTGCAAAAAGGATGAAGAACGTAATGAATAAAGTCACCGGTCCTTATCAAACCAGCGTCGGCAGAGATAGGTCCATTTTCCAAACGCTAGTGGACTACCGCGACCTAATATCAGTGGCGGAGGCATGCAAGATTGAATGTGCAATGGTCAGCTTAGACTTTGATAAAGCCTTCGACAGAGTCAACCACCAGTATTTGTTTAAAGTTATGCGGTCGCTGGGTTTTCCCGTGCATTTCCTCGCTGTAATACAAAACGTGTTACGGAATAGCACATCACGAGTGGTTGTCAATGGACGGCCAAGTGGCATGATCCCCGTAAGAAGCTCCGTAAGACAAGGTTGCCCGATGTCAACATCACTCTTTGCAATCGCCATAGAACCTTTACTAATGACATTGACGGCGCAGTTAAACGGCTTACAGATACATGGACAGAAGTTAGCGTGTCGGGCTTATGCTGATGACGTTGGCTTCCTGATCACCAACGCAAATGACGTCCACACTGCCCTGCAGATCATCATGACATATGAAAAGGCATCTGGTGCATTAGTTAACTGGCAAAAATCGGGTGTAATGAACATAGGCAAAGGCATAGGTTTGACTCATCATCCCCGTTTGCAAGAGGTGCACAAGATGCAATGTCTCGGTGTCGATTTTAGAAAGACAATTCGAGAAACCGTTGCCGCAAATTATAAACAGTTATTGGCTAAAATTCGAGCGTCTGTACAACAACACAGTGTCCGGAAGTTGGATGAGTTGCAAAAAGTTGCACTGGCGAATACGTATATCACGGCCAAGGTCAACTACGTGGCTCAAGTCCTGCCAATACCACGCAACATAGCACACAGAATGTTGGCAGCGCTTGGCCACTTTGTATGTCGCGCACATATTTTCAAAATTAAATACGACACCTTGACTCTTCCGACGCTACTCGGTGGCCTGAATCTCGTCGATGTGTACAAGAAGGCGCAAGCACTATATGTATGCCAAACATACAAGCAATGGAAACTGTCCACCAACGGTCTGACTTCCCACCTCTTGGAAGAAACTGTGCCAGTAGACCTACGACCGCCAATCGATGTAAGTCATCTGTCGCGCGCTTTGCAGCACTTACAGTATTTCCTACTCGAATACAGTTACCTACGAACAAAAGTCCCAGAACGGAAAATGACAAAAGTGAAGGAAGTATACCAGGCGTTGATGAAAAATAAACCACGAAATGTGATAGAAAGGAAACTCCCGAACCATGACTGGAAAACAACGTGGGAAAACATCCACAGCCCTGACTTACCTTCCCAAGTGCGGGCCGCGTGGTATATGACGGTCAACAGAAAAACCCCGACGATGTCCCGCCTCCATAAGATACACCTACAAGACTCTCCCTTGTGCCCGACATGTCAATTAGTCGACAGTGATGAACACAGATTCGTCTGCAGTATAAATGCAGGAATATGGGAGTATGCAAGGCAAAAACTGGCCCTCATCACGAGAACCTCGCCACACACAATATCGCCAGCGGATGCCCTCCATCCCGATAGCATCCCATTCCCAAGGACAAAGAGGAACGCGGTCAACTGGGTAATGGGACATACAGTGTACTTTATCTTCAATACAGAATCAAAGAGAAAGGAAGATTTCATACATTACCTGACAATGCAACATGACATGATCCAAAGAAAGAAAAAGTACAAGGAACGTTACGCTAATTTCTTGATTAAAACGATACTGTAATTACAAAATTACAAACACAACTTTAACAAAGAGAAATTTAATCAACTTTAATTTACACAGAAGAATTTCAGTTATTATCATTATGCCTTTTGCAATTTCAGAGGCAATTTTACCGGAATTATTTGATCGCCGAAGAAGGCATTTATCTTTTTTTTTTTTTTTTTTTTTTTTTTTTTTTTTTTTTTTTATGTAGCTAATACATCCCAGAATGGTATGGATTGTATATGTGTCTGAAGATCTCTGTTTTGCGTCACAAGCTAAGAACGCATATTCAGTTAATTAGAGCTAATTTCTGTGCCTGGAAATTTTTATTTTATTACGATTTTTTATCTCTAGCAAGTGAAAAAAATGACGAAGTTACACTTATTTCTCACTTATTCGTTCAATTCGAACTGATTTTTCTTTGGCTGTCGAAGAAACGATAATAATGCAGAAATGGACATTAAGAGTAGTGTATTGCTACGCAGTAAAGACAACCGCGTTTTATCTTCAAAGAAATATTTGTTTAAAGGCATAGAAGCCGGGCCGAGAAGGCACCAATTGGCGAGCGGAAGGACGGGTTGAAGGGGAGGAAGGAGACCCGAAAAAAAAAAAAAAAAAAAAAAAAAAAAAAAACGGGACTAAGGCGCTCCAGTCACGGTCTGCGTGGCCACTACGGTCGGGGGTTCGAATCCCCCCTCGGGCATGGATATATAAAAAAAAAAAAAAATAAAAAAAAAAAAAGGGGACTGAGGCGCTTCAGTCACGGTCTGCACGGCCAGTACGGTCGGGGGTTCGAATCCCCCCTCGGGCATGGATATTTGTGCCGTCCTTAGTTGTAGGGTAGTTCATAAGTAGTTTGTAAGTTTAGGGACTGATGACCCCGTAGTTAAGTCCGTTAAGCTTAACAAACATTTGAACATTTTTGATTCTACCACTTTTTAACATGCCCGCTAAATCACTCGATCTTAATCCCATATATGACGAACAGTCAGTGATCCTATTGCATTTTAACACGCCCGCTAAATCAACTGATCTTAATCTAATATATATAAAAATGAATGTTCGTGTGTTGGTATTTTATGTGCGACCATACCGTTCACCCGACTGTGATGAAACTTTGTCAACGTATTGCTTGCACTTTCGCGATGGTCATAGGCACCATTAAATGACTGTACGACAAATAGTTCAAGCGATATGACGTAATAAACAATGAAATACGCGGAAAAGTGCTGCATCATGTGAGTCTGCTTCTAAACCACTGTGCCGATTTCAACTAAATTTGGTACACATATTCCTTCCATGAGGTAGCAAATGACGTAGGAGTAAGAACTGCTTACAAGATATAGTTCAGGAGATATGACGTCGTAAACAATTATATGGTTGAAAACCTGTGGCACCATGCGACAAGCGAATAAGGACACTTTATTCATCCTAAAATCTTCATGACACTTGAACTTCAAAACAATGGGAACGTCAATGTCACATAAAATTTTGGATGGTGCATGACAGAGGGTACTTAACATATGGACTTCGTGAGATTCTATGGTTGTATTCTGATCCTTATGAAATTTTCAAATATGATTGAACAATTAAATTTATAAGTGCAGTATTAATATTTTCATATTACCTACAGTCATTTCAAGCAATTAACGTGACTAAAGAGTTAATTTTCAGATTTTGGCTAAGTTTCGAGTAGAAATAAAATTTCTGAAAATTCTAGCAGCTCTCTCTCTCTGGAAGTTAATTTTTCAGGGTGATAATCATGAAAGAAACATTTAATACATAAATATTTTTCACACCGTGTGAATTTTATGTACGCAATTTAAAGTAAGAATTTTTTTAAAAATATGCTACTGTGGATAGCATACTTCATTCAGATTTTTAATTGACAGTTTTTTGGCTGTCAGCTTTGATGCATACCAAGCGTACCGAATCATTGGGGTGAAAACCACCAGCAGAAGGAATTTATTGTTACCAACGTATGGTTTTAATGCGAGTTTGGAAATCAATTCATAAATTTAATATATAACAAATTATGTTCGTTTGTTTGTCTTTTTGTTCGTAATTTATGCTCGGCCATACCGTACATCAGATTGTGAGAAAACTTTGTCAACTCATTGCTTGCAATCGCGCGAAGGTTATAGGCATACTAAAATTCGTATCGTGATGGCAGAGGGTGCTTTACAATTATTTCTTACGGCTCCACGCTGAAATGGCTGGACGGATATGAATGAAATTTGTAACAGAGGTAGCTTATACATGGGATACCTTACATAAACCACAGTATGTCCGTGTCAGAATTGAATGGAATTTGGAATGGAGGTAGTTTATACCGTGCATTAATACAGGGGATACCTTTCGTAAGCCTCCGTATGGTGCGTGGTGGACGGAATGTTACAACAAACATCCAAATTGGCAGTTCACCATGAATGTGAGCACATAAATGTATTTTTTCATGAAGGAGATTTTTATAATATGCAAGCCAGTGAATTTAGCATGGCGGATGACACCTTGCTACTGTGACACCGTTTAACCAGTCAGCATGAAACTTGGCGCATGTGTTTTCATATCTAGAAGAGGAGAAAGTGGAGGAAGAGACGAACAGAAAGGGAAGGGAAGAGATGGACAGAGAGAGATGGGAGATGAGGAGAAATCGTCCACCAGTCCCACTTGGTGGGGATCCCAAAATGCGCAACAATAATCGAAGATAGAAGGCACAAGTGTGGTGTAGGCAGTTTCTTTACTAGAACTGTTGCATCTTCTAAGTGTTCTGCCAACGAAACCTAGCCTTGGTTCGCTTTCCCTACAATATTTTCTGTGTGTTCTTTCCAATATAAGTTGTTTATAATTGTAACTCTTAGGTATTAAGATGAATTTACGGCCTGTAGTTTTGACTGATTTATCGTGTAAATAAAGTTTAACGGGTTTCTTTTAGAGCTCATATGGATGACTTCACATTTCTCATTATTAAGTCAAGCGTACCCTGGAAACGGTGAAAAATTTCACCGGCTAATCCTTCTAACACCAGATCAATTTAAAGCCAAAGAAACATCAAAGATGCAACGACCTTTATCAAGACCACTCCTCGTGATAATCTCTATAAATATTGAGGGATTTTCTAGTCATAAGAGTATTTTATTAGCAGACATATGCAATAAGCATAAATGTGATGTATTATTGGTGCAGGCAACACACCGGGGAACCACCAGCCACAGACCTCAAATTGCAGGAATGGAGTAAGTCATTGAAGACCTCACGACAAGTACGGGAATGCGCTTTTCGTTAGACCTGGGCTCAATGTAACATCAGCTGCAATGACAGAGATAAGTAACATTGAAGTACTTACCATCCGGGTCCAGAAGTTCTCTATGACGACTGTGTACAAACCACCAGATATGGACTTTGTTTTCAATGAACCTAACAATTTTACATATGACCGTATTAATTTTGTAATGGGCGACTTCAACTGCCATAGTGAAGCATGGGGATACAATGAGACTGATGAAAACGGGATACAGCTTGAATCCTGGGCTGACACTAATGACCTGCAACTCATTCATGACCCAAAACTCCCAGCATCGTTCAACAGCGGAAGATCGAGGAGGGGATATAACCCTGAGTAGGAAGTTGGAAACACAGTGTGTGAAGCTTGTTGATGATCCCATCCCAAGTACCCAACACAGACCCATTATTTATGTTGTGAATGCCATCGTGAAGCCAGATGAGGTGCCCTTTCGAAGGTGGTTTAATTTCAAAAAAGCAAACTGGCAAAAATTTCAAGAGGAATTGGACGAAGAGACTGAGAAAATTCCTCCTCGACCAGATGAGTATGGTACATTTATCGATCTTGTGAAAGAGGTTTCAAGGAAAAATGTTCCAAGAGGTTGCCGCACCCTGTACATCCAGGGACTGACTGGCAGCAGCAAAGCCTTGCTTGACAGGTACCAGAAGTTGTTCATTCAGGACCCTTTCAGCAAAGATACGTTGGAGGCGCGGAAGACCTAATGCAGGCTATTGCTGAGGACAAGAGGTCACTGTGGTGCAATCTAGTCGAGAACTTAGACATAAAGCAAAACAGCAGACGTGCATGGAAATTATTAAAAAACTTGAGTGGGGACACAACTGACCATCAACGGAAGAACAATGGAGTAACAGCAAATCAGATCACTAGCCAACTTCTGAAGAATGGGAAAACAGGAGGGAAAAGAGAAAGGAAAAGAGCTATACCCCAAGAACAAAAAGATGATGGCCTCCTCAATGCTTCCTTGACGGCAGCCGAACTGGAAGACGCCATTCAGAGTATGAAACTGATTAAGGCCACTGGAACTGATGACCTTAGAACGGAGCAGATAAAACAGTTTGGGCCCAAAGTTCGAAACTGGTTATTGCAAATGATTAATGCCTGTATTAAGGAGCTTAAGATCCCAAAACTATGGCGGCAGGCGAGAGTGGTGGCCTGGAGATATCGGAGGAGATATCGGATCCTAAAAGCTACAGACCAGTGTCACTTCTCTGCCATCTCTACAAGATGCTGGAGCGGATGATTCTTAACCGTGTGGCTCAAAGAATCTATGGAAAGATCATAAAGGAACAACCCGGTTTTAGACCAGGGCGATCTTAATGTGGGCAAATACTCAATTTAACGCAGCACATAGAAGATGGCTTTGAAAGAAAAGTAATAACTGATGCAGCTTTCATAGATCTTACTGCTGCGTATGACACGGTAAACCACAGAAAGTTATTGTGAAAATTGTATCATCTCACAGGAGACTGCAGGCTGACAATGGTTATTGGTAGTCTTCTGCTAAATCGAAGATTTTATGTATCTCTCAAATGTTCAATGTTCAAATGTTTGTATAGTTTATGGGACTTAACTACGGGGTCATCAGTCCCTAAACTTACATACTACTTATGAACTACTTACGAACTAGGACGGCACAAATATCCATGCCCGAGGGGGGATTCGAACCCCCGACCGTAGTGGCCGTGCAGACGGTGACTGGAGCGCCTCAGTCCCCTCGGCCACCGCGGCCGGCTATGTATCTCTAAATGGCAAGAACAGCAGATGGCGACTTCAGAAGAATGGCTTACCACAAGGAAGTGTACTTTCTCCGCTCTTTTATAATGTGTACACTAATGACCAACCTATCCCTCAAGACACACGATTGTTCGTATATGTTGATGACACAGCTGTGGCTGTCCAGGGGCCCAGTTTTGATGAAGTATCCCAAAAACTATCCAGTGGTCTTGAATAACTAGCTCAATACTACGATACTAATCACCGAAAGTCAAACCCTTGCAAAACACAAATATGTGCTTTCCATCTATGCAATAGAGATGCTCAAGTTGCTCTCGACGTTACGTGGCAGGGTAAGAAGCTAGAGCACTGTCCAACACCTAAATACCTTGGTGTTACATTTGACAGAACGCTCTCCTCCAAACGAAATTGCCGAAATACGAAGGGCAAAGTTTGCTCCAGAAATAACATCATCCGGAGGCTGACAGACTATGAATGGGGTACTGAGAACATCAGCACTTACTCTATGTGACTCAGCAGCAGAATATGCAGCGCCAGTATGGGATGCATGCGCACACGCTAAACAGTTTGAAGTAAGTGTAAACGAGACTATGCGCATTGTTACAGGCTGTCTCAGACCCACACCAGCAGGTAATATGTACCTCCTTTCTGGAATTGCCCCGCCCAGCAGGATAAGAAGACAGGTGGCAGCAGACGCTGAGAGAACAAAGAAAGAGAATGATTACCGACACCCTTTGAATGGGCACGTCACTCAGGCTCGGAGGCTCAAATCTAGAAACAGCTTCATCGCAAGAACTAAGATCCTTGACGGTTCGCAGGAAGATAACAGAGTCTGTAAATGGAAGAATGAACAAACCGGATTGCCAATAACGCCAAAAGAGGAAATGGCACCTGGAAACAAGCTTTCCTATATAGTTTGGAGAACACTAAACAGGATGACGGCTGGTGTACCCAGATGTAAAACTATTATGTGCAGGTGGGGCCTGCTGACTAACAATGACGATGCTCTTTGTGAATGCGGAGAGGTTCAGGACGAGGCACACCTGCTTACGTGCCGACTATTGCCGGAGCCCTGCAGTTTCAGTGACCTGCTACAAGCCAATGACAAAGCCGTGGCGGCGGCTAACTATTGGAAAAACAAAACTTGATCTGGACACGGAAATGAATGAATGAATTGTCATTTTTTGTAACTTGCAGATATCTAAATCATTTTACAGTTGCTTTTGATCTTCTGGTGACTTTACTAACAGCTAAGTCTCCGCGAACAGTCTAAGGGAGCTGCTCAGATTGTCTCCTAAATAGTTTATAAAAATAAGGAACAGTATGGGCCCCATTACACTTCGATGACTTTCAGTCAATTACAACGTACTATGACCCTTGTGACAGGAAATCGCGAATCCAATCGCACAACTGTGGCGATATTCCATAAGCACGTAGTTTTATTAGAAGATGCTTGTGCTTGTGAGGAACAGTCTCGAAAGCCTTCCGGAAATATAGAAATACGGAATCTATTTGACATCCCTTGTCGATAGCACCCATCACATCATGTGAGTAAAGAGCTATACTGCATACAACAAAAAATGTTTCGCAATTTCGTGCCGTTTCTCATATAAATTCATGTTATAGCCTTTGAGTCTATATGAGGAACGTGGTGTACATAGTTGCACTGCGTCGTGCAAAGTAATGAGTCACTCATTCTGTTGGAGAAATCATTTATTTTCCTTTCATTTCGTTGTTGATAGTTCATTTCTATGGTAAAGTAAGGAAGATTAGGATTTAACGTCCTGTCGACATCGTGGTCAATACAGACGGACGTCATAAGGGATCGTGTCTGTCAGGGAAGGAGAAGGAATTCGGACGTGGCCTTTGAGAGGAATCATCTGGCTTTTGCCTGGAGTTATTTAGGTAAATCGTGCAAAACCTAAATCAGGGTGTCCGGAGGCGGATTTGAACCGCTGTCTTCCGAATGGGTATCCAGTGTGTTGCCACTGCGTCATTTCTGGGGTAATTTCATCTCTTGCTTGTATTTTATTTTTTCTTAAATCAATGGTCTTATCTTTGTGTTCTTATTCCACTATTCCGTTTTTACTTGAAATCGTTGAAACATTACATTCGCATGTTATCGTAGGAAAGCTTCGGACTTTGTAAGATTGTACCTACTGGTACAGCTTCACTCTCATTTTGCGATGCTGGTCACTTCGCCACAATCTCATAAGATTGAATAGTCATATTCGTCCTCTGTGCGAATGCAGGAAAACTTCAGTACGTCGGCCACGGTGACCGAGCGGTCTTTGGTGCGTCAGTCACGGTCTGCACGCCCACTACGGTCGGGGGTTCGAATCCCTCCTCGGACATGGATATTTGTGCCGTCCTTAGTATTAGCTAGTTCATAAGTAGTTTGTAAGTTTAGGGACTGATGACCCTGTAGTTAAGTCCCATAAGCTCTACAAACATTTGAACATTTTTTTGAAACTTCAGTACGGCTTACAGTCTTGAATAATTTCGGCTTGGGTCTTGTGATTCCTAAAAGAACATCTCCTGTTGCATGCAACCAAGTAAAGATAGATATATATACAGCCTCGTGGTCTTTCAGATTAATTCTGGCAGCTGGTGGAAGATTTGACAGTTATCTGCCTAGTTCACACTAGGCACGTGTGCAGAATTTGAATTTATCGATATGAACTATCTTGACTATTATAAATTAGTTCTGGATTTAATTTGTTATGAAAAAGTTTACAGTAAGTTTTCTTGGCTATGGACGCACACCGTCCTCATTAACGTAAATTATTGGATCAGGGTTTTTCGGTAAGTTTATTTCAGCATATGGCAAAATTATCCGAAATTTACGCCATCCAACAGACGTATACAGACTCGCTATACCAGCACTTGAACAGTATCACCGCCGTCAAAACGACGCATTTACGACGTAGAATACACGCATAATTCGGTTACGTGCCGCGTATTTGGCAGGTCAGGGAAACTTATTTATCGATGCTTTGCTCAGCTCCGTGTAGGCGTCAATTCATTGGTCATATGAGGGCCACACTACATTAAATTTTTAAAGAATGCACTTTCATTTTCAAGTGGGGAGTGAGACAGCTTTCGCTATCAAACGATAGACACACTACTATCTAACCCATTTCCCTATCCCTCTGTTTCAATCCTATGTCAGCCAAACAATTATAAACTCTGCTTTTCATAAAGGTTAATATAGACATTGATGTATTTGCTAGAACTTGTTTTATGCTTTTCTCAATGGAGAATAAATGAAAAAAAAGTATAGTCAAATATTTTCTTTATGTAATTAGTGCCATTTCTCATTGATTATAGTTTAATAATTCTTTGAGAAAAAGTGATTGAACTTCACATAAGATAATTTTTTTTTAATTTTAAGTATTCAGACACCCAGACTGTTACAAGACATTGAAATAAATTAAACTGCGAAGTTAAAAATTTGTGCTGGACAGGGATTCCTACTCAGATTTCCAAGAGGACGTCTTAATATTAGTTTTGTTTTGTTCCTCGGGTAGATCGCGTATCAGTTACTCTATCCAGACACGATTCTCGTCCTGCTCAAATTCTCAACTTATCGCATACAATGATTTCAGTGCCCCTCGCCAGATAATTTCTCAGATCGGGCAAGGCAAATGGCGTATTTGAGCGTCTGCACAGAAATGCTATTTTACAAAAAAGAGAAAAAAGTTTGTAAATCCATGGGACTTAACTACTCCGGTCATCAGTCCCTACGCTTACAAACTACTTAAACCAGAGGAAGACAACTTCTGGCGGTGTGACATGTGAGCTGGGAGAGCCAACCGGTCAATCCGCTACTAACGGGAAATACAGGCCTGAGCGCGCACATCATGCGACGTAAGCAAGGTAGTTGGGAGCCGGCGCGATCGCTAGCTCAGTGGCTGCCCGCTATGACGCAGTGGGCAGTGCCCCAGCGGCCGGCCAATCGGCTAGCGATCGCGCAGGCACGAAACTACCTTGCTTACGTCGCATGAAGTGCGCGCTCAGGCATGATTTCTCGCCGGCCACGGGTCAATCCGAGGCCAACGGGTCAATCCGTGTGACGTCAGCGAGAGCTGTGTTGGCAATGTTGGCTAGATAAACGGGGCCGTGAGGGCGGAGCTGGGCTGTCAGCAATAGCGCCCTTGACGACAGTTTCATGCCGAGTACAAGCAAAACGGAGCAATCGGTTTTTCTTTCTGTGTGGAAAAATCTGTTTCTTTTTGTGTAGTTCGAGGAAGGTGCAAATAGTTTGGTGTGTAACAGAGAAGTAAAAATAAAATAAAATAAAATAAAATTACAGCGTCATTATTCCCTGATCCACACAAATTAGAATGACAAATATGAAGGAGAAGAACGAGACACTTTAATATCTGTCACGACGTGGAGGACCGTGAAGGTACCGAAGCGTCTGTCCGTCTGAAAAAAAATGTTCAAATGTTTGTAAAGTCTATGGGACTTAACTACGGGGTCTTCAGTTCCTAAACTTACAAATTAGGAAGGTAGAAATATCCATGCTTGAGGGGGGATTCGAACCCCCGACCGTATTGGCCGTGCAGACCGTGACTGAAGCGCCTTAGTCCCCTTTTTTTTTTTTTTTTTTTTTTTTTTTTTTTTTTTTTTTTTTTTTTTTTTCTTCTATGGTTGGTTCTATTCATTGCGGACGCTGATCGGGTATGTTCGTTTTTGTTCGATGAGTTCTTGGCTCAGCTTTTTTATTACAGAGGGCGTTGAGCCCTCTGACCGGGCGCGCTGAGCCACGGCACCCGGCAAAAGACATTTTTTTTTTTCCTCAAGGCGGTCACCCATCGAAGTACTGAGAAGGCCCAACGTTGCTTAACTTCGTTGATCGAACAAGAACCCGTGTACCCAACGTGGTATGGCCGTTGGTGCCGACCCCTCGGCCACCACGGCCGGCTGTCCGTCTGAGCGTCTGATCTTCAGAAATAGTCTACATATAGCCAAGAAATTTATACTATTTACTGAGGGTCATTTTGCGAAAGAAGTGATTGTGATGGCTTCTACATTTGATAGAAGATTTTGAAAAGCGAGTTTCTCCGGAAACTGTTATGTGACGTATTCGAGACTTGACTGCAGATGTACATGGAGAACTGGGTGTTGCGGCACGTAAGTTTATACATAATTCTTTAGCTGCCGATGAGAGAGAGTACTGACATATCGGATAGCCGGCCGCGGTGGCCGAGCAGTCTGCGGCGCTCCAGTCACGGTCTGCACGGCCACTACGGTCGGGGGTTCGAATCCCCCCTCGGGCATGGATATTTGTGCCGTCCTAGTTCGTAAGTAGTTGATAAGTAGTTTGTAAGTTTAGGTACTGATGACCCCGTAGTTAAGTCCCATAGACTATACAAACATTTCAACATTTTTTTGTCTGTAATCTGTGTCTGTTATATAATTAAACAGTATGTTTTAAAATAAGGATAAAGTAGATGTACCGGTATACTTCAAATCAGATTTCTTAAATCCCTTCACTGCACACGCTTAGTTCTATTTCTCCGCGGCAGCGGTACAGAGCGTGTGACGTCACACGGTCAGCTCTTCTTCCTTGTGAGCCGGCAGAGCGGCCTGGGCTGACGTCACACCGGCGCTGCCTGTCCTCCCCTGACTTATGCTAAGGACAATAAATACACCCATACCTGATGGAGGCAAACATACAATTATAAATATGGTGTCTGTTCGTTCGGACATATCTATAAACGTATATCTATGCGTTACATTTCAGTTGATTTGGAGGAAGAGTATATCCATTATTTAAACATTTTAGGTTAAATTTTACAGGGAGAACTTACTTCTTGCGTTATCTAAAATTTTCCGTTGTATATTTCCAAAACACAGTGGCGTGGTGTTTCAGAAACTTACTTACGTTTCTAACAGTCACAATTTCATTACATAGTTCAGTTACAACGAGTAAATACACGGAGGGGTCCTCCAATAGGAAAGCAGGAAAACTGGTAAGTCACGAAGTGGACGAAAGTGTGAGCTGAATGATAAAGACGATCGTCGAAGATGATTGTGCGGAATGCAGATCTGAATGTTGCACTCGTCAACCTTGTCAGCAACCAAACAACCGAGGACATTGAAACGGTACTGTCGTTCCGCTTCACGGTTTTAGTAGTTTTAAAATCAAATTTCTTCACTTTCCATTGCAAGTGGCGCTTAGTTAGGTGATCAGTCGGCCGTGGGGCCTTAAACTTGTTTGATTCACCAAGGATATAGGAATGGAATTTGCTTTATATATTTCTCTATCATATTTTCTGACTTGCATCAGTCATTCCTTATCCTTCCCGACCTTTCCTAGGACGATAGGAGGCCATACTGTGGTGGTGGTGTCAAAGAACTGGTATTGTAGAGCTGAGAGATAGGTTAGTTTGACAACTGGAACAGCTAATGCCTGTTGCAGACGATAGCTGGCTCGTTGGGTGCGCCTTGGGCGCTGAGCTTTGGCAGGAATGCCTTCAGCCAATAGGAACACTTCGCGCGAAAACCAGATTCGGTTTTACGTGAGGTTGAGGGTTCTGGAGGAGACCATGCTGGGGCCTTGGAGGACACGGACGTGACGGGAGAGTGCGGCAGATGTTGCTTCCACTTCGATAAAGTATGGAGGTTTTAATCATTATTAGCCCCGTCAGTTCAAACTTTGTTGTCACCCTCGAATAAATTCGCGTTTCTGCAAATTTAACAGTAATTTAGTTGACGTAATTAATTAGTTTAAGTGTTTGGTACCGAACAAAGGTGTAACGGTTTTTTTGAAGACTAATATTCGCTTGATCTCGAATGAGTCTCTTCCCTGTAATATTGTTCACTATTTCTGATTTTTGTTAGTGGCTCAACCAATTTGACCCTATGGTAGGAATTCATTTATAGAAAATTTACTGTACATTTTTGTCTAAAGAAATTTATGCACTTGGTAAGCTTGTGCAAGTTTATCAAGTAATATTACGACTCTCATTTTGCTTCTAGCCTACAATGCGCCTTTAGTGTCATTCAATGTTATTCATACGGGAATTCTACCCTATTCGTTAAATATGCCGTTACAAGACTACTTTGGCAAACTATTTTGGTATGGATCCTAATTTAACAATAAATAATTACTTTGTGGTCAGAAAGCCTGTTGATTGAAGAATATTTCTGCCTGTGATGTTGGAATCTATATTCGGTTGGTCCTCCTGTCCCAACCAACCATCCAGCCTGAAAACATGAAATTCTTGAATGGCTGAAAATGATCTACGAGTAGGCGAATATAACAATTTCCACTCAATGATCGGAACATTAACCAGTCTATTCCACGTAAAAAGAGCCCACTCCATTACGGAGCCTCCACCAGCTTGCACAGTACCTTGTTGACAAATTGGTCCATGAGTTTGTGGGGTTCCGAATCATCTACGGCTCAACCGATATGGCGCTGCAGGTAATGTTATGCTGTTATCATAGGCACTCGAGACGTCATTCTGCTGACACAGCCCATTAACGTCATATTGTGCTGCACTGTCCCAACGGATACGTTCTTCGCGCGGTCCACATTGATTTCTAATTTTCTATTAGCACTGACATCTATACACAAACGATCCTTTGTCAGTTCAAATGTTTGTAAACTTAAGGGACCGAAGTGCTGAGCTAATCGCTCTCCAGACTTACAAACTACTTAAACTAAGGACAACACACATACCTCTGCCTGAGGGAGGACTCGAAGCTCCGACAAAGAGCGACCGCGCAGTACGTGGCAAGGTGGTTCAGACCGCGCGTTCATTTCCGCGACAAACACGTCTGCTCTGGGTCATTAAGTGCAGCTCGGAAGCCACTGCGTTGTCATGGTGAGGGGTAAAGCAATTTAGTATTTTCGGCATACTATTGACACTGTGGATCTAAAAATATTGAGCTGTTTGGCTGTTCCTGAAATGGAGTGCCCACGAGTCTAGTTACTCTTAGCATTCCGTGTTCAAAGTCTTTTCATTCCGGTCGTGCGAGCGTAGACACGTCGGACAGCTTTTCACATGAACCATCTGAGTCGAGATGGCAGCTCTGCCAATTAACCACCCTTTTATGCCTTGTGCTGGCGAAACTACAGCCGTTCTGTATGTGTGCGTATCGCTCTTCTACGAGAGGGTTCAAATGAAAAGGAACGAAACGACACTGTGGGTTTTATTGAAGTCTTTATTCAAAAGAAATCACCAGAGTCCTGTACACAACTATCCCACTGTTTAACGAGCCGAAGAATTCTCTTTTCCTAGAATTACTGTGGCTGTGACAAGAGCCAGTCCACCAGTTCGCCGTCCGAGTTCGAAGCGCTTCCCTTTGAGATTTTTTAATTTCATTTTTATTTATTTATTTTCAAAGATCAAACAGATGGAAGTCACAGGGCGACATGTCCGGGCTGTAGGGCGGATTCTCAAGCTGCTCCCACTAGAACTTGGCCACTACACTTTGCGTGACCCTGGAGACGCGTGGACGCGCGTTATCATGGAGCAGAATCACTCCCTCCGCCGTTTGCTGTTGATGGACTCGCGTAGGCTGCGAAGTGTCTCACAGTACACGTCACGGATAATGGTTTTTCCCAGCTAGACGAATTCGATGAGTAACTGATCTCGGGCGTTGAAACAAACGGTGGGCATCGTCTTGCCTGCTGAGGGCACAGCCATGAACTGTTTAGCTGAAGGTGACGTCCCATGTTTCGGGCTCCTAGATGTCGCACTATGTTATCCCAAAGCGGCATATTGAGATTTCAACCAGTTTCCAGTTTGGAAAGTAGGAGGCAGAATTGAAGTCTTGGGGCGGCACCGTGGGTCGTGTCGGGATAGCTCAGTGGTCGAGTGCTTGCCCGCGAAAGGCAAAGGTCCCAGGTTCGAGTCCCGGTTCCGGCACACAATTTAAATCTGTCAGGAAGTTTCAAGTTTCAACCAGTTTGGTTGCCAAGACGTGTCGTACCTTTTGATTTACTTATGTCACAAGGGACACCTTTGGCCTCGATCCCTCCGAATCACATGAAACAATGCTGAGAACAACAAGCAATCATAAACAAAACAGTGGTGTGCGTCAATTCCATACAAAACGTTTCATTGTATCTCAAGTGATAGTTTAATAGACAGAAACAAAGTAACAAGATAATCAGTACCAGAGGAAGGAAATTATATGTACTTTAATGGCGACAGTGAATCATTACATATTCAATCAGCAGCGCCAAAAACTCTCTGCTTGAAGTACTTACAATAGCGTAAAATACACATATAAAGCAATACCACGCACCTTTATTTATTTATTCGTGTCAAAAGCGTTGCATACAAAGGTCAAAGACAAGAGTACAACTATGATACAAAACAAAAGAGATTATATATAAACAAATTACAAAACCACTAAATACAATCAGACCAAAAATTAGCAAGCTCGACGGCATTCTCCTTGGCCTGCAATAGGTCCTCCAGCGTGCAGGATACTGGGCAGCTGTACAGCTGCTTGATGGTTTGTTAGTATCCACATTCGCAGAGTGTTGATTCATCCCCGAGGTAGTTCCATCTGGCCATGTTGTCCTTTGTTCTACCCACCCCGCTTCTTAGTCTGTTGAGGGACTTCCACGTTTTCCACGGCAGATTTTCGCCTCGGGGGAGAGCCTCCAGAGGTGGAATCCATGTTGCGATATCAACATTTCTTGTTGTCCACAGGTTTTGTCGTGCCGTTGAAGGAGATGTACTACAGTTGACAGTAGTTTTCATAACCACACTAACCACAGGACTGAAAGTGCTTATATTAGATCTCAAAGTGCAGATAAGGGATTTCGATGAAGTGGTTAAAACAAAATGGAAGAGAACAATGTGCATACCTCACTAAAGCCACGTTATCACATTCCAAATCACTTTCGCATTCCCACAGTCCAATATCAAAATCACACTAATTACATTTTCAAATGATGATGCTGGTATGTCAGTGTCATACCCTGGCTTTCGCCAAGCATATTGCAACATAGACTTATACGTAGGAGTGAAGTTTCACGATGAAATAACAATCATCTACCTTCACTTGTGGTTTGGCACCTTGTACTCTTACAAAATCAGTAATACTTCCAATATAGAGTTTGTATAAGAGTAAAGAACTGAACATCAAGGGGTTGACAATATTTTTTGTTGTTTTCGGTGGCAAGATCTTCAGCGTAACATCTCTGTTTGGAAAACTTGCATCGCCGCGGTGGAGTAGCCGAGCGGTCTAAGGCGCCTTGCTGCGTAGCGCGCGCTTGCTAGCCGTCGGAGGTTCGAGTCCTCCCCAGGGCATGGGTGTTTGTGTTCTCCTTAGGTTAGTTTACCTTAGTTTAAGTAGTTTGTAAGCTACGAACTGATGACCACGCAGTTTGGTCCGATAGATTTACAAACATTTGAAGATTTGAAAACTTGCATCTAGAAAGGTACTATTTGTATGACCCGCCCAGGAAACACACCACAATAGGCCACCAGAAAGTTATTAAGTGGGTCTCTACAAATGGACTCTCATTAAACTTTGATAAAACCCAGTACATACAGTTTCATACAGTAAGTGGCATACACCATTAATAAATTTAAACTTTGAACATAAATCTGTAGCTAAGGTAGAATATTCAAAATTTTTAGGTGTTTGCATTGATGAAGGACTGAATTGCAAGAAACGCATCGAAGATCTCCTGAAACGTTTGAATTCAGCTACTTATGCTATGAGAGTCATTGCAAAATTTGGTGATATACATCTCAGTAAATTAGCCTACTACGCCTATTTTCATTCACTGGTTTCATATGGGATCATATTCTGGGGCAATTCAACATTGAGTAAAAATGTATTCATTGCACAAAAGCGTGTAATCGGAATAATTGGTAGAGCCCACCCAAGAGCATCCTGCAGACATTTATTTAGGGATCTAGGGATCTTCACTGTAGCTTCACAATATATATATATATATATATATATATATATATATATATATATATATATATATATATATATATATATATATATATTCACTCATGAAACTTGTTGTTAAAAATCCGACCCAATTCAAAAGTAATAGCAGTGTGCATAGCTACAACACTAGGAGAAAGGATGATATTCACTATTCAAGGTTAAATCTAACTTTGGCTCAGAAAGGGGTGAATTATGCTGTCACAAAAGTCTTTGGCCACTTACCAAGTAGCATCAAAAGTCTGACAGATAGCCAACTAATATTTAAAAAGCAATTAAAGGAATTTCTGAATGGCAACTCCTTCTACAATGTAGATGAATTTTTAGACAAAACTTTAATTAAAAAAATCCTTAAATATTGATTGTCAAGTGTAGACAATATCCACTAAACTGACACGTTCCACGTCAATACGAAATGTCGTATACATGATCTATGGAACAAGTATTTATCTAATCTAACCAGCTAGTGGAACTAGCAGACAAGTGCGGCGTTTTGCATGGCAATAACACACACCACTGTTTTGTTTATGATTGCTTGTTGATCTAAGCACGATTTCGTGCGTTTCCGAGCGTTCGAGCTGAAAGGTGTTCTTTTCAGCGTATATAAACGGATTTTTATTTGACGGAACCTGTGCAGCAGGAAAAAGTGTCAGGTTAGGTGTTTTTCCCTTTTCGGATTGTGGCGTGTAGAACGGCGGTGAGAGATTTTGTAGCGAGGTGTGCATTCTGGTGGTGTGGCCTCACGCCGAGGGTCAGCCGGGGTCGCGCGGTTATCGGCGCGCTTACGAAACAGTTGCCAGCCGCTCGCCAAAAGCACGGCCAGCTTCCTGGAGTCTCCTTTGTCAGGCGCTCACACATTCCACCGTCTGCACCTACGCATTAACTTGTCACCACACTAAAACTGCCTACTAAAGGCCGTGTTAATATCTGTCGTACCATTATTTTAAAATCTGCCACTCTTCATTTCTAAAACAGTGGAAACCCGAACAATGACTAAATACAATTGAAATAAACTTTAGTCTTGACCACAAATTTCAATTTATTGAGGCCTTACGCGTTTCAATGTTTCGTCATTCTCTAAGGCTACATCAAGACAATGGAATTAATATTCATCAAACATTTTGATAAAACATAAATGAGAACACTATCTTCACACTCACCATATCTTTTAAGAAACTTATTAAAAAGTAAAACTTCCTTGTGCAGTTCCATATCTCCGTTTGATCCCTGCAAGTGAACTTATGGGCAAGGGAATCAACGAGAAGACATGCATTGCAATATGGTGTCGGGCGGAGTTTGATTTTATATAACTTTTCTTCCGTAGCGAGGGCGTTGTTTACAACCTCGTACCAGACTGCTCGAACCTGAGACGGGAGCACGGGATTCTGAACATTTTTCCATATATTCTTTCACTGAAACCCTTGGTGTTTCGTCTGGATCGGATGCGATGGCTGCGTTTTTTGTTGTTAGGCCCTTACAGGCGGCGTCGATGTAACTTAATTCCATATAATAATTGCGAAAATAGGTTAAACTGCTATTTATCCCACCTACATTCACCGGAGGCCTTCTGTCGCCAAGATCGAGACAAGCGAAAAGTCGGTTCGTCATCGTGTTCAGGTTGTTTTGCAACGTCTTCGTTGTTGCATGAATAAAGATGGCCGTGCACTGTGCGTGAGTGTTTTTCACACCGAGTCCTCCTTGCAGACGTGGTAACGTTGCGGTCGCAAAGGGAGGTTTAAACATGTTTCCCGCCGGCCGCGGTGGCCGAGGGGACTGAGGCACTTCAGTCACGGTCTGCACGGCCACTACGCTCGGGGGTTCGAATCCCCCCTCGGGCATGGATATTTGTGCCTTCCTAGTTCGTAAGTAGTTCATAAGTCGGTTGTAAGTTTAGGGACTGATGACCCCGTAGTTAAGTCACATAAGCTTAACAAACATTTGAACATTTGAAACATGTTTCCCCTTCAAATATACCAACAAGCAATCGCTAAAATTCGGTCCGCTATGTTAGGGGGTATTGGTAACACTGCAGCTGTATGGTATACTTTACTAAATACGTAGATGTTGATAAAATCCGCTCTCTGGAAACGATCTAACGATCGGACACTGTGTTCCTTGATCGTGAATCGCAAATTATTCAACTTCTGCGCCCAATTGAGGTTGCACATATGCAGTGGATTGGCTGTGATTTTCAGTCCGAGTTGTGTTCAAATGTGAAAAATGTTTGTAGAACTTATGGGACTTAACTACGGGATCATCAGTCCCTAAGCTTATAAACTACTTATGAACTAGCTAAGACTAAGGACTGCACAAATATCCATGCCCGAGGGGGGATTCGAACCCCCGACCGTAGTGGCCGTGCAGACCGTGACTGGAGCGCCTCAGTCCCCTCGGCCACCGCGGCCGGCTCCGAGTTGTGTCCTCTTCTTAGTTTCCTGCAGCCACCTTGATTGTTCTGTGTGTGGCTGAGGGCCTAACATCAATATTCCAGACTTTTCCATGTTGAGTTTTGCACCGCTAGCACTAGTATACGAGGCGCGTCCAGAAAGTAGGTTCCGTTTGGCAATAAAATGAAATTATACACAGATACAGAAGAAATTTTTATTGCACAAAATTCTACAACTCTTAAACTACTTTTCCACATAACTGCCGAAATTTTGCAGACATTTGTCATAGCGTGGCACCAGGTTTTGTATACTTTCTTCATAGAAATAGCCGCCTATGTCTTCAACCAATTGGAAACAGTGTCTTTCAGCTCGTCGTCCATAGCGAGAGCACTAATTGTAAACCTACGGTTTTCTTGGATCTTGTCATCAATCGCGTGAACCAGTTCTTCTGTAACCAAAGATGGACGCCCACTTCGTTCTTCATCGTGCACATCACTACACCCGCCACTGAACTGTCGGACCCATCTTCTCACCATCGAATCACTCATCGCATTTGGTCCGTAAACATCGAAAATTTGCCGATAAATTTCACTTGGTTTCACTTTCCTCGCATTCAGAAACCCAATCACCGACCTGATTTCACAGGCGGCGGGAGTTCCAATCGAAGCCGACATTTCAAACAAGCACAACAAAGCGTACGTAACTGACAGCGATCTCCAAATGGCGCACGTTCTTCTCCTTGATACACATCGTCTACAGCGCATGTGCGGAACTGCAGTCGTAGCGCTGCAGCGGAGATAAATGGAAACGGAACTTACTTTCTGGACGCGCCTCGTATTTTTCTACAACCTGCCGTGCTATATCGAGGTCTTGTGGGTTGTTGACGACCACGTTCACGTCATCCGCGTACGCATGACACACTATTCTGCTATTTAAAGTCCGGAGGCCTTGTAGCTTTGCGTGGAATCTCTGGAGGAGCGGTTCGATACCGAGTGCGTACACTGTTGAGGAGAGAGGGCATCCTTGCCGCACCCCTCGCTTAATCTTCTGTTAACTGACCGTTTATTTTGAATTTTGATTGTGTGTGGCCAATGGATTTCCGTATAATACTAACGACTTGCTCGTTGTACCCCATGTTGCGCATCGTATGTAGGAAGTACGTGTGGCTGATTCTGTCGTAAGCTTTTTCGAAATTCAAAAAGACGACTGCGAGCTTACCTTCAGTAATCCATGTTAAGTGGGAGAGGTCCCTGTATTCCGCCAAAACGTGTGCCATTGTCCTTCCGGTGGCTGGTTGTGCATGATATGGCCCTAAAACTTTTTTTTAAAGTGGGCTTCATTCTGTCGTTGATCAGACGTGTAAATATTTTAAAATCCGAATTCAACAAAGTTATAGGGCGGTATTGTGTCATCATTGTCGCATTTCGAGTTTTTGGCACGACAACCACCATGCCTTCCGTGAAGGTTGGTGATAATTCGCTAATGGACAGGAGCTCGTTGTACATTTTAGTAAGCTCAGTACTGATGACGTCCCAGAAGTTCACGTAAAATTCAGTTGGCAAGCCATCTGTTCCAGCGGCCTTGTTACGTAGCGCGTGCTTTAACAGTGCTTTCACCTCTTCGTAAGTAAATTCTTCTAAAATAATGTTATCTTCTTCGGTTAGTCGTGTTGTAACATCGGCTAAAAGATCCTCTTCTTCCGTGGCTTGGTACAGTGATTCGGAGTAGAGTTGTGGAAAGTAATTCAGAATATAATTCAGAATACACTGTTTCATCGCTCGTTGGTCACTGTAGACATTGCCCTGCTCGTCTTTTATGTGGGTTATTATTTTCTGCTTCGCCCTCTTGGATTCACGAATGATGTGGTAAATTGACGCGTCTCCATTGCAGAGATCATTTATGTTGCGTGCGCGTACTATCTTGCCCTGCCGAGATGGGCTTAGTATGTTTAATTCGAGCAAAATTGTCTGCTGGATTAACCGAATTGGCGTAGAGCTCCCTTAGACAAGTGAAAAATACTTCCATTGTTCTCTTCCTCCAATAGTTTTTCTGTCTGGCGTACTGTATGATGGTTTTCTGGATTTGTGGTTTGGCACAGTTTATCCACCAAGCTAAGCGTTCTCGGTATCGGGCTTGAAGTCTAACGCATCTGTTCCATGTTTCAATTACATCCTGCCTTAAACAGTCGTCTTGAAAAAGCGAAATATTTAACTGCCAGACTCCACGACCGAGAAAGGTTTTTTCGCTGAGTGTGTCTCACCCATAAGTGATACGCACAGTGGTCTGAAAAACTAACCGGCCATCTTTCGCAGTTTCACACGGATCTGGAAAGGTCTGTTGTGCAGTAGTATGATCTAATCTGCTAGCGGACGTGTTTGTAACAAAGGTGAATCCTTGGGAGATCGGTCTCAGGTTTATCCAGCTGTCTACCATATGGAGGCTCTCCGTTAAAACATAAAGTTCGTCGCAATAGTTAAAGTTAGGAATTTGGTCCTCTGCGGAGGACGCAGTTAAAGTCTCCTCCTAAAATTATGTTCGATTTCGCTCTCGTAAGGAGACGGGCCAAGTCGTCAGGGTAAAACTGGCTTCGACTACGTCTATTTCCAGTGCCCGATGGGGCGTAGATGTTAATTAGAAGGTATCTTGTTTTTGAAATGAGATGCCCCGGCCGTTTTCAAGCTGTCATTTCGTAATGTATGCTATGTCGTACCAATATAGCAGTTCCACTTTCTTGTCCAATATTAAAATTCACGTCGCAGCCATATATATTGGCTAAATCTGTAGTACAAACTTCCTGGAGCATGAGTATGTCGATATCCGCAGCATAAATGTAATTTTTTAAAGCTTGTTCTTTTCGTGCGGATTCTAACCAATTGATGTTTAAGGTTGCGACTTTATAATCTTGCATGGGTTTGTGTGGATTTAATCCTCCATTTGCTCAGCCCATGCAGCTGGTTTATCCGGTGGGTGGTGTCGTGTGTCATCCGTCGGTTCTTCCTGTGTTGCTTCAGGTCGGGAGGGCGCGGGAGTCTGCGCTCGTTGCTTTCCCTTTTCTTCTTCCGTTGTGCTCGTGGGGTCGGCATGTTCGTTTTTAAGGATTTTCTAGACTGTTTGCCGTTTCCGATCTAAGTCTTGAATTTTTTCTTTCGTTTGCGTTCGCAACTTCTTAGCTTTAATATTCCTCTGTTGTGGAGAGTTGATCTCCATTCTTTGCGTATCTGCCGTTTTCTTGCCAATTTGGCAGTGTTTGGCAGACTGTGAGGATTTTTCAACATTGGACTTTGATTCTGAAGTATCCATTTGGTTTTCTGGTTCCCGTACTTGGTCGGAGGCCTGTGCCGCTACACCTGTTGGCGGTGCTGCGTACCACCAGGTTCCGCGCTGGCCGCTGTCTGCTGTTGTTGACAGGGCCGCGTCTCTTCGGCCGCCGTCGTGGACACAGCCGTTACGGCGTTCGTTTCCTCGTGTTTATCCGCTTAAGCCATGCTGCTGACCTGGGGCTCGGGGTTCTCAATCGTTTTTATAACGGAAACAGGCACAGCAGGTTGTTCTCCATGAAGAGGCTGTAGCTGCCCGTTTCGACGTGGTGAGGTATTGGCGAGCACGTTTGCGTACGTCTCACCACCCGATTCTGCAGTGGTAGGCGGTAGTTGTACAGGGTGGGTGGTTCTACGCACGTTCCGTATGTTGGGACATTCTGCACGTAGGTGTTCCGGTGAGTTACACTTAGCGCAAGTACGGGGTTGGCCTTCGTATATTACGAGTGCACGAAACCCTTGAATCATGATTTGTGCGGGTATGTGCTTCCGCAAGTCGATGGTAACAATTTTACGCCATTATCTACTTTAAAGTGTTTTAGTCCAGACCATTTCTCCCGTTGCCCGTTGAACCTTAATAACGTTAAAAAAAAATGTTCAAATGTTTGTATAGCTTATGGGACTTAACTACGTGGTCATCAGTCCCTACGCTTACAAACTACTTATGAACTAGCTAAGACTAATGACGACACAAATATCCATGCCCGAGGGGGGATTCGAACCCCTGACCTTAGTGGCCGTGCAGACCGTGACTTCAGCGCCTCAGTCCCCTCGGCCACCGCGGCCGGCGAGTACGTTCCCCTAAGGCGTAAGTGCTCGTTCGAATTTCTCGAGTGGCATTTCAAAGGGAACACTGAAAATCCGCACAGTACGGAGACCTAAACCAGCAAAGCTAACAGATAATTTACTAATTTCTCCATTCTCGTGAACGAAATTGATAGACCCTTTCGTTTTAGACATAATCCGTAGACAAATGTCTTCGTCAACTATTTTTACATAGAAAATGTTTTCAAAGAAATCATACTTCATTCCTATTACATCTTCGTCTTTCAAACCTATTCGTCATACAACCAATCGACAACAATGGAAACTTTGCGACGTCCATCCGAACGAAAATCCAAACTTGACGTTGCAGTGTCTCATCGAGGAATCCATGATGCTTTCGTACCAGTACTCACAGGAGGTAAGTAAGTCCGTCGACAGCACGCGCCGTGGGCCGCTTCCCAGCGAGGTAGGCCGCACGTCCTCACTCGGCCGCTGTTCAATTGTTTGTAAATCTATCGGACCAAACTGCGTGGTCATCAGTCCGGAGCTTACAAACTACTTAAACCTAGGTAAACTAACCTAAGGACAACACACACACACACACACACACACACACACACCCATGCCCGAGGGAGGACTCGAACCTCCGACGGCGAGCAACCGCGCTCTCCGCAGCGAGGCGCCTTAGACCGCTCGGCTACTCCACCGCGGCACTCAGCCGCTGTCGCGACGGAACTGAAAAACCATTTGCTTTGAACATTTTGCTTATTCTATTAGAAACTTTACGCATAAAACGTTAACTACACTACTTCCGTCCTTGTAGTCAGACTCAATTAATTATCAACCCCTTTTAGGTAATGTTACCACTTCTACAAAGCAAAAGAAAAGATTGGTGACTTGATTTATAATTTGGTCCTATTTATAAACATATTTATGATACTCATTCCTGTGGAAATAACGCTACTCCACTTAAAGTTTATTCGTAGTTGTAAATGATACAGTGATAATCGAAAACGGCCACTACGGTCGGGGGTTCGAATCCCCCCTCGGGCATGGATATTTGTGCCGTCCTAGTTCGTAAGTAGTTCATAAGTAGTTTGTAAGTTTAGGGACTGATGACCCCGTAGTTAAGTCCCATTAGCTTTACAAACATTTGAACATTTTTGATAATCGAAAACGGAAATATTAAGGTGTTTCTTTCTCTCGCGCGGTATTAGAGGGGACAGGTAGAGAAATATTATTAATGCGGTTGGATAAACCCCGTATCAGGCACTTAAATGAGATTTTCATCTACATTTACATAATTACTCCGCAAATCACATTGAAGTGCATGACAGAGGGTTCGTCGAACCGCTTTTATTATGTTTCTTTACCGTTTCCTAATAGCGTATGGGAAAAAGGAACACCTGAATCATTCCGTTTTCGATCTGATTTCTCTTATATTATTGTGATGATTACATCACCATATGTAGATGGGTGCTAACAAAATATGTTCCCATTCGGAGGAGAAAGTTGGTAAAAGGAATTCAGCAAATAGACAAATCAAATGTTCAAATGTTTTTAAAGCTTATGGGACTTAACTGCGGGGTCATCAGTCCTGAAACTTACAAACTACTTATGAAGTAACTTATTCTAATGACAGCACAAACATCCATGTCCGAGGTGGGATTCGAACCTCCGACGGGGAACGACCTCGCGCATCGTAGCATAGCGCCTCAATTCGCTCGGCCGCTCCGCCGCGGCGCAAATAGACCTCGCCGCAACGAATACCGCCTTTCTTTAAACTGATCTCCACCTCAACTCGTGCATCATTCCCGTGACACTCTCACCACTATATAGCGATAATACAAAACGAGCTGCCTTTCAGTGAACTTTCTCTATATCTTACGTCATTTCCACTTTGTGGGGATCCCAAAATGCACAGCAATACTCCAAAATAGGTCGCACAAGTGCAGAGTAGGCAGTTTCTTTAATGGAATTGTTGAATCTTCTAGGTGTTCTGCCAATGAACTCTAGCCTTTGGCTCGCCTTCCCTACAATATTATCTGCTATGTGTTCTTCCCAGCTAAAATTTTGAAACCAAAGTGTATCCATGTACTTCTCAGTTAAGTTTTTACTATATTGTTGTCAAAAAATAGTTGCAGTCTGAGCCTTATGCAGTAATGTTTTAAGACTGACCCTATTGACAGTTAACGTAAGGAAAAAAAAAAAGGAAAAAATACCACCCAAAATAGCGTAAAAGTTTCAACAAAACTAATTACTATATGATCTTATCGAATCGTTTATTAATTGAGCCGTGAAAAAGTTCGGACTGACATTAATTTTTCACGAAAACGAGAGATGCTTCACATATTTCAAACACTTCCAAAGTAAGATAAAAGAACTAAGCACATTGCTAAGCGTTAAATCATCTTATTCTATATTCTCAAACTCGTAGAGTACTTACTGTTTCGTTGGGGGATCATTTATTTCTTCACAAGAAGAAAAACGATTTTAAATGGAACAAAAGCACAGGGCTAACACACACATATCATGTAAGCAAACAGAACAAGCTGGCAAGCTGGGTGCTGCGAACCGAGTGCTGTCTTATGATTGGCTGCTGATTAACTTGGCCACCTTTGAAAGAACACACTTTTAAACGGCTTTTTATACCATTTTCGTCCGTTTTTGACGCTCAGTGAGATTACCATCCGAATAAGCGCAGATAATACTATGAGAAAAAATCGACGTCACAAAATGGAAAAAAAGAAAAAGAAAAAAATGTACTTGACCGTATGTGATAGCTGTGAACTTATAATACACTTAATTGAATATTAATCACACTTCCTGATGCTCTACTTCAAAATAAGGCACGAAAAGATATTAAAATATCAGAATATTATCAAATACATCGATAAAATCGAACAAAAAATTGCCATGATGGAGTTTCGAACCTGGATCCACGGTATGACAGTCCAAGCCTTTGAGAGCTTTTTTTCTGGTCTTCGGTTTGTTCTGTCTTTTATGGACGCTGGTTCGTTTTATTCTATCTTGTCGTTTTATTCTATCCGTGTCGTTGACAGTTTTTTTATTATAGAGGGCGTACAGGCCCCTCTGCCTCCTGCAGTTGATTTAGTTAATTTCATTCTATTATTGCTCGTACTTTCTTTTTGAAAAAGGGCTTTTCTAGTCTGTGATATAATTTTTCTTCAGCATTTCTTCCCAGTGGCATGGGTTGAAATTCAGTTTCTGTTTCCTGAATTTCAATTACCTGTGCAGACTGACATCTTCTAAAAACTTCTCTTAGCATCGTATCTTCAGAAATCATCCCCCTTTCATTCTTTTATAATTTCGGATCATTTTTATGATATCACCAATAAAACAAAGTCGTAAACCAGAGCCGTGACTCATGTCTTGAAAACAAGGAAATGAACGAGATTCTGACTTCCCTAATAATTATTTAATATTAAAATAAAATTTACTGGTTATCTCGTGAATATGACGATTTTTTGACCTCTGAAACGTATCAAAATATGTTTAACTTCGACAGTTATGTTAATAATGTAATAAACTCGAAGAATTATAAACGTTTTATCATTAAACGTAACAGACCTTTCATCGAGTTGAAAGAAGTACAGCTCCTATAGGACGTGACAGTTTGTCTCGGCTGGCCATCGTGCCCCGTCCTCTCTGGGCCAACCTGCCCCATCGCCATTTTTACAACAAATTCTGTTCTCTAGAAAACTAACTGAAGCAATGAATAATGTATGCTATATAGAAATAATCCTTAAACTACGACCTTTAATTATACTACTCACCCCGTTGCTCCTAAAGCAAGCAAAAGTTAAGTAACACACACTAACCTACGAGTAGAATTTTACTGAAACACGCACAAAAACAATTAAGGACTACAGACTGTCCGAAACTTCGCCGCCTGCGATATTGGCCCTGTATAAGGAGAGGGACAGTGTTACCTACTTTCTGATTGATTCTTAGGACGATCTCGTGTCTATTGTATGAACTAATTGGACTGGGCCATCCTGACCCTATGGCCAACGTGCACCCGTCTTACCTACGTGGAGTGATTACATTTACAGATCAGTAACTGATTAACTGACGCGGTGTTCAGGTAAAAGGTGACGATCCATGCTGAAACGCCCGTATTAGTACGTGTTGTAGTCTCCACGGGTGGCATGCAGGCGCTGATTCTGGCAGCCATTTCCTAAAACAGGTGGCGAACACTGTCTCAGGATACATTATTCCACGCCTGCTCCACCTGTTCTGCAGTAGTTGTGGGTTGACGAGTCATACGTGTCAGTTGTCGTCCCATCATATCGCACACGTCTTGCAGAGTACGTTGATACTGACGCGCCGTGTGTGGGTGAGCATTATCCTGCTGGAACAAAACATCGAATTCCTGATGCCAGAAGGCAAAAGAAATACACTTGCAAAATTCTGCACGCTCCAAAAACACCAAGGGTGAACGAGAGTTTGGACGGTGTTATGCATCACTAGACCAAGCGCCATTTAATGATATCTTCTAATTTGAGCAAATTCTATTGGGAAACATCATAATCTATGTGGATAAAAATCACCGTTCTCGTCGTAGCAATGGTTGCCATGATATATTAAAAAACACTAAGTGCCACTTCGCCTATCGTTGATTTTCAATTTTGCATCACAAGTCCACATGCGACAAACCAAACTGTAGTTCTGCAACAGTAGACCAAGCGCGACCTTCCTCGTCTATAGTCTAGTGATGGTAAACGGAACTTGCGTCAGCGCTAGTTCACAACATCGACTTTGTGCACCGATCTAGCAAAACATCTTGTTACCTTGCTCTTTGAACTGTGTATCGATTACGGGCGTAATATTAGGTTTTGTGTTGTAATGTCGTGAAGTTTATGGTTAACAGGTGCGATAATTGGCGCGTTCAAATCAAGTACACAGCATATTACTGAAAGTGCAGCAAGTAAGTCGAACTGATCTGTAGGACGTCGAAAGTTACCCTTCGAGAATAACTTCACAACTACTTCACAAGGAGCTAGCCGGCCGCGGTGGCCGAGGGGATTGAGGCGCTCCAGTCACGGTCCGCACGGCCACTACGGTCGGGGGTTCGAATCCCCCCTCGGGCATGGATATTTGTGCCGTCCTTAGTTGTAAGTAGTTCATAAGTAGTTTGTAAGTTTAGGGACTGATGACCCAGTAGTTAAGTCCCATAGACTCTACAAACATTTGAACATAAGGAGCTAAACACACTGTCGTAAAATTTACGCATCCCGTTCTTCTTCTTTTTATAGGGTGAATATGCATCTTCCAGCACGGACATTCCAACCAGGGATTCTTCACTGAATGCAAATAACCGTAACAATTAAGTAACATCAAATGCAGTAGTTGGTAAGCAAATCGATGATGGGTCTGTAACTTGTAATGAAGGCGAGAACTGCAGACAGTAGCCGCGTAGACAATGACGAGAGGCCCATAAACGTACAAAACATTCCTGAATCAGATGGAGGTTATTGAAAGGCGGGCCAAAAAGAGGCACAAAACGTAAGTACGAAAATCAAGACAGACACCAGGGAAAAATGTATTAAAAAAAATAAACGTTCAAATGTTTGTTAAGCTTATAGGACTTAACTGTGGAGTCATCAGTCCCTAAACTTACAAACTACTTATAAACTGAGCTTCGTTTTCAGTAACGTAACCTCATTAAGATGTTTCAGGAAATCAAAGGCATATGGCTTCCTAAGGCTTTATTTTTATAATAGGCCTAATACATAGTTCAGCTACGCATAATGAGACCAAAGGACGTTTAATTATAACAGAACTGCATAAACAGGAATTAAGCATTAGTAGTCTAACGACCATTTCTGTTTTTTTTTTCCCTTGTTATTTAGCTTTTAATTGCGGTGATCTTCCACTGAAACGTGAAACAATAATAAACCTTCGTCTGTACAAAAAATTGAGAAACTTCAATAATATATACATTTTAAGGGAATGGTAACTTTGCACGCCATTATCTCGCTTATGACATTATGGCGCTTGGTCTAGTTATACATAATACCGTCCAGTTGAACCTTATCGCATCGGAGAACGTAGACCTGGGGTGAGACCAGTGTGTATGTTGGACGAATGTAATCTACCAGGCAGCGCCCGACAGGTCTACGTCGTACGAGCAAACGACCATGACTTACGTGCAGGCGGAATTGGCTTTCATCGCTGAAGACCACGGCCCGTCATCACATCTTCCAAGTGATCCTGTCACGGTACTACGTGCAGCCGTGCATGTCGGTGCTGTGGCGTGAGTGGAAGACGGCTAGATGTGTGCGTGCCGTGGTCCCACAGCTAGCAACCGGTTGACAAAAAAATTATTTCAGTTTATTTACAACTTGTACATTTGAAAGTAGCTTGTTAAGTTTTCTAAGTGAGATCTCGGGCAGTTGAGATCTGCAAATGCAAGTTAAAACGCTCACTGCTGCTCTAAATTACTTTGTGAGTGGCCACAGTACTTGTGCAATGGAAATTTATCTAACTGCTCACTCCTTAAGGGAGCAGTCAACGTTTTAACAAACACAAAATCAATGTTAAAAAAAGGAATAGATAATTAAACATGGGTCGGGGATCATGAAATTATAAAGCAGAGGTTCGATAATTTAAATCATTATCTATTCAATACAATGAACGAGCAAATAAATGCGAGGAGACCAAATTAAGCACAATAAAGTACACATTTTGTCCAAAGTGAATTAAAATCATTAAGTTACTGCCCTTAATACAACTGTTTCTGCTCTTTATGAATATGGGGGTAATGTGGGAGGAAATTTGCAAATACACAGTGGATAGAGGAAAGCACATTCATGCACTCACAGACACGTCCATAATGCTTGCGACACATTACTCATGCGGCACACTTGATAGCTGCGGCGAAATGAAGTGTCGGCGGCGTTTTGACGAGATGGCGGGTGTCTTGAAGCACAAATTAAAATAATACTATGCACCAAACGAGCTCATGTGCGAGGAGGCAGTAGTATACTATCCCTAAGTACCACACGGTGTGCGACCATGGTGAATTACAGACGATTTACAAAAAGAAATTAATTTAGAATAAGCAAGTAAAGCACGTGTGAGAATTCATATAGAAGAAAGCTAGTAATCGTAAATGCATTGCTGAAGGCCGAAGTAAAGACTGTTACCAAAGCATGTGGTGCAATCGATCATACCAAGACAGGAAAGATGGAATCAAACCAGAAAATCTGAAAAATATTTAGCATACTCAGAGATACAGACACGACGTGAAAACCTTAGTTAAAAAACAGCAAGGATACTCAAACACCATAAGTTTACACAAAGGCTGAAGGCAACACACGAGAATTCTAACTTGCGAAAATCACCGGAATGAGACTGCAAATACTAAATCCAAACTGAATTCAAAATGTTCAGATGTTTGTTAAGCTTAAGGGACTTAACTACGGGGTCATCAGTCCCTAAACTTACAAACTACTTATGAACTAGCTAATCCTAAGGACGGCACAAATATCCATGCCCGAGGGGAGATTCGAGCCCCCGACCTTAGTGGCCGTGCTGACCGTGACTGGAGCGCCTCAGTCCTCTCGGCCTCTGGTACTATACTAAGAACAGTCCACCTCGCCATCTTGCCAGATAAGCTTGTCTCTGGCCACCCAGCAGACGCCAATGGAGATGACATGCGAAGCCATGCGTTCTTAACTAAAGTAAACGAGGCCTAAAGCGCGAGGCGGCTACTGTAAGCCATTGCGCAGCAGTCAGTCAATAGCTGCGGCGGAGCGGCCGAGCGCATTGAGGCGCTTTGCTGCGATGCGCGAGGCCGTTCCCCGTCGGGAGTCCGAATCCCCCCTGGGGCATGGATGTTTGTGCAGTCTTTAGTATAAGCTAGTTCATAAGTAGTTTGTAAGTTCAGGGACTGCTGACCCTGCAGTTAAGTCTCATTAGTTTCACAAACATTTGAACATTTGAGTTAGTCAATATTGAAAGCAACCTTCCACATTCATATGAACACAGAAGTTCAATCACACGGGTGGGAACATATATAAACTTGGGGCATTGACCACTAATAAAAGAATAAAATAATTGACATACAAATAGACAATATTAATGGCGGAGAAACACTTAAGAGTAATGAATAACTTAAAATGGGACACGACTACACATTCAGTGGACGTGTTTCACATTAACCAAACAGCTGTTATTAGAGTAGAAGGGATGAAAAGGACGAAGTGGTTGGGAAGGGAGTAAGACAGGGTCATTACTCAATTTGTACATTGAGAAACCTGTCAAGGAAAGAAAAGAGAAAATTGGTGAAGGAATTAAAGTTGAGACTGAAGAAATATAAACATTGCGTTTTTCTAATGACATTGTAATTCCATCAGACACAGCAAAGGACCTGGAAGAGCGATTGAAAGGAATGGACAGTGTGTTGAAAGGAGAGTATAAGATGCCCATTAACAAGAGCAAAACAAGTGTAATGGAGTGCAGTCTTAGAAAGTCAGGCGATTCTGAAGGAATTAGATTAGGTAATGAAACAATAAAGGTGGTAAATGAGTTTTGTTACTTCGCCACTAAAATATATTGTGGTCGCAGTACAGAGGATATAAAATGCAGAATGGCAATGGGAAGAAAAGTGTTTTTGAAAAAGAGAGATTTGTTAACATTTAATGTTAATTTAAGCGTAAGAAAGTCCTTTCTAAAGGCATTTGTGTGGAGTGTTGCCTTGTATGGGAGTGAAACGTGGACGATAAACAGTGCGGACAGGAAGAGGATAGCGGGTTTTGAAATGTGGTGTTACAGAAGAATGCTGAAGATTAGGTGGGTGGAAATGTTCAAATGTTTGTAAATCTATCGGACCAAACTGCATGGTCATCATGGTCATCAGTCCGTAGCTTACAAACTACTTAAACCTATGTAAACTAACCTACGGACAAACACACACACCCATGCCCCAGGGAGGACTCGAACCTCCACGGCGAGCAACCGCGAGTTCCGCAGCTCAAAAATGTTCAAATGTTTGTTAAGCTTATGGGACTTAACTACGGGGTCATCAGTCCCTAAACTTACAAACTACTTATGAACTACTTACGGACTAGGACGGCACAAATATCCATGCCCGAGGGGGGATTCAAACCCCCAACCGTAGTGGCCGTGCTGACCGTGACTGGAGCGCCTCAGTCACCTCGTCCACCACGGCCGGCAGCTCCGCAGCGAGACGCTTTAGACCGCTCGGCTACTCCACCGCGGCAGGTGGGTGGATCGCGTAACTAATGAGGAGGCACTGAAGAGAATTGGGGACAAAAGGAATTTCTGGCATATCTTGACGAAAAGAAGAGATCGATTAGTTCGACACATTCTTAGACATGAAGGAATCGTGAATTTAGCTTTGGAGAGAAGTGTGTGGGTTAAAAATCGTAGAGGGAGACCAAGAGATGAATACCGTAAGCAGATTCAAATGGATGTAGGTTTCCGTTCTTATGAGGAGATGAAGAGGCTTGCTCAGGATAGAGCAGGGTGGAGAGCTGCATCAAACCAGTCTCCGGACTGAAGACAACAACAACAACAACATTGTCAAGAACAAAACAAGGGTAATGGAATGAAGTCTAATTAAATCAGGCGATGTTGTGGGAATTGGATTAAGAGACAAGGAAATAAACGAAGTAAATGGGATCTGCCATTTGAGCAGTAAATGTCAGGCGATGGCGATGGCAAAAAAAAAGCGTTGACGAAAAATATAAATTTGTTAACATCTAATATAAATTTGTTATGAAGTCTGTTTTGAAGGTATATGTGGTTGCAGGCTTTCTAGGCGTGTCGGCCGCGGTGGCCGAGAGGACTGAGGCGCTCCAGTCACGGTCAGCACGGCCACTAAGGTCGGAGGCTCGAATCTCCCCTCGGGCATGGATATTTGTGCCGTCCTTAGGATTAGCTAGTTCATAAGTAGTTTGTAAGTTTAGGGACTGATGACACCGTAGTTAAGTCCCATAAGCTGTACAAACATTTGAACATTTTGAAATCTTCACGGGTTATCATCAGAGTGTCGTCGCCGCCTAGATGCAATGTTTCAGTGGATTCCGTATCCATCATCTTCAGGCGAAGGTATTCGTCTGGAGTGTAGCCTTGTATGGCAGTGAACGTGGATGATAAACAGTTCAGATTAGAAGGACACTGCGTTTTAAACGAGGTGCTACAGAAGAATACCGAAGGTTAGATCAACTAACCAATAAGTAGGTACTGAGTCGATTTGAGAAGAAAAGAAGCTCATGGCAGAACTTGAGTAAATTAAGAGATCGGTTAATAGGACACATTCTGAGGCACCAGGAGACACACAGTGTTGGAGGAGAGACGGTGGGGTAAAAATAGAAGAGAGAGACCACGAGACGAGGATAGAGAGCAGGTTCAAACGGATGTGGGCTGCAGTGGTTATTCGTAGATGAAGATACTTGCACGGAATGGAGTGCAATAGGCAACTACATCGAACAAGTTTTCAGGAAAAACATCACAAGACCAACAACATACAACACAGACTGACACATCACAACACTACACGACGAAGAAGGGTTTTAATGTGCATCAGTTGCCATTATATTTTATCTACCAGTTACCTTACGTTCTCTTTTGTAGCGAGAATATGAAATTCATTTTTAGCAATATTTTCCTGATGATAATATAGAATCACATTTATTTAGATGTTATTTTACGATGTCTGTGAGAGTTGGCATTAAAGGAAGTTCTTAATTTGTCTCTTTTGAACTAATTTAAGTAGGTTAATACTTACTGTCTATCACCTCGACAAAACGTGAATAATCTCCTAGGTTCCTTGATAATGTTGTATTTGGAGACCAAAGTTCCTATATTAGAAGTATGATCGCTAATACGCCTCTCATTGGTGACATGAACAACGTCCAGTTGATTGTACAATGAGAGGCAAAAAGATTGCCCGGCCCGAATAATTTAGAGTCAAAGAACAGAGCATTGCACATGACCTAGTTCTTATGTGCCAGTGTTCTCAATCCTAGGGATCTGTGGAGCTTCAAATAGCTGCTTATATCATCAACTAGAATTAATATAGTCGTTAGGAGAGAGTTGTTGTTATGGTCTTCAGTCCGGAGACTGGTTTGATGCAGCTCTCCATCCTACTCTATCCTGAGCAAGCCTTTTCATCTCCTCGTAAGAACGGCAACCCACATCCACTTGAATCTGCTTACTATACGCGTCTCTTGGTCTCCCTCTGCGATTTTTCCCCCACACACTTCCCTCTAATGCTAAGTTTACGATTCCCCGATGTCTAAGAATGTGTCCTACCAAGCGATCCCTTCTTTTAGCCAGGGTATGCCAAAAATTTCTTTTCTCACCAATTCTGTTCAGTACTTCTTCATTGGTTATGCGATCTACCCACCTAATCTTCAGCATTCTTCTGTAACACCACATTTCAAAAGCCTCTATTCTCTTCCTGTCCGCACTGCTTATCGTCCATGTTTCACTCCCGTACAAGGCAACACTCCACACAAATGCCTTCAGAAAAGACTTCCTTACACTTAAATTAATATTCGATGTTAGCAAATTTCTCTTTTTCAAAAATGCTTTTCTTCCCATTGCCATTCTGCATTTTATATCATCTGTACTGCGACCATCACATGTTATTTTACTACCCAAGTAACAAAACTCATCTACCACCTTCATTGTTTCGTTACCTAATCTAATTCCTTCAGCATCGCCCGATTTTCTAAGACCGCATTCCATTACTTTTGTTTTGCTCTTGTTAATTTTAATTTTATATGCTCTCTTCAACATACTGTCCATTCCATTCAACTGCTCTTCCAGGTCCTTTGCTGTCTCTGACAGAATTACAATGTCATCAGCAAAACGCAATGTTTTTATTTCTTCCCCATGTACTTTAATACCTATTCCAAATTTTTCCTTGCTTTCCTTCACCGCCTGCTCGATGTACAAATTGAATAACATCGGAGAAAGGCTACAACCCTGTCTTACTCCCTTCCCAACTGATGCTTCCCTTTCATGCCCTTCGAGTCTAATAACTGCGGTCTGGCTTTGGTACAAGTTATAAATAACTCTCCTTTCCCTATATTTTACCCCTGCTGACTTCAAAATTTGAAAGAGTGTATTCCAGTCAACATTGTCAAATGCTTTCTCCAAATCTACAAAGGCTAAAAATGTAGGTTTGCCTTTCCTTAATCTATCTTCTAAGATAAGACGTAAGGTAAGTATTGCCTCCCGGGTTCCTACGTTCCTCCTGAAAGCGTTCGATACTTCATTTTACTTTATTATTTTAAATCGCGTAGCATACATTTCGTGCTCCCCCCTCGGGTAGAGTCGACATATATCAGCTACTGAAACACGTATGAAACTATCGTCGTTGTAGTAATTCTGCCGAAATGGACTTCTCGTGTTTCAACTGGTTCTACGTGCTCAAATAATAATTTTCAATGAGTTAAACTGCATTGAATCTTATATATATATATATATATATATATATATATATATATATATATATATATATATATATATATATATATATATATATAATAATAATAATTTAAACATCTAGCTGAAGCTCCAATGACCGCTAGAGTTGGGAGCACTGGCATTTCTGAACGTGTATATCGAAAACGCTCTGTTCTTTAACTCTAAATTATTTGGATCGAACAGTCTTTTTGCCTCTCATTGTGCTGTGTAATAAAAGAATTCGACCTAATTTTAATTAAAAATGTTGCTAACTTAAAATGTTGGGAGGATAATTCATCAGCATGCATGAAATCCCTTTTGTAATAATCATATTTGTTAATATGTGTAAACATAAAGGCTCAAAATTTTAACAGTCTCAAATTACCTCACTGTTGACCGCACTTTAAACACTGATCTTCCTTCCCCTTCTTTAGAATTTTAAAACTTGCTCAAATTCAGTTACTGATTATATCAGTAGGAAACTTTTTTTCTCTGAGTTCAGAACATAGAAAATTTGCTGTTAGATTTGATGTTCTGATTATCTGCAGGTAGAACTTCATTGGCGTCTGCACACAAGACACTGAATTCTGAAAGTTAATTAGGAATAAAGCCTTTCACGTCTGCCTCGTCTACGAGATACTCGTAAATCTTGGAGTCCAGATCAACGTACCAAACTAAAAGGGTTATCAGAACGACTGATTGACTACGGAACGTGTATACTAAAGCTCACATCCATATACGCAACGAGCAGTTTACGTCATAATGCAATTTACTTATCTATCTTGGCAACGATGGAGACTTGGGATATCGCAATAGAAACGGTGCAAGGTCGCATCAACTTCATTGCGTCATACCACCCTGTTCGCAGTGCTCTTCCACCAGCTGATATTGGGGCAGTGCTATCTCTCTATGGCAGATTTACTACTGGAGATTTCAGTGCAAAAAAATGCTGCTTAAAACCTGCCACTCACTAACACCAATGGAGGACGGTTTCTAATAGCTGCCGATCGAGCTATCACTGTCATCATTGGGCCCTTTGATCTTCGCATCTACCCTGAAAGAGATCAGCATGATGTAACTGGCACTTTTGTCATCAAGGACATCCTACAACACATCACAACGCCGCGGCGGAATAGCCGTGCGCACTAAGGCACCCCGCTGCGATGGCCGCGGCCGTTTGCAGTCGGGGTTCGAGTCCTCTCTCGGGCATGGGTGTTTGTCTTGTCCCTAGGATAAGTTAGTATAAGTAGATTGTAAGCCTAGGGACTAATAACCAACGCAGTTAAGTCAATTATATTTAAAACATTTGATTGGAATAGATCACAACTAGCACACGCAACGCGCTGTATCCTGACCACCGCCGGCCGCGGTGGCCGAGGGGACTGAGGCGCTTCAGTCACGGTCTGCACGGCCACTACGGTCGGGGGTTCGAATCTCCCCTCGGGCATGGATATTTGCGCCGTCCTAGTACGTAAGTAGTTCGTAAGTTTAGGGACTGATGACCCCGTAGTTAAGTCCCATAAGCTTTACAAACATTTGAACATTTTCCTGACCACCTCCCTGAGATCTATATTGTCGATATATACCCACCACGGCAACTTGACCTCAGTTGTGGTGCATACTGTACCAAAGCAGAGCAGGATTGGAGCCTGCCCCAATACTCGATGTCGCTGTCCAATGCTTTACCGACATGCACTGATGCGACCAAACTCATGTGATAGCTCCAAATAGTGTGCCTTACCTCCTTTTCCCCTGAGAAGTGAGCACCTAGACTCACGTCGCTGGAAATTCCCTGCAGAAGTACTGAAAGAATGAAGAAAGCTTTGGGCTTCACGTGCCGTCGACGGTGTGGCCATTAGAGACTGAGCTCACGCTCGGATTGTTGGGAAGGGTCTAGCTACCCAAATATGTGAATGGCTCGAAGACTAATTAAGTAATAGTAGGTTTCCCTCGATTGCGAATGTTCATCAGAGACTAGGGTATCATCACGTTTTTCCCACTACAATATTAGGAAACAATGAATTGGGACGGACTGATGACCACGCAGCTTGGTCCGATAGATTTACAGACATTTGAACATTTGAATGAATTGGGGGAGTGAACATACCTCGGAAACAGCTGGATGGCATTTTTTTTTTTTTTTTCATTTAGAGCTAACTGCCATTCCTCACACCACTTAGAAATTTCAATTACATATTTTGCCGACATTACAGCGTTCAATGAATGAAATAAACCGCAATTTGCGATCAGTTATGGCTTCACTATACTAGGTTTAGATGGAATACCAAAGTGCGGCGAATGAAAATTTGTGCCCGCCCGGGATTCGAACCCGGGATCTCCTGCTTACTAGGCAGACGCGTTGACCACTCCACCATAGAGGACATAGTCACCAGCCCGACTGCAGAGGACTCTTCCCTGCACGTCTCCCGCCACACACAAACCTCCATTCACCACGCGTCTCTTTCCTATACCACAGCCTATTTGTTATGTAATGCTCGCAGCCACAATACTGTATTTCCGCATCAGGGAGAACAGACCATGAGGTATCGAGACACAATTGTCATCAGGAGCCCAGCCTCGGAATGTATACAATTATACATTTTTGACGACATTACAGCGTTCAATGAATGAAATAAATCGCAATTTGCGATCAGTTATGGCTTCACTGTACTAGGTTTAGATGGAATACCAAAGTGCGGCGAATGAATCCCGGCCGGGCACAAATTTTCATTCGCAAGGAAGCTATCACGAAATTTATATGATATTTATTCTTCACGAAAAACATAACTGTTAAATATCTAATGTCTCAATTATATATATATATATACATAACGAATTTGAATTTTCCTTTTTGGCCTCAGAAATAGCTAAGCGTATTATTTATGTAATTTTTCTGTAAACCTACCTCAGAATTTGTATATAAAGCCATACATCACGATTTGTTGTTTTTGTAACACTGAAACAAGTGTGTTTAAACCAATTTACGTATTCTGACAGTTCCCAGGAGAGACTTCCAGGTTGTTTACAAAGTAATATGTCCAAAGATCTTCAAGAAAAGATATGCTAGTTAAAAATATGAATGATGTAAATTTGTATTCAATGTAAATAATCTCGTTATATTATAATAAAGCCTTGTAACTAAAATAATACTTTTATCTTTATTATAAACGTAATATTTGTTATAGAAGAAAATGTATAGTAATACTATTTGTTGTTAACATGAAATTCTATTTTAAAATCTAAAAATTTAACAATATAAGGGATCAGACTATTATTGTAATTATTTATTGGATTAAACAATTAACTTTTGTTTAATTAATAATACAAATTATCATATTTTCACATATTGTAACTGATCACATGATACAGACTGTCATTTGTTACAGTGTATATAAGCTGATGCACAGGCAGTGCAATTAGAGGTGATCTGTTATGAGTCAGAAGTCAGTTATGAGTTGACAGTTGTTAATGGAAGAAGTCAGTTATGAGTTGTTGCAGTTATAATAAATTGTAAAGTGGCCAGAAATGAGTTTGGTGTTAGAAGAAGATTATCTTTCGAAGTGAGATTTAATAAAACTGAAAGTACTATACTCTCGCAAATCTTTGGAACCTGAAACTAAATTTCATAGTGAACAGTAAACAGGAAGAATTCCAGGATAACATGAAGACTTGAGAAAAGAAAAACGCCCCTGAAAACGACTGATTTACTAAAATTTCTCATACTGAACTTATTAGATAGACAGTAGTAGTTTTGTTGCATGCCAGTCTACTGCCATAGACCATTATAGCCTATTAACGCCACATTACACCGCACTGGATACATTGGTCGCACGTCCCACATCGATTTCTGCGGTTATTTCATGCTTGTTGCTTGTCTGTTAGCTGTGACAGTTCCACGAACGCCGCAACCCTAGGTCGTTAAGTGCACGCCGTCGCCTACGTCGGAATCCATGGTGAGTGATACTCTCTGTTGATTATGTGGATATCGGAATATCGAATTCCCAAACATTTCTGAAATGGAACGTCCAATGCATCTAGTCTCAACTACCACTCCGCTTTCGAAGTCTGTTAATTCGGTCATAATTCCGCTGAAAATGTTTTCACACGAATCACCGGAGTACAAATAACAGCTCTTTCGCGGGAAAGCGCTCTACCGTCTGAGCCATCCCGACACGACTCACGATGCCGCCTCACAACTTTACTTCCGCCAGTACCTCGCCTCCTACTTTCCAAACTTCACAGAAGCTCTTCTGCGAACCTTGCAAGACTAGCACTCATGGAAGAAAGGATGTGGTGGAGACATGGCTTAGCCACAGCCTAAGGGATGTTTCCAGAATGAAACTTTCACTCTGCAGCGGAGTGTGCGCTGATATGAAACTTCCTGGCAGATTAAAATTGCGTGCCCGAACCGGAACTCGAACCTGGGACCTTCATAACTATTAGATCACATTGTTCTGCCGGCCTCTGGTCGCCCCTGATAGGCCAGCAGACCAACCAACACACTGAATGCACCGGTGGTCTACTTATAAGGCGTTCCAGATAACACCGCCGAGAGGAAACACACGTCATAGTAAACAACAAAAAACAGACTAACCGGAACTACATTTTCCAGGTGGAGCAGTCACCACAACAACGTCCAGGTGGAGCTGTCAACCATGTCCGAACGAGATCACTCCGCCAAACCTGGCTGCTTAAGCCCGAGTAGCCGCCACGACTGCCTCAGTACGTAGCTGACTCGCCAGCGTGAGGAGAGGAGCGTCGCGCCACTGTTGCACTTAGCCGCGTTCGTCTGTGTACGACCCTCTACGGCTATGGCCTGCCGAGCTACGAAGAGAATGCGCCGAGGACCACCGCGAAGTGGTTTCCTCGCGGCTATCGTCCACCTTGCGACCGAGGTGATGGCCTCGGCGGGGGCTGGTGGTCGGAAGCGACCGCAGAAGGCGCGGAAGTTTGTGCAGTGCATCCGTTGCCAGAAGATCGGCCGTGTGGCCAGAAGCTGCACGGCAGAGTTTGCGTGTCTGCGCTGCGCAGGCGCACACGACACGCGCAGCTGCCCACGCCCGCGGGACGCCGAAAAACGGTGTGCACGGCGCCCACGCCGCCAACTTCCGCCGCTGTCGTTACGTCCGAGAATGGCGCACGAAACAGAAGTCGGAGCGCACTGTGACGAAGAGGACGGGAATTGCGACGCCGGCCGCTGCCGCGGCTGTCCCACCCCCTCCCCCTCGTGCTCCGAGTGGGACACCTCGAGGGACGGCTCGTCGTTCCGCCAATTTGCCGGGTGCACAAGTTCTCTTGCACCCCGAAACGAACGACGCGTTCCCTCGTCTCCGGCCCGCGATGGCGGCCGAGAGGGAACAGTGTCGTGCCGCCCTCGACGCTGCTACCCGTCGCATAGCGGACCTGGAACGGGAGCTGCGCATTGTCCAGTCTATTCTGGGCCTCAGCCCTCCCCCGCAAGTGGGGTTGACCCGCCAACCTGAAGAGGCCGCGCACGTTGGGGATACTGGATCTCCGCAGGACGCTTCCCAGGCCACCACCCGTGCGGGGGCGGCCGCGGCGGCGTCGATGGAGGTGGACGCGCCTCCGCCACGTCACGATCACGCGACGGCGCCTGAGGGGGGGCCGTTGCGCAAGATGAAGAGAACCCGGACGCATTAAAGGAAGTCGCCTCGTACCTGGAAATGCCAACCAGGCGCGATGTAAAGCGGGTCCTGCTCCAAGTCCTCGAGAACACCCGACACCGTCAGGACGACGACGAAGCCTTCCACTACCCATTTCTCCCGGAGGCGCAAATCCCGCCTCCCCCCACCACCCTGCACAAGTACCGGAGGCGATACAACGCCCTATTTGGCGGTTGTTAGGCCGCTAAGGCTTCAATGAATTAAATAAGTACTGTATATTTACTGAGGAACAATTCCGCCAACTCGCACAGACTGGCCAAGAGTACTTAGACCGTCGCCGTTCCCAAAAACGAGAGCGGCCTTAACTACATCAATCGGGGTCTCTTACGAACCGAGGACCGTTGGCCCTGCAGGTTCTCAAAAGTAAACAGATCGCCAGCCGGCGATGGTACTCATATCTACGTGGTTTCATCTCAAAAAAAAAAAAAAAAAAAAAAAAAGGATTGCCAGTGCTCTTTGTAGTCTTCCTGTAGACTGTTTCAACCGTCACGGACTCCGGAACGTATCCTGGAAAGGGACTGCTTCTGCGGATATCGACCCTGGCCTATACTATCTAAGAGTGAACGTTTAACTGAGGACTTGCACTCTCTTTGACTTGGTATCTAATGTTAGTGCTCCAGGTTTTAGTGATTAGTGATCAGAGTTGCACAGCCTCTGGTATCGACTGGCAATCGAATAACATCTGTTGTTCTGAATCGAGCCTTTTTAGTCACAACACACATCATAGGTGAAATGGGTGAGAAAAGATGACATATGGTGTAACATATCGAATTCCCGTGAGAAATTATGCCAATACTGCCCAGACGTATTCTGATTTGATACCGCCACCTCTGTGTAAGATCCCTCTATGATTTTTAATTGTAAATATTACATAAACTATTGTATAGACCTTAACGTGATTTTGTGTTATTAATGTGATTACATGAAGCTTCATTATGAAATATTTTGTTTTCGTAATTAGGCTCTAGTTTTAAGAAACAGTTGATTACAGATGTTGTAGAACGTGATGAAGCGCGGGACGAGCACTGGCCATATGCAGGCAGTCCAGCACAGACCACTCTCGAGTCCTATGATAGTCGCGCTCTTAAAATAGCAGTTCAAACTTCATATTATTCACTACCGTAATGACGATTCAAGTGTATGAAAATCATGGATAGTGTTACATACGGCCCTTGTTGTATCGCGACATATAAATAAATAAATTGTATCGATTCCAAATCGCTGCTTAATATTTTATATTTATTTAACGATGGTCATTTCGGCTACAAAGCCTTCTTCAGGTTAGTTCCTGTAATGTGGTTTTCCATAGAAGATCGTTGTCATGCCACCAATACAGTTATGATGTACACTTGACAGCAAAAATAAAGTGGATCACTGCTGAATGCAACCCAACTAACGTAGCTGTGTTGCGGGTACTCCACACACAAAACCCCTGTGGGGTACAGTCGTTCGACTATTCACAATGGGTACCATAAGAAGCAGTAGAGAACATTGCTCCTTGTGGCAGTCAGTCCACATGTAATTCAATACCGTCATACAAAAAACATTAGAAAACAAGTTATTAAAGACGAGAAAGCAACATAAATTCAATTTCATTACAATAAGTGACAAATCGTATACCTGAACGAGTTTTTGTTCATGCTCTGAATTTGGACGCACTGTTGACCAAAAAAATCTTGCGTTTCTGATCGAGACTAGATTAGACATAAAGAGACGTAAAACATTGACGTTTTCATTGGTATCGGTTTATAAGGCCAATGTCCGAATCCAGAAATGTATGGTTAACTTTAGCATTGCACCGGGAATTTCATGAAGTTCAAATTGTTTCTGAGAGGTAACCACTAAAGGTATATAATACAGTGTAATCACAGGTGTCAAACGTCATAAAATTGTGGAATAGAACGCAGTACCTATATGAATCGTTAACTAAGCACGATCACACGTCAGATATTAAATAAATTCACAACTGGCGCTATATTTGAACTTGAAACGACGATACAATTGACTTCTTTCCCGACAGGGAGTCAAACCCGGCACTATTCGCCACGCATAGAGATGAAATATTTACTATTTTTTCACCATAGCGACCGCGGCGGAGTGGCCAAGCGCATTGAGGGGCTATGCTCCGATGCGCGAGGCCGTTCCCCGTCGGGGGTTCGCCATGTAGGTTGCATAGCGTCAGGTGATACCTCCACTGTGGAATTCAGGGGTGAGCCACTTGTTTTGCTGTTAAGTGTACTGTAAGAAATTGCTTTAGATGTTATCTGCTGGTGTATGTAACCATAAAATATCGTTGACATACACTAACAGATAACATCTACAGCAATTTCTTACAGTACATTATAACTGTACCATATTGGTGGCATGACAACGATCTTCATTGGGAAACCACATTACAGGAACTAACTTGAAGACGGCTTTGTAGCCGAAATGACCATCGTTAAGTAAATATAAAACATTAAGCAGCGATTTGGAATCAATACAAGTTATATTATGTCGTTAAGTGACATATTTAACGCTGCAGGGCCCAAGTATTACAAAATACAAATAAATATTATGAAACAACTGCCCTTCTTATTTGAAAAAATAGCTACAGTTTTAAAAGTTCCATAGCACTTTACTTGAAGATAGAAGGATCTACGACATGTGCGCTCCTTCTTCGTGGGAACAACGGAAAAGAAGAAGCCAGGTTAGTGAACAGAAACTTTAACTGCTCGCACTGACGATGCATGTAGTCCTACAGCCCTCGCGTGCAGTGCTAAGTAATGAAATCTTGCGACATTGGGACGCGTGTGGTGGTAACACTACCGAGGGAAAGTATCACAGGAAGTGTTAGATAATTTACAAAAACTTTCCAGTCACTTTTATCAAACTCTCTACTCGTCCTCACATCTCCGACGCCGCCGTTAGGCCCACGCCAGCTCAATGCTGCCCTGAACAACTTAGTAAACTATGCAACAAAATTGACATTGCAGTTCAATTTTATCCAACACCAAGCTGTTTATCCTAAAAGGAAAATTCCCAACAACCTGGCACTATTACAGATCAATGGTTGAGTCTTCTCGTGGTCAGCGAAAGCTAGATTCTTTGACGTTACGTTATACACATGAATAAAGCGGAGACAACACGTCCAAGAAATACGAGGTCTATTCAAAAAATCCTGACACGTTCGTAATTTTGCGTCACTGTAGAACTGGAGTGAAATGGGATTGACATCACCGCACACGCCTGTGTCGAATGTGTTACTGCTCGAAGATTCATTATTGTTTGTTAATTTTTGTTCAGTGCTGTACTGAGTAAAACGTTGTCTCGTACAGTTTGCGAATTTCTAGATGACAGAATTAGAGGAGCGACGCGTCTACATTAAATTTTTTCCGTGAAACTTAAGAAAAGTTTCAAGATCAGCTGTCCTAGAGATTGCAGAAAATCTAACGTTTCAGCTGGATCATGTCATGAAATCCTGGCACAGTATCTTGGAATGAATGGTGTTCAAATGTTTGTAATCCTAAGGAACCAAATTTCTGTTGCCTTCGGTCCCTGCCGCGGTGGAGTAGCCGAGCGGTCTAAGGCGCCTCGCTGCGGAGCGCGCGGTTGCTCGCCGTCGGAGTTTCGAGTCTTCCCTTTGGCATGTTCAAAATGTTTAAATGTTAGTTAAGCTTAAGGGACTTAACTGCGGGGTCATCAGTCCCTAAACTTACAAACTACTTATGAACTACCTTATACTAAAGACGACACAAAAAACCATGCCCAAGGGGGGGATTCGAACCCCCGACCGTAGCAGCCGTGCGGACTGTGACTGGTGCGCCGCAGACCGCTCGGCCACTGCGGCCGGCGCCTTGGGCATGGGTGTGTGTGTTGTCCTTAGGTTAGTTTACCTTAGTTTAAGTAGTTTGTAAGCTACGGACGGATGACCACGCAGTTTGGTCCGATAGATTTACAAACATTTGATTTTTCTTCCGTCCCTAGACTTACAAACTACTAAAACCAACTTATATTAAGGACAACACACACACACACACACACACACACACACACATGCCCGAAGGAGGATTCGAATCTCCGACGCGTGGCCGCGCTATCCGTAACGTGGCACTCCAGACAACACGGCCGCGGCCATACGTGGTATTGCCACTACGTTTGTTCCACGGCTTACCATACTTGACAGCCTGTTGGATTGCGTTGTTCAGTTGGCATAGGGGGGACTAAACTGCTACGGTTATCAGCCCCCCCCCCCCGGGGGGGAAAGGAGGAAGGGGGAAAGGAAATGCAGTCCGGGAAGTAAAGAAGGAAGGAGGACTGCATTACCTTGGGGCTCCGTGCTCGCCACGCACGTACTCACCAAAGAACCGTGAGCCCCCTGGAAGGGGGAGGGGGGGTCGCAGCATGTGAACAGCTTTTGCATCGCACACATGAGAACGAGATGTTACTTATCAGGAGTCCTACCGCCTAAAATGAAAAAAAAAAAAAAATTAATTTTTTTTACTTTTATGCAAATTATGAAAATACGGATGTTTATGCTGAATTTTATGTTGGTTTTATTAAAATATTCGGTTATTTACTATTTTAAATAAATAAATAATCATGCACTGACATTTCTGAGAATGTTATCATTTCGCATATTGTCATTTTCCACTGGAACTATACAGGGTGAATCACCCAACACTTGCATCGCAAATATTGCGGAAACGGAAAATGCGATTGATATGCGGTTTTCACAGGATGGATTGCTGGTCAAGGACTCGTATTGTTCGCCAATAAACAGATTGTAAAAATACCTAGAAAGTGTATTTTTTATGCAAACATACAATTTTTTTCAAATGGAACAATGGTTGTTTCTATCATGCACTGGAATTTTTGACACCAGCTGTGTACAAAGAATTTTCATTGACATTTTTATCACGTTTAGTTTGGCAGCTACAACCATTCAAAGTTTTGGCGTCGGAGGCTACGAGAGCGTAGCTGACTGGCTGGTGGTCATGAGACAGTGGGCCGTGCCCCAGGGGCTGGCCACTCGGCCAGTCAGCTACGCTATCGCAGCCTCCGCCCCCGGAACTTTGAACGGTGGTAGCTGCCAAACGAAACGTGATAAAAATGTCATTCAAAATTATTTGTACACAGCTGGTGTCAAAAATTCCAGTGCATGATAGAAATAACCATTGGTGCATTTGAAATACTGTATGTTTGCATAAAAAATATACTTTCTAAGCAATATTACAATCTGTTTGTTGGCTAAAAATACGAGCCGTTACTACCAATCCATCCTGTGAAAACCGCACATCGATCGCACTTTCCGTTTCCCCAATATTTGCGGGGCAAGTGTTAGGCGATACACCCTGTATAGCTAGAAGGCTGTGGTTTCTTTTGTTTTGTGGAGACCTGTTCGTTTCGTAAGTTGCCTACATCGCAGTAAAATCTTTGAACTGTACATTTATTTGTGTTTGACAACAACAGGTATCCACTAGCTGTGTTTTAGTTTCTCTGTTTCCTACGATAGTTTTCCCTCCAGACTTGGTGTTTTAGAAGATGTTCTTACTTTTAATGATGACTATTCTGGAAGACTAGAGGTTTTGGAATGTCTTGGAATTCATAAAGGTTACAACACCACTAAAAGTGTGATGTACTGGGACCAGTTGCGAATCATGAAGGCAGAGATTGCAACAAACAATATGTCAAAAGAAGCCAGATCCAAGAGAAGGAAGGCAGCACTGGATGAGGAAGATGGAGGAGGATATGAGGACTACTATCCAGGAGGATCTTAACATAGCCGGCCGCGGTGGCCGAGGTGACTGAGGCGCTTCAGTCACGGTCTGCACGGCCACTACGGTCGGGGGTTCGAATCCCCCCTCGGGCATGGATATTTGTGCCGTCCTAGTTCGTAAATAGTTCATAAGTAGTTTGTAAGTTTAGGGACTGATGACCCCGTAGTTAAGTCCCATAAGCTGTACAAATATTTGAACATTTGAATGAATTACTTACCACATAACATAAATAGTACAAGGATTTGTAGCTCTACTTTAGTAGTACTTATTGTAATAGTTAAAATTCAACTTGATAACAAATTGCTTGTAAACGGTCAAAATGGTTGATTATCACGAGCATCTATGTGAAGTGGCTGAAGGACGTTTAAACCACGAGTAGATGTTGGACGTGCGCGCGTCATGACAGAATGTGGGCGGGAGGCTTGCTCAAAAATGATCAAATGTTTGTAAATCTTATGGGACTTAATTACGGGGTCATCAGTCCCTAAACTTACAAACTACTTATGAACTACTTACGAACTAGGACGGCACAAATATCCATGCCTGAGGGGGGATTCGAACCCCCGACCGTAGTGGGCGTGCAGACCGTGACTGGAGCGCCTCAGTCCCCTCGGCCACCGCGGCCGGCGAAAGCACCGTGACACATATGTAGTATGTCAACATAACTTCGGACCATCTGCATCCATTCACGTTTAATGCCTTCCCTGACGGCAGCGGCGTCTTCCAGCAGCATAACTGTCCCGGTTGCAATGCCATAATCGTGAAGAAGGAGCATGAGAGTGAACTCACGTTGATGCCTTACCCACCAAATACGCCGGATGTGAACCAGACAGAACACATATTGGACGCTATCTAGTGCCATTTCTGTTCCCACAAGCCACCCGCCCGTAATGTACAAGCATTTCGTAGTCTGTGGGTAGACCTGTAGTGCTACATCTCTAAAAATCTACCAATCTGATTCCTTAATTTCTCCTGGCGAATAACATCTTCGAAAAACTTACGGGTATGCTGCCAGGTATCAAAATCGACGACGGCCGATATTTCGGCAGGAGACCACCCTACCATTTTCATGGCGAAACTGCAGTGAGGAAGCAATGTGCAACCATCTTTAAGACCTCTGTTTTTAATGAGTAAACAGGAAAGACAACACACACCGAGCAAGCAAGCACACAGCGCCGACACGACCAAAGGTGAAACAACTCAGAATATCGATGGAAAAAAAAGGGTCAGTTCTCGACGGATGAGGTCGGATTAGTTTAGAAAACACAGACGGCACTCAGACAAGTCGGAGCGTGTAAACGATATCTCAGAACAGGTTAATTGCTAACACAAGCATACAAAGATCAGACTCCCTCTTGATTCGAGTATTCCACTATTTATACAAAGAAAGAATTTTCTGGAACTTACAAGTACATGTAACATAAGAAACACCTAGAACCCTCGAACATTCTAGAAATAGCAAATAGTGGCAGGATTTGAACCGTGGACCGTCAGTATAGCAATCTGCGACGCTAACCACTGCACGACAAGCTCCTTCGGAAAAGTCGCGACGATGTTTGTATGGTGCGAATATAGCTATTTCCTTTAGAAAACAAGTTCGAGGAACGAAAGAAATTTCTGATGGGAATCGGTTATAGATATGAGATAACAAGAGGCATTGCAATTTTATATAATCAAGGCATGCAAACCATTGCAGTAGCAAAATTAACAACTCGGTGTGGGATTTTGAAGCGAATAGATTACGTGATATTTTTATTTTCCTTCCTTAAGGGTACGAGCGGTCTAGTTTAGCACAAGAAATCCGACCTTTCTAGTCATGAGTCTTAGATAAATTTATGTTTCCTGTTTATTACATATTACATGTCACGCAAAACATTTGAACAAAATGTTTAAATGTTTGTAAACCTTTTGGACCAAACTGCTATGGTCATCAGTCCGTAGACTAACAAACTACTTAAAGTAACTTACGCTAAGGACAACAGACACACCCATGCCCGAGGGAGGACTTGAAACCTCCGAAGAAGAGCGGCCATTCACACCGCAGTACGGTGCCTTAGCGCGCTCGGCCACATCCCCCGCATGCAAAAATTTTACAATTCGTAATACCTGTACAGTTTGTTGCTGCAATATTTTATATTAAAACATACTAGAAATAAGTTACACAGGAGAGCTTTTGTGAGGTTTGGAATGTAACAGACGAGGTATCAGCAGAAGTTAAGCTGTTGGACCTAAGCGATTTCTTTTCTTTCTGTTTTCACGAACTCACTAATATTTTTGGAGGCCTTTTCGCGTCATAGTAGACCTTCTGGTTGGAGACTTCGAGAGCTTTCAAACACCAAAGTTGAAAATGTGATAATAAAGTGATAGTAAAAACATTAGAATTAGAAGGCGATAGAAATATTATTGCCATGATACGATCACGTACATCTACTTGAATATCATCGCAGATGAATGTTTTAGTGGAAACGTTAATGCTTGTGAAATGTGGCCAGGCGGATTCTCCGAACACGTAGTGTCTTGTTGTTGCGCTCTTCGGGCCAAAGACTGGTTTGATCCAGCTCTCTACGATAGTCTGTCTTGTGCAATTCTTCTCCTATGCGCGTAGCTACAACGAGCCTGCGTTCTGCGTTGCTGGTTTGTACACCTGTACATTTTTAGCCTTTATACTTACGGCCATTACTAAATAAACGCCCTCAGCTTTAGGCCTGGTTCGTGGTTTCCATGATGGGGAGGTCTGCAATATTTATAAAAATGTTCAAATGTTTGTAAATCAATGGGACTTAACTACTGAGGTTATCAAATTAAAAATGTCCAAATGTTTGTAAATCTATCGGAATCAACTGCGTGGTCATCAGTCCGTAGCTTACAAACTACTTAAACTAAGGTAAACTAACCTAAGGACAACACAAACACCCATGCCCGAGGCGGACTCAAACCCCCGACGGCGAACGGCCGCGCGCACCGCAGAACGGCGAACCAGTGCGCACGGCTAATCCGCCGCGATTAGGTTATCTGTCTCTAGGCTTACAAACTACTTAAACTAACCCATGCCGGGAGGGAGGACTCGAATTTCCGACGGGAAGCAACCCCGCGCTCCACAGAAAGGCGCCTTAGAGCGCTCGGCCATTCCACCGCGGCTCCACATTTATCAACAGCCATTGACATATTGATGATATTATTGACACTTTACCACAGCAAATCATACTAAAATAAGCGTTTTAGACCGCTATTTAATATTGTGAATGCTAGCTTTGCTACATGCTTAATGATTTTTGCGTTTTTAATTCTAAACCTGCAGCGTTTCATGTTTTGCGTGTTCAATCCGTGACGTTTATAAGTCCGCGCAATGAAAAAGTGACGCTTTACTGTCACACACCGTCTTGTGATTTTTGGTTGAAGCAATAACACTGAATCGCGAACTAATCAAGCATTGACGCCAAAACGAGCGTGTGACCCTTGCACGGAATGACACTTGCCCTTAGAGGGAATGTCTTGACATTTTCCCATGCAGGTAGTGGACAGTGTGTTCCACAAGTAGGGTACACCAGCCTGTCCGCCGCAGGTAGCTTTCAGCTCGTCCGCCGTCTGGGTTGTGAGAGCTCTCGGTGAAGTGGAACGGTCGGACGTCATTTCATAGTCAGAGAAAGTGCACAAAATGGGCCGTCTTCCGAAGAATGATCATAATAAGATTCGCTTATATACCATGAGTGAAAAGTGTGGGCTCTCTCGTAGGTTTCGCTGATAACCTCGCTGTTGAGAGCCCCTCAACCACCCCCCTTCCTTATCGTAGGTTATTGTATAGTGGGCTGCAGTGTGGAATTGTACTATTTTGGGGGTAATGCAGTGGGGAAGCCAGTGGGCATTGTGGTTAGGTTCTCTCCTGGAATTGTAGGATTTGAGGCAGTAATAGAAGAAAGCAAACGGAAAGCTGAAGTTCTAAATTTAACCTTTAAGAAATCTTTCACGCAGGAGGACCGCACAAATATACCATCATTTGATCAACGTACTAATTCCGAAATGGGGGACATAGCAATAGGTAATTCCGGTGTAGAGAAGCAGCTGAGAGAGCTAAATACGAAAAAGTCTGCTGGTCCGGATGGAATACCAGTTCGGTTTTACAAAGACTATTCTGCGGCGTTGGCCCCCTACTTAGCTTGCATTTATAGCGAATCTTTAATTCAGCGCAAAGTTCCTAGTGATTGGAAAAAAGCGCAGGTGACTCCCGTGTATAAGAAAGGAAAGAGAACTGACCCATACAATTACAGGCCAATATCGTTGACATCAGTTTCATGTAGAATTTTGGAGCATATTCTCAGTTCGAATATAGTAAATTTCCTTGAAACGGAAAAGCTTCTTTCCATGAATCAGCACGGGTTTAGGAAACATCGTTCATGTGAAACTCAGCTTGCCCTTTTCTCACATGACACCTTGCGAGCCATGGACGAAGGGCAACAGGCGGATTGTGTTTTTCTCGACTTCAAAAAGGCGTTCGACGCGGTGCCACACTGCAGACTGCTAACGAAGATAAGAGCTTATGGAATAGGTTCACAGATTTGTGACTGGCTGGAAGACTTCCTAAGTAATAGAACGCAGTACGTTGTTCTCGACGGCGAGTGTTCATCAGAGACGAGTGTATCGTCAGGCGTGCCCCAGGGGAGTGTGATAGGACCGCTATTATTTTCTATCTATATAAATGATCTGATGGACAGAGTAAGTTGTAATTTGCGGCTGTTTGCTGATGATGCTGTGGTATATGGGAGGGTGTCGTCTGTAACTGACTGTAATAGCATACAGGTTGACTTAGACAAAATTTCTAGTTGGTGCGAAGAATGGCAGCTAGCTCTCACTGTAGAAAAATGTAAGGTGATGCGCATGAGTAGAAAAAACAATCCTATAATGTTCGAATACAGTATTAGTAGTGAGCTTCTTGATGCTGTCGCGTCGTTCAAATATCTAGGCGTAACATTGCAGAGCGATATGAAATGGAACGAGCATGTAAGGACAGTTGTGAGTAAGGCAGACAGCCGACTTCGGTTTATTGGGAGAATTTTGGGAAGATGTACTTCACCTGTAAAGGAGACCGCGTATGAAACGCTTGTACGACCACGTCTTGAGTATTGCTCAAGTATTTGGGACCCGCAGCAGATCGGTTTGAAGGAAGACATAGAGGCGGTTCAGAGGCGAGCAGCTAGATTTGTTGCCGGTAGGTTCGACCAATGCGCGAGTGTCACGGAAATGCTCCGGCAACTCAGTTGGGGATCGCTGGAAGAAAGACGACGTTCTTTTCGTGAATTTCTGTTAAGTAAATTTAGAGGGCCGGAATTTGAAGCTGAGTGTAATACGATCTTGCTGCCGCCTACTTACATTTCGCGTAAAGATCACAAAGACAAGATAAGAGAAATTAGGGCTCGGAGGCATATAGGCATTCTTTTTTTCTTCGTTCCATTTGGGAGTGGAATAGGAAAGGAAATTCTAGGAAAGGAAATGCCTAGTAGTGGTACAGTGTACCCTCCGCCACGCACCTTACGGTGAATTGCGGAGTATGTATGTAGATGTAGATGTAGAAGATGATACAGGAGCAGGAGCGTTTGATCTGCGCCCTTCAGGTGTAGATGAAAAAGCTGAAGAGGAACTAGATAGGCTGATTAGGGGAAGGGGCACGTTGCAAGTTGAAATAGGTTTTACCAACTGTCAGAGTTGAGTGACGATGAACCTCCTGTAGCTGTAGGTGTAGGAAGTATGCAGCAGACATTAGCTGTTAGGAAGCCGAAATCTGCAGAGAGGTGTCTTAGGAAGAAGAACGTTCTGCTGTCGGGCAGTTCTTATGGCAGAGGTGATGGCCAACAGTTGCAGGAAGTACTTGGGAGAGAGTACCAGGTCACCAGCATAGTGAAGCCTAGTGCAGGGTTAGCTCAGGTCACTTGTAACATAGGGGACTTATGTAGGAATTTCTCAAAAGAATATCAGGTAGTGATAGTGGGTGGGGATGAAAATAGTCTTGATAGGGACGGGAAGTATGATATAGGTGGTGATCTGGAAAGGATAGCAACTCAAACTGGTGGCACAAATGTGCATTTCGTGCAGCTGATTCAGCGTCATGATAGGCCTCGTCTTAATACAGCTGTCAGACGTATTAACACGAGGCTTGAGGGGGCGCTGATGACGGAGGGTATGGATCACATTGCAGTGGTGCCAGTTGAGACTATCCAAAGGTCGGATTTCACTAAGCACGGTCTGCACCTCAATAGGTATGGGAAGGGGAGGTTGGCAAAGCTCATAGGTGACTGTGTAGTAGGGGGGGGGGGGTTGGGGTGTCACTCATGAAAAAGTTCCTGTAGTAGTTGGTGTTAGGGCTGCACCTTTTTTAGGCTGAAGACGGCTGACAGGTATGCCTGCTTATAGGTAGTCCCTCTAAGGAACCACTTTCGACAAAGGTTAAGAATCTAAGTAATAAGGGAACTACTATATTTCATCAAACTATACAAGGTATCAGAGATAAAGTTAATGAACTGATTATTGATGTTGACTCTGACATTATTGGTATTTCTGAGGACTTTTTAAGTGATGAGACAATTCCGAGACTTCCTTTGCCAGGATAGAGGTTAGCCGCCTTCTCTAGGAGTTTCTTGTAGGGTGGGGCAGTGGCCATATATTTTAAAAACGATTTTTCATCGAGGTCAATCGATTTTTCTAAACCCTGCACAGAAAAGATATTTGAATGTTGTGCAGGAGTTGTTAATGTTAATGGAACTAAACTACTGATTGTTGTTATTTATAGGTCCCCTGACACAGATTTTAAAATATTTCTGCCCGAGCTAGAATTGATTCTAGATTCACTTTACAGGTAATATAAAAATTTTGTTGTGTGTGGAGATTTCAACATTAATTGTGTAAGTGATAGCTCAAGAAAAAGTCAGCTGTTAGATCTACTTCATTCCTATAATCTGATGCAAACAGTATTCTTTCCAACGAGAGTGAAAGGCAGTAGCAGTTCTACCATTGACAATATTTTTGTTCATTCTTCATTATTAGAGGGGCACTCTCAGCAGAATAGTAAATGGCCTATCAGACAACGATGCCCAAATTTTAATTCTAAAAAGTATTTGTTCTCAAGACAAATGTTAAATATAATTATAAACTACTTAGAAAAGTTAATCCAGTTGCAATTGAGACCTTTTTAAGCGTAATTAAGGAACAAGAATGGAAGGATGTTTATAGCGCTGATAATACAGATGATATATATATAATACTTTTCTGAACACATTTCTTACGCTGTTTGAAAGTTGCTTTCCGCTAGAACGCTCAAAACAGGGTACTTCCAGTAACAGGCAGCCAGGGTGGCTAACAAAGGGGATAAGAGTATCATGTAGAACAAAGCGCGAATTATATCAAAATGTTAGAAGCAGTCAGACTGAAGATGCAGTAGCTCATTACAAACAGTATTGTCAGGTTCTGAAAACTGTCATTAAGAAGGCAAAACGTATGTGGTATGCAAAAAGAATAGCTAACTCTCAGGATAAAATTAAAACCATCTGGTCAGTCTTGAAGAAAGTGTGTGGTCGGCAGCAGCAGGTAGAAGATATAATGTCAGTGTGTAGTAGAAATATTTCTGTTACTGACAATTTAGATATGTGTGTAGTATTCAGTCATCACTTTCTGAATATAGCAGATGAACCAAACAAAACCCTAGTTTCTATACGTAATCATATAACATTGTTAGAAAATAGCTTTCCGAGGCTGTTACCTGAAATGGTCCTCCATGATACTTCCAAAGGGGAGCTTGAGTAAATAATTAAATCACTAAAGACTAAGGACTCTTGTGGATATGGTGGGGGTATCTACCAGAATTCTGGAGTACTGTTCTCCATATGTTAGCCCAGTACTCAGCCATATTTGTAATTTTTCCCTTCAGAATGGTCAGTTTCCTGACAGATTAAAGTACTCAGTAGTGAAACCACTTCATAAAAAGGAAGAAAGGGATAACGTAGACAAATATAGACCTATTTCTATCCCATCGGTTTTTTCTAAAGTTATTGAAAAGGCTGTATGTTAAAGGTTAATTGATCATTTCAGTTCATATAATTTGTTGTCAAATGTACAGTTTGGTTTCAGAAGTGATTTAACGACTGAAAATACTATATTCTGGTTTCTCTGTGAGGCACTTGTTTAATTAAATAAAAGGCTACGAACTTTAGGCTTCTTCTTTGATTTAATAAATGCTTTTGATTGTGTTGATCACAAAATATTGCTGCAGAAGTTGGAACATTATGGAATAAGATGAGTAGCTCTTAACTGGTTCATCTCTTACTTTAATTACAAACAGCTGAAGTTAATCCTCCGCAATGTTGAAAATGGCTATGACGTGCAAGTCATTATGAGGCACAGTTAAGTGTGGGGTGCCCCAGGAGTCTGTTTTGGGACCACTGCTGTTTCTTATTTATATAAATGATATGCCTTAGAGTATAACAGGTGATTGTAAAATATTTTTGTTTGCTGATGATGCCAGCTTGCTAGTGAAGAATGCTGTTTGTAATATTGACACAGTATAAAATAAAGAAAAACTTGATGGCTTGTAGGAAACAAATTGATGTTAAACCAAAGTAAAACTCAGTTTTTTACAATTTCTAACGTATAATATAATGAAAGCTGACATTTTTATTACACGTAATGGGCATATGATAAGTGAGATGAACAATTCAAATTACTAGATGTTCAGATAGACAGTAAGCTGTCGTGGAAAGCCCATGTTCAGGATCTTGTTCCAAAACTCAATTCTGCTTCATTTTTTACTTTCATTTACTTATGACTTACGGCGTTATTTTTTGGGGTAACTCGACTGATACAAAAAGTATATTTTTGGCTCAGAAACGGGCGGTTCGAGCAATATGTGGTGTAAATTCACGTACGTCGTGTCGACCCCTTTTCAAGAATTCTGACACTCGCGTCACAATACGTGCGGTATTTTCTTTAATGTCGTTTGTTGTTAATAATATCAGCTTATTCCCACGAGTTAGCAGTTTTCACTCGGTGAATACTAGACAGAAGTCTAATCTACATCTGCATTACACCACCGTGACACTTGTGCAGAAAGGTGTGCAGTATTCTGCAGCATCCATTTTCAATAAGCTGCCACAAGGGCTGAAGAACCTTAGTACTAACCCACGCAGGCTATCGGAGGCCCGGGGCGGCGGCAAAACAAAATGAGGCCCCCCGTCCACTTGGAAATACATGTATTACTATAAAACAGTAACTTTTGAGATTTGGAGGCCCCCCTAGAACGAGAGGCATGCGTCAGAGAAAAAAAAAAAAGGGTCAATCCGCCCCCTCCGCCCCCTTAGTCCGCCACTGAACCCACCTCACGTGATTTCAAATCTAAATTGAAGAGTTATCTCATGGCTCACTGCTTTTATTCTGTCGAGGATCTCCTGGAAAAATTAAACAGTTCAGGTAATTCCTTTTTTTTTCTCGTTATTGATTCTTTTCATTTAGGCTTAAGATTGTCATGTGCATAAGACTACTTAAAGTTTTCTAATACCATTATTGTGTTTAACTTCATGTAGTGACTTGTTCCATGACCATGACTCCTCAGTTATTATTATTATTATTATAGTATATACGACAAAGTGTATAAGGGGAGACTCCACCCAAAATTTTAACTTTTCTTCTACTTTTGCAATAGCAACCAGTTTTTAAAATAGTGTCTACTATGTAAAGATGTAGCAATACCCAAGGTTACAACTACATAACTTCATTGGTTTACAAGTTCTGAATTTGTAATATGATTTTAATGGTATTCTATAAAACAAACAGTTGGTACTCACACCACAGTTTTCAAATGTTTGTAAATCTATCGGACCAAACTGCGTGGTCATTAGTCCGTAGCTTACAAACTACTTAAACTAAGGTAAACTAACCAAAGGACAACACACACGCGCGCGCGCGCGCACACACACACACACACGCACACACACATGCCCCAGGGAGGACTCGAACCTCCGACGGCGAGCAACCGCGCGCCCCGCAGCGAGGCACCTTAGACCGCTCGGCTACTCCACCGCGGCCACCACAGTTTTCACACGGCACATTCATCTTATGAGAAATCATTTGTTTTTCGTTTTTATTTCAAATTTTACCCTTAACTTTTTCTTTGATTATTTTTACTTAAATATTTTATGTTTGATAATATTAATGTAAACTCGTCAAGTCGCGGTGGAGTAGCCGAGCGGTCTAAAGCGTCTCGCTGTGGAGTGCGCGGTTGCTCGCCGTGGAGGTTCGAGTCCTCCCTGGGGCATGGGTGTGTGTGTTGTCCTTAGGTTATTTTACCTAAGTTTAAGTAGTTTGTAAGCTACGGACTGATGACCACGCAGTTTGGTCCGATAGATTTACAAACATTTGAACATTTTGAAACTCATCAAGACTACTTCCTGCAAAAACATCATTCAGCTTGGTTAATACTGATGACAGAAAACTTGGCTAGGATTCAGATAAAATGTTTCTAAATGTAAGGGATCAAACTGTCCCTAGCCCTACAAACTAACTTAAGCAAACTTTTTCCAAGGACAACATACACACCCATTCCCGAGGAAGCACTCGACCCTTCAACAGGAACGGCCGCAAAATCCGAGACAATGCGCCTTAGACCACGTGGCCACTAACACGCGACCAGTTGACACTGACTTTAGAAAAACAAATTTATGATAAAATGGATTTTAACATTAATTTTATTACAAGACATACAACCATTAAAATTTACTGGCACCATAACATTTTCCCTTCCTACTTACATGGGGCTCCTTCATGTAATTTCAACTCCAGTGTAGCCTTTTTCTTGAATTTTGTGAATATAAATCTACCCGCAAACTTCTTGACGAAGAGCTCTGGTTCGGATTTCTCAGTGTAATCCACTGCTAATTCTCCCTGAGCTTTGTGATTGTACTACAGTTCAGTGTATTCCCTAATTCATATTTACACAGTTACCAGGCGAAGCAACTCATATCCAACAATTTGCTGCCAATTGTTTCGCTTCAGTTTTCCTGGAATTCTTGCAGCTTAATTCTCCCTGTTTGAAAGAGTGAAATAGTATTTAATTTCTTTAATTTAAGCTTTAAGCTGCAGTCTACCGTTAAAATGGAGAGCAGCTGTTTTTAGAGAGATAAAAATAGCATGATTGTCGGCTTAGTAACTACCAAGCAGTCAGACACATCAAAATATTTGTGCCTAACATATTTATTGTCTGCGAAGCTCTCTTATTATGCTTAAAAGAAATGAAAAGATTTTGAAATATGTCTGAAGAAAAGTCGTCATATGGTAGCATAGAAATAAACGTCTCGATAACTTTCCAAACATTTACAATAAGAAAATACATTCATTTAATCAGGAGGAACACTCAGTGCATTAATGTGTAGTTAGATCTACTTACTATAGTGCTCTTGAGCTTTCAGAGGGTTGTGCAGTTTCACTGATGATCGTGTGGCATTTGTGGCCGACTGGGGTGGTGTGCAGCCTGCCTGCTGCAAGTTGTTGTTGTTGTTGTTGGTTTTGTAGGTCATCAGTCCCCTGTTCAAAATGTTCAAATGTTTGTAGAGCTTATGGGACTTAACTACGGGGTCATCAGTCCCCTGTTCAAAATGTTCAAATGTTTGTAGAGCTTATGGGACTTAACTACGGGGTCATCAGTCCCTAAACTTACAAACTACTTATGAACTAGCTACATCTAAGGACGGCACAAATATCCATGCCCAAGGGGGGATTCGAACCCCCGACCGTAGTGACCGTGCAGACCGTGACTGAAACGCCTCAGTCCCCTCGGCCACCGCGGCCGGCAGTCCCCTGTGAAAGTTGTCTTAGCTGACGGCGCTTCGGCGTGTCAACGATAATGAGGACCACACAACAGCCAGTAGAAAATCTCTGCATGTTTAGACTTGCCGGCTGCAGTGTCCGAGCGGTCTGCGGCGCGCCAGTCACGGACCGCACCGCCGCTCCGGTCGGGGGTTCGAATCCTTCCTCGGGCATGATTGTTTGTGTTGTCATTAGCGTAAGTTAGATGAGTAATTAGTGTGTAAGTCCAGCGACTGATGACAACGCAGTTTGGTCGCATAAGACCTCACACACATTTGAACATTTTTAGACTTACGTGTACATGCTGCTTTCTTACGCAGTGAAGAGAACGAAATCCACCCACAGAAGCTCACTGGCATATTACAACTTAAAAGAGCTTCTCTTCTAACTAGTATTACTGGAAAAGTGGTATCAGACATCGATTCTTTAGTGAAAAAGAAAATAAGTATGGTAATATTAATTGAAATTCTGTATCTTTACGTTTAATGTTTAACTAAAAAGGAAAAGAAATATAAATATGTTAATTTAAATTTCGTCCTAAAAGGCCAATTATCATAAGGCTGTAATAGTCGTAAGAAATTCCTTGTTCCGTACACATGGTCCCCACAAGGGGCCCGGGAACGCTCACATGCAGTATAATTTTTTAATTATGTTAATTCAAACTGGAAAAATATTTTTATCCAGCTGAATGTTGGAGCATTGTTTAACTAACAGACAAATGTTTAAAACAGACATTTATGACAAACCGTTGATTGTAACAGTTTCATGAAATCGATGCTAGCAGTTACTGTCACTGCGTATGTCGTGTGCCTACCGGCGCGACGTGCCGCTAACGTCAGGGTGGAGCTGCCTCAGAATACAGACTCGCCTGCGGCAGCTGTCGTCGCATTTGACTGCTGTGCTCTCCACAGACAGCTGACGACCTGCGCCACGGCCATGCCGCTTGCACTGGTCAACAGCCTCCAGTCCCTCCAGCCTCCAGCTGTCAGCTTCCTGTAATGGGTGCTGAATTTGACATTTTTCTCTCCTGCTACCAAAGTGATAACGTTATTTGGTTGAGTTTCAAGTAAAGTTACTTCACAGAAAGTACTTCGTTAATGCTATGATGATTTTTATGTCATAATATTCTTCAACGACGTAAGGTAAGAGATACCATTACTAACAATTCAATTCGAAAAACGAAGATTAACTGTATATTCAGGCGAGTATCCAGGATTTCTCTTAGGAAGGAGCAATTATTATGTCCGCTGCCAATTTTCTCAAAAACTTATTGTAAATAAAAATATTAACAAATATTTAGTTAGTTATATACGTAATATTTGCACCTGAGTTATGTTTTAATTGATTTATGAAATAGAGTGAAACAAAAACTCGAAGATGTTCAGAAAAAATTAATTACAGTAGAACGTAATTTAAACGTATGTCAAGGGGAAAAAGGTTACTTGTAACTCAGAATTACTTAGAGGTCAGATACAGATATCATTATTTATGAGCTCATTCGACAGCACCGCTGACTATCACGCAGGGGCCCGGATTCGATTCCCAGCAGGGAGCTGGCTGTTGTGTGTTGTCTTTATCATCATTTTCATCGTCATCGACACACAAGTCGCCCAAGTGGCGTCAAGTAAACACACTTGCACTAGGCGCCCGAATAATACAGGCAGGATGTATTTATAAACAATAAAGATAGAATACAGTATTTAAATAAAATCTTTTCATTTTGTCCTGTTTTAAAAAAAAATAGATACAATAATGTAATCTCGCACTTCACACTGTTTTAACAAGATATTATTTTGAACTTGATCATGCTTTAAAGGGATTAAACTATTTGGCTTGTTTCACCTTCAATGCATTATATTCGTACACGTCATTTTGCGAATTTATTAATTATTTAAGATATTTTTCACTACAAATTTTTGCACTAATTTAACGCCTAAACAGCTCGATTGCACTGAACACTTCACTCGGTGCAGGTGTTTAAAGATTAATGTCGTCATCTCCATCACTCTCACTTACCTTCTTGATCATCGCTGCATTGTTGTCACACATCAGCAATAATCTCTTCATCTTGTACACACACAGAGAGACTGTCATCAAAATGTACAAAACTGACGAAATCTATAGAGCTAGCTTATTACTAGGCACTTCACAGTCACCAATGACATCATCATCATTATCTTTCATGGTTACTTCCATTACCACGAAACTTTTATTTGGTGTGCATCTCCAATCTAATTAAATCATGAGAAGCGTGCGCAGCTGTCTTTTCCCGGGCGAGGTAAGTGGAACAGCTTGTAAACACGTTTCCTTTTTTGTTTCCGGTATTGCATTTTCATATTTATTTTCATGTTACTTTAATGTATACAGTTGAATCGCTCACACCGTCCTTTCGGCCCTCTAGCCAACAATGCAACCCGTAACCTAAGTTTCTATCACCAGAATAGCAGACACAATTTTTTCATTTCTCAGAGAGTAATATTACTTCATTTCATCACATTGTGTCTCTAAAATTCTTAGCATAAGGCCAGTTAAACATGTCGTCTGATTGTTCTCAATGCACAGTTACATTATTTCTGAGATAGAAATTCTCTCCGACCATTGATAATATTGTGCAACACACACAACAATAGAACTGTGGAATTTACAGAAGTCTTACACTTGTTTCTTTCCATTCTGTCTTTGCCATTTTTCAGGCTGTCGAGATCTCTTTCTAACTTTGCCTTCTGTGGCTAGTGATATATATCGTTTCATTGCACTCACTTAAAAGTTAATTATTAGTAACAATCCTGTAAAAATGATTCAAAAACTGAAGTACGGCCTAGCGTTTCTTAATATCTGGGACAGGCTGTGGATATGTCAGATTTGCCGGGTCATTTGATCATATACGCTGTACCATTGGTGCAGATTGCTTTATTCAGAAGATTTCCGTATTTGATACCCAACACCTGTGTAGATGTCCGCTTTTGAAGTGATCAGTGAACCTCAGTGTTTATCATATTTGAGTTCGTTAAGAAAAACAAACGGACTTCGCCAGTAACCAAATTTTGACCCGGGAGTCAGATGTCCGGGTCTGATATTAGGCTGCTCATATTTCCTTTCCTTTAAGAACTTTTTCTTCAACTTTCTGTGGGCTAGAGCATTTCGGATAGTAATATACCATTTAGTAAATTTCATAATAAAATGAAAATAGTAGTCTTTAGCTTAAATATGCAGCTCTTCTACGAAGTGCGCTGATGTGTCCAAGAAAAAGTTAAGAGGTATGTTGATAGTTGTGCAGGGACCGCAGCCGCGGTGGAGTAGCCGAGCGGTCTAAGGCGCCTTGCTGCGGAGCGCGCGGTTGCTCGCCGACGGATGTTCGAGTCCTCCCTGGGGGAATGGGTGTGTTTGTTTGTCCTTAGGTTAGTTTACCTTAGTTTAAGTAGTTGTTAAGATACGGACAGATTTACAAACATTTGAACATTTGAGGGACCGTAAAGAAGTTCTTATTTTTGATCGGTATAATTAAAAATAAAATCTCATGGGGAACAGGTTTCTGGCACTCTACAATTCACTCTACTGTAGCTACTACAGTATTATTCGAAAGTCTAATTTTTCGTAATTCATTTGTTATCAAATGTTCAAATGTTTGTTAAGCTTATGGGACTTAACTACGGGGTCATCAGTCCCTAAACTTACAAACTACTTACGAACTAGGACGGCACAAATATCCATGCCCGAGGGGGGATTCGAACACCCGACCGTAGTGGCCGTGCTGACCGTGACTGGAGCGCCTCAGTCACCTCGGCCACCGCGGCCGGCTATTTGTTATCCTAAGGGCGGAGTGTTTCGAGTTGATGGTTCAGTCATTCTATCAAAATGTTTGACTTTTTTTTTATTAGTTACGTATTGATAAAGATTCTCTCAAACTGTAAGAAATTCGATTACTCTTACCGCTAATAAAATAAAGTATTCGGGTCGTAACCCAAAGGAGGAGGGCACTTGCCCCGTGATCCCATTACCGTTCTCTAACCGCGCCTCTTGAAACCACTGTGCTTTAAACGGAAGGAATGTATTGTTTTGTTTCATATGATATAACGCAACAGTCGGCCGGCTGGGGTCGTGGCGAGCGGACGCGGCGGTGTTTACGTCCCTGCTACTGTCGTCTGAGCGCTGTTTCCGGGTGAGTTTACGCTCTCGTAGCGGCCGCAATAACGTGTTATTGTGTGAATCATGACTAGAACACGAACATGACTGAAGTACCAAGAAGAGATACTTTGAAGTTTGTATTTGATTGCAACTATGCACGACCGAAGTCATATGAAATTGAAGCATGGATTGAGGAATCACTGAAAAGTTCCTTTGGCGATATTATCGGTGTCCATCTCTCAATAGTTAGCAGTACTGTGTATATTAAGTTCAGAAGTCCGGAAATTTGTGACGAAATTGTGCAGTCCCGTGCTGGAAATCTTAAATTCAAGCACTGTGATGGGAACGTTGGTGAAGTTAAAGTGACGCACGCAGGGTTTGGTATTCGGACAGTCCGAATATTCGAACTACCATTTGAAGTTCCTGCAGAAGACATTAATGCCGCTTTGGCGAAATATGGAAAGGTCGTCAGCAATGTTGCTGAAAAATGGATGTCATTTAAAGTACCTGTTTTGAACGGTGTTCGGCAGGTGAAGATCGAATTAAAGACACATATTCCATCATATATTTCGATCTGTGGCTATAGGGCGATTATCATGTACGACGGTCAACCGCGTACTTGCTCTGGTTGCGGTTCAACTGGTCATGTTCGAGCCCAATGTATTCAGAGAAGGGTGACACAGGTACCTACAGGCGAAACAGCGCCAGCTGACAGGATGACGACCCTCCCGATCTCTTATGTTGCTGCGGCCCAATTGCGCCCGAACACGCCGGAGCACCCTCATTTCAGTGAATCTTCCGGTACTACAGAAGGTGTTCAAGAGACGTCTATGGATATTCCCACCCAAGATAATTCTACCGAAGATGTGACAATGGAACACGATCAACCGGAGGGCACGAGCTCGGCCGGCCTCCAGTACGGTGCTCCAGCCCAAGACGACGGAAAGCGTCCGAGTCCCAGTAGCGAACTGGAACCCGACCAAGTGGTAAACGAAGAACCAACTGCGGGAAAGGAAACCTGCTCCTCAGAAAATCAAACAGCAGTCTCTCTCAAGAAACACAAAAAACGAAGGATAGCCCATCAACACGCAGATAATACAGTGCCAATATTGCCCGAGAAACTGACGGAAATTGGTCTCAATTTACCTGACACCCCATCAGCAAATTCCGATACGAAGCAGCAGAATGGTAGCAAACGGGTGTCGGAAATCTCCCCACCTAATATCAAGCCGAGGGACCATGAAGGTGTGGAAGACCCACCGGGATTACAACCCGTCGGTAGGGAGAGGCCAAGTCAAACGGAAAACGGCACACAAAACAAGACTGCCTCAGTCCGTATACTGAACTGGGCAGATGACGGGGAAGATGTGACAATGGAGCAAGAAACGGGTAGAGCTGGGCTAACAACAGACGATATATCAGCCGCAACGGGAGAAGAATTATACGACCTGCCTCTCCAGTCCCGTCGGGTGATACAGAGTACCGTTTCTAACAACCATTAATGCTTTTATCGACATCGTACCTCTGCGCCCTGGTTAGAGAGTGTAATTCTAACACTGAATGCCTGCGTTTCAGGATTACAAGGTAGCTACCGTAAATATAAACAAGATCATCTCACAACAGAAGATACACAGTCTTCGTGATTATTTATACAGCTGTGATGCTGATATCGCTCTGCTGCAAGAGGTAGACAGCGACTTTCACCCAGATATTCCGGGATACGAAGTACTCAGGAACACCACCCCAGGTAGTACTTCGGGAACTGCTCTCCTAACCAAAGAGGGTGTGATTGTATCGGATGTCGAGCGATTGGAAAATGGCAGAGGGATATCGTGTCTCATTAATGGAGTTAGATTCATAAATATATATGCCCCTTCCGGGAACCAAAATAGAACAAGTAGAGCCCAGTTCTTTGCCAGTGATTTACTGTATCTCCTCCGGCGAAATCGGGAGGACGTTGTAGTTGGAGGCGACTTTAATTGTGTCTTGAAGCACAAGGACCAATGGCCGAACTTTAATGGCTGTCCAACTCTTGCAGAAATGGTACACCAATTAGAACTAGAGGATACTTGGGAAATAATAAACGGCGACCAACGGTGTTTTACGTATCATACTGCGACAACTGCGAGTCGCCTGGATAGAATTTACGTCAGTAAAACCTTGCGGGGGACGGTATCTGCAACGGAAACGTGGCCACTGTACTTTTCAGATCATTCGGCATATCACTGCACCATTCGCATGACACGGCAGAAAACGTTCCGTGGCAGAACAGGATGGAAGTTAAACGTCGATATTCTCAAGGAGCAAGAGTTGAGAGAACGGATGCAAGAGGCCTGGCATTCCTGTTTACGCCGACAACGCACGTTCCCATCGGTACTGCTGTGGTGGTGCCACTGCGCAAAACCTAAATTAATCAGCGTTTTGAAGGCGTATAGTTATGAGAAGAACCGACTACAGAAAGAAACTTTTGAGTTTTACTTTCGATGTCTTCGTGAACTGTATTCTGATGTACCTATCACGCCGGAGAAGTTCATCCAAATTAAAAGGATTAAAGCAAAGTTATCCCTTCTGAAACGGAAACCAATGGAAGGAATTAAAATCCGTTCCAGAGATGATAATTGCAGCTCCGACGAACATACGTCCCCCTTCCACCTCGGGAGAGAGAAGCGTCGCGCAAGACAAAAACTTATCACTCGTATAAAGAAAGAAGACGGTAATTTCGCAACGACTCAGGCTGAAATAAAAGAGTATATAACCGATTACTACCAGCGACTGTACACAGCAGAGCTGGAGGATGACGAAGCAATACGTACAATGAAAAGTTATCTTACAATGACACTTGCAGAGACCGACAGGGAATCATTAAGGTGTGACATCGCCGCGGAAGAGATTCAGGAGGCACTGAAAAAGGCTCAGCCTAATAAATCACCCGGAAATGATGGACTACCAATAGAATTTTACAAACAGTTTTGGTATCTCATGGAACGATGCTTTGTAAGCATGTGCAATGAAATCAAAGCGGGTCAGCAACCACCAGCAGGCTTCAATGACAGTGTAATAGTACTGATTCCGAAAGAACACCCACATGAAGATATCACTAAATTCCGTCCCATCTCTCTCCTGAACTCTAATTATAAGATTGTAGCCCGTGTCATAGCAGCTAGAATTAAAAATGTTCTAGCAAACATCATACATAACAGCCAGACAGCAGCAGTACCGGGACGCACTATTTTCAAGAGTCTAGCAGATTATAGGGAGATCATATCTTTCAGTGCCTTAACACGCCCTCAGGCAGCAATTTTAGCTTTAGACCAATCTAAGGCTTTTGACAGGGTTTCACATCGCTACCTGTTCGATATCATGAATCATCTCGGATTTGGTGTACCTTTTATTACGATAATTCAAAATATGTACACTTCTGCCAGCTCTAAAATCATCGTCAATGGTCAGTTCACCCGTCAGATCCCTATCCAAAGGTCAGTCAGACAGGGGTGTCCTATGTCTATGCCCCTATACGTTATAGCAATTGAGCCTTTGGTTAGAATGCTTAATTGCACGCTTCATGGTCTAACCCTCTATTCTACGACAATAAAATGCATGGCATTTGCGGACGATGTGGGTGTCATTGTACGCTCAGAGCAGGACCTTCGAAACGTTACCTCTAATATGGCTGAATATGAACGAGCATCAGGTTCTACACTAAACTACAGGAAAACTCATCTCATGCCGATAGGGAGTGGATTTCGCACAGATGCCAACTGCCCATACAGAGTGTGCGATACCATGAAGGTGCTCGGGATAAAGATGAGCAGTTGTCCTCTGAAAACAACTGCAAGCAACTGGAAGGACCTTCTAGCCATGACGAGAGGCTACTTACAACACAACAAAGGACGTGAACAGGACTTGGTGCAGAAAGTACACTTCGTCAACACCAGAATCCTCTCGAAACTATGGTACATTGAACAGATAATACCTGTGGTAGACAGTGTTGCCAGGAAAATTATGTCGGCAATAGGTTGGTATATTTGGAGGGGAGATATATTCAAGTTGGGGATCAATGTAGTTACCCTTCCACCAGAAAAAGGAGGCCTTGGTCTCACCGATGTTTCATCTAAATGCAAGGCACTTCTGATAAGGCGCATTATTCAGCTGTGCCACAAATATCCGGATAGTGCGCTAAGTATGGCCATAAGGATATATAAGCCTCAGAGTATGCAAATACCAATCCACCTTGGCGACACGCACTACAAGGTGAACCACATTAGGATGTTTCTGTTAGAAATTAGCTACCTCCGAATGAAATCGAGCGCCCCACTACATGAACTTACCACCGCTCAACTGTACCGCCTTATGAACGACAGTGAAAGGGCGAACCGAATGGAATTAAAATACCCCGATAAGGATTGGACTGTTTTATGGAAAAACATCAACAACAAAGTGCTCGATACGGATATAAGATCAACCTGGTATAAATAGTGAATGAGACGATACCAACAAGAGAAAAACTTCACATAATACATTTGTCCGTAACTGACGAATGCAGGGAGTGCCATCTCATCGACACCTTGCAACACAGATTTGTCTGTGGAGAAAATAAACTTATATGGGAATGGTGCAGGAAAATCCTGGCTTCAATATGCAGAACAGCACCGCAACACATTTCTCTCATGTCGTTACTGAAACCTGACAGCAATTACTACCCAATCAGCAAGAAAAACACGTGGACCTGGTTAGTAGGGCATACACTATACTACATAACCAGTGCACAAGGCCTCATACTCAGGCTACAGAGTGTACCTCGCTACAAGAGCCCAACTCTTGGAGAAGGGTGCTAACTACAGGAAAAGATTTGCGAATTACATCACGGCGCTACAAATAACGAGGATATGAAGGAAAAAAGAACAAACGGAAAAAAAATGAAACGAGCAAAGGACGAAGAAAGACGAATGTGGAAATAAAGGGACGTGTGGCATCCATTATTCAAGGTTTGCCACCTTTTATCTATTACTGTTCATTTAGATCATTTTTCTTCAATTTCTTTAGAAGATGGTTTCGTTCACCTTCCCTAACCTCGACGTAGAGGGTTTGAGTTACCTTTCTTTTATATTTTCATTTTTATTTTCAAAAGACATTCTTCTCCATTACATAGAGAAAGACAAAGGAACTTGCTATCCCTGCACATGACCAGGACATGCGTGACCTTCGGTGACTGGCGCACTCAGGGCTAAGAGACGACAAGTTCAGAGAACGCACGATGACAAATGGGAAACCAGGAACACGAGACCAGGCGTACTGCTTGGGGAAACATAATACATCAAATATCGAGAAGACGAGCCTTGAGTGCTGTCGTTATGCTGAGGTTGAAGTATGGAGAAAATAAAAAGAACACACATTAAACCCATGACTTAAGAAGTATTGCGGGGCAACGTTTCCAAGTTTCTTTCCCGAAGAAATCTTAAGTTTCCTTTGTAAATGTAAGTTTCTATGCAGTGACTTCACTGACGGAAATAAGTTATGCACCTTCTTTTGTAGAGAGCTACGATATTATTTTATATAGAGGAAATAAATTATTTTAAAGGCGAAGAAGCCAGGCCGAGAAGGCAAATTTGGCGAGCGTAAGGATGGGTTGAAGGGAAGGAAGGAGACCCCCCCCCCCCCCAAAAAAAAAAAAAAAAAAAAAAAAAAAAAAAAAGCAGTCTAAGGCGCCTTGCTGCGGAGCGCGCGGTTGCTCGCCGACGGATGTTCGAGTCCTCCCTGGGGAATGGGTGTGTTTGTTTGTCCTTAGGTTAGTTTACCTTAGTTTAAGTAGTTTTTAAGATACGGACTGAGGGCCACGCACTTTTGTCCGATAGATTTACAAACATTTGAACATTTGAGGGACCGTAAAGAAGTTCTTATTTTTGATCGGTATAATTAAAAATAAAATCTCATGGGGAACAGGTTTCTGGCACTCTACAATTCACTCTACTGTAGCTACTACAGTATTATTCGAAAGTCTAATTTTTCGTAATTCGTTTGTTATCCTAAGGGCGGAGTGTTTCGAGTTGATGGTTCAGTCATTTTATCAAAATGTTTGACTTTTTTTTATTAGTTACGTATTGATAAAGATTCTCTCAAACTGTAAGAAATTCGATTACTCTTACCGCTAATAAAATAAAGTATTCGGGTCGTAACCCAAAGGAGGAGGGCACTTGCCCCGTGATCCCATTACCGTTCTCTAACCGCGCCTCTTGAAACCACTGTGCTTTAAACGGAAGGAATGTATTGTTTCGTTTCAGATGACATAACGCAACAATTTAAGATCTCGAGCTACAAAGAGACAACTTAGAAAACGTAGCTAAAAGTCGCCAGACTATTACAAAATTTTTTGAAGTATCATGATAAAGGAGAGTTGCAAGAAGTCCAGCTTCATGCTATATTAGTTTTGTGTCCCAGCCTCGTCGCCGCTTTTGTGTCTCCTTTCCGTCGTAGGTGTCGGTGGCCGAGTGGAATGAGACCGACACAGGATTAAAGATAGCACGCTGGTGCAGGTACGGAGGGGAGCAGCCAGAAACTAGAAACACTAGAGTAAATTAGAACGAGATATATATTGCACAGAATTTATACAATACTTAACTTTTACATAGTACTGCAGAAGGCTGATACATAGTTGAGCTAGAGTTCTGCCTAGTGCCTGACTGATAGCCATGTCTTCACTGGTGCCTATCTGATTCCGAAGTCTTTACTGGTTCCTATCTCAGTTCCAAGTGAACGATGTCGTTCAGTGGTGGCCACGAGCGGAGTTGCAGCAGAGGGCGCTCGTGGCTGACATCGTAAGAACGCCGCGCCGTGCGTGCATGGCGGCGCGCGGCGAAAGTACGTGGCGCGCACTTTGGACTTGTGCGACACCCCAATCAGGACCTACAACACCCCCACATAACCGACCTTCGTGTTCTGTAGTTCATTCAGTTTCAGCCCAAAAAAGATCGCAGCACAACGAGATACTGTGATATATGAACATCTAATTTAAACGAAAAAAAAAAAAAAAAAAAAAAAAAAAAACAACCTTAGTGACTAGTGAACAATGTGGTAATTTAGACCTTGTATGAAAACTGATGAAACCAACTGTTTTTGGACGGTCCTAGTACTTGGCCACGAGTGATGAGTGATAAACTGCGACAGGAAATAGCGTCGTATTACGTTGGTTTTTCAGTTTTTGAAACCAGATCAAAGTCTTTTCCAGTTGACCTTTCAGGGAAATTCTTTCATGAGACATGGTTGTACATGAAAACAGCTAACAGAACAAGTAAACTATTTCCACGTGAATGGTTAATGTGGAGCGAGTCGAAAAACAGAAACAAAGAAGAACTCACTACAAAAGACTTTACAGGTTGTTACCGATGCATGAAAAAAGCTCTGAGCATCGAAAACGTTACCTACAATGGAAAACCCTTCATTTATCACTGAAAGGCCATGGTGTCGCTAGTAATCTTCAACCGATGATTAATTGTGAAGCAACAAGGTGGATAGCTATATTACAAAGAATTCTTGACACAACTTCATTCTTGAGTAGTAGAGGTTTATCTTTACAAGGCGAAAATACCCAGATTGGTGATGTTCACAATGGAAATTTCTTAGCAATTTTGGAACATATTGGCAAATATGACGAAGTATACATTGGACAAACTTGTAAGAATTTCAAAATCAGATATTCAGAACATCTCAGAGCACTAAGAAGTCACAGTTCCCACAGTACATTTGCAGACCACCTAATAGCTCACAACCATTACTCAACCAAAACAGAAACAGACCTAGAGATATTAAAATCAAGCCACAACCTATACCACAAACTCACAATAGAAAAAAAATTACCACATACAAAAAGCAATAGCAGAAGGAAAATCAGTCATGAACGAATACACCGCTCTATGTAAAAATACATTATTTCACCCATTAAATGAATTGTACAGAAAGGATGACACAGACACCTAAACACACACACACACACACACACACACACACACACACACACACACACAGAGAGAGAGAGAGAGAGAGAGAGAGAGAGAGAGAGAGAGAGAGAGAGAGAGAGAGAGAGAAAACAAACATTATTCAAATCTACCGCCATTCTACTGGAGAACAGCTGAAAGTCAACTGACACATGTGCACTTTAACAAAGTAAACACAGACGAATTTTTAAAGTGGGAAGTGATTGTGATAGAAAAAGTCCACTAAATATGTGTATTACATATGTGCTATGTAAAACAGTGCGGAAGAAGAAGGGTATGCCAAAAGAAACTGTAAGTAATAGATAGTAAGCAGACGATAGAAATATCCCCACATACCAAAATTACGTTTTCGCACCATAAGTAGCGTTTTAAAAACATCACAAGTTGTTAAAAGAGATAATTTTGGTTGCAGATGACAACGCTACCACTACATAAGTATGTAAAAACCAAAAAAAGACTGACGACTTTTTTTGCCTAAATTTACAAATAGCACAGTAGTAAAATAAATGTAATTTGTTTTCACAGCATGAAATATATTGAAAGCCCACTGATGATGGCACAGAGATGCTGAAACTAGTTTGGGTGCTTAATAAAAACAGTGTTTTGCATATCAGGCGGACCTGATAAAAGAAAACCAACTGATGAATAAAAGTATCACAGATCAAGTTCACTATCTATCATGGTACTCACAAAATGAATTTATTTCCCTACGTGGCGAAAAACTATTGAAAACTATTTTACATCAAAGAGAAGAGTCTGTATTCTATGGAATTATTGTTGATGCAACTCCTGACATTTCCCACTAGGAGCAGACTGTGCTCATTCCGCGTTATGTATACCAAAACATAGAAGAAAAGTCATTCGAAATTTATGAAAGATTCATTGAATATTAACGGGAAAACAGGTCAGGCCATAACTGACGAACTACTGTCCACATTGGAAACTCGTGGAATACCACTTGCCAATTGTCGTGCGCAGGGCTATGACAATGTCTCCAACATGCAAGGTCACACATGTGATGTTCAGTCAAGAATACCCGGGGAAAAAAACAAGTCTGTCATTTTTTTCCCCTGCGGAGAACACTCTCTGAACAGAGTTGGTGTCAACGCCGCTAAGCTAAATTCTGTTGTGACTTTTCTGGTAAACATTGCAAGTTTTTATAATTTCTTCTCTAGCAGCCCTGGTCGTTGGGAACTGATGAAGCAGTATGTCCCTTTGTCTCTGCAAAGCCTTTCTGAAACTCTCTGGAGTGAAAGACTACAAGCTGTGCGGCCTATTTTGAAGCACTATTCTTCAATCCTCACCCTTTTAGACTTGTTCCAAGTGGATAAGGTACCCACATTAACTCCATCAGCAAGAAATACTATTTTGGGACTTAAGATGTACTTTGCATCCTTCGAAGGCCTATGGATGACATCATTTAGGCACAAGATTGATAAGAGAAACGTCATTATACAGAAAAAGAAATTTCTCTCAACGTAGAGACGCAACTAATTAAAGATTTACTTAATGAAATGCAGGTTCGTCGAGATTCATGGGAAACCATTTTAAATGAAGCTAAAGTAGTTTTCGAGGCAGTTGGTATTACATCAGAGTTTGTTACCAAAAGGAAAGTCAGTGGAGAGGAAAAGCCGCCTGAACACCTTAAAATGAGTTCAAATCAGGGGAATGTCGGGTAACATAGCTACATTAAGTATATTATATTTTTATGGCCGTTACGTTGAAATCAGATGCTTAATTCATGGAAATACGATTACAAAATGTATCCCTTTGTAATAAAGATCTTAAACGATTCCTAAGACTGATTTTTTTTAGCTAGACCTGTTTTTTTGTATTAGTACTATTCGTCACCTTTCCCTACAGGTAGGATAAGATGACAAAATGAACATTTTATTTAGAAAACAAAAACTTTTGTTGATGTTTATCTAGCTATCAAGAAGAGACAGATATATAACATTTCTGCTTTGCTTCCCTGTAATTCGGCAGATGCTACTTCATCAACATTTATTTATTTATTTTACATAGTGATCTAAAGTAGCTTCAGGAAAGTTGAACTTCCTAGCGGCGCTTTTAACAGGCTTACCATTTCTTACAAGTAGTCTTTCTCTGTAACCAGTGTCTGTGGCTGACATTGATTGTAATTTTAGTGTTTTGTAACTATTTTTGTTTTAATCTTTGTCAGATAAATAAATATACTTGCTGTGATCATTTTTAAGTAAAACAATTTTATAAGTAAAGTCTAGTATGGACTAATAAAATAGTTACTGTAACTATATCTTGTATTTTCTAGTTAAATTACACTGCAAGCACAGTATTGGTAACAAATAACCATTAAATTTTAATGTAGCACGCGACTGTAAAGTAGGGGGGAGGGGAGGGGGGCCCGTCTCTGATGCTGGGTCCAGGGCCTGTAATCCAATGTGGGGGCCATGGCCGTCCTTAGTATTAGCTAGTTCATAAGTAGTTTATAAGTTTAGGGACTAATGACCCGGTAGTTAAGTCCCATGAGCTCTACAAACATTTGAACATTTAGTAATTCCTAGGTATTTAGTGGAGCTTACGGGCCGCGGCGGAGTGGCCAAGCGCATTGAGGCGCTATGCTACGATGCGCGAGGCCGCCCCCCTAGGGCATGGATGTTGTGCCGTCTTTAGTATAAGGTAATTCATAAGTAGTTTGTAAGTTTAGGGACTGATGACCCCGCTGTTAACTCCCCTAAGCTTAACAAACATTTTGGAGTTTACGGCCTTCACATTCGATTGATTTATCTTGTAAACAAAGTTTAACGGATTTCTTTCGTACTCGTGTGGACGACTTCACACTTCTCATTATTTAGAGTCAATTGCCAATTTTTACACCATACTGATATCGTTCTGCACTTGGTATTGATCTTCCGATGACTTTACTAGACGATAAATGATGGCGTCACCTGCAAACAACCTAAGAGCTGCTCAGATTTTCTCCCAAATCGTTTATGTAGATAAGGAACAGCAGAAGACCAATAACACTACGCTGTGGAACGCCCGATATCACCTCTGTTTTAGTCGATGCCTTACCAGCGATTACTACAAACTGTGTCCTCTCTGACAGGAAAATCCCTATCCAGTCACAAATCTGGGGCGATATTCCATAACCACGCAGTTTGAGTAAAAACCGTTTGTGGGGTACGGTGTCAAAAGCCTTCTGGAAATCTAGAAATACGGAGTTAATTTCAGAACCCTTGTCGATAGCACTCATCACTTCGTGTCAGTAAAGAGCTAGTTGTGTTTCACATGAACGATATTTTCTAAATCCGTGTTGACTTTGGGTCAATAGATAATTCTCTTCGAGATAATTCATAATATTTCAATACAGGATATGTTCCAAAACCCTGCTGCAAATTGACGTTAATGAAATAGGTCTGTAGTTTAGTGGATTCCTCCTACTGCCTTTCTTGAATATAGGTGTGACCTGTGCAACTTTCCAGTCTTTTGGTACAGATCCTTCTTTGAGCGAACGGTTGTATTTGGCTGTTAAGTTTTGTGTCCCAACTTCGTCGCCGCTTTTGTGTCTCGTTTCCGTCGTAGGTGTCGGTGGCCGAGTGGATGAGACCGACACAGGAACCAAGACAGCACGCTGGTGCAGGTACGGAGGGGAGCAACCAGAAACTATAAACACTAGAGTAAATTAGAAAGAGATATATATTGCACAGAATGTAACAATACTTAACTTTTACATAGTACTGCAGAATGTTGATACATAGTTGTTAGAGGCCTGCCTAGTGCCTGTACGATAGCAAAGTCTTCACTGGTGCCTATCTGATTACGAAGGTCCTAACTGGTTGCTAACTCAGTCCGAAGTGACCGGTGTCTTTCCGTGGTGGCCACGAGCGGGGTTGCAGCAGAGGGCGCTCGTGGCTGTCGTCGTGAGAACGCCGCGCCGTGCGTGCATGGCGGCGCGCGGCGAAAGTAGGTGGCGCGCACTTTGTACTTGTGCGACACCACATTAAGTAAGGAGCTATCGCATCGGCATAATCACATAGAAATACAGAGTCCGGACCAGAAGACTTGTTCTTGTTAAGGCCGGCCGCGGTGGCCGAGGGGACTAAGGCGCTACAGTCACGGTCTGCACGGCCACTACGGTCGGGGGTTCGAATCCCCCTAGTTCGTAAGTAGTTTGTAAGTGTCGGGACTGGTGACCCGTAGTTAAGTCCCATAGACTATATAAACATTTGAACATTTTTTTGTTCTTGTTAAGTGCTTCTTGTTAAGTGTGCTTCACTACACCGATGATATCTACTTCGGCCTCTGTTCATAATTCTAAATCTGGAATATTGGTTCCGTATTCTTTGGTGAATGAATTTCGAAAATCTGTGTTTAGTAACACTGCTTTAGTAGCACTATCATCGGCAGGATCGCCATTAGTATCACGTAGTGAGGGTATTGTTTGTGTTTTGCCTCTAGTATATTTGACATATGACCAAAATCTCTATGGGTTCCCAGTCAGATTTCGAGAAAGAGTTTCGTTGTGGAAAGTATTGTAAGCATTTCTCATTGAAGTCCTTACTAAATTTCGAGCTTTTGTGTAGGATCGCTAATCCTGGGGTTTTTGTGTTCGTTTAAATTTTGCATGCCTTATTCGTTGTTTTTGCAACAGCGTCCTGACCTGTTTTGTGTACCAAGGGTGATCACCACCTTCTTTTATTAATTTATTTGGCATAAAACTGTCATAATTGACAGTCGATACTACTTCTTTGAATTGGAGCCACATCTGGTCTACACTTACGTTTAGAGTTTGGAATGAGTCGAAACTGTCTTTCAAGAAGCAATTTAGTGTATGTCTATCTGCTTTCCTGAATAAATATACTTTTCATCTATTTTTGGTAACTTTGAGACTTTCGATATTCAATCTCATGAAGGGGAGGGAGACCCGCAAAAAAAGAAAAGCTGATACCGTTCTGGCCTTCCAACCGTACGGTCTGTGGTTCGAGTCCTGACGAGTTTTTTTCGTAGTGTTCGAATACTTACACAATTTTAATATACAATGGTAATTTTTACGAAAAATGCGCTTTGTTGTTTATTCGTAATTTTTTTATATTTCATAAAAGGTCATTAATAATAATGGTTTCAATCGAAAAAACATAAGTTACATTTTTACAGTACTGGCTTCACTATCAGTTGACGACGGTAGTCTTTGATAGTTCAGTTTGGGGAAAACTACAACGCGTTTTTTGGAAAGTTATCTCCATACCTACGAATGGCTTTTCAAGCAGCTAACCTACTCAACTATCGTTTTAGGTGACGACGAGGTGTTCGTCTCCATACACATAAACGAAAACTGACACAACACGTGGAATTAGAGTTCCCAACATGTTTTATATAATTGAATTTCAAAATGAAAAATGTTTCTGTCACAGCCGGATTCGAACCACCGCCCCTATGATTGTGAGGCCAGAGCGCTGTCAGCTGAGATACACCTACATGTGGTGTAAGAGTTTTAGTTATTGGTACTTTTGTGTACTTAGCAAAATTTCAAAGTAGATTTTCTCGAGAATTTTTTAGACTTGCGACGAATGGCCCTGGCTGATTGTCATTCGAGTTCTGAACTTCACGTATCATAAATATTTAAAAATTCTAAAATCAGATGCCCATGTAGTCTCCTTGTCAGTACAGACTGCCTCCTGCTTGGAGTGCTCCACTATTTATACAAAGAAAGAATTTTCTGGAACTTACAAGTACAACAAACATAAGAAACATGTAGAGCATTCTAGAAAACTAATATACAAAAATGAATGTTTGTGTGTTCATATTTTATGCAGGGCCGTATCGTTCAATCGATTGTAATGAAACTTCGTCAACAAATTGCTTGCAGTTTCGCGATGGTCACAGACACCATTAAATGACTGTGCGACAAATAGTTCAGGAGATATGACGTAATAAACAATGAAATGCGCGGCAAAATGCTGCATCATGCGACGTCTGCTTCTAAACCACTGCACCGATTTCAACCAAATTTGGTACACATATTACTTCCATGAAGTAACAATTGACATAGGGGTAAGAACTGCTTACGACGTATAGTTCAGGACATATGACGTCATAAACAATTACACGGTTGAAAACCTGTGGCATCGAGTGACATGCAAACAAGGACACTTTATTCATCCTAGCCAGCCGCAGTGGCCGAGCTGCCTGCGGCGCGCCAGTCACTGTCTGCACGTCCGCTACGGTCGGGGGTTCGAATCCCCCCTCGGGCATGGATCTTTGTGCCGTTCTTAGTATAAGGTAGTTCATAAGTAGTTTGTAAGTTTAGGGACTGATGACCGCGCAGTTAAGTCCCTTCAGCTTAACAAACATTTGAACATTTTATTCATCCTAATATCCTCATGACATATTGGAAACTTGACATTGAAAATAAATTCATATGTCTGAAATATAAAAATTAAATTTTGTTTGTCTTTTTGTCGTATTTTATAACGGCCGTATGTGCGCCTCGGTTGCACATTGGTAGAGTGCCAGACTACAAATCCAAAGGTCGCGGGTTCGATCCCTGCCAGGTCCTGTGATTTTTATCTGTCACTTTCCACTTCTTTCACCTCTGGCAGTATTGCTCATGTGAAAAATACCGAGTAGCACCGTGGTTCGGAACCCACGTTAAACTGTAGGTCCCCCTATAACTGGCTGGGTAAGTCAGTTCGAAGGTCCGAGGAAGGCAACGGCATACCACCTCCAAACAGGACCATGCCTAGTAAAGCACTGTTGTGTTCAAACCAATCTTCGGATTGTTGACTGCTTTACCTTTTAACGGCCATACCGTACATCCGATTGCGATAAAACTTGGTCAGCTCATTTCTTGCACGCGAGCGAAGGTTATAGGCATATTAAAATTAACTTCGTATTGTGCATGCCAGAGGGTGCTTTCTAATTAGTTACTTCGTTTCTGCCGCGGTGGAGTAGCCGAGCGGTCTACGGCGCCTCGCTGCGGAGCGCGCGGTTGCTCGCCGTCGGAGGTTCGAGTCCTCCCTAGGGCATGGGTGTATGTGTGTTGTACCTAGGTTAGTTTACCTTATTTTAAGTAGTTTGAAAGCTACGGACTGATGACCACGCAGTTTGGTCCGATAGATTTACGAACATTTAAACTTCCTTTCGTACGCTTTCACGCTGAAATGGTTGGACGGATAAGATGAAATTTGGAACAGAGTTAGCTTATACCGTGATTAAAACAGGGGCTACCTTTCGTAAACCACCGCATAGTGCGTGGCGGAGGGTGCGTTACAGTGGGTTAACAGGTTTTTCACACTTCACGCTGAAAGGAAGTGAATGGAATGTGGAATGAAGGTAGTTTATTCCCCGAATTAATACATGGGCACCCTTTCGCAAGCCTTCGTACGTGCATGGCGGAAGATACGTTACAACAAATATCCAAATTGTTTGACTGGTCACCACCAAAAGTCAACACATAAATGTATGTTTTGTGCCAGTGAATTCAGCATGGCGGAGGATACCTTGCGACTTTGACGCCGTTTGACCAGTCACCATGAAACTTGACGCATATATGTATGTTTTCATATTTAGGAGAGAGAGGATTAGGTGGATGGGGAGACGGACAGAAAGGGGAGGGAGGAGGCGAACAGAGAGAGAGTAGAAGAGGAGAATGAGAGAGAGAGAGAGGAGATGGTGACAGGTGAAAGAAGAGGGCGAGGGAGAGAAAGAGAAAGTAGAGGAGGAGATGGACAGAAAGAGAAGGTAGGCAGCGAGAGAAAAGGGAAGGAGATATGGACTGAAATAAATAAGTACCCGGGCGACGCCGGGTTCTCAGCGAGTAGTAAATATAAACATTTTTTTCTGCCCATAGTGGGATTTGAACGGGGGACCGCAAGCACAGCGATTTGCGCTGCTAATCACTGCACCACGCGTTCCGTTGGAAGAGTCGCAGCATTGCTCCCCTTCCCGAAAGAACAGTGACGCGCTGTTAGGTCCCCTTTGGAGCCAGCTGCAGTGTCCTGGATCTTGTCATGGACCCTCTGTATGGCAGTTCCACAGAATCCTTCCATTCTGCCTGCACGCCTTTCTTAAGGTGACGATGACCAGTGCCAGACCCTCCTGTCATGGCTTCATCATTATCACAACGGTCTTCAGAGTCCTTGAAGAAGAGTCCATTTCTGTCTATCTGTTCTTTGGGATCGTGGTAAGGCTTCACACGGAGAACGTACACCATGTCTCTTAGTTTTTGTCGCTTTGAGTCCTGCTCATAATCCTCGACTTCGTATGTGACGTCTGACATGCAGCGTATGACACGATACGGACCAAAGTATCGCTTCAGTAACTTTTCCGATAGCCCAACTTTCCATACAGGGGTAAAAAATCCATACCAGATCTCCTGGGCTGTACACAACAGGTCGGTGCTTGTCGTTATACCGCTGGCGGTCCTTCTCCTAGGCGTCCAGTGTCCGTGTGCGAGCCAATCGTCCTGCTTCTTCGACCCTGGTGATGAGCTGTTTCACATAGTCATCCTGAGTGTCATCCGGTTGGGACGGGAACAGCGTATCCATTGTCGTCTCAGCTTCACGACCAAGGAGCAGGAAAAACGGCGTGAAGCCTGTGGTGTCTTGTCTTGCTGTATTATAAGCAAATGTCACGACTGGCAGTATTGTATCCCAATCCTTCTGCTTAACATCGACGTACATCTACGTCATGTGTGCTAATGTCTTGTTAAAACGTTCTGTAAGTCATTTGTCTGAGGATGCTAGGCAGTTGTTATTCTGTGGAGAATGTCGCAATTTGACATTACCTATTATACTACTTTTCCGCGATCAGATATTACCACATATGGAGCATCATGCTTCAAAATAACGTCTTCTACAAGGAATTTTGCGATCTGTAGAGCTTCTGCAGTCAGCACAGGTTTGGTGACAGCATAGCGGGTGAGGTAGTCGGTGCAGACTATTATCCATCGGTTACTGGTCGTCGACTTCGAGAACCTATCTAGAAGTTCGATTCCAGTCGGGTGGAATGGAGCTGCTGCAAATGGAATTGGTACCAGATGACCTAGAGGTAATTGCGGCACATGCTTCCGTCGCTGGCAAGTGACTCATAGTGTTTGACAGATCAGTAGAGACCTTGTCAGTAATACCTGCGTCTGATTCTGTCTAGGGTTTTCACGAATCCCAGCTGACCGGATATTGGAGAATCGTGGAAATACTTGAGAATAGCTGACTGGAGATGAGCTGGAACAACCAGTACCCATTTGGGGCCCAGTGGATCGTAGTTGCTCTTATACAATGGCCTGATTATAAATTGAAACTCTCCTTTGGTCAGTTCTCCTTTCTTCAAGGCATCTATGGTTTGTAATAATGCTGGATCTTCCCTCTGTTCAGTTGTAATGTCACCTAACTCAGTCAGGGCTGAAATTTCAAAAAATGTTCAAATGTTTGTCAAGCTTATGGGACTTAACTACGGGGTCATCAGTCCCTAAACTTACAAACTACTTATGTACTACTTACGAACTAGGACGGCACAAATATCCACGCCCGAGGGGGGATTCGAACCCCCGACCGTAATGGCCGTGCAGACCGTGACTGAAGCGCCTCAGTCCCCTCGGCCACCGCGGTCGGCCTGAAATTTCATCCATGCTCTTGTGTTCGGCTAAAGGATTCCTCGAAAGGCAGTCTGCGTCCTTGTGTTTTTTAACACTATGGTGACATCGTAATCTTGCAGTCTTAGTGCCCATCTCGCTAGTCGACATGAGGAAACTTTCAAATTGGTCATCCAACATAAAGACTGGTCGCTTGTCACAATGGTGAATGGTTTACCGAACAGATATTGCTGGAACTTGTTGATAGCCCAGATAACGGCGAGACACACCTTCTCAGGTGTAGAGTAGTTTATCTCGGACTTTGAGAGAACTCTTGGTGCATATGCTATCACCTTTCCAGCACCTTCTTGAATTTGTACAAGCAATGCACCAATTCCAAATCCACTGGCGTCTGTGTGAAATTCGGTTTCCGAATTTTCGTCGTACAAGGCTAGAACTGCTGCGGAAGTTAGACCATCCTTAAGTGCCCAGAAAGCTCTTTCTTTCGTCTCATCACAGTAAAACTTTGCGTGTCCCTGCAGAAGTTCGTGTAATGGTTGCAATGGACGTGCCTTGTCATAAAAACCTTCTATAAAATGACGATAGTATGAACACAGCCCGAGGAAATTTCTCACATCATGGATGTGCTAAGAAGCTGGAAAATCTTTTGTGTCCCAACTTCGTCGCCGCTTTTGTGTCCCAGCCTCGTCGTAGGTGTCGGTGGCCGAGTGGAACGAGACCGACACGCTGGTGCAGGTACGGAGGGGAGCAGCCAGAAACTATAAACACTCGAGTAAATTAGAGATATATTGCACAGAATGTAACAATACTTAACTTTTACATAGTACTGCAGAATGTTGATACATAGTTGTTAGAGGCCTGCCTAGTGCCTGTACAAATAGCAAAGTCTTCACTGGTGCCTATCTGATTACGAAGGTCCTAACTCGTTGCTATCTCAGTCCGAAGTGACCGGTGTCTTTCCGTGGTGGCCACGAGCGGGGTTGCAGCAGAGGGCGCTCGTGGCTGTCGTCGTGAGAACGCCGCGCCGTGCGTGCATGGCGGCGCGCGGCGAAAGTAGGTGGCGCGCACTTTGTACTTGTGCGACACCACAAAATCTATGACTGCTCTTACTTTATCTGAATCAGCACAGACACCATATCCATTCACTCGGTGCCCCTGGATTTTTATCTCTTTGGCGATGAAGAGGCACTTCTTTGGGTTGAGGCGGGGTCCTGTTGTCTGAATACACTTAAACATAGTTGACAGGTGGCTTAGATGTTCTGCAAATGTCATTGAGAAAACGACAATGTCATCTAGATAACAAAGACATATCGTCCATTTAAGGTGTCGAAGCAAGTTGTCAATCACGCATTCGAATGTGGCTGGGGCATTACATAGTCCAAACGCCATGACTTTTAATCCATAAAGGGCTTCAGGTGTAATAAAAGCAGTCTTCTTCCTGTCAACCTGGATTTGCCAGTAACCTGTCTGCATGTCCATGGCTGAGAAGCATGTAGCTCTTTTCAAGCAGTCTAAGGTGTCGTTAATGCATGGCAATGGGTAGACACCTTTCTTTGTGATTTTGTTCAGCCGCCGATAGTAGACACAGAAACGCCACATGCCATCCTTCTTCTTCACGAGGACCACCGGACCACCGGTTGAATAATGGCATCGTGCAAATCTTCTCCACTTCTTCACGAATTATACGTCTTTCAGCTGGAAACACTCTGTACGAACACTGGCTAATTGGTGGATGATCCCCAGTATTGAAACGGTGTTTTATCGTGGATCGATTCATCTGGCTCTTTTCCTGTCTGGCCTGGAATACAGCTGAAAATTTGTATAGTATGGTTAACACCTGCTGATGTTGTTCCTGCGTCATACCGGGCCCTATATGCAATTCCATAGTAGTTTCCTTTAGTGCATTGTCGGCAGTAAAAGCAAAGCATGATACTTCGTCAACGACATTGAGCTCACCATCATGGACTGGTTCAGCTGCCCAATACAGATTCCTCTAGAAATGAGCTGCGATTGCTCGTGTAACTTTATGGTCCAAAGTTCTCCTCGACCACAAGTAATGCTTATTATAGCCGCCGGTATGTAGATTTCCTTTGTTATACTGATCGACAAGCACTTCGCAGTTCAGCTGGTCATCTCGGCTGCTGACTGGAACTCTTCTCATTGTTAACGGTGGTACCTCAACATTCTCGACAGCAAACAACCTCCCAGGGGAGTTAGTGTTATGTGTACTTGACGTAACACCTTCCCAAATTTGTAGCTCAGATCTTCCACAGTCAATGACAGCCAGGGATGCCTGAAGGAAGTCCCATCCGAGGATAGCGTTTGGCTACTACGACGAATTCAAACGGCTGCATCCTGTTGCTGATAGTTATTCTTGCGACACATGTTCCTTCCGACCAGATGTATTTTCCATTTGCAACCTTCAGCACAGTTGCTCTTCTATCACAGAACATTATCTTCTTTAGTTTGCGGCAGTAGTCATTTGACAATACTGAGATGGAAGCTCCTGAATCGACTAGTGCCTGGACAGGTTGGCCGTCAATGATGGTGTCAATGAGATTTCCCGACAACTTAGTGACCTTCGTCCATGAAGGATTTTCATCTGTGGCGGCCTCACATCTGTAGATGGTCGCCTCGCCTAGTTTTCCTGAAAGCACAAACCTTTTGACTTCATTGTTTGTTTCCTTACTAGTGTCCCTTACTTCCAAATGATGTTGTTGTGGTCTTCAGTTTGGTGTCCGGTTTGGTGCAGCTCTCCGCACTACTCTATCATTAGCAAGCCTCTTCATATTTCAATAAGAACAGTAATCCATATCCTTTTGAACCTCCTTTGTCCTTCAGTCTCCATCTCCAATTTTTAACCCACACACTTCCTTCCAATAGTAAGCTGCTAATTCCCTGATGTCTCAGGATATGTCCCACTATTCAATCCCTTCTCTTTGCCAAGATATGCCAGAAAGTTCTTTTCTCCCCAGTTCATTTCAGCACTTCCTCATTAATTACATGAGCTACCCATCTAATCTTCATCATTCATCTGTAGTACCAAATTTCAGAACCTTCTACCATCTCTCTGTCTGAACTCCTTATCATTCACTTTTCACTCCTATACAATTCTGGACTTCAGACAAACGCTTTCAGATAGGACTTCGTAAAATTTAAATTATTATTAGATGTCACAAATTTCACTTCTTCAGAATGATCTTTCTCCCATAGCCATTCTGCATTTTATATCCTCTGTACTTCGACCATCAGAAGTATTTTGCTACCCAAATATCAAAACTCATTTACTAATTTAATTGCCTCATTACCGAATCTAATTCCTTCAGCATCGTCTGATTTTCTGACACTATATTCCATTACCCTTGTTTTGGTCTTGTTAATGTTCATCTTATATCCTACTTTCAAGACACTGTCCATTCTGTTCAACTGCTCCTCCTGGTCATTTGCTGTCTCTGACAGAATTACAATGTCATTGGATAACCAGAAAGTTTTTATTTCTTCTACGTGAACTTTAATTCCTTCTCAAAATTTCTCCTTGCATTTTTTCACAGTTTGCTCAATACACAGATTGAATAATACTGTGGAAAGGCTTTGACCCTGTCTTACTTCCTTCCTAATCAATGTGTCCCTTTCACATCCTTCAAATCTAATAACTGCTGAGTGGTTTTTGTACAAGTTGTATATAACTTTTTGGTCTCTATATTTTACCCCTGCTACCTTCAGAATTTGGAAGGGTGAAACCAGTCAATGTTGTCAAAAGCTTTCTCCAAATTGTAAATGCTAAAAATGTAGGTTTGCCTTTCCTTAACCTATCTTCTACGATAAGTCATAATGTGTATGTTGCCTCACGTGTGCCATCATTTCTCCTAAATCCAAACTGATCTTCCCCAAGGTCAGATTCTACCAATTTGTCCATTCGTCTGTAAATATTTTATGATTGTATTCAAATTGACACATTTACTGTTTTCCATCATCCTTTAAAGTTACTAACATCATTACATAATCATCCTGTATAACTTATGCCTTGCTGTAATGGATGAGAAAGTCTAAGAGCTTAATAATGCATCACTCTGTAGCCAGTGTGAGGCCGATAAACTTTAAAGCAGCTACAGGTCATAACAGGAACACTCCTGTATAAACACAGACTATAGGCCTATGGCTCTAACTTGTACAGTGCAGTGTGGCAGTAAAGTTTCCCCTCCCACAATGCTGTCAGTATGAAAAGGTAGACAATCACACATGTCAAGTGTACAATGAAGTAGAAGAACATACAGTTGCATACTTTGAGTGTAATTCAGTTCACTGAATAATTTTATCAGAGTTTTATTCTGCACCACATGTGTTGGCACATGGGAACAGGAAGAATTTAATTGATAATGCTTGGAAAGATTTTATTGGAGAGACGACTAAAATTCTATCTACTGTACTGGATGAGTAAGATTGGCAACATATGTGGAGGATAATATGTAAGTACCATGGACAAATTTTTATCTGTACAAGTACAAATAATTGTTGAAAAATATTGGTGGAGGAAAATTAACTGAATAAAAAATATATTTTAAGTAATATACTTTTAACCCAATTTAAAAGTATATAAAGTATTTAAAGGTATTTAAAGTGCACACAAAATGGTGTTTTCCTTCTATTTCATACTTCTGTTTGAGTCACTGGATATAATAAGAACTATGCAATTCCAAGTTGTGAATTGAAGTACACTTATAAATCTTGAATATTTATAAAATCATATTACTGCCTAAACAACAGTGAAAATACTAGGATGAACATATTTGCAGGCACTAAAAGCAGCATTATAATAAAGAAATATAACCATGGTGAGTAATTTAATCTTAATATGATGATATATAATCTTAATCAAGTAAATTTTTGCCTTGAATGAATTGCCTTGAATTTTCTTGGGTCCACACGTTGTTGATCACAGGAAATACTCTTTCTGTTGGAGTATTTGGAGGAGGGAGGCAAAGAATAAATTCCACAATATTACCTATATTCCTGTAACAAGTATGTAACATGTGATTTTTAAAATATTTCAACCCATCTTAAATGAGTAGGTTTGTGTCTTGCATTTCATCCCTTTACTATAGTATTAAGAACATAGTCTCTAACATTTGAAATTTCATGTATATAAAAAGTGCTTCAATCCTTTGAATTGTACAAATTATGTACTCCATGACTCACGGCTAATGCTGTATTCTCACCAGGAATTCAGTCCTCATGTGCATCCACACTGAAAAATGCATCAAACTTTGATGTGGCTGATTACAGTTAATAGTTGCAGTGTCTGTTCTTTCAGACCTATTGTCCTACTACTTTTTGGGTAGATGGGGTGTATGCTCGAGTAATCCATGCCAGTGTGTGACGCCTGTGTGCTCGGGTAGTGCAAGGGTTAGCACAACTGCCTGGTAAGCAGGAGATCCAGGTTCAAGTCCTGTCCCTGGCACACATTTTTATATCTCTGTGTGGTATTATTACAACACGTAAGAGCAGCCAAGAAAAAATACCCTAACTAAATATTTATTTAGAACAATTGCTACATAAAAGCAGCACCCAGAAGAAAAGATGCCACAGTTCAAAGGAATTTATTCCTCTCTCACTTTTCATTTAAGTTGCCTGTCTATAAAATAATTTTTAGAACAATGAACTAAAAGAATAAGAAAAGTTTTGCATTGCTAGGATCAAACATAGATCATCTCCTGAAAAGTGAGTCTGTTTCTGATGCCGCCATTTCACTCCTCCTAAATCTAAAATTGAACTAAACTCCGTCTGACAGGCCTCGAGAGGACCACTGGGTACTGACCGGCCGCCGTGTCATCCTCCACTCAAGGGCATCACCAGATGCTGTAGGGAGGGGGACGTTGTCAGCGCCCTACAATCTTGGCCATTATGTCATTTCATTACTATAGTCTATGGGATTTGACCCTCACTCTCCTACAACTTTCAGTTAAATACCATATTCTGTATGTCAGTTGATCATATATGTATTCTACTGGAGGAGAAGTGCAGTGGTTTATTTCTTTTGTCCCTACTGCCGACACTTTATTATGATTGACTGACATACAGAGTATGGCGTTTAAGTGAAGGTGGTTGGGGAGAGGGGATCAAATTGATCATGTTCAAATGTTTGTTAAGCTTATGGGACTTAACTGCGGGGTCATCAGTTCCTAAACTTTCAAACTACTGATAAACTAACTTATACTAAAGACAGCACAAACAGCCATGCCCAAGGGGGGATTCGAACCCCTGATGGGAAACAGCCTTGCGCATTGCAGCACAGCACCTCAATGCTGGCCACTCCGCCGCAGTGTGGATCAAATCCCATACACTGTAGGAGTGAGATGGCTGTGTCAGAAACAGACTCACTTTTCAGTAGATGATCTATGTTTAATTATATCTAAGCATAACTTTTTAAAAATCTTGTTTAGTTGATTGTCTTAAAAATAATTTTTAGACAGCCAAAAAATTAAATGATGTTTATTCAAAACTGAAATTATCTAGTTGAAAAGTGAGAGAATAATAAATTCCTTTGAAGACCATACAAAAATACAATCAATAGTACACCAATTTCCATTTCCAATTTTACTGAAATGATCCAATTACTCTGGCAAGTTTCTGGGCTATCTGATAAAACAGAACTTTTCATGAATATAACTGAAGGATGTTTTTCAATGGATCTGTAATAAAGGTTGTTTGTGTAAATAATCAGCTTTCATAATTTGTGTAAGATATCAGAATATATGTGGTTTTCAATGTTTTCCATAATAATTATCATACTGGTGTTTGTAAGATACAAAATTGACAAATGTAGATGATATTGTAATTTTTTATACAAAATATTGTGTACAAATTTTTGATACTGTGATAATTAAATATATAGTTCACTTCCATTAAAAATGTATTTAAATTTTTAGAAATAGAATATTGACATTAATTGAATTTTCTGTCAGTGCTTGATAGAACTTGATAATATTATCAAAAAGGAAGAATTCCTGATGTTCTGCAAAATTATTTATTGAGTTTCTAACTGGCTTTCAGCTTCTTAAGCCATCATCACATAAAAACTGAATGTCACTAACATTTGTTCACAGATGTGTGACCTACAAAGATGTTATTATTACAGAAGATACAAATTGAAAGATTTTTCCTTTTTGATAAGAAAATATTAATTTAATTACTGGTAGTTGTATTTATTATTTCATAAATAAAATAAAAATTATTTCTGATTTAATTGATAATATTTTAGCTTATTGACTTTCCCACAGTTCCATACTGACAGGTGTGAATACTACTGACCAACTAGTTCAATAAATCACGGTTGCAAAATTATATACATAACAATCTATATTTATTGTATTTGTAGATTTACAGATAGCTTTTGACAGTTTTACTAAAGTGCACAATCTGAACATAGCAGAGGTAAAACACAGAGAGCAAGAAGTTACCTGTAACTTTCACGGAAACCAATTTGCAGCACTAACAGTTGAAAGATACGAAAGGAAACGAGTGGTTGAATTGGAATTGAAACAATATTGTAACCTATCTCCAATGTCAACATTGAGCAAGCTGTGATGGAAATGTAGTAGAAGTTTGGAAAGGAAATTAAAGTTCTGGAAGAAGAAATACAAACCACACAGTTTGACAACAACATAATAATTCTGTCAAAGGCAGGAAAAGACTTGGAAGTTAACTGAAGTGAACTGATAGTGCCTTGTTATCAGAATACCAGAACTAAGTTAACAAGATGCTGTTGACTTACATAAGACAATGTTAAGGGACGTACATTATGATATTGGCCACTGAAGCTAGTAGATGAGTTTTGCTGTTTAACTAACGATATTGCCACAAGACTTCTGGCAACATGTGTGGTGCAGTGGTTAGCATCGCAGATTGCTGTGCTTGTGGTCCCCAGTTCAAATCCTGCCATGGTCAGAAAGAAATTTATATGTTTGTATTTACTATTTCTCACATGTTTTACATGTTATTCTTGCGACACATGTTCCTGCAGGGCAGACGTATTTTCCATTTACGACCTTCAGCACAGTTGCTTTTCTATCACAGAACATTATCTTCTTTAGTTTGTGGCGGTAGTCATTCGACAATACTGAGAAGGAAGTTCCTGAGTCGACTAGTGCCCGGACAGGTTGGCTGTCGATGAAGATGTTTGATGTACTTGTAAATTCCACAAAATTCTTACCATGTATAAATAGTGGAGCACTCCAAGCAGAGTACAGTCTGTACTAAGTGTACACTTGTGTTAGCAATAAATGTGTTCTAAGTGTAAAGTGCTGTGCTCTATTAATGACCAGACTTTGAATTCCGAACCACCTGCAGTTCGCACCGTGACACTTTCTGGTGGAGGTGCCAGGAATCCTGCAATACATCTACATAATTATGGCTCCGATTACACAGTGTAAGAGCTGTCATCCACATTGACAAGAACTGGAATACAAAGTGTATACTGATTACCTCCATCTGAAGGTCCTTGTTATCAAAAGACCCATGCATACGGAAACAGCAGTTAGCCAGCTGCACATCAGACACCCATCGGTGTTTTCTGGAGATGCTGGAGAGGACCCAAACAAGTGGCTGAAAGGATTCGACCGAGTCGCCAACTATAATAAGTGGGACCACATTATGTGCTTGGCAAACGTATATTTTTACCTGGATGGGATGGCCCAGCAGTGGTTTGAAAATAATGAGGACAAGCTCGATAGCTGCGAAAAATTCCAGACAGAACTTAAGAAGACATTTGGAGACTACCAGAAAAAGGTCCGTTTATCAGAAGAGCAATTGAAGAACAGGGCCTAACGACATGGTAAGTCAATGCAGTCGTATATACAGAGTGTTTTGGCCCTATGTGACGTAGTTAACCTGGATATGACTGAAGCCGATAAAATTTCACACCTGATGAAGGGCATTGCAGAAAACATGTATTGAGCTCTTCTGTTAAAAGGCGTTTAACCACACAAGAGTTTATCCAATGGTGTCAGAAAATTGAAGAGATGCAACAGAAGAGAGTTTGACGAAAGAATATGACAGACTGCCAAATGTAGTCCCTATGGCCGTTGTGGAAGTCAAGCATGATTTTGCTTTTCTCATATGACAAATTGTGAAAGAAGAATTAAAACAATTTATGGCGGCCGGGACTGTTGGACCAAGTGAGCACCGGATTATGGACATGAATGTCAGTCCTGTAAGTCATGAGGGAGCTACTGAGGAAGAGGTATTTCAAGCATTAGCTCCTGTCAGCCCCACCAATCGCACCCGATGTGAAGAATGGCCTCAGCCTACTGTGACTTACGTCACAGCCGCCAAACGGCAGCCTAGGAACCGACCGATGTGGCCACAACCAAATCCTCCGGCACCTATGACGCCTTGCAGGAGGACAGGTATTTGGAGGACAGAAGACAACACGCCATTGCGATTTCACTGTGGGCTTCCTGGACATGACATACGATACTGTAAGGAGAGAAGACGAGTATCTGACAATTATTATGCCACAAGACGCCAAACATCGGAGCAGTTCTTTCAACAGCAGACAACTCCAGATGATTACTGCCGACCTATTAGGCAAAGCCCGTCGTCATATCCTGGACGTGGTTGCTCTCCAAGATGCTTCCGCCTTTCGCTGTCACCTTTAGAGATACCAGCCACTCGCCTAGCTTTGTGCAGCTCTAAAATTAAGAAATTAAGGACCGCAACTTCTGAACCTTGGTCATGACATACAGAATTCCTTCTGGATACTCACTGTACCTTTAGATAATGTCCCCTGTCAATGAATTGGTGACATCACACATAATATCAGCTACTGTGAACTGTAAGTCAATAGCATGCTCATAATGAATTCCATTTAACAGAACAAGTTTCACAAGTTACTACATCTAGCAATAGTTGTTCAAAATCACAGCCCACAAGGTCACTGCAAGCATGGTTTCATTGTACAGCATTCTGTCTTACCCATTCTATTATCATCACTGTTACAGACAGCAAGAATCCTTGTCAGTAGACCCCCTTCAGTCTTGATAAACATCTCATACACAAGGCTTTTCATATGTGTGTCACATCAGGTGGAGATGCTGGTCTTCAGGACCTCCTCTTCCTATGCACTTTATGATGGGAAGTTATTTAGTGCAGCACACAATGCATGCAGTTTAAAATTCCAAATACCATACCACAGACTTATTTTCTTCCACTGCTTTAGTGGGTATCAAATTCATCGTATTTGTCTGATTTAAACTTGTAACATGATAAGGTTAGTGTCTTGCTTGAGAGCACAAAAAGTAATGGAAAAAAGGTACAATTAATTTTCCAAGAAAATCGTGATGGAACATACACTGAATTTCCAAGACCTCCTTTGATTTAAGCACACACTGTTTCAAAAACTTGCTGATAAAATGTAGCACTAGGGCGTGTTCCTCACCAGAGCTGCACAGCCCAAAGGTACAAAGTTTCTGTTCATGAAAATGAGAGTGATCTTCCCATGTGAATATATGGATTAGATAGAGAGACTCAACAAAACTACACTGTCTCCAGCATTCACCAGTAATTTTACATGTAATGCCATAATGGATGCAGAGTATGGATGTGTGCTTAATGTAGGCAAAAATTCAACATCTCTAATTTGGGGAAATTTGCAAAGCTTTATATGCTTGATATTTTCAAGAAATTCCAGAGTGTATGATTCATCACATAAATGCTGCATCCTGCCTTGTTTCACATCACACCAGGGCTTTCACGATTTGCAATACTGAAAAATACTCTTATCAAAATCGAACTATTGAAGGATCTTTACATTTATTTTTTATTTCATTTTTTTATTTTTATTTTTTTTTATGTGGGATTTTGATAATGAGTCCATACTTACATGAAGGCAAATAAACCATGATTGGGTGAATAGTTCAGTGCTTCTGATAATTTGAGTTACATTGTGTACGGTATCTGGGTACAGCCCTTATGGCACAACAGCAACAGCTTGTGGAAGAGGATGAGTACAGTAAGAAACTCGTCTTCAGTGATGATATCCTTTTGTGTATAGTACAGTGACTCTGCAAAATAGGTGAATATAGGAGACATAAAATCCACACACTATTGTGCAGCACATTTTGAGTCATAAAAAGATAATGTGTTATAAGCAGTCTCATAGTTAAATGTTTATGCTACATTTGATTTCTGCAAGAAAATTGTTGTAGGACATGTGCATCTGGGCATGCTGGAAAACTGACTTATGCTTCTACTAAGACTGTCAGTGTAGATATCATTTTTGTAAAATTTTAAACAGGAAATTGAGAAAATTATGGGAGTATGTATGGTGTGCCTCATGATCAGCTATGCCTCTAATGGACTCAGTGCCCTTTCAGGTTAACCCAATATACTTTTATTTTATTTATTTACTTATTTTACATGAACTTATGTAACATACCATAACTGCAAACACACATCAATGTACACTTATGAACAGATGGATAGGGAAATGTGCGGAATGTGGGAAGAACTTTAGTATCAAATTCATAACTGCAGAATCAGTGGGAGTATATATGGAGCATTATTAATATATAAAAGATAAACATTTTGGGATTTTCTATGGATATGCAAAGCTCTGTGACATTACGTCAAATAAGATAGTTACAGCAAATCTGTCAAATATGGTAAAAATTATCCGAACTCCAACTATCTGGATTGCCAATTATCTGAATCGCACTGAGGATGTTTATGAATAATTGACAGCTCATTAAAATAATGTCGGGCATACAGCCATGTGTAATTGCTTACTTCACACGATATTTCGGCCAGTAATCACTTGGCCATCTTCAGGTGCTGCGTACTGAAGACTAGCGACAGCTGCATCTGATCATCACTTATATACCATGGAGCTGGGCGGTAGCGCATGTGCGTAAAGAGTACATGCCTCTTGCAGTGGTGCCACAGTCAGCAGCGCCCTCAACGGTGAGACCACATGCTTAATCGGCTTTTTCATGTGTATTATTGTATACAATGTGATCTTTGCATTCTTTAAACTGAAATTACTGGTTCCCAAGCTTTATTCAGCTAAAAGCCACTGTCTTTATTAATAAGTTCTTCTGCCAGTTTTATTTCAAGTGATTTACGTATTACAGATTGACAAAAAGTTGAAGTCTGAGCTAAAATCTTAGAACTTGTGTAATCCATCTTATGTCCGGTTGACAAACAATGCTCAGCAATGGCAGACTTATCTGGTTGCAGAAGGCGTGTGTGTCTCATTTTCAGCACAATGATCTGCCACAGTTCATGTAGTTTGACCTATGTATGCCAGGCCACATTCACATTTAATTCTACAAACACCCTCCTTACGCAGTCCGAGATCATCTTTGATTGAACCTATCAATGCTGCTGTTTTGGCTGGCAGATGGAAAATGTAGTAAGTTTATTAACAGGCAAAAATAGACTCTATACAGCTAGTGTACTTCATCACGGTTCATTTCAGGCTGCCCCGCTGAGACCAGACGAGTCCCAGTTCACTTAGGTGGTGCTCTCTAATTGCTGTAGCGCCCCTATATTACTTTGTGCGCATTACGCGTGACAGTAAATTTGAATTTACGACACACTGTCACAACACTTTTCCCCCTTTAGGAAATTCACTTTACATTGCAGACTTGTTGCACTGTGCGGAGACATCCGTCAGCTCTTCATGTGATGTGGCCAGGTCACGTGGTGCCACTTGAACTTATGGGCGAAAGTGGTCCGGACGGCGCCCTTTGCACGGAACACAGAACTGTGACTGAATGATGGGTGACATCTCTGAAGTATTGGCTGCAAGTGTCCAGCTCTCTGCTGGAGGCATACGTCCCCGGGACTGAATGATGGGTGACAGCTGTGATGCCTCTGGTGCACGCGACTTTGATGGTGGCACACTTCCCCGCACAGTCAGCACATCTTCTGCAGGAATATGTTGGGTGCTTGGAGTTGTGAGCAGTATAGGTGGGACCCATACATGGTGCCTATTGGCTTCTGAAGGAGAATGAATAGTCCTGTGTGGAGACAAAGTCAACAATGGCAGGTTCACTCCCCCCGGACGTATCTGGTAAAAATGGCGAACAACCATTCCTTCACCAGAACAGATGTCACACAACCGACGGCCTCTAAACTTTCTGATGGTTCCTTGGCTCGAGAGCCATATCCCCGTACCCAGACAAGGGCTTCTACCAGGAACTTGTCAGGAGGTTGAGAAACAGCCTTAGACTGTTGGGAGTGAAGACGATGTAACAATGTGCACGGCTGACAACCATGTAAGAGCTCGGCCGGGCTGTGATCACTCGTGGGCGTAAATCGACAAGAACTTAGAAAGTGAAGTAAAGCATCTTCCGTAGAAAAGTCAGTCCCCATTCGACTGTGGATGGAAGAAATCTGCAAAAACCTGTGAGGAAAACTAAGGACCATTGTCTGTGACAAGTGTAGACGGTAGACCTTCAAAAGCGAAAATCTTTGCCAATGCATTTGTGGTTGCCGCAGTGGAAAGGGAGGCACAGCAAACCACAAAAGGAAAATTGGAATAAGCATAAATAATGAGAAACCAGTAGGCACTAAGAAAAGGGCCGGCAGAATCGGCATGGACCTGAGCACATTTGGTACACAGGGCGACCATGCGTGAAATGTCTGCATCAATTCCTGGCCAGGAGACATGTTTGCGAGCCAGAATTTTAATGCGGGAAATGCGCAAATGTCCCTGGTGTAACTGAAGAACACGTTGACACAGTGAAGCGGGAACTACCACCCTTGAAAACTCTCCATCTGTAGAGAGGAGAACCACACCGTAACGAACAGTCGCAGATGCAAGGCATAATAGTTACAGAGAGGGTCAGATGCCTTGCTAGAGGGTCTGTCAGGCCACCCTCGTTGAATGAACCTAATCACCTTATAGAGAACTGAGGCATCAGCTATGGCAGAAGCAACATGGTCTCCCATGATTGGAAAACCATCAACCGCATGACGTACGTCCTCATCCCCGTATAAACAGAGTAACTCATTGCGGTCAAAAACGGGGTCAGGACCCGTAAGCAGCCATGATAAGGCATCAGCATTTGCGTGCTGGGCTGTAGGGCAGTGATGGATCTCATAGTGAAATTGAGACTAGTATAAAGCCCAACATTACCACCTGTGTGCAGCTTTATCCGGAAGCAATGCTGAAGGATGAAACAGGGAGACTAGAGGCTTATGGTCGGAAATAAGATGAAACTTGGAACCGTATGAGAAAATGTGAAATTTTTTTAGGCATACACTATGACAAGTGTCTCTTTCTCAATCTGAGAATAACGCCTTTGAGCATCGTTGAGTGTCTTCGAAGCGTAAGCAATAGGCCGCTCTGATCCATCATCTTATTGGTGTGCAAGGATGACCCCAAGACCATATTGGGATGCGTCCGTGGCCAACATCAGTTGCCACCCCAGGCAAAATGTGACTAGACACGGGGCTGACTGAAGTTGATCTTTGAGGCAGACAAAGGCATGTTCGTATTCATCTGTCCAGTGGAAATGAATGTTCTTACGGAGCAGCTGATTCAAAGGATGGGCCACGTCAGCCGCAGAAGCAAGGAATTTATGACAGTAGGCAATTTTGCTAAGAAATACCTGAAGGTCTTTAGCATTAGATGGCCATGGGAGGGCCGTGATAGCATCAACGTGCTGACTTAAGTGGTGGATCCCATCACAGGACAGTTGAAACCCCAAATACCCAACAGAAGACTGAAAAAAATGAGATTTAGAGTGATTACACCTCAACCTTGCTGACAGGAGAACTTGAAAAAAGTGTGCGAAGATTGGCAAGGTGCTCATCCATGGAAGCACATGTAACTGTGATATCATCTTGATAGTTTATGCAACCAAGCACGGAAGCCATCAGTTGTTCTAAAAAATGCTGAAATATAGCCGGCATGCTGGCAACGCCGAACGGCAACTGTTCGTATTGATACAGGCCAAACAGAGTGTTTAAGACAAGAAATTTTCTGGAATCTGCATCCAGAGGTAGTTGGTGACACACCTCCAACAAATCAATTTTCTAGAAGAATTGACCGCCTGCAAGTTTGGCAAACAACTCATCAGGATGAGGAAGCGGGTAAATATCAATGACTCACAGTCTTTTTGAAATCGCCACACAACAGCAATTTGCCATTGGGTTTGCAAACCACAATGAGGGGGGATGCCCATTCACTAGAAGTAACTGGTAGGAGAGACCCCAAAGACACCAACCTATCTAATTCAGCCTTGACTGGGTCATGTAATGCTACTGGAAGGGGGCGGGCATGGAAAAATTTCAGGTGGGCCGCCGGTTTGAGCGTTATATGTGCCTCATAATCGACAGTGCGGTCCAGGCCGGGAGAGAAAATAGAGGAAAATTCAGTACACAATGCATCTAACTGAGAGTAAGGAATCTCATCAGATACCATATGTACATCATCTGTAATGGAGAATCCAAAAAGTTGGAAAGCATCATACCCAAACAAGTATTCTCTTCCTGCATGATCAACAACATAAAAGGTGAGAGAACGAACAACCAAATTGTAAGAAGTGGATGCCTCAAACTGGCCGATAATCGTGTGACAGGAGACAACGGCGGAGAACCCAATTCGAAATATGTGTGGGAATTTATGAGAGTGACAGCAGAACATGTGTCTACCTGAATGCAAATATTTTTGTCAACATCTATATATAACTTACTGATATTGGAAAATACACAATTGACAGTCATAACAGAGTCATCATCTTCAACAACAGCAGGAGTCTTGTTAGACCAGCAGACTGAGGCAACGTGACCTTTCTTATGACAGGTGTGACACATGGCCCAGTGTTGAGGACAATCTACCCTCTCGTGTTTGATAAAGCAATGTGGACAGGATGGAGCACCGAACATAGTTGATTTTGCTGCTGCATCTGCTGCTGCTGCTTCTTTTTAGTGTGTGGTTGTGCCACTCATCGTTGTTGACGCATGTGTACAGCAGAAACTTCCTCATCATCATATGAAACAGACATGTCGTCTGGCACGGCATCAGACTGCACAACACTGATGTCCATATATTCATCAATATAGGTGCCGGTGGCACGAGAAATTTCATACGACTGGGCAATACGCAATACTTTGGATAAAGAGGGATTCATGAGCTGGAGGGCCCGTTGTCTGACTTCCCTAGCTGGAGCCAACCTAAGAATAGCATTTCTAACCATGAAATCGGCATAAGACTCATGATGCACATCCCTAACGAATTGAATTTTCTATTAAGGCCCTGTAATTCCATGGCCCATGCACGGTATGATTGATGCGGCTGCTTGTGGCACTTGTAAAAAGCCACCTGGGAAGCAACTACATGGATGGTCTTGCGATAATATTTGGAGAGCATGTCACACATTTCAGTAAAAGATAATGACGTTGGATCCCATAGGGGGGCTAGTTGAGACAATAGTTGATACACTTTTGGAGAAATCCACAAAAGAAACAGATATTTGCACAGCTGATCATAGCCAACACCAAAAGCCACAAAATGTTGCCGTAGCCACTTTTCATAGTCCTCCCATTCTTCCGCAGCTTCCTCGTATGGAGCGAATGGAGGCAGAGAACGCGGCGGGACCTGACTGGACAATGACGATAACACAACTGATGTAAGCGTCTGTGGTAAGTCATGTAACGACGCTACGAGGGCAGTCTGTTGCTCAATGAATATGCACAATAGCTGGTCTATGATCTCCATATTTATCAAAACACTATTGAAGACAACGTGTGGAGTATTTCACAACCCATCGCTAGCCAAAGTGTAGTAACTTTATTAATACACAAAAATAAACTCTATACAGCTAATGTACTTCATCATGGTTCACTTCAGACTGCTGTGCCCCGCAGAGACCAGGCGAGCTCCGGTTCACTTAGGCGGTGCTATCTAATTGCTGTAGCGCCCCTATATCACTTTGCGCACATTACGCGCAGCGGTAGATTTGAATTTACAACACACTGTCACAGCAGAAAATCACCTCAGTCTGACGTTTCTTTAAAATTCTGGCAATTTTTGATGTTACATTACCAACATACGGCAAGAAGGCCAATGATTTTGTAGACTCAGTAGTATTATCACTTTGCTTTGGTTGTTTCCATTGGTACTTGCCCATTGCTTTGCGAATCTTATGTACAAAATAACCATTTTCTTTGAATACAAGTTGTAGATGTGCCAACTATGATGGTTAAGTTCTCTGCATCAGAAATCGTATGTGCCCTATGACAAAATAAAAATCCCTGAACAATTAGACAAAGTTGTAAGGGGTGAGCAGTTTGGTGATCCAAGTCATCAATTCTAAATTTTGTTGCTGTCCTTGAGAATGAAGATGGGAGTTCATTGAGAAATCAGCAGAAAACAAAGAGCTTGAAGTGGCTGTCTTCAAGTGGTATCTGAACAGTGATCATTGTGAAACCCTCTTTCAGTGCTGGGTATTTGCGAAAAAGCAAAAATTTTAGTCAAGAAAATTGGCAGGTGTTCTTCATTTAAAGTGAGCAATGGCTGACTAAGGAATTTTAAGGCAAGGCATGTTACTCGTGAGCTGGATTTAAGTGGTGAAAAATTATCAGCAGACCCATAAGCAGCAGAAAATTTTATTTAAAAGTTTAAAATTTGACCAGAATGTTATAACCCTGAATTTTTATACAACACAGATGAGGCAGGCCTAGATTGGAAGGTTCTGCCTGAAACAACTGTAGCTTTGAAAACAGAAACTATTCCTCCTGGTTATAAGGTTAGCAGAGTGTGTAGCCAATGGACCAATCAGCCATTGAAACAATGAAGTAACATTACAGAAGACAGCTGTTGGGAATCTTTTAATAGAAGATGCAAATGAAAAGAAGGAATTGTGGCTCATCACCAAAAATTGAATTTAAAAGACTGCTCTCAGATGGTAGCAGAAGCATGGAATTTAGTAAAGACCATCACATTAAGAAGAGCTTGCAATAAATTGAAAGGCATTTCAACCAAGAAGGAGGTACAGAAATATGAAGTTTCAAAGAAGTGAGAAAAGGAAGAAGAAAGAGAATTAGTAGAAGTCTGTAATGAATTTAACCCATAGGATTCAGCTATTTTTGTAATATGAAGATCAGGATGCCACATGCAACTGAGGCTTTAATTATGTATAACCACAAAGATATTCACATAGAATATGAAACTATTTCACTACAACAATGTGTTTTTTTTTTAAATCATTATCTTAAATTTTTTCTGTTTGTAAAAAATCTTGCAACAATATTGTGCAATAATCCATTTTTGTTAACAGATTTTATCACTAACATTTCCTGATGTCTTTTGTAAACCAATTATCTGTTTGCAATGTTCTGCTTAGCTTAAAATTTTGTTATCATAAATTGGCCAATATAAACAATAAATACGAATCTGGTACTGTTTTGGTCACAACTTGTATATAAATCTAAATTCTGTATTAATTCATTGTCTAAACATACTGAGAAACATTTACTATTTCTTTTGAACAAGTTTATCTTACATTTTGCCTATGAGTAATTTCTTTAATGGTAATGGAAGTAAAATAGAGTCATTCAGTTGTAACAAATTTATTCTGTAACATTCTAGATAAGAGGTGAAAGTATAAATACACGCAAATTGGCGCATACATTTAGTCTATTCCTAGCCTCTGTCTTAGTCTCACAGTCAGTTTTGGTCATGTATTCTGCCAATGCAATAAACAGTTTATACAATTTCCTTTAACACATAAGAACCCAGGTCACATATATATATTTATAAATGTATTTGAAATGAAATAGGCAGGTGAGCTCAAGACATCAACGATGAATTGATAAAATGTACTGGAAACTTAGATAGTTCTGCAATTAAAGATAATGTTGTAAATACAATGACTTTATACAAAATCTTTAAAGTCAAGATTTCAAGTTATATTTTTAATATATTATAACTAGTTTTGGCTTTATTTATAAGCAATCTTCAGATTAAAATAAAAGTGTCTAGTATCTTAGTAAGATACCTTGTCAACAACATATCACTTCTCAGAGTATTGAGCCATGGATTTGCTATCTGGTGTTGCATAATAGCCCGTATAAGAGCCTGTAGCACAATAACTAGTATAAAACATAGAAAAATCCCCTTTAAAATCATATAAAAATAATTTGCTCTGTACGTAGTCATCTCTCCACAAAGGTATCATGTGCCATTGAGGTGATGACCAATGAGTTGACAAGGTATCTTACCAAGACACTGCATGATTTTTTTTAATGTGCAGATGGCTTATAAATAATGCCAAAACTAATAAACAGATATTAAAAAATATTAATAACACTCTTGGCTTTCAATATTTTGTACAAATCCTTCATATTTAAAATTTAAACAGATCGTTTTTCTCCACTTCTGACCCCCTCAGGGGGATCAGTATTAGTTTGCTGGGTACGGGCTTGGTGAAGCCAGAATTACTGAGCTGGGGACTGCGTCATGCCAACAGTCATCTATACTATAAGCTCTGTTTGTGCCTCAGCAACACTAAACAGCATGACAGTAAAATGTTGTATGTTACAAAGCCTGGGGATCTTGGCTTAATTGCTCAGGTTGTGAGGATGATATAAACATCTATAAAGAAAACCTCAATCTCAAGATGTGCTGCGTGGCAAGAAGAGCATGGCTATTGAGGTGGAACAGTCACTAGTGGTCAAATTCTGGGGAATCTACTGCACTTCAGATGTATCAGGCTTACCCAGGCAAGTGGACCTCTGCCTGGGTGGACTTCTACTTTCCTAGCTGCTCACAGAACCATATGAAACAAACAAAAAAACAATGTTGACAACATACAACTGCCGTCTCCAAGCGGTGAAAATTTCAGTATAATGGATTTCAATATGACCCCAAGTTGTTTCTTTCCTTTGCCACACCATGGGAAGTATGATGGGCAGAAAGGCATGCAGAACCCTATTCACCTAATCTCTTGTTGCTCCCACACCACCACCTTTTGGAGGAACAACCCTCCGCTCATTGGGGACACCCCTAGCTCCTCCCTTGGATTCCTCCCATTCATGTTTTCCACCCACATCAACACCAGCTAGTAGCTGAAAGTGCCACCAACGGAGTGTCAGGCTTCCGAGTCCTCCCTGGTCCACGAGACCAAGTCAGAGAAGCGCAGCCAATTTGTGGAACCCAGAGAATGATGAGACTGTTCTGAGGCTGACAAGGAGCATTCAGCATCCACTCAGCACCTAGATCTCACCACACCCTCAGATTCAATGGAGATCAATCTAGCTACCTTCCCAATTGGTGATGCCAAGTTCTTATGTAAAATAAATTGCATTCTAAATCTACATATATACTCCACAATCTACTATAAGGTGTGTGGTGGAGGGTACACTGTACCACTACTAGGCATTTCCTTTCCTAATCCGCTCCCAAATAGAACGAGGAGAAAAAAGAATGTCTGTATGCCTCTGTATGAGCCCTAATTTGTCTTTTCTTTGTAATCTTTATGTGAAATGTAAGTAGCAGGAAAATTGTTCTACAGTCAGCTTCAAATTCCGGCCCTCTAAATTTCCTTAACAGAATTTCTCAACTAGAATGTAATCTTTCCTCCAGAGATTTCCATTTGACTTCCCAGAGCATTTCTGTGACACTCACACATTGGTCAAACCTACCAGTAATGAACCTTGCTGCTCGCCTCTGAACTGCTTCCATGTCTTCCTTTAAACCGATCTGCTGTGGGTCCCAAACACTTGAGCAATACCAAAGATTTGGTCATACAAGCATTTTATACGTGGTCTCCTTTAAGATGAAGTACATCTTCCCAAAATTCTCCCAATAAACCAAATTCAGCTGTCCACCTTACTCACAACTATCCTTATGTATTCATTCCATTTCATACTACTCTGCAATGTTGTTGTTGTTGTTGTTGTTGCCTGCAGCTCTCCATGCTACCCTGTCCTGTGCAAGTCTCTTCATCTGAGAATACGTTCGGCAACCTACAGCCTTTTGAATGTGCTTACTGTATTCGCCCCTCGGTCTCCCTCTATGACTTTTACCCAACACACTTCCTTCTAATGTTAAGTTGCCAATTCCTTGATGTCTCAGAATGTGTCCTACCAATCTATCTCTTCTCTTAGTCAGGATATGCCTGAAACTCCTTTGCTCCCCAATTTGGTTAAGCACCTCCTCATTAGTCATGTGATCTACCCATCTAATCTTCATCATTCATCTGTAACACCACATTTCAAAAGGTTCTATAATTTTTTTGTATGAGCGCCTAGATATTTGAACAATGCAACTGTATCTAGAAGCTCACTGCTAATACTGTATTTGAACATTATGGGATTGTTTTTCATACTCCTGTGCATCACCTTACATTTTTCTACATTTAAATCTAGTTGTCATTCTTCACAGCAGCTAGAAATTTTGTCTGAGTCATCCCGTATGCTATTACAGTCAATTAAAACGACACCCTCCCATACACCATCCTTTCATGTCTTCCCAGCTCACTAAAAGCGTCATCCTTCAATGGAATTGAGGCAGTTGTTTCCACCACCTAGCCAAGTTACAACAACTGCTGTGCCACTTCCCTGTTATTTGTCTAGTCCTACTGGAACCTGGTTTCCCGTTCTGTGGATCCCTGTCCTTTGTGTCTACCATGGTTGTTACAAAAACAGTGCAGACTATGACAGGATGTCTGGTGGAGTCTGCCTCTATGTCTTCGTCACTGTACCCAGGACACCGGTGCCACTTTGCACGACTCTTGAGGCTGTGGCTGGAAGAATCCAGGCAGACCTCGCTGCCTTCCACAGATCTTGCTGCCTGGTCACCCAACTTGCCTCAACGTTCTTCCTTCTGTGGGGATTACAATGGCCACAACCCCTTGAGGGGTGACACTCAGACCTCACATCGAGGTAGGGACATCGAGGCTCTATTAGCACAGCTGAACTTCTGTCTCTTCAATAGAGGTGCTCCCATGCACTTCAGCACAGCTCATGACATGTATTTGACTATCGACCTTTCTCTCTGCAGGCCGAGCCTTTTCCCACATCTCAGCTGGGTGGTCCATGACGACCTTTGTGGTAGTGAGCACTTCCCTACCCATATTTCTCTTCTCGAGTTTCAACCTCGGGACTGCCTGCCCCACTGGTCTCTGCACAGGGCTAACTGGCTGGCATACACCTCGGCCGCTGTGGTTCCAGCTATGCTTCCAGCTGATATTGAGATGGCAATTCACCAAGCCCCTGTGGCCATGGTTTCCACTGCTGAGGCAATGGTCCTGTGTTTTGCTAGTTCTCTCCAATGTAAGTCACTTCCTTGGTGGATGTCGGAGATTGCTGCGGCCATCCAGGAGTGTCAGTGGGCATTTAAGTGCCACTGATGCTACCCTTCCGTAGAGCATTTAATTGCTATCAAAGGGCTCCAAGCCAAAGCCCAGCAGCTCATTTGACAGAGTAAGCAGGGCTGTTGGGAGAGGTATAGTGCCACCACTGGAAGTTGCAGGTGTGGTCACAAGTTGGCTTTCCCCACCAAGGCAATCCCCTGTCTCTCCATTCAGGATAACCTTTGCACTGATCCAAGGGCTATCACCAACTATCTGGCAGAGCACTATGCTCGCAGTTCTGTGACTGCTGCTTACAGCCCAGAGTTTCGTACCCTCAAAGAACGCATTGAGCGTGGGCGACTATCGTTCAGCATGTGTTGAGGGAAAAATACAACGCCCCATTTAGTGAGTGGGAGTTCCAGAGTGCTCTTGCTGAATGCCCTGATACTACTCCAGGATAGATTGTGTCCATGGCCAATTCCTCCACCATCTCTCGGCTGACTTTCACTGTCAACTACTCCCCTTGTTCAATCGTATCTGGGCAGAGGGTGTCTTTCTGCCCCATTGGCAGGATAGTATCATCATTCCACTGTTGAAACTCTACTCATATCCACTGGTGGTTGATAGTTATCACCCTATTAGTCTCATCAGTGTTTTGTTCAAAGTCTTCAAAAACATGGTTAGTTGATGGCTCGTGGTTACTTGAAGCTCGGGGTCTTCTGGCCCCACAAAAGGGGGGCTCCATTCTTGACAAATTATAATTATTGTAGTCGGCCTTTCATGCTGCCTTCGCTCAGTGTGAGTACCTCATTCTGGTTTTCTTTTACTTCTGAAAGACTTTCTGTACTACCTGGCACCATCATATACTTGAAAAGTTGTATGAATGGGGTTTACGCAATTTACTCCCGATTTTTATCCAAGACCTCCTGTCACTAGGCTCCTTTGGGATTAGAGTTGGTAACGAAGACTGATAGGTGCCACATAATTTAACAGCTAACAGTTGTTTTGTCTCAATGTCCATTCACTCTATTTGCATACAAGATATATTCAGACTACCATATTATTTGTTTTAAACATGTGTTTCTATCTGTCTTTCAACCGCAACAGTTAAACCAAAATCCTATCCTCTTAACAGCCCCAACTTTCCATCACTGGAACTCATGGATTTTTGTTGAAGCACATACAGAATTAACATTAAATGAAGAATGACCAGTTAAAGACTCCCCATTCAATCAAACACTAGTAATTCCATCACTAGAAAAAGTCCCAGGATTGCTTACTACCATATATACTACCATATGCTAGCATATATACTACATGATATTTTTGCCATATCATCATATTAATTTCATAAATAGTATTTACTGGATAGTTTAATCTCTTAACACTGACAGTGCTGAACAACTGTGAACGAAGTTCAAGTGCACTATGCAATATGCTTTAGATAAGTATGTGCCAAGTATAATTATGAGAGATGGGAGAGATTCACTGTACTTCAAAAACTGAGTCAGGAAACTGTTATGAAATCAAAGAGAGTCTCATTGCAAATATAAACATAGGCAAAGTCTAGCAGACAAGCATTAGTTAAATTATGCCAAAATTAGCATAAGGGCAGCCATGCGAGAGGTCTTCAACAACTAAGAACTTTGAAAGCAATGTTTTGTGTACTTGGCTGAAAATCCTAAGAGGTTTTGGTCCTATGTTAAATCAGTAAATGGGTTGAAACTAGATATCCAAATGCTCTATGACCATAATGGTGTTGAAACAGAGGATGACACACAAAAGGCTAAACTATTAAATGTATTTTTTCAAAGCTGTTTCACCAAGAAAGATTGCACTGTAGTTCCTCCTCTAACCATTGCACAAACAACATAACAGCAGATATTGAAAAGTGTCAGAGGATAGAAAGGCAATTGAAATCTCTCAACAGAAGAAAGGCCGCTGGACCCAAATTGATTTTACACAGAGTATACAAAGAAATGTGCCCACTTCTAGTGACAGTGTCTCTAGAGGAGTAAAGTGTTCCTTAGGATTGGAGAAAAGAACAGGCCATTCCTGTTTACGAGAAGGGTCGTCGATCAGATGTGCAAAACTATAGGCCTGACATCAGTCAGTTGGAAAATTTTGTAACATGTTTTATGTTTGAATATTATGTCATTTCTGGAGACTGGAGATCTCCTTTGTAGGAATCAACAAGGTTTCCAAAATAAACAATCATCTGAAACACAACTTGCACTATTCATCCATGAGATCCAGATGGTAGTAGATATAGGATAATAGGTAGATGCCATGTTTCTTGACTTTCGCAAGGCATTCAATACCATTCTACACTGTTGCCTGATAAACAAATTGTTAGCATATGGAATGTCAGACCACCTGTGTGATTGGACTGAGGCGTTTCTAGCTAACAGAAAGCAGCATGTCACTCAAGAGAGAGAAATCATCAGACATTAAAAAGATCTCAGGTGTTCCCTAGGGGGATTTGTTGTAGGACTGTTGCTTTTCACAATATATATTAATGACTTTGTAGATAACATTTCAAGTTCAGTGAGGTTTTTTGCAAATGATTCTGTAGTTTATCAAGAAGTTGCAACACTGGAAAAGGGTAGCAAAATTCAGGAGGATCTGTAGCATATTGATGTATGGTGCATGGAATGGCAATTTAGTCTCAACACAACCCAGTGTAAAGTTCTCCAATTACATAGAAAGAAAGATCCTATATTATATAACCACTCAATATCTGGACAAACACTGGAAGCAGTTACTACCACAGAATATCTGAGAGTAGACATAAAGGGCAATTTGAAATGTAAAACGCATATAAAATCAGTCGTGGGTAAGAGAGATGCCAGACAGAGCCATTGGAAGAATCCTCAAGAAGTGTAGCCTGTCAACAAAGGAAGTAGGTTACAAAACTCTCGTTCGGCAGGTGCTTGAGTGTTGTTCATCAGTGTGTGATCCATACCAGGTAGGGTTGAAGTTCCAAGAGCATATGTTTCATTTAGAGTCAGCCAATATATTGCTTCCTTCTATGTCTATATTGTGAAGTGACCACAAGGATAAGATGAGAGATATTAGGGCCCTCACCGAGGCATACAGACAATCATTTTTCCCGCAAATCACATGACTGGAATAAGATAAAGTAAGAATGGTACACATAGTACCCACTGTGGTGTCGCACAAGTACAAAGTGTGCGCCACCTGCTTTCGCCGCGCGCCGCCATGCACGCACGGCGCGGCGTTCTCACGACGACAGCCACGAGCGCCCTCTGCTGCAACCCCGCTCATGGCCACCACGGAAAGACACCGGCACTTCGGACGGAGATAGCAACCAGTTAGGACCTTCGTAATCAGATAGGCACCATTGAAGACTTTGCTATCGTACAGGCACTAGGCAGGCCTCTAAGAACTATGTATCAACATTCTGCAGTACTATGTAAAAGTTAAGTATTGTTACATTCTGTGCAATATATATCTCTTTCTAATTTACTCTAGTGTTTATAGTTTCTGGCTGCTCCCCTCCGTACCTGCACCAGCGTGCTATTTTTGTTCCTGTGTCGGGCTCATTCCACTCGGCCACCGACACCTACGACGAGGCTGGGACTCAAAAGTGGCGACAAAGTTGGGACACAAAACCCACCTTCACACACCTTGAGGTGGTTTGTAGAGTATGGATATAGATGTAGATATTCAAGTGGCCTTGCGATACTATGTCCTATTAGTTTCATACTTTTTAACTAATGATTTTCACGCAAAGAGAGAATAAATGATCTAGGATGCCATTTAAAAGATACATATTTATGTAACAGCAAAGAAATGCAGATGGCACATTAGTAATATGCATGCTTAAAATTGGGAGACCCTAGGTTGCATTTTTTCATGACAGTGTGAAATTGAACTGGTGATAAGAATTTTTACTGGTGGAAAAAAGGGGCAAGAATCAAAGCTTACCAGAACATTTACTTTGAAAAGTAAAGTATATTGTCCAACACAATATTCAGGGATCAAGTATGATAATTATTTACTACATAAAAAGCACTACAAAGTGTTTCAAAATGCTTGGCTTTGGCTGACATAACTTAGATTATTTGGAATAGATGCTAATAATAATTTTGTAAAATATCTTCCACTCCACCAGGTTGTCTGGTACAGCAACCAATGCAATATAATTTCTAAAAACACACAGTCTTGGGTGCAAATTTTACTTAAACACACTTTACCTTTTTGGACATCATCAGAATCTGGAAAATAAGTTGATGGAAACTTAACAGGCCTAGACATGATAAGACTAAGCCTCTTAAGTTTCCCTCAATCTATTTTACAGATCGTGATCACACCCAAAGGATGACTAAAGTAGGCTGGTTCAAATGTGGGTTGCCACTGTTATTAGTGGTTGAAGAGGGTAGCACAGGTTAGAGAGTGTGGAGAGTTTATTGGAACCAGCCTTCAGACAACAACAACAACAACAACAACAACAACATTAAAGGACAAATAAAAACCAGTAATAATAAGATATATAGAATATTTGCATTTTGAAATATAGTCCTCTTTGTCTTTAGAAATAAAATTTTTTGTTTACTTAATACAAAAGACTACACACCAGGAACATTTTAGACATTATAAAAATATTTCTTGTTGATTATGGACTGGCTTGGAAAGAAAGTGCTAGATAATGACCCAGAAGAATGTGTAATAATTTGTTTAAATCGTATCTCTGCATAGAAAATCATTCCTCAAAGCTCTACCTATTTTTATTGATGATATGCTAAATGAAGCTCATGTGAGACTACATGTAATCTTTTTTGATGTAATTGTTCTTTATACTACTGATTCTGCTTAAGCATTTCAGAACATAACAAGAGTCTAAACCACAAAATGATGAGTTTGTTCAACATAAACACATTCTAACAACAGAAAGTGTAGGTTGGAATGTGAATAATATGAGGATGCAACCACAGCAGAGAGTTATCTGTGGAAAGGCCAGACAAATGTGTGGTTCCTGAAGAGGGGCAGCAGTCTTTTCAGTAGTTGCAGGGGCAACAGTCTAGACGATTGACTGAGTTGGCCTTGTAACATCAGCGAATGTGGTTTTGCCTTGCAGCTATTGCGAACAGCTGAAAGTGAGGGGAAAATATAGCCGTTACTTTTCCCAAGGACATGCAGTTCCACTGTACGGATATATCATGATGATGGCATCCTCTCAGATAAAATATTCCAGATGTAAAATAGTCCCCCATTTGGAGCTCTCAGAGGGGACTACTCAGGAGGATGTTGTCATCAGGAAAGGTAAAACTGGCATTCTGCGGATATGAGCATAGATAGTTTATTCCTTAATCGGGCAGGGAGGTTAGAAAATTTGAAAAGGGAAATGGGTAGGTTGAAATTAGATATAGTGGGTATTAGTGACGTTCGATGGAAAGATGAACAGGAGTTCTGGTCAGGTGAGTAGGTCTAATAATGAATAATAAAATAGGAATGTGCATAAACTACTATGAACAGCTCAGTGATCACATTATCATTGTGAAGGTAGATACGAAGCCAATGCAGACCACAGTAATACACATTTATATGCCAACTATCGTAGAACTGCTGATGATGAGATCAAAGAAATGTATGAGTAGGTAAAGGAAATAATTCAGAGAGTTAAGGGAGAAGAAAAATTGATTTTGATGGGGACTGCAATTCAGTAGTAGAAAAAGGGAGGGAAGGAAAAATAGTAGCTGAATATGGGCTATGGAAAGGAATGAAAGAGAAAGCCATCTAGTACAATTTTGCACAGAATAGTTTAAGAACCATGAAAGTCGATTGTATATATGGGAGAGATCAGGAGACACCAGAAGGCACCAGTTAGATTTTATAATGGTAATTTTGGAACCAGGTTTTAAACTGTGAGACATACATACTCGGGGGCATATATAGATTCTGACCATATGTTATTGGTTATGAACTGCACACTGAAATAGAAGAAACTGCAGTAAGGTAGGGAAATAAGGATATGGGACCTGGATAAACTGAAGAAACTTTATGTTCTTAGGAGTTTCTGATGGAGTTTTATAAGGGGGGGGGGGGGAGGGGAATAACTCAATAGAAGATAAATGGATAGCTTTAAGAATTGAAATAGTGAAGGCAGCAGAGAATCAAATAGGTAGGAAGATAAGACCTGAAAAAAATCCTTGGATATCACAGTAATTTCTGAATTTAATTTATGAAAGGAGAAAATACAGAAATGCAATTAATGAGGCAGGTAAAATGGAGTACAGATGACTAAAAATTCAGAGTGACAGGAAGTGCAAAATGGCTAAGCAGGAGTGGCTAGAGGAAGATGCAAGTCTGTAGAAGAATGACTAACTAGGGGAAGATAGATACCACCTACAAAAATATGAAATAGATATTTGAAGACAAGAAAAGTAGTAGTAGTATGAATATCAAGGACTCAGAAGGAAAACTACTTCTGAGATTAATTAATAAGTCATGGTTGCAAAATTTTAACACAAATTATTTACAGAAGAATGGAAAATCTGGTAGAAGCCAACCTAAGAGAAGATCAGTTTGGATGTAGGAGAAATGTGGGAACATGCGAGTCAAAACTCACATTATGGCTTATTGTAGAAGGTAGGTTAAGGAAAGGCAAACTCACATTTCAAGCTTTTGTAGATATGAAGAAAGCTTTTGACAATGTTGATTGGAGTACACTCTTTCAAATTTTGGAGTTAGCAAGTGTATAATATAGGGAACGGATGACAAATGTTATTAGAATCAAAGGGCATGAAAGGGGAACATTGGTTGGGAAGGTAGTAAGAGAGGGTTGTAGCCTTTGTCCAATGTTATTCAATTTGTACATTGAGCAAGCTGTGAAAGAAAGCAAGGAGAAACTTGGAAAAGGAATTATACTTCAGGGTGAAGAAATAAAAACAATGTGTTTTGCTGATGATTATAATTCTGTCAGAGACAGCAAAGAACCTGAAAGAGCAATTGGATGGTATTGGCAGTGTGTTAAAAGAAGTGTATAAGATGAACATTAACAAGACCAAACAACATGGTAGTAATTAGGATAACTGTATGAAAACTGTAATTGTGTTTTCTACCTAACAAACAATTTAATCTCACTAGGCCAATATGATGATATGGTCATGGCAGATAAAATATTAATCCACGATGACCAAAACATTCTTCTTAATATTTCTTACTAAGAGGTTTAGTAGCAGTGATTTAGATGCAATGATTCAGATTACTTAACTTCCTAAAAATAGGAAATTGTACCAACTTTATACACATTTGCAGCTCATTACTTTTGTATTGTTTCACATCACTTGTCAGTCATGCATTTTAATACATCTGATACAAAAGTAAGCAAGTAATTAAATTGAACTGAATAATGAAAAGAGCAATATGAAACAATGTTTTATATATTTGAAGTAAGTATAAAGTTCTGTAATGGGAACAAAATGAGTAGCATTGACAAAGAAATATCTATTAAATGTTGAGATTTCTGGATATTCCAAAACAGTTTTTGTGTTGTGGAAACAAGTCAGGTACATAATATAAAATGCCAGAGCTTTTAATTGCATGCTAAAGTATGATAACATCAAGATCTGGTACAGACATGCAGCATTACCAGCTGAACATATTAATTACAAAAATGTGGCAATGACAACTAAACTTAACTATCACTTGAAGTTTCATTGTATAAAACAGACTTAATCCATTCAGAAAAACAAGGAACTTCTGTGTAGACTCCAGGAAGGTGCCTTCTAGCACAGCCCACACCCCAGCTGACAACTCCACACAAATAATAGCGACTGTCAGAATGCAAGCAGGCCATTGGTCCCCCTGAATCTCCCTGCAAAAGAACAGTAATATTAGCATAATCTAAAAGAAACAAGTATTAATGACTATTCTATTATGTGTGTTTCATATGAATTAAATATCTTTCTGTTGATTTCTAAGAGGCAGGTAATAACCCATAATAATTCAAACAATGCAATGAATATACATAGTACTAGGTGATTTGTACTGACGGTACTAAAACTATACCAGAGCATGGAGCATAAGAGGGATCCAAGAGTGGATTTTCAGGCCAGGTCACTCAACTGTCTGATCACAAGAAGCAGCTACTTGTATCATAAGACCTCTGCATGTTGACTGCGCCAGCCTTCAGGAAGTTACTGCAGCCTGACACAGATGATTATGAGAGTGGTGGCGCCCCATTCCAGATTGTTCATCATCATGTAGCCACTTTTCAAATGGCAGCAGGAAGCAACAACAATTAAATATGATCAAACAAGATTGGTAGCCGAGTACGAACTCTTTCACGGCGACACTTCCGTATAAAACTTTCTCGGACTTCTTGCCGCATCAATTCTTGATAAAATCTCAAGTTTACAAAGGTATCCTCCATCTTTTTCGTCAGTGGCTCCTGACGAAGAAGATGGAGGATATCTTCGAAAGCTTGAGATTTTATCGAGAATTGACGCGGCAAGAAGTCTGAGAAAGTTTTAATACGAGACTGGTATCATTGAACAACCGGAGCACTAAAGTGATGCCAAATTCTTGAAGAGCAACATCTTACTGAAGAAACACCTTGTAATGTATTTGGCCTGGAAAGTCTCGTTTGTTTAGAATAATGAACTGTACGATACCACATTTTATATTATATAGGCATTTTATGGCGCTTCTAGCTGGTCACATTGATTTGATCACTTTAATTAATTGGGTCTTCTAATAAACTAAATTAGTTAATTAATTATTGAAAGTCATTAGGTTGGACGATACTGTGTTGAAATTAATAACTAACATTATGTGATGTTTTCTATAATGTATTGACCTTAATGTAATACTTTGCTAAGCGTAAAACTGCCTAATTTCCTTAATTTATTTAAAATGGTTAATGTAAACATATATTAATACTGTGCTAATTGTTATTTACTTACGATCCTTTGTATTGTTTTGTTTTGATGTGAAAATCTTATTATTACATTTGTCATAATTTTTCTTATCTTTTCTTGATGAACGATTTATTTGTGTTTCATGAAAAAATTATTTAATATAAAACATTGTAACTTCCTTGTTCTAGAATGTTCTCGAAAATATAATATGTATTAATACACGTGAATTGGCGCGAACGCAATCAGTATAAGTTTGTCTCTATGAGTATGAAGTTAGTATCACTTTAAGCAATCAGTATTAAGTATCATGTAAGCTTCCAAGAATGAAAATGAATGTGTATAAGATGAAATGTGTCATATTACTGGATCCAAGACACCTAAGAATCCGTCGTCCTAATGTTGGCATAATTATCTAAAGGCAGGCGAGCTATTAAAACAACATCTACCACTGAACGACTGAAACAAGGTGATGTATACAAAATAATGGTTTTAGTGTAATAGTAGTATTATATTATATAAAAAAAACTATTATAACCTAATCTATAGCTATGAGGCTTCATATTCCTGTCCATCACCTGAACACACAGGTAAGATAACACTTTGCCACCATCTCAGCAGTACTATGTGAAGTCCCAGCCAATCCAGCATCAGATGAGATTATAGCAGAGGAGTTTTTTTATTCTAGGACACTGGAGCATGGTGAGGATGGATGCACATGCAGCTACTATTTCTAATTCAACTTGTGACTGCAAGTTTCTTGTAATGCAGGAGTAGTGTCAGTGAGTTGTGTATTCAGCACCCAGAAGTAGTTGTACTGAAGGATGCTATGGCGAAATATTTACCTCACTTGCCATTGTCATTTGCAGTTTCAAAGTTCCACAGTTATAAACAAACAATAATAAAAAATTTATCATAAAACATAATTGTACCTCCTACTGCTATACCTGTGTCTCTCTTCAGCAGAAAAACAGCACACATGCCCAAACATCCTGTCATCTCATAAAATTAATTATAAGCACTTTCATTTGACCCACAGTGGGCTCATGGTTATTTTGTGAGTACACGCATGGCGAGCATGGAGCCCTGAGCTAGTGCAGTCTTTCTTTCTTTCCTTTGTGTACTGCATTTCCTTTCCCTTTCCCTCCTTTCCTATCCTCACTCCTTCCCCCCCCCCCCCCCCCCTCTTGCATTTGAAATATAACACTGTATTGCACCGGGTACCCCAACAACGAGTCACGTAAGTTTTCATATAAATAAAACTACTGTCCACTTTTTATTACAGTATTTGGATATTTCATATCTTGTGGCACAAATACTTTCAGCTGTGCTTAGGACAATACAAATCATAAAGCATTAGAAATTGAAACGTGAATGACAATAAAAATTGAGTTAGAAAGTTTCAAATACAACACAATGACAGATAAACAGCTGCACTCAGCCATAATAGCAAAAATTATGGAATAGATGAAAATTTTCAGATACTTATACTACATGTTGATCATGGTAATGGAAATATTTGGTGCCAATACATCTATCTCTCAAAAGTTATCATTTACACAGGAAGAAAGACTGTGTGAGTGGGTTGAAAGTAATTATGGGATAAGTTAATCGGTGGGAGCACTTGACAAGGAAATGTAAAATTCCCAGGTACTACAGAAATGATTAGTATGTGAAGCATGTAGGCTTGGGGCTTCATCTTGAACAATATTGTGCTGCTATACCATGTACTGGTAAAATGTGCCTCTGGCTCCTGTTCTCAATATAAATTTAAGGTAACTGATCAGTGTTATTTGAGCAGACATGCAGGATGCCTTGCAGTAGTATGTGTGAACTGTACCGTAAAATTAGTTAGCCTGAAAGAAGGCACATTACTGGTATGAGATACTGTGATGCAACCGTCTGAGAAACTGCTGCTCCTGTGGGATGAATTTTTTTGGTAGTGCAACAGGTGTGTAGAGACTGGTTCATCGAAGGTCATAGAACAGAAGATGGGTCAAGAGACACCCTGGGAGGATAAATCTCATTTAAAGTAGCATTGCAGGACAGATCTGTGTCCTCAGCTCTGGCACAAAAAGTGTGACAGTGTACCGGTAACACATAGTACACTCACTATCAGGGGTGACCCTTCATTGCCATTTATTATGGCACGGGTTAGGCTCGTGTTGTCCACTTCTCTGTCTAAAGTGCATAAATGATCAACAGTGTTTGGAAAAACATCAATGCTGACAGAAATAGCATCAGATAGTGTTTTTAGATGAATCAAAGTTCTGTTTACTTATAAATTATGGCCACTTTTGGTTCATTGCAGACAGAGGAGCAGCATCACAGTGACTGCATTTGCACACAATGTACAGTGCTATGGGATGTTATTGGGTACAACCACAAATCACAGTGGTAGCTATCTAGGGCCACTGACAGTTTAATCATCATGAATGCTACCTTGCAACCTGTAGGCATACCCTTTCTGTATGACACCCCATATTCCATTGTTTAGCAAAATAATGCACAACCACATGTTGTCGCACACACACACATGCCCTCTTGTTATCACAGGATGTCAGACTTTTTGCCTATCTCACCAGATCACCAGTCTTGTCTAATAATACACTGCAATGTGAATAAGGTTGTTCAAATTTCCGATGCTTAAGAATCAAATTCAGCCCTAGTTTAATGAAAGAAACTGGTACCCATGACGTTTCTGTTTATATTTTGCGATAAGCTCGAGATTCCGTTCACCTTAAAAGCCCCGTTTACACTGAAGCGAACACAAGCAAATGAGAATTCGCTCTGGTGTAAACTGTAAACGCTGTACGCGCAGTGTTCGGTCACGCTCGGCTCGCATTCGCAAGTGCTCGTTTGTGATCCGCTGGGTGTCGGTTTCAAGGCGAACCATCAAAGGAAGTTCATGTCCTCTTCACTTTGGCGATAGTGTATGCGACAAACGTGAATACAGAAACAACCAGGGGTTTAGCAGTCACCCCATCACATCGCCTCAGCTGTAACCAAGCGACCAATGATATGGCGCTCCAGAAAAGCCTATGGGAAGACTCTGTGTTTCACGCCCATGCATATGAACACTTGTGAGGTGTATCGCAATAATATTCTACCTTGTTCGCTTGTGTTACCTCTAGATTGGAAACAGTCAATTTAACTTCTTTCTCGAAACATGTGTTTTAACATACGATTATGACGTCCAGTGTTTGTGTTTTCGTATTGTTGTTTTATTCAGTAAATTCACAATCAGATGAACTAAGCGCAAAGCATTCGAATGCACACAACTAGAATTCTGTCTGCAATATCTGCACTCTGCACTGGAGCAAATAGATAGAAACTCAACCTTTATTTTATATGAAACAACAGACTTGTTTTAATATTCTCTTATAAACATTAGTCGATCTACATAAAGTGAGATGTCATGTAGCTTGCATAAAAAAAAAAATTGGAATCAGCAGCACACCCCTCCTTTAGAATAAACGGAGTTGCGGTTTAAATCTGTTTACTATTGCTTATCCAACTGACTACTGTGACTTGGCTAAAGCCACATATAAGAAATAATATACATTTAGAATCTTCCATCAAACTATTAGAAGCTTAATTTAAAAAATACTAACATTTCCATTCATGAAAATAAAAGGAGGGTGGCATTTCAGTAGATGTGTGTACACCAAAACATCATGTGAAAATTACTGGAATAGAACAGATTCATCTTGACTGATATTTTTTTTTTTTTTTTTTTTTTTTTTTTTTTTTTTTTTTTTTTTTTTTTTTTTTTTTTTTTTTTTTTTTTTTTTAAAAGCTTAAGGGACTTAACTGCAGGGTCATCAGTCCCTAAACTTACAAACTATTTATGAACTACCTTATGCTAGAGACGGCACAAACATCCTTTCCCCTATGGGGGGGGGGGGTTCAAACCCCCGACCGTAGCGGCTGTGCAGACTGTGACTGGAGTGCCGCAGTCCCCTCGGTCACTGCGGCCGGCTCTTGATTGATACAAGCTGATAAATTACTGCATAACTAATAAAAAGGAAGAGGAAGTGGCTGGTTGCCAACATCTAGCTGTGTTATTTTCCACAACAAAATTCCCTACAGGACCCAGTGTAGTCAAATGTTAACAGTAAAATCTTATACCAATATAAAACAATGATAGGAACAATACTTGGAAAAATTAATAAACCATAAAAAAAATTAACTCTTCCTTATACATATTCTTGTCAACATTTTGAATCTTGTTTTCTTGTGAAAAAGCAACAGAATGTAGAATGAATAGGAAGGAAAGATAAAGGGTGACTAACTTATGCAATTTGTTGCTAGGAATAGAGGAGGTCTGTATAACAATATCATAAGGATAGTTTACAACTCACCACAATATGATGAGCTGTGACCAGCACATAAAGTCACACACATAATACACTTAAACTATTGGCCATTGGACTTATTCAGAAATGAACATTCACACATTCATATGCTTGTCACACCTTGTACGGTTTTGCGGTGAGTTGTAAATTATCCTTATTGTATTGTTGAATACCAACCTAGACTTTCCACTAATGGCACTCTGTGTAATCCAGAGAACAAGCTGTAGTCAAATTCTGAAACTTCATTATCAACAGTATTGTCGACTACACTGAAAGCTTCTGGAATATATTTACATATGGTGTCTGTTCCGGAAGAACAAACATCACTTTTGATCCTGCAATTGTTATTCTTTTATATTCACAGAATATATGACACCACTGTGGTAGAGCTGGGAATTTGTGTCTGATGGGAGGCAAGCTTAGGTAGACCCTGCAGGTGCGGTGATCACTGTGTTCTCAGTAGTTTAGTGGTCAGTGGAACTGCCTAGATAGCAGGAGACCTGGGTTCAAATCCCAGCTGGGTACACATTTTCAGCTTTGTCCATTTGCAGTTGATGTCATATATTGTGTTAATACTTCTGCAATATGTTATGGACCTTCAGAAGTTTGGGCCCTGCTAGTCAGTTCCCAGAAACTGGCAAATACCTTAAAAATGTGGCATTGGACTTTGTCTGTTATATCTTGAGTAACTTCTTGCTCTGGAGTGTCTTGAAGTTTCTGCAAAGCTATCCTTCTACTAATGATGTATTAAAAGGCATATTTAAAGTAATAAGACAAGATTGGTTTTCATCACCTCTCCTACTGCACAGCCAAGTTAGAGTTACCTGGGATGTATTTTCTCACAGGATGGCAACATAGTGAAAGAACTGGAATCGAGGTGCAGCAAAGCTAATGCAGTGAGTACTCAGCTAAGATCTACTCTCTTCTGCAAGAAGGAAGTAAGTACCAAGACTAAGCTAGCAGTGCACCGCTCTATCTTTCGACCAACTTTGTTGTATGGGAGTGAAAGTTGGGTGGATACAGATTACCTTATACATAAGGTAGAAGTTATAGATATGAAAGTAGCAAGAATGATTGCAGGTACTACTAGATGGGAACAATGGCAGGAGGGTGTCCATAATGAGGAAATCAAAGAAAAACTGGGAATGAACCCCATAGATGAAACAGTTAGAGCGAACAGACTGAGATGGTGGGGTCATGTTACACGTATGGGAGAAGCAAGGTTACCTAAGAGACTCATGAGCTCGTCAGTGGAGGGTAAGAGAAGTCGAGGTAGACAAAGAAGAAAGTACTTAGATTCGGCGCAGAATGATTTTGAAGTAAAAGGCATAACATCAGATGAGGCATCAATGTTAGCATTGAATAGGGGATCATGGAGGAATTTTATTAGAGGTACTATGCTCCAGACTGAATGCTGAAAGGAATAATCAGTCTCTAATGATGATGATGATGATGATGAATATTTTAACAAGACAGAAAAACTGTAGTCAGATAGTTTACACTTTACTTTGATTGTTCTGGGTGATGCGAGTCTCTTTCTCCATGCTGCACTTACATCCAAAGTGTCTGCATGCAGATTTCATACACCTGCATAAGCAGGATTTCACACATAGTATCTGACGTCATCACATTAAATTTCCAAAATATAGACTGACTATTTTTTGACGTTATCTTGGCATGTAGTACAATGAGTTACACATGATCTTACAAATAAAGTATTCGTAGAGGTATGTTCTGTGATGTTGTCAAAGCCTTTAACTGCGCAAAACATAAAGTTTTACTTAACAACGTAAAATGTCAGGACATGAATGGCCTTCCTCCGCAATAGGGGACCTCACTAGCAGACTAGTCTAGAGTGCGAAAACAATCATTTATAGTACAGTGGAAGTGTTCAGTGGTAGATATGCAAATGAACATGTATTTTTCAGCAGAGTCATAACACAGCTATTTTATCTTGACATCGTTTCCATTCAATGCAGTCTCTGTGTATGTGCCCTATAAAAAAGAACCAAGACTTATTGACAACACAAACATACTAACCAGAGTCCTGATTAAACTCGAGCTGATATAGCTATAAAATAGTTGGAGGGGTGTATAAGTGGTTCACAGTTACTGGTTAAACTTTTAACCTCACAAAGAGTCACATTATGTAACAGCTGTGCCCCTAGAAATTTTACGCCCTGTTCTTCATTTTGTGTGGGTCTACTTCTGGGGTTAAATATTTGATTGAGTGATGTATTTAAAAGTCCAATGTAAATTGTTACTTGGGTAATTTGGTAGAATCCGTGTACATCGAAGGAAACGGCATAGCCATCGATATATATCGAATATTCGATATAGTGTTTCTGAACCGGAGATTCGGGCGCTACGCGCCCTCACGTACTAAAAAAAAAATTTCTTGTTTAACCTATACCTAACCTTCTTAAGGCTACGCTACAGATCAATTTTTTTAAGTCAAAGTTAGGTTAGGTATAGGTAAAACAAGAATTTTTTTTTTTTTAGTACGTGAGGGCGCGTAGCGCCCGAATCTCCGGTTCAGAAACACTATATCGAATATTCGATATATATCGATGGCAATGCCGTTTCCTCCGATGTACACGGATTCTACCAAATTACCGTTACTTGGATTAATAAATAAATCAATCAATTAATCAAAAATTTAACTGCATCAGACGTACATTAATTGCCATACACAGAATTTTTCCAAGTATTGTTCCTATAATTGTTTTATATTAGTATAAGATTTTACTGTTAAGTGTTAACATTTGACTAACCTGGTCCTTGTAGGGAATTTTGTTGTGGAAAATAACACAGCTAGATGTTGGCAACCTGCCACTTCATCTTCCTTTTTATTAGTTATGCAGTAATTTATCAGCTTGTATCAATCAAGGTGAAACTATTCTATTCCAGTAATTTTTACATGTTGTTTTGCTGTACACACATCTACTGAAATGCCACCCTCCTTTTATTTTCATGAATGGAAATGTTAGCATTTTTTAATTAAACTTCTAATAGTTCGATGGAAGATACTAAATGCATATTATTTCTTATCTGTGGCTTTAGCCAAGTCACAGTTGTTTGTTGGATAAGCAATAGTAATCAGATTTAATCCACAACTCTGTTTATTCTAAAGGAGGGGGGGGGGGGTGCTACTGATTTCACTTGTGGTTCCATTTATCACATTGTTAGGTTTTGTAGGCAAATCGCACATAGTATAATTTTTTTGTCTTTTTTGCAAGTATGGACACATGTTAGGCCATTACTGTATGTTTCATCACCACCAGCTTTAGCTACATAAAATCTGACTTTATGTAGATCATCTAATGTTTATAAGAGAATATTAAAACAAGTCTGCTGTTTCATATAAAATAAAGGTTGAGTTTCTGTCTATTTGCTCCAGTGTATAGTGATGTGTAACACAGTGCTATACTGATATAGTTTTACATCTAATGATACATACCATTATTTATTTTGATTCTGGTATTGTTCCTTTTTCTTAATTTTGCTCGTGTACTATTGTGACTAGACTTACACAATGGTAAAACTTTATACAGAATGTAATTTAAGAGTATCAAAAAATCAACGTCAGCTGTGCTGTATTTCATCATGAGTGAATGTTCTCATGAATGAGTGAGGTTTTTATAATTTCCAAGATTCTTTGCCCAAATGTCCGTAATTTCCTCCAGATACTTTTACATTTGTTGGTGGTATAGGAGATGGACTTTCATTAGTGGGTGGATCAATACTTCGTAGGACAAAAGCTACCCGATGTCCATTCTTGTTGTTTCGGGATTTTTTAAAGGGGACTAAACAGCAGGTCATCTACTGTTCCTAATTGAGATACAATTCAGCAGAAGACTGAACTCAGAACCCAAAGGAGAAGCTGTCTGTACAGTAACGTATTTTTCAGACCATTACAAAGGTGAGTCACCCAAGCTAATTAATGCTACCTATTTAGCCTTTTAGAATTTTCGTTTTGCACATTCGAGAGCTATGCGGTTAGTTCATCTGATTGTGTGTTTACTGAGTAAAGCAGCAGTACGAAAAAAAATGGACGTCATAATCGTAACGTATGTTGAAACATATCTTTCAAAAAATAAGTACAATTGGCTGTTTCCAATCTAGAAGGCACACAAGCGAACACAAAAGTAGAATACTACTGCAATACACCTTACATGTTAACTTGGTTCATATGCACGCGCGTGAAACACATCGCCTTCCCATTGGCTTTCCCAGAGCGCCATATCATTGGTCGCTTGGTTGAAGCTGAGACGATGTGGTGGGGGGTCTGCTAAACCCCTGGTCGTTTCCGTTTTCGCTGCGACAAACTGCGTATGCTCGCCCCAGTGAGCTCTCGCCCACAGACATACATGTGTGCTCGCCATAGACCAAATATTGATCTATGATGCTCGCCTTGCGGCAGTGTGCTGTTTTCCGTCCGCTCCGGTCACGGTGCTTAACCACAGTCTATACTATATGTTAGACTGTGGCTTAACTGCTTATTCCCAAGTACAAATGCGCGCACAGACGAATTCCTAGCGAATGCGCATTCGCCTGTGTTCCCTCGTGTTCTCTTCGGTGTGAGCGGGGCTTTATTTGCGTTGTTTTCTGCAGTCAGAATCGAACAGAAATGTTTTGTTATCACCGTAAAAATTTGTCTCGTGACATTATTTTGTGACGGATAAGAAATTACCTATATTTTTATTTTAGGGATTTTACTTTCGTAGATTTTGAAAGTCCTTAAATATCGTAAACTGTAGGTCCTACAGACACACAAAGTAAACGAGGTTATAGACTTATAAGTAATACGCGTATGAACTTTCACAGCTGCGTGCTGGGCGTAATCGATCGACTCAATCCGAACGGCCCCAAGACATAAGTCACCTTGATTTGTATAGAGAATTTTAATAACAGAGAAGTGGAACATCTCCATAGCGATAAATCGGTGACTTGTTATTCCACAGCGTTGTCTCAAGAAGCAAAGTGTGTGGCTGTTAGTAATTATTTATACATACAAATGTACTCCAATTATCATACTGCACGATTTATTTGAGCACCACTTTTTAATAAGTAAGTTAATTGTTAAATCGCTTATTATACGAAATTCATTTTAAAATTTTCCATGTTGTTACAACCTATGTTTTGATGTTAACAGGCCCAGGTCTTTAAACATGTATAATACATCATAGAAGCACTTGATGGTGAGCCCTCAGGGCTTGAAATGGATTGTGTGAAATACAATTTGTGACTGAAGGCGTATTCATTTTATTTTACTGAAGTACGGAATTTCACTGACAATAATGGACACCATTAAGTTCAATGATTGTATTCGACAGTAAACCTGAGAACACTGGAAAAAATTCAACTTCATTCTTGCAAATTGCAAAACTGCTTCCATGCTGTTCTTCACTGTGCAGGGGCTGACTTTCTAATTAAACAGTTGTAAAACATTGCCTTCAATTGATTCTTTGACTGCATCTGTGTTTGTTGATGTTATAAAGATGTATTTTATCAGATTGTGGACAAAGAATGACTAAGTCAGCTAGATGATGCTACAATGTAAATTGTGTAAATTCTGCATTTACAATAAATCAGTAAAACTTAGTGAACAGGTAATTTGACAGCTGTGTACAAACTACTGACACCTAATTATGGCTGTATCAAGAGCCTTAATTATTATTATTTTTTTTACTTTCATGTCCGTCCTATTTGCTCATATTTAATGAAAAAATACTGTACAGGATTTTCTATTAAAACACATATAAAATACTTCAGATAAAATATATCTGAGACAGATAATTGAAACTAGGTTACTAATGATTGCTAGGAACATTAATTGCCAGAATAGATTCTTTTTTATCCCTTGTGGTGGTAAAAGCAATGATTCTGACTCCATTTCAGCCAGGAAGGAAGAAAAGGTATGACTCTGGTTCCATTAGAGCACTGAAATTAATCAACAGTAGAAAGTGAAACTTTGTGCTGGGCTAGGATTTGAACTTGGGTCTCCCACTTTGGATCAGCAGTTGCCTAAATAACCACTTGGCTACCCAAAGCATACCTCCTGTCTGTGCCATATTCGGTTACACAGCACATGGTAAAACTGCAGAGAGAGTTTCTGGACCGGAGATTTAGGCGCTACGCGCCCTCACATACTAAAAAGAGCTTCTTGTTTAACCTATACCTAACCTTTCACTTAAAATGATCACTGTTTTGTACAAATCACAAAATAAATAAAACAAATACCTGCCCTATGGTTGGCTGCTGTGGTGTTGCCAACATTTGCAGAGTGAGGGCAACAGGCTCTGCAGTTTAGCCCAACACACTATGGAAATGGCACCTCTATGGTCCATGTCATAATTACCATCTGGATTCCCACATGAGGTTGAATGATATTACTACATCTGTGGTATAGCAATGGAGCATACGACTTCTTTGTGTGTGTGTGTGTGTGTGTGTGTGTGTATGTGTGTGTGTGTGTGTGTTCTTTCAGACATGTCCAAAAGAACAGATCTCAAATCATCTATACATCTCGCAGTTGTGTTTATAAATTCTAGTTGGAAACATCATGCCGGCCGCGGTGGCCGAGGGGACTGAGGCGCTCCAGTCACGGTTTGCACGGCCACTACGGTCGGGAGGGTTCGAATCCTCCCTCGGGTGTGGATATTTGTGCCGTCTTTAGGATTAGCTAGTTCATAAGTAGTTTGTACGTTAAGGGACTGATGACCCCGTAGTTAAGTTCCATAGACTCTACAAACAATTTTTTTTTTTTTTTGGAAACATCATAAGCAATTAAAGTTTTAGTATTACTTAGAAGGGTGTTAAGACAGCATTGTGGGTAAGCAGACTACTTTCAATATGCACAAAATGTGAGGGTACGGAGGGTGGTGGAAGGAGAGTTCAAATCCCAGTGTAATATATATATGTCACTATAGGTTAGGCCTAATTACAATGCAGGTTCTCTGTATCTGAATGGTTTGCACTATTATCATTTCATGAAGTTACATCTTCAATGACTTCACTCCCATTGATGAATTCATTTCATTTTTGTGCAATTAATTCACTCCATACTCCACATAAAGTTTAAAATCTATATTGTTAGCAACTAAAATCCAGAAGGATAGCATGTAATGAAATTTTACTTATTGTTTAGGCCTACACACAGTACTGCAGGAATAATATAGTATTAAATATGTAGGTTATTCAAGGAAAAAGTCTGTCAACAATGTGTTCATTAGAGATAGAGCACAAGCTCCGATTGTTTTTGTTGAGGATGGGGGAGGAAATTGGCCTTTGCAAGAAACCATCCCAGAATTCACTTAGAGTGATTTAGGGAAGTCACGGGAAACCCAGATCTGGATGGCTGGAGGTGGATTTGAACTGCTATCCTTCTAAATGTGAGCCCTGTGCTAATCACTGTGCCACCTCACTTGGATTGATTTAGGGATACACAAGCTCCCTGCCGAAGGTTTGAGACCTTCCTATTGTGTGTGTGTGTGTGTCCTTAGCATAAATTAGTTTAAGTAGTTTGTAAGTCTAGGGACTGATGACCACTGCAGTTTGGTCCCGTAGCTTTTGAATATCTGAGAAGCAAGAAATACAGGTCTAAGATATTTAAATACTGGAGAGGAATGGTGCCACAGAAGTAATAATGACTACAGTTGTGACAACTAAGTGCATAAATAAAAGCTCACAAACAGTGCAAAAACTGATCAGTGATGTGTGATGTTGTTATATGTATTTATCTGAGTTGGAAAGTAATATCTAGTTCCTTACACGTTGGCTACTACAGAAATAGCCAATTAGACTGAATTTGTTCACACTTTTTGTCTTCAGCACATTTCTTATATTGCTCTGCAACTTCAGCTGTTAAGCCGGGTCCACACGCTACGATCTGTCTGCGCACACCTCGCAAATCGTTGCGTGTGGACAGCACATTTGCGCAGATACGAGATGTGTGCAAACCTGGAAGTTGGAGTTGGAGGTTTGAGCAAAATTGCTCAAATCTGTGGATTCAAATCACATCTGTGCAGAGAAGTTGGAACGTGTGGACAGGAGATCGTTGCAAATCTGTCTCAGTGTATACTTTTTTTCGTGTGCTTACTATGTTGACAGTGGATGAAAATGGCTGAGAACTGAAAATTCCGACTGGGAAATAAAGTCAGTCGCAACTTATTGGCCATATATAGAATATAAAGTGAAGTAGGCGTACAGCGTTTCAAACATATCTAAAATTCAGACAATTTTATTTGCATCTTGTTAGAAGGTAGGCCTACTTTACATGCCTTCATGAAATCATTCTTCTGGGCAGTGTAAATAGCTTCACAAGTGTTGGGGATGGTTTAACACAATGCTTGTTTAGAAATTGCTGTTGAAAATTCGAGATCTTTGTAGGTACTTCCTGTGGCCAGGAATCTTAATGTAACTGTCAGTCAATCATGTGGAGAAATATATCTCCTCATACAAGTGTCTTTACGTATTATGCAAGGAGTTGCCAGTGTCAAAAGATCATTATAAGTTTCCACATCCATTCGCAAATAATTACGCCAGTCATTGGGTTTGCATTCCAACTAACGATGTAGAATCACATGTGACAACTGCCTTCTTTTAAGCAGCCAATGCCTAGACCATTTCTGTTTATTGCGGTTTCTTTGCATATTTTTTTCTTGCAAGATACGTTGCAAATAGTGTCCGTAAATAGATTTCCTCTATCACTTACAAAAATAAACTTCGTAAAGAAGCTTATGGTATTCGTTTGCCACCCAAATTGTAGTCTGTACTACCTAGTTTCTTTTTTCACCGAAAGATGTCGGGCGCGAGAATTTGCAGTGGTGTGAACACCCGTCCACACGCAACGATTGGTGTGCGCAGATATTTGCACAGACATTTACGCGGACAGATCGTTGCGTGTGGACCCGGCTTTAGTTACCAGTCAGTTGTGGATGGCAACTTAAATCTGTAAAGTTTTGTGATTTTTCTAATATGCTTTGCTTTCTACAATAGTGCAATATGATTTTCATGCAGTATGTGGTAACAGTGATGATGCAGGGCATCAAGTAAGATATCATACACATTATACCTATGGTATGGACAGTATGAGGTTATCAGTCAGCTCTTGGGTATATTTGGCCATTCTTCCATGAGTGCAATATCCAGCTCTGCTGCCATTTTGGGAGGTGTTGGTCTGGCTGCATTGTGTCTGCCAAGTGCATAGCAGACATGCTCGATTGGGAAGTCCAGTGAACAAGCTGGCCACTCCATTCATTCAGTTCTCTCAGCTTCAAGCATGTTGTCCACCACTGCAGCTCTGTGGGGACAAGTGTTATCATCCACCAGAAGGAACCCATCTCCTATGGCAACAGCATAGGGCACAACAAAACATCGAAGGATCTTGCCTCTGTACCTCTGGGCAGTCATTCTGAACAACATAGAGGTCCAAATGTCTGCCAATACTGACACCTACCCACACCATTTGTCCACCACTATGATATGGTGATGTTTCCTGGACATCAGCAGGATTGCTCAGAGTTCCACGTTCTCCAGATGAGGGAACAATGATTGTTTTGCCGAACACAAAATCTTGACTCATCTGTGAATAGAACCCGGTGTCATTTCGTTAAGAATCCAATCTTGATGTTCCTCCACCTACTTTCTGCAGACTGAGTGGTGTTGTGGTTTTAATGGGACACCCACCATAGGCCTCTGTGTGTAGAGGCGACATTTCTGACTGTTCATGTCAATATTGCTGCCTGTATGGTGCTTTGCAGCTGAGTTGCATTCACCCTTTTGTCTCGACGGGCTGTTAACTGGAGATAATGGTCATCTCTTGCTGATGTTACTTGTGGATGATCTTGGCCTTGCCTTCTTTAGCTGATCCTCTTGTCTACAATTGCGTCCAGGTCCTGGAAATTACACGGCAATATTTTACGACGCGATTCCACTCGTTGACCCGTGACGCCATCAACATATTGGAAAACCTGGATGTACGGGATATCTTAATACTTTTGTATTGTAGATAATAAATAATCTGTAGTTATCCTCGTAAATTACAGATAACAGAATGTACCATCGATCACAGTTCTCAGCCTAAAAATTCGCACCTTCGCCGCTCATCTTACCTTAATTTTTTTAACCAAAATATTAATGTATGATTTGTTCTGTTTGTAAACAAACTGTCGTCTTTAACTCGGCCACTACATAATTACTCACGGCTTCTACAAACACGCACGCACTTCAAAACTAATGTGCTGTGATGATGTCGCAGGTCAAAGCTGATGGGTGGAATCACATCTTATAAGTGATCCAATAACACTTTGTGACACTCCATTAGCTGCACCTGCCTCCCTCTGTGTCTGTCCCACTTCTAACCTTCCTATGGCTCCATGCTACAGTTTGACAAGTCGCGTTGTTGTTGCATTGCACTACCTGCTCACAACACTATCTGAACACAATTGCTTGTGTAATTCATTTTGTAGAGTAAACACAATTCAACACCAACCCCTTCTGCAGCAACTGTTAATACCACTATCTTGGTTACTCTAATGTTGTTGCTTCTCCCCTCTATATAACTGACAGAAAGACATCAAACTGTTTTTGTTTATTGACAATACTTCAGAACCTAGATATCTCAACTGATCTCATAATTGTTTTGACCAGTGTATATATGGCAATATGTTCATCTACAAGGAGATATGATATTTGATATTTTAACAAGTTGCTCAATAATTGGGCAGTCAATTATAATTAAAATATTAAATATTTTGTAGTGTTAGATAAGTATAAACTAAGCACATTAAGTATGAATTGTGCTGGTTTGAGACTTATCTAGCCACACTTTCTCCAGAACACTATTTATTATACATAATACAAATCGTATATATTAAGGTAAAAATTGTAAGAAATGTCCAGATATAGTGTGGTCCTTTTTCCTACTTGAAGATATACAGGTGTAATCGGAAGCTGATATGCAGCAAGAGAAATCCACATTAGATACAACTTAATATAGACAGTTCTGTTCTGTGTCTGATTACCCACTTTTATTTAATATTCTTCCTCATAAACTATAATACTGTACTATTACAGTACTCTATAAAACAGTGTTTCCAATGTTATTAAAGTGTTAAACAACCTTCTTTAGACATATTGAATCACATATTGAAGGGTATGTTTTCAGAATGCAGTAAATATATAAACCTGTGGCATAAAGTTACTGAAGGTACCTGTGGCAGCGGCTTTCCTGTGCCTAAAGATCTCTCCTCCTGTTAAACCTCCACTGCTAATCATAGTAATTAACCACAGCATTAGTTTTGTTACATAAACTAAAGTACTTAGTCTTACAGTAAACACAAAAAAGATGGCTTATTGAGATCCTAAATACCTACATAACTATCAAGATGGATTTTTCCATGCATACAGCCTGCAATTTTTTCCTGTAATCAAATATACTCAGAGGTTTTAGTTTTTCCCCTTCCCAACTCTCAGCTGCCACTCGAACAATAAAGTGTGTTTCTTTAATTTTTGCAGCAGACTGAGAACTTCAATTTTTTGTTGTGCATCTGGTATAGCCTAGTTCTAACTCTTGTTATAATATTTTGGGTGACAGTCTTATACAGTCTCAACATGAGGCTCTTTTAAAAAATTTTAAATCATTTTACACTACACTGTGGAGCAATTGTACATGCATCAGAGATAATACTGATATAAGCGTGTTTATTTCAGTTTAAAGTGATTTAAAAATCTTTCAAGCAACTCACCTTTATAAATGCTGAAAGAGTGTACATGAAAATATCAGAATACAAATTAAAAATACCCCAAATGTATGTCCAAAATATTATGGAATTACCAGTACACCATCACAACCAGCCTACATCAATGTTAATGTCTGTAAGCACCTGAAAAACATTGTATCTCATTATTAGATTGGAACAAGAGGTCCTGTGCCATGATCAGCTTCATCACTGGAGTCAAACCTCTGGACTTTTTGCTTTTTCCACTATGGTTATGTCAAGTTGTTGTTGTATGAAACACTCATAGGGTCCAAACTGCCTGTGTTCTGGTACCCGTAAACTACGGATCTTAGAGACAGTGTGGCAGAAGTTATGGGCTCTTACCAAGTCTGAATTGAGACTGGCAGGCTTCAGTTTGAAAAATTACTGAGAGTTACGTTATTACTATGCAGTGTATGTCTATAACACAATAAATAAGCAGCTGTGATCATTAGTTCCCTATCTGAATATAATTGGTCATGGACCAATCATTACCTGTTTGTTTGACCTAAAAGATTTAAGACACCTTGTGTAGATCGTTTATCCATCCCAGGACGCTGGAAACTTGACGATTTTGCATATTATAGATATTGATACTGGCAAGACCTCAAGCCCAGAATTTCCAAGACTTTTGAGAATAATATAATTTTAAGTTTAAATTTTTTTGCATTTGTTGTGGCAATTTTTCATTTGCTTAATTAATTTTGGAATTATATTTATGGGCTTTTTTTTAGCTTGGAAAGACACTATATTAAATAACATAACATTTACTCATAAAAAGTGGAGTGCACATTTCCAACCATTTTCACCAGAGATATATCCAAAACTTTTGATTTGTTTTAATATAATTATTATTGATAAAATTGAACAACAAAATAAAAACTTTTTGTTGTATGTAAGGCTGTAACATCTTCAAGATTTAGAGAAATGGAAAGCCCCAGTGTTAAAATATGTACAGCACTCCAAGGAGTATACTTACAATTTGGAACAAATTTTGGGAAATAGAAACTGAGAAAGAGTACACTCTATTCCTTAAAAATACTACCTATAGTAAGCTCAGTTTAAATGAGTGCTTCACAACCTGGTTTATTTGTGCCCTTTCCCCCATTACCAGCTTCTTCAAACTATACAGACTGGTGCTATCCTTACAAACACATATGAGAAGGCACCAAAAGAAAACTATACTTTCTTGAAAAATTTATTAATAATTTTTCTAATAACATTCCTTCAATCCCCTTCAAAGTACTCTCCACTAGATGTGATGCACCCCCCCCCCCCCCAGAGGGCCCACAGCTCTTTTGTGGGTATGCGTGTGGCGTGCACGGGGCCCCGAGACGGAGCAGCCTTTCTTCTGCCCCAGGCTGCTTCACTTTTCCTCCCGTTTCATGCCTTTGCCCGGAGATGGGCCTCCTTTGCGAGTTACGGTGGTTTCTTGTCTTAGTTTCTCTTATTACTTAGTTTCTTCCTTTCCTAACCTTTGCTTCTGTCTTTCTCTCCTTGCTGTACTTTCCTAGCCTTCCTCTCCTCCTCATTAGGCTCCGCTTCGGCGTTTGAGACACTTCTTTCTCTTCACTTCCTCTATTCTTCTTCTTTCCTCCCTGTGCATGTCTGAAGGCCGACCCACGCATTATCATGCGTAGCAGGTGATGGGGTAACGCGTAATTCCCCGCCCCGGGTAGACAATTAGGGCACGTACGTACCCCCTGGTAAAGGCCAGGCCCAGGAAGGGGTGATGTTCAAGTGTCAGGATATGGCTGGCGGTGAGACGTGGGCAGTTCGGGTGGCAGAGAGAAATGCAGGAAAATTTTGTTGAATCAAACCATGAAGTTTATTTACTTGTTACTACAGAAGGCTACCGGGGGTGTGCAGCAGTAAGTGGAACCCGTCCCAGGGACCATGGTGACCCGCAACCTACGGGGTGAGACCCAGAGCTAGCAAGAGAACGTCTTTTCATGACGGTGGCCCGATCAGAAGAGAGAGTGCCTCCGTCCCAGCAATCGACGGGGCCTGGCGGACGCTCCACGTGAAGCAACGTGGTCTTCCCGATTGGTAGCAGAGTATTGCTGAGTGGTAGGAACTGCGCTCCCCACAACAATGACACGAAGCGAGCAAGGGGGGAAGACAATCGTCAAGTCAGCAAGGGGAGCCGGCGGTTCCATCGGTTACGAAACTAAGATGGCCGGAGGGAAACGTCGAATATTTTAATAAACTAAATTTTCGGGTCTAGCCAGGGTCCTTAGGGAGAGGTTCCGCTTGTACAGTGATTACCCGAGCTGGTACCTTCCGAACATGCCGATTGGTCCCTCCGTCAGTTCTCGGGAGGTGTGAACTGAGGTGTGAACAATCACCTAAGGCGGGTAAGCCCTCAGAGAGGGTCCCCATTAGGAAGGAGCGCGCCATCGGATACGCCGGTAATCACGGGGGACACTTCCGCAATGACTTCCTTCTCTTCTTCTGTGACTTTGACCCAGAAACGAAAGATAGATTCGCCTCAGCAAAAGAAAACTTTGCCCAATCTCCCGAAATTCCTAGTTGTCTCTCGAACCGACGGTAAAGATTTCAATTCTGTAAATCCTTTCGTCATTCAGAAAGGTGTTGATGGGATTGCTGGCCCTGTTAAGACATGTTCACGTCAGCGCAATGGTACATTGTTGCTGGAAGCGGACAGTACCTTCCAGGCCCAAAAACTCATACGGACTACGTTGTTACACACGTTTCCTGTCAAGGTAGAAGTGCGTCGCACGCTCAACTCGTCACATGGGGTAGTTTTCACGAGATCCCTTGACGGGTTGTCTGACAAAGACATACAAACCTATATGTCCGATCAGCGTGTAACAGCCGTGCATAGGGTGTTGAAAAAGGTAGATAACCAGCTGAAACCGACTCGTACTGTGTTTTTGACGTTCGACAGACTTGAACTCCTGACGAAGGTCAAAGCAGGGTACGAAGTTATCTCCGTCCGCCCTTATATACCAAACCCAATGCGCTGTTTCCAATGCCACAGATACAACCATACCCATCAATCTTGCCCTAATGTAGCAAAATATGTCACTTGTGGTAGGGACGCCCATGAGGGGGATTGCCCATCTCCGTCCCCTCACTGCCTTAATTGCAACGGTGACCATGAGGCTTCCTCTCGGGACTGCCCTGTATATAAGGATGAAAAGGTCATCCAGCAAATTCGGGTTACGGAAAAGGTATCAACATCTGCCACTCGAAAGTTGTTGGCAAGTTGAAAGCCCACTGTCCTCCCAGCGGGCACATACAGTAAGGTCCTCACCTCCACTCGAATCTCTAAGGATACAGGTACACAGACCTGCGATTTCACTTTTGCTGACACAGTTGTGCGATCTGCCAGCCCGAAGATTGCCCATTCCACGTCCCCACTTCCTCCTGTTGCTTCTAAAGTTCAGTCTTCGTCAACCTCTAATAAACCGCGAGCACCTAAACAAGATGCCCAGACTTTGAAAAAGGAACCCGTCCGTGAAGATTTTCTGCGTTCTCAGGCTTCTCAACCATCAACGGCCTCTTCTCACCGTCACTCTTCCAGAAGAGCCAACAAAAAAAAGAGTTCCTCTCCTTCCCCGCCGAGGCGTGACCCATCCGTCACGCCGCCCAACTGTAGTCGGCCCCGATCATCTTCTGTCTTGCCGGGACGCACTACTGTTAGCCAGGCAACCGGCATTTTACCTGCGGCAGAAGCTGCCCCTCCTGATAAAGTCGGGAAGGTGTCAGATGTATCGTTTGAACCTATGGAACATGAATCTCTGCCTCTAGATGGCGACAGTAGTGCTCCCTCGAAGTCCGGTCCTCAGCAGCCGTCGAGGTGACCCCACCTGCTTGTTCCTTTATATCTTCCTTTCTTCTCTTATCTTTTATCATGGTGCTCCTTCAATGAAATATTCGTAGCTTTCATTCCAATCGGGAGGATTTAAAACTACTCCTTCGATTGCACTGCCCGCTTCTAGTTTGTCTCCAAGAAACTAAGTTACGTCCAAGTGATCGTGCAGACTTCCCCCACTACACATCTGTGCGTTTCGACCTGCCACCTGTGGAAGGTACCCCAGCCCATGGAGGGGTTCTGATGCTCATTCGGGACGACGTCTATTACCATCCCATTTCATTGCATATTCACCTACAGGCGGTTGCCGTCCGCATCACTCTATCCACCTTTTCCCTTTGTAATATCTATTCGCCATCGTCATCCGCCCTTACTAGGGCAGATGTGCTACACCTCGTTGACCAGCTCCCTCCACCTTTCGTGTTGGTAGGTGACTTTAATGTCCACCACCCCCTATGGGGCTCTCCAGCACCTTGTCCGAGAGGCTTCCTTTTGGTGGACCTTCTCCAACACCTCAATCTTGTCTGTCTCAACACTGGTGCACCGACCTTCCTTTCCGACACAACACATACATATTCCCATATAGACCTCGCGATATGCACTCGTCAGCGTGCTGGTCGATTTTAGTGGTATGCACTTTCTGACACGTACTCGAGTGACCATTTTCCTTGTGTCATCCACTTCCTGCATCATTCCCCATCTCTTCGTCCCACCAGTTGGAACATTCCTAAAGCCGACTGGGGGCTTTATTCTTCCATGGCAGTTTTCACAATCAGGACTTTTCCAGCTGTGACAGTCAGGTCGAATACCTCATAGAGGTTATTCTCACAGCTGCCAAACATTCCATACCTCGTACATCCTCTTCTTCACATCGCGTCCCGGTCCCCTGGTGGACTGCAGCCTGCCGTGATGCTCTTAGAGCCCGGCGCCGTGCTTTACATACCTTCCGCCGCCACCCAACGTTGGAGAATAGTATCAACTATAAACGACTGCGAGCACAATGTCGTCGAGTTATAAACAACAGCAAAAAGGCTTGCTGGATTGCTTTTACCAGTTTTTTGAACCACTTTACTGCCTCCTTGGCTATCTAGGGTGGCCTACGCCGTTTATCCGGCATAAAGGTCCACTCCCCGATTTCTGGCCTGACCATCGAGAAAGCAGTCTTTGTGGACCCTGCTGATGTTTCCAATGCATTGGGCCGTTTCTTTGCAGAGGCTTCGAGCTCTGCCCGTTACCACCCTGCCTTCCTCCCTCGCAAACAGGTAGAGGAGGCACGGCCACCTTCTTTCCACTCTTTTAATCGTGAAAATTATAATGTCTCCTTCACCATGCAGGAGCTAGACCGTGCTCTCGCCCTGTCCCAATCTTCTGCACCCAGGCCCGATTCCATCCATATTGATATGCTGAAGAACCTTTCTCCTGCGGGCGAGTGTTTCCTACTCAGCACCTATAATCGCATATGAAATGAAGGTCAGGTTCCCACAAGTTGGCGTGAAGCTATTGTTGTCCCCATCCCGAAACCAGGGAAGGACAAACTTCTTCCATCAAGTTATCGCCTTATTTCTCTTACTAGCTGTGTCTGTAAGGTGATGGAACGCATGGTTAACACTCAGTTGGTCTGGCTCCTCAATTGTCGATGCCTTCTGACTAATATTCAATGTGGTTTTCATAGACACCGCTCAGCTGCTGATCACCTCGTCATCTTATCAACTTTCATTATGAATAACTTTTTAAGGAAGCGTCAAACGGTGGCAGTGTTCTTCGACTTAGAGAAGGCTTATGATACCTGTTGGAGGGCGAGCATTCTCCGCACATTATACACATGGGGCCTTCGTGGCCGCCTCCCTCTCTTTATTCAAGCATTTTTGGCGGATCGCAAGTTCCGGGTATGGGTGGGCTCTGTTTTGTCAGATACCTTTCGCCAGGAGAATGGGGTGCCACAGGGCTCCGTCTTGAGCGTGGCTCTTTTTGCCATTGCAATCAATCCGATCGTAGACTGCCTTTCAGCCGACGTTTCCGAATCCCTTTTTGTAGATGATTTTGCAATTTATTGCAGCACCCAGCGGACGTGTCTCTTGGAGCGTTGTCTTCAACGCTGTCTTGACCGCCTATATTCCTGGAGCATTGCGAACGGCTTCCGCTTCTCCACTGAGAAAATGGTGTGTATAAACTTCTGGAGATATAAGGAATTTCTTCCACTATCTCTACATCTCGGCCCTGTAGCTCTCCCTTTCGTGGAACAACAAAATTTTTGGGACTCATGCTGTATCGTAAACTTTGCTGGTCCACACACGTGTCTTACCTGGCTGCCCGTTGTGCCCGATCCCTAAATGTTCTTCGTGTCCTCAGTGGCACATCATGGGGAGCGGATCATACCGTCCTGCTTCACCTTTACCAGGCCATTGTTCAGTCGAAGCTCGATTACGGAAGCCTTGTATACTCTTCTGCACGGCCGTCGATTCTCCGCCGTCTCAACTCTATTCACCATCGGGGATTGCGCCTGGCAACCGGTACATTTTATACCAGCCCTGTTGAAAGTCTGTATGCCGAAGCCGCTGTATTACCCTTGACCACTCGGCGTGACATACTGTTGTGTCGTTACGCATGCCGCCTGTGGTCGATGCCCAACCACCCATCTTACAGATTATTTTTTGACGACTCACTCGATCACCAATATCAGTTGTCTGCAGAGTAGCCTTGCTTCCACCTGGAGTTCGGTTTTGCCGCCTGCTTCAGCGGCTCGATTTTACCCTTCCTTCAACCTTTAGGTTGAGCGAGAGCCCATTGCCACCATGGCATCAGGCCCAGGTTCACTCTCACCTTGAACTTAGTTCGCTGCCTAAGGAGAGCACCCTGGATTTGGTATACCACTCGAGGCTTGTCGAACTCTGTTCACGGTTCGATAATGCCATATTTATCTACACTTATGGTTCCAAGAGCACTGACGGTGCCGGATCTGCCTTCATCGTTGGGGACAACCGTTTCCAATACAAGCTCCCTGACCGGTGCTCGAATTTCATGGCTGAGCTTTTTGCCATCCACCAGGCTGTTTTATATACCTGCCGCCGCCACCATCCTTTTTATGCTATCTGCTCGGACTCCCTTAGTGCCCTGCAGAGTCTTAAGGACCCTCTCTCGACCCATCCTCTCGTGTATCGGATCCAACGCTCCCTCCAGTTGCTGGCGGATGACAGCTGTCACGTTTCTTTCCTGTGGGTCCCTGGCCACGTGGGTGTGCCCGGGAATGAGACCGCCGACATAGCAGCCAAGGCAGCAGCTCTTTTGCCTCGCATGGCTACTTTTTGCTTCCCATCGGACGATGTTCAACGGGCTCTTCGCCGGAGTATTGTGTCGTCCTGGCACAGTGCGTGGTTCTCACTCCACGACAATAAATTGGAGGACCTCCTCACGCCCCTCTCGGCGAGAGGTCATCCTGGCCCGGTTGCGGATAGGTCACTGCCGTTTCAGCCACCGTCATTTGCTAACCGCCGACCCTGCACCGCTGTGCTCCTGCGGTGAATTTCTGACGGTGCGACATGTTTTACTGTCTTGTCCCAATTTTAATAATCTTCGTGTAGCTCTTCACTTTCGGTTACTCTGGAGGAACTTTTAGCTGATGACACACGAGCAGCTGCTCGAGTTTTGCGTTTTATCAACATGGCCAATCTATCAAAAGATATTTAACCCTTTTAATTGTTTTTATCTTTTGTTTTTAGCCTTCTTTTGATACTCTATCTGGTAGTTACCAATTTTTACGAGATCTAGCGAATCTCTGTTCTTATCTGGGCGCTAATGACCTTATCAGTTGTGCGCCCTAAAACCACAAAAAAAAAACTTTTCAAATCTTTTTGCCCGATAGTGTGAAGCACCTCTGGAACTCTTCAATGTTCTTTGCAAAGTGTTTTTGTCATCTACACATAATCAAAAGCCATCTCTTTCACCAGATTTCCAGGAAATTTTTCTCTGCACAACTTCTTCCATATGTCTTAAAATACCCAAATAAAAGTCATGGTTAACAGTCTGGTTAGGAGGAACAAACTCAAAGTGTACAATTATATAAACATAAAAAAAGACAATGATCATTGTCTTCTTATTTAACTTGCCTTGTGTTTCTCAGCAGGAGTTGAGAATCTTCAATTGACATGATGCTTCGTTTCTGGGTTATTCTAGTATTACCAACTTTGGACAAAATGTTTAGATCACTTTGTCTTGTTTTGCAAATTATGTATCAAATGCAATCAAATGGTAGTTTTTTATGATCTATAAGAATGCAAGCCAACCTCATGAACCACAGACATTGCTAAGGTAGGATGGCTTGCATGCCTTAACGATACAAATAGTCATACCGTAGGTGCAACCACAGTGGAGGGGTATATGTGGAGAGGCCAGACAAACGTGTGGTTCCTGAAGAGGGGCAGCAGCCTTTGCAGTAGTTACAGGGGCAACAGTCTGGATGATTGACTGAGCTGGCCTTGTAACATCAGCTAACATGGCTTTGTCATGCACTTACTGTGAACGACTGAAAGCAAGGGGAAACTACAGTTGTTAATTTTCCCGAGGGCATGCAGTTCTGCTGTATGAATATATAATGATGGCATCCTCTCGGGTAAAACATTTCGGAGGTAAAATAGTCCTCCATTCAGATTTCTAGGTGGGGGCTTCTCACGAGAATTTCATCATCAAGAAAAACAAGACAGGCATTCTACGGATTGGACCATGGAATGTTCTATCCCTCAATTGCGTAGGTAAGTTAGAAAATTTATAAAGAGAAATGGATAGGTTTTAAGTTAGATATGATGGGGATTAGTAAAGTGTGGTGGCAGGATGAACAGGACTTTTCGTCAGGTGATACAAAATCAGTTAGTGGTAAGTCAGGACTAGGTCTGATAATGAATAAAAAAATAGGAATACAGGTAAGTTACTATGAATAGCATAGTGAATGCATCACCGTAGCAAAGATGGACATGAAGCTAATGCCAACGACAGTAGTACAAGTTTACATGCCAACTAGCTCTGCCAATGATGAGGAGATTGGAGAATGTTAAAGGAGAAGAATACTTAATTGTGATGGGGGACTGGAACTCGGTACTAGGAAAGGAAAGAGAAGGAAATGTAGAAAGTGAATATGGACTGGAAAAAGGAAAGAAAGAGGAGAGCGCTTGGTAGAGTTTCGTGCAGAGCTCAATTTAATGATCACCAGCACTTAGTTTAAACTTCATAAAAGAAGGTTATATATTTGGAAGAGACCAGGAGACACTGGGAGGTACCATATTGACTTTTATAATGGTAAGGCAAAGGTTTAGAAACCAGGTTTTAAACTGTAAGACATATCCAGGGACAGATGTAGAATCTGACCATAACTTATTGGTTATGAACTGTAAATTAAAATTTAAGAGACTGCAAAAAGATAGAAAATGAAGGAACCAGAGGTGGTTGAGAGTTTCAGAAGGAGCATTAGGCAAGGATGGGCTGAACTGGAGGGAAGTAATACAATAGAAGAAGAATAGGTAACTATGAGAAATTGGGTAGTGAAGGCCGCAGAGGATCATATAGGCAGGAGGACAAGGCCTAATAGAAATCTTTGGATAATACAGGAGATGCTGAACTTAATTGATGAAAGGAGAAAATATAAAAACACATCAAGTTAAGCAGGCAAAAGGGAGTACAGACGTCTGAAAATCGAGGTTGACAGGAAGTTCAGACTGGCTAAGCAGGAGTGGCTTGAGGAGAAATGCAAGACCGTAGAAGAATGTATAACTAGAGGAAAGATAGATACCGCCTACAGGAAAATAAGAGACATTTGGAGACAAGAAAAGCAGCGGTATGAATATCAAAAACTCAGATGGAAAACCAGTGCTAAGCAAAGAAGGGGAAGGTGGAAGGAATATATAGAAGGCCCGTACAAAGGAAATAAAACTCGAAGACAGTATTCTAGAAATGGAAGACGAAGTAGAGGAACATGAGATAGGATATAAGATGCTGTGAGAAGAATTTGACAGAGCACTCAAAGATTTGAGTAGAAACAAGGCCCATGGAGTAGATGATGTTTCGTCTGAACTGCTATCATCGTTAGGAGAGGCAGTCATTAACAAACTGTTCCACCTGGTATGCAAGATGTATGATACAGGGGAAATACCCCCGGACTTCAAAAAGAATGTAGTGATTCCAATACCTAAGAAATCAAGTGCAATTATTTGTAGACGAATGGAAAAACTGGTGGGATCTGACATGGGGGAAGATCAGTTTGGATTTAGGAAAAATGTACGAACTCACGAGGCAATACTCACATTAAGACTTGTCTTAGAACATAGATTAAGGAAAGGAATACACACTTTTTAGCATTTGTGGATATGAAGAACGCTTTTGCCAATGTTGACTGGCTATACTTTCTCAGATTTTGAAGGGGTAAAATATAGGGAGCGAAGAGCTATATTCAACAAAAACAGACAGCAATTATTAGACTCTAAGGGCATAAAAAGGTCACAGGGTTGTAGCCTTTCCCCAATGTTGTTCAATCAGTACATTGAGCAAGCAGTGAAGGAATGCAATGAGAAATTTGGATAGGGAATTAAAGTCCAGGGAGAGGGAATAAAAACCTTGCAGTTTTCTGATGCCACAGTAATTCTGTCAGAGATAGCAAAGGATGTGGAAGAGCTATTAAATGGAATGGACACTGTCTTGAAAGGAAGGTGTAAGATGAGCATTAACAAGAGTAAAATGAGGGTAATGTAATGTAGTGTCAGAAAATCAGGCGATGCTGATCAGGTAATGAGAAAATAAAAGTAGTAGACGAGTTTTGTTATACGAGTAGCAAGATAATTTATGATGGCCGAAGTAAAGAAGATATAAAATGCAGAATGGTTATGGGAAGAAAAACGTTTCTGAGGCAGCAAAATTTGTTGACATCCAATATTAGTTTAAATGTTAGGAAGACCTTTCGGAAAGCATTTGTCTGGAGTGTAGCATTGTACTCAGGGGGGATCCAGGACGGCCTGCTGGGGAGGGGGGGGGGGAGGGGCAGTGAAAGAATTCTCATCAGCAGCTAAACTCTGGCTCAGTAGAAAGACTCTAGTAGCGGCCATCCCTTTTTATCCCATGCCCAATCAAACAAGTCTCACAGTTCCGGAGACTCAGTGAACTGGTAGCACACTAACAGAGCGTTCTTAAAAAGTAAAAATAATTTTTTTTAAATAGTTGCTAAAAAGAGCTGCTGGGAGGAGGGGGGGGGGGGCAAACGACCCTTTGGATCATCATATGATTGTACTGGAGTGAAATGTGGACAATAAGGAATCCGAACAAAAACATGATAGAGGCTTTTGAAATGTAGTGCTACAGATGAATGATGATTAGATCTGTAAATCATGTAACTAACGAGGAGGTGCTCAACAGAATTGGGGAGAAAAGTAGTTTCTGGCACACTCCAAGAGAAGGGATAGGTTGGTGGGACACATTCTGAGATTTCAAGGAATCGTCAAATTAGCATTAGAGGAAATGTGTGGGGTAAAATCATAGAGGGAGACTGAGGGACGAATACAGTAAGCAGATTCAAAAGGATGTAAGTTGATGTTCATATTCTCAGATGAAGAGGCTTGCAAAGGACAGGGTAGTGTGGATAGCTGCATCAAACCAGTCTGCGGACTGAAGACCACAACAAGAAGAATGCAAGGAGCAAATTTAGTGACAACATGTCTCACTTGTAAATCATGTCAAAATCCACAGACCTGAGCTCTACCTTATTCTTGTCTCTACTGACATTTTGTTGATCATGAAACAACAATACTCTTTGATTTTTTGTATTTTCTCAATGTTTTCATAAGTTTAACACTTTTGCTGCAGCTGACGCTATCCTACATTGAGTGCGGACGCTTATAAGCGTCAGCCACAGAGAATGTGTTAAGGGTGTCCAGAATGAGCATGTACTTCAACACTTACCTCGCCATGATTGAAGCGACCAAACCACTTAAAACTTTGTATGTGACTCGTAGCATTTTTAATGAAAGCCTAATGAAGCATTTGCTATCCTTCTGTTGCTGATTTTTTTCAGGCAGGAAACAAAATTACAAACACACTCTTTGTTGTTTTAAATTAACTCCATCTAGTAGGAAAACTCTATAACATGTTCATGAATGGCAACATGCTGTCAGTTATTGTTTCTCTCTCTCTCTCTCTCTCTCTCTCTCTCTCTCTCTCTCTCTCTCTCTCTCTCTCTCCCTTCCCCCCCCCCCCCCCCAAATTTTTCCTTGCCTTGACCTCCAGTCAGAAATGGTCCCTATACCTTCCACCCAACATTTACATTTCCTTCTTCCTGTAATCAGCCTACAATTCACATTGCCCTTCAACTTGTGAGTGCTGTGTTTCCCACTTGGGTCAACAAAATGTACATCACACACATAGTCTGTCCACATGCTACCACTCCATTCACACATATGTGGCTGCAAATTGCCCGCCTGCTGCCCCCCCCCCCCTCTCTCTCTCTCTCTCTCTCTCTCTGTGTGTGTGTGTGTGTGTGTGTGTGTGTGTGTGTACAATATAGACAGTTGTTGAAGACATCCCTCAGCTGCATTGTAAGTTATTTGAACAATAATGACTCGTTGATTTTACCACCCTCTTTGGATGAGCCCAAGTTTGCTGGCTTCAAAGACATGAGCAAACGTATCGACAGTGAAAGTTGAAAGTGAGAGCTGTTCTATTTTTCTTCATATGAGTTCATTGCTTTTTTTTCTGTCATAATGATGTCTTCACAGACTGGCTACATTCTACAGTGTTGCACTACATCATACCTATTCTCATACACACTGTATTTTAGGACAGTTCCCAGACATGAGTGGCTGTCAAAACTAGCAAATTTGAATGCCCTTTTGAGGTTTCACCAAATGAAAGAAGCATGAAATCTGTGTGTTCAAAATCCCTTTGTGGTCACTGAACATTACATAGCATGTAGTACTACTATTGGGACATCAGCACACCATATTTCAGGTGAAGCAAAAGCCCTTATTGTATTGTATACATGGCTACATCAAAAGGATCAGAGATTGATTTCCTTAAATTTTGCTTACCTGACATGAATCTGCCCCACCTGCTCCATACCCACTGCATAGCTGGCATGGATTCACATACTGGCCATATCCAGCATCAACATACCATTTCTTACAAGTATCAGTTGGTATAAATGGAAGGGAAACATGCTGCAAGATGTGTGGCAGGGTACCATCTTCTGTAAGACGTCCCCAGCCAGTCACAGTTCCATTTCCTATAAAGAAAAGGAAAAATATATATTTGAACAGGAAATGTTTATAGTTAGGACTTATATTTCTGTTCATATTTACTTTTTTATAAACGAAACCACAGCAAGGACATGAAAAAAAGATTTCATTAATCATCATAAAAAATCTCATTCAACTACAGCAGGTGTTAATTTCTTTGAAATATTAAACACATATTCAAATCAATTGTTTTCATGTTATTTATATGTTCAGTAATGGAACAAGTTAATGCCAACAGATCAAAAAATAATGGTAAACTTTGATAAGAAATATGTAAAGTATATAATAGCTGAACTAGAACAAGGTTGTAATTCTTCTAGGAAAACTAAAAATGAAAAAACTAAAAACAGCTTTAGGAGAAAGCAGAGACTTACATCAACTATTATGCATTAGTGCCATAGAACCTGTTTTCTTTTCTGGATAAGCTTGCTTACAAAGCTGTGCAGTGTGTACTGCTGACAACTTGTCCTCTTTTACCCATGTGATGTCCATATTGATTAATTCATTTATTAAATAGACATCTCCCTCATTGATAGATTATTGCACTCACCCAACGAACATTGTTTACAAATGTTTGATTATTTCAATTACAATCCCAGTGACATTTTTTGTTAACACAAGTGTATAACGTAAGTATCGTTGTTTATCAACTGTTCTACCATCATTTTTGTGCCGCAGACAATCTATAACGGGCAGTTTATGATCTTTTATGTGCCACTGGGGATCATTTATGTGCCACCAAAGACCCTTTTCAGCCCTGGGAGATCTTTATTTTTATGGTGATCTATCCCCTGTATCTAGGCACTCTGTAATTAAATTTTCATCAATTTTTTCAGAACTTATTTAAAAAAATTGAAACATTTTTGTCAAAATTTTCATATATATATTTTCTTTCCTTTCCACCTCTCTTTACAAATGAGGATCCAATCATGCCCCCACCCTTTTTCCATATCTCCATCTAATTTTATCAATTAATCATCATGTATCCCAACTCAATGCCACAGCACCTACAGTCTTTCTGCAAACATGCATTCACCATAGCCAAACTGCAATCCCACATTCTCTCCCTTCAGTCCTCTTTGAGATTTGGAACAATCCTCAAAGGGATGTAATCCTTTTCTTTCCATCACTCTCTCTTTGAATTCCAAATTCAACAGTCCTTAGCTCTCACCCATCTTGCCCTTGAACAGTATGTTGTTTCTTGCAACCATCACTCCCAACAGCTCCTCTCTCTCTATAAAATACTTCTCCTTTCAGAACCTGGCTCAATCAACACACTAGATACTTCATACAATAATTTTATTATTAAATGGGAGGTAATGATACACAAAATGGTCTTGACATAAGCTGATAGTATGTGTAGCATTATTATACAACATGTGTGCAGTGTGTGTAGACCAAGCAGGGACAAATGAATACATCATTAAATAACATATTTGTGAAACAGTATTTTACATTAAGGTTCTCCATGATTTTCCTAATTTCCTTCAAGCAAATGTTGGGATGATTTCTTCTATAGGACCGTGACTGACTATATGCCTTGTCATATTAGATCTGTAAGTATGTAAATGTCTGTAGGCTATATTTGAATTATTTCATTTTTGTGTTCGTGAAGTGTAATACCAAGATAGCTAATTTTGTATTAACATGAAGTAGATGGGAGATTAGACAGTTGGGGTGGCAATCATTAAAACAAAGGAATTTTCCATTGTAGAGAGATCTATTTATAAAATTTTGCTCACAAGTTTTTCCCTCAAAATTTGAAAATATTTTATTGACAGGTACCTGCATAGTGAGAAATGTTTCTCATAACAAATCATAGCTTGGTCTGAAAATTTAAGTGTTTGTTTTACCTGCATTCCATTAGAGAGTGGAATGGTATAGGAATAGTCTACAAAATTAATGTTTAAATTATCCCTCTGTCAGGCACTTCACTGTGAATTCTGTAGTAGTCATGTAGATGGGCATAATAAGTAAAAAGCGAAAACTGCTGATTGGCAGTTTTTTCTATTTATTGGAGAAGTGAAGATTAGAGCAGATGAACCAGTGATCCCTCTGAGTGCATACAAAACAGGCGAGGTAAATTATTTTTTTCATGACAAACTTAAAACTATTAAAAATTCAATGAGAATTCCAGCATCATGAATAGTACCAATGCACAAAGAGTGTGATAGACCTGTATGTTTACTACAAAATATTTCCATCGTGGAATGTGACAAACGTATTTACCTATGTGCTAGTTAATGGTATCTTAGAAATAATTGGATGCAACTTATTACTACAAAACCAAGATACTGGAAAAGTGACTGAGTTGTAAGACATCTCACAATTTAGCTTAGAGTTCATATTTCCCTTTTTTCTTTTCTTTCCTTTTTCTTTCAGTGGAAAAATCTGCTGAATTGGGAATGGCCTAACAATACAGTCCTTTGAACTGACTGTAGACTCAACCTACAAAACATGGCTTTAGAACAGCTAATCAAATACTCAAGGCATCATACTACTGCACCAGTACCATTATATGTAGCACAGAATTGTGAGGTTTTGGCATAATACTGGATGATCATTTCACTTGTATAAAAAGATAATTTTGCAACCTCCTAAAATGTATAGTGGCAGTTTAGATCTTACAACAGACAGATTGGACTTGCAGTCCGGAGGAAGGCGATTCAAATCCACCTCCGACCATCCAGATTTAGGTTTCCTATGATTTTCCTTAATTGCTCCATGCAAATTTTGGTGTGGTTCATTTGAAAGGGCACAGCCAATTTTCTTCCCCATCCATACCCTAAAATCAGAGTGTGATCTCCATCTCTAATGACAGGATGTTAAAAACTTCCTTCTTCTGAACACAAGAACAATGCCCTCTATGCAACACACACCAGTAACATGTAATGACTTTCCCAGCCTCAGCACTGGAAGATAAATTTTATTCTCAATACCCCAACATACCCAAGTAAAATCAGAGAGGAATTCAGCCGCAGTCTAATGACCCAATATTTTCTTACAATTTTATAGCAACATTGCAGTTAATAATTCCCATCTCTAAATGGAAAATCTGTTAAAAGAATTTACAAGCTGAGGTGTTATATAACACTTAAAGACCAAGGTTTCAGGTCATTTGATATATCAGCTTTTAGGATGAATTGAATAATGTATGGAAACAATTAGCATTAAAGTTAAATAAGAGATACCATTGAATACTTCTCAAGGCTGGTAGAGGATTAGCGATACAGCTTGATATCAATGGAATCAATATTCTAGATGTACAAAAAATTTGTTGGCATATAAATCTGCAGAATTTCTAAGCATAAACTGGAAATCAAAATTATGAAAGGAATTACTTGATAGGAACACCTGAAAAATCCTCTCCACAGTAAAAAAGAATTGTAAATGATTATCACACTAGCTCCAATCAAGTGGACAGACATTATGGCAATTTAATAGAGCCACAAATGTCAAGAAGCATCTCAATGACTGCTGCATCTGTTTCAATAAAAGTTTTTATATGCGAGTGTTTCTTTCAGTTAATCAAACTATATTCAATAGATGCCTTTTCATAATTTCATGATAAGAAGAGAAAAGTAATAATTTATTACATTCAGTGTAAATAAATTATAAGAACCCACGCTCCTGTATTGAAAGCGGATAATTTGTATTTTTGCATTTGCCGTTCAGCACCTGTCATAGCCTTACAAATTCAAATTGTAAAATTGCTGTAGTAGTTTACCATTACAACGCAATAATAGATTTAAGGGCTGATATTGGTAATCTTATGGTATTGTATTAAATATTACCTCTTATTCTTTTTCTAAGATTAATACTGTACCACATATTTGTTGGAAGATGATGAATCGTAAATGTTGGTTGATATCATTTAAGATTATTGTGAACATATTTAATTTGACTGCATGCTGCTTCTGTAAGAATTCATGGTTAGATGTAACAGTTTCACTTTTTTACAATGTCTATTCCTTCACAAATTGATGTATGTCTGAAGACACATTGTTGACAACCCACAGCTGCACTAAATATTTTGCCGATTGTGAATTCTTTTTCATCAGTTGTAATAGGTTCATACATATTGGCTATTAGTGACATATGAACATTTGTGCCAGACTGGGTCTGGAACTGGATTTTCCACTTGTCAGAAACAGTTGCCTTAACCACTTTGCCTATCTGCACAGTGTGTGTATATCCACACCACTTTGGCTATCTGTGCACACTCTCTGGACTGACCCCAAATTTCCTCACATTGTTCTAATGCACACACATTACTTATGTGATTCCTACAGCATGGCAAGACAAACATTATCATCATAATTTTTATTCGTTACCTGTTGCAGAATCACACATGTTATGTATGGGCAACAGAGGATGTAGACAGTTCCACATATGGAGGTTGGGATGGGGTTTGATGTAGTATTTGATTATTGTGTAATCATTTACATTGAGAGAAATAGAAGTCACACCCTTTTCTTTTTCTTTCACTGAGCACAATACTTCACAGCACCAACTATGAGGCTAATGTAATGTGTTGGGGACAGTATGACAAAATTAAGGACACCAATATAAACCGCAGTCTGCCCAGACATCATTGATTGAAAAGCCACCATGTTTACAATACCAGATCTGCGAAATTACATTTCAAAGTCCAGTCTGTTGTTTTAGATTGATCAAGTTAAATGTTCTGTCAGTTATGACCTCCTTATATTTTTCTTACATATTGTATATTTGTGTGCTCTGCTACACTCCTCAAGCAATTTACAACAACAAAACTTAAAAAATAAGAGAAGATGTAGCTTAAGGTCTCATCAGCATTGAAACTTACTGTCCTTTGAATCTGCAAGGTTTTTCTCTCTCTTATTATTATTATTATTATTATTATTATTACATGCCCACCGACTCTCATGATTTAGGCAAGAGTGTCCTGATTTTTCTCCCACCTCCTGATCTTGCCATTATTTGTCCCAATTTTTAGCTTTAATCCTGAAGTCCGAGATATATTTTTTGCCCAATGGTCAAAAGTCCTTTGTCCATTTATGAGTTTAATCTAAATATGTATCAAAATTTATAGAAATTAGGAGTTTCGCTTTTGCTCTTTCTGCATATTTTCGAAAACACATGTAGTGTTTCGATGTTGTGCTCTTTTTGTACATGATGTTTTGTCATTATATGCAAGTGAAATCATCAGTTTCATATGTGAATTGCAGAAAGGCAACTTCCGTGGAAACAGCTATTTTACGTGATTATGGGATTTCAATTCGGTGGTATGTGTTCCAGTATGGCAAAAAATATAATTCCTTTTTTAAGCAGTTTTTGGAACATTTGTATTTTGCACTCTTTGTCGATGTGATATTTCCATATCACATAGTAGAAAACGCTGTGTACCAGAATACACCCAGAGGAAATGTAAAGTGTGTGAGTAACAATAAAAGACTCAAATGGCTGAGAAAAGTGAAAGTTATCATTGGATGCATGTAGAATGCTTATTTACATTGTTTATTTTAGAGTAAGGTTTACCAATTAAATGCAATGACCATGTGGGTCACTTGTCCCATAAAATGTTCCCAGGTAGCAAATAGCATAAAATACAGCTGTTATCTTTTTTCTTTTTTAAAAAATCAAGAAATCAATCACTTTAGCTGGACTGGCTACAAATAAGGTTCTGCAGTTTTTGATAGAACATATCTTCTGATTTTTCGAAGAATCTCCTGATGTTTTAAACTGGATCTCCTGTTTTTTACATTATGAAGGTTGGTAGGTATGTTATTATTATTATTATTATTGGCATTCAATTATACACAATCTCTTCAATCATTATGCTTCAGCTCTCAGAATCTACCTGACAATATTCTGATTTGAACAGTCAGAACAGTTTTAAAATTATCTAATTACAAGAAACATAAATACAGAATCCTTATTTCATTAAGTGTGCTTACCTTGTCGGTACTTTTCAGTTGGTTGTGGCAGACATATTGGGGCCACATGATCTCCATCTAGTTTCAATGGTTTACTTAATTGCAGTAAAGCAATATCATGGGAGAAATTTTGTGCAACATAGCCATGAGTAATAATTTTTGTGACGTACACTCGTTGCTCGATACCTGTTAAAAAATAAACATGTATTAATATATAACTGACATGAAAGACATTAGAGAATGGAAACTATTTCACCTATATGGGAACAGACAAAACAAAAATTAATATGAGCTTCAAACTTTGTGTACAACCTGCATGAGTCACATAAGCCACCTTAATCTTAGATTAGTATTTTTCATAGAAATTTCAAATTGCAGCCAGTCATCATCTAACACATTGCATGATATTTCGAATGAGTACCCACCTCTCATCTTCAGATGAGCTATGGAAGATTGTTATATTTGCAGAACATAGAGCGTACTCATCTAACTTTGCATATTCTGCACACGTGTCAAAACATATCAAAAGCTGGGTCACCCTGCCTGGTTGAGAGAACTGCAGAGCTCAGCTACCCTCTGCATTGCCATTCACTGCGGATGTCGGCACTATCTGTCGTCTTTTTGTCTGAGCAAATGACAGAGATGATGGGGCTCCAAATTGTACCTAATTGGTAGCCACTGTCCCACTTCATCAGATTTTCTGTGACTTGCATTTTTACAGATTTTTAAACAATCAAGTCTGAGAAAGATGTTGCTATGGACAGGATTACCGTTTTCTCATACTCCACGGAATCTGTGGTTGAAATACAATATTCAGCAATAGCGGACTTGCTCATTTGTGTTCCATGCAACATTCTTCCATGGTGCACGTAATCTGGCCTATATAAGCCATATCACATTGACAGAGAATTTTGTAGATACCACCCTTTGACAATAACAAGTTATCTTTCACTGAACTGAGCAAGATGGAAACCTTAAATGGTCGGTGGGAAACCACTTTTACTTGAAAATTACAGAGAATTCTTGCTATTTTAAAAGAAAATTTTCCAGAAATTGAATGGGAAGCAAGAGATTTTGCTGACATACTTTCTCTGATATCCACTTTCTGGTTCTTACTTGCAACTGAATGTCTTATGCAGGCTATCTGAATCGGAAATTCTGTGAGCTCCAGTGGCAGATGGTGCCTAACATGATTAGGGTCAAATATGATCTTCTTTACAAGTGTGATTAGTGAAGTTGTAAAACTCTACCAGAATTTCATGAAAATATTTTAAAAGAAAAATTTCAAGATCAGTCTTTTGAGGACACCTGGTGCAAAAATTTGCTGTTCATTGCTGGGTTTGTGGCTGCTCTACCTGGCAGTAATGCTGCTGCAGAAAGAGCATTCTCTATCACAAATAGTTAATGCACTGCAAAAACATATCAAGTATGCAGACTATGAAGAAAATAATTATAACAAGAAATTTTCAGACGTTCCAAAAATTCTTAACTTTTATGCTAGTTTGGTTGATTTTACATACTTTCTTAAATTACTTTTCGTGTTGTGGTAATTGTCTTATACTCGAAGGAAGGAAGGAAGAAATTTAGGCTTTAAAGTTCTGTTGACAGTGTGCTTATTAGAGAAGCTCATGGCCGGAGTTTTGGTAAGAATGGGGAAGGAAATGGCTGTGACTCTTTCAATGGAATCATTCCATCATTTGCGTGGAGTGATTTAGGGAAATCACGGAAAACCTAAATCTGGATGGCCGGGGGTGGATTTGAATTACCATCCTCCCAAATACAAGAGTTTTTTTTATACTGAAAAGTCTCACTTTATGGACACAATACACAGTACTAAAATTAGATAGAAGGAAATGTAAATACAAGAACCACCGAATATGACATGTTAGCAATGGGGTGGGATGGCAAAGAAAAAAATAATGGCTTTGTTTCTTACTGTACTGTGTGTGTATTAATTCGTGTGTTTGGGTCATTCCATGGAAAATCACAGATATTTTGGTGAATGATAAGGTGACCATTTCACAATTTGATCATACTTGGTACATGGGTACCTACATATCTTAATAGAAAAACTACCAAATATCACTGTCCTATATCCACCCATTGTTGAGAAAATTGTTTGAAGTCTGAAAGGTGTGTATGTGATCAACAGTTGGGCACCAAAATCCGCATCTCCAGAGGGCTACTGTTTGGTGATGAGTTGACCTATAGAGCACAATTTTTTTTTATGCATCACATATGTAGAGCACTAATTTGATATATGATATAAAAAGTGAGAAACATCAATTAGATTCTTTATACAAAATGTTGAAAAATACAATTTTTCACAATGCAGTTTAAATTAATTATTTTTAAAAACAGTACAGATCTCAATTTTGGTATTGTAGCATTTCAGTCCTAGTATTAATTATAAAAAATAATGGAAAACATATTGCATTGCATTTAATAGTTTCTACTTTTTGTTAAAGTTGACTCCATCAGGAAAAATGGTTGATTTTGATGAACTTCAAAGTCCTGGATGGGTACGTAGACAGTTGAAACTGAACTCGTTTTTTTGCTGAAATGTTTACATATTTGGTAGCAATCTTGGGCGCAAAGGAGGATATTGTAACTCACTTACTTCATGGATAAACAATAACATGAAAATGCCATATACATGAATCATTAATTTTCAGCACTACTGGGTATTAGAACATTAAAACTATGGGCATTCCTTGAAACAATGTTCTCAAACAGTATATGGTTGACCTGAAGGACAGAACTGTATAATATTGATAGCCAAAAACAGTTATTAAGCATTTACTTAATAAATATGTTATATTTAACTTTTTATCAGCTTGTGTGCACAAATGCAACAATCTAAAGGGTATCCTTACTCTATAACTGTATATTAAAATGACAAAACCATGAAATAAAATTGATAATTAAAGCAAGAATGAAAGTCATGAAGAAATATACATATATGTAACAAATGCCCACATATAGCCTAATACGCAAATACTTGGCAAAAAACACACAATCAAATTTGAAGATACAAAAAGAAACACATCTTTGCTATAACCTTGTATTTCTAATATGCTGGTCTCAAACCACAAAAAGGTTACCTAAAGGTGAGAGACAAGATCTTTTCATAAAACTTGCCATATAAGTTATATAATCGGGCACTGTGGCTTTGTACTGATGGAACATTGACTTTGCATTTAACACTAGAGAATATACTTCAGTGATGGTGCTGCTTCACAGTATAATAATTACAAGAAGCTCACAAATCTAATCCACCAAGAAGATTTTGGTATTGAAGCAGAATGGCACTTTTTTGATACATGCCATGGGAAGAGCCCTATTCTAGTATTGGAGGGACTGTAAAACGCCTAGCAAGAAGAGCCAGTTTGCAGGCTACATTTCCATCCAATTACATCTTGACACCAGAAAACCTGTATACCTGGTCACTCAACAAAATCCAGGGCATTATTATTTTGTTTGTGTCTTCACAGGAGGTTTTTTGGAAGGCATATAAAGTTCATTGAAGACTTTGTGGAACACGGTCGCACCATGCATTTCTAGTCATTGCTACTAACACCATTCTAATGAAGAGGCTTTCAACAGATGCAAATGGGACCACCGATGCAAATAGGACCACTATGGGAACTACTGAAAATTCTTCATTTGAACACTTCTGAATGGGGCAGTATGTGGCTTTGAGATATGATAAAAAAAGTGTTACATAGGTCACATTTCCCAGGTATCCCATGAATTTAGAGATGTTGAAATTACCTGTATGTCTCCTGCTGAGTCACAATTATTAAACTGGCCCAATAGGAAAGACATAATTTGAGTCTCCTTCTAAAGCATTATATGCAAGGTCAATGTCCCATCATTACAAAGCCACAGTGCCTGATTATATAAGTTAGATGGTACATTTTATGAAAAGATCTTGTCTCTCACATGTAGGTAACCTTTTTGTGTTTTGAGACCAGTATATCAGAAATACAAGGTTATAGCAAAGATGTGTTTCTTTTTGTATCTTCAAATTTGATTGTGAGTGTGAGTGTGTTCTTTGCAAAGTATTTGTGTATTAGCCTACATGTTGGTATATGTTACATATATGTGTATTTCTTCATAACTTTCATTCTTACTTTAATTATCAATTTTATTTCATGGTTTAGTCATTTTAATATATAGTTATAGAGTAAGGATACCCTTTAAATTGTTGCATTTGTGCACACAAGCTGGTAAAAAGTTAAATATAACATATTTATTAAGTAAATACTTAATAACTGTTTTTGGCTATCAATATTATACAGTTCTGTCCTTCAAGTCAACCGTATACAGTTTGAGAACACTGTTTCAAAGAATACCCATGGTTTTAATGTTGTAATACCCAGTAGTGCTGAAAATTAATGATACATGTATATGGCATTTTGATGTTATTGTTTATCTATGAAGTAAGTGAATTAGGATATTCTTCTTTGCACCAAAGATTACTACCAAATATGTAAACATTTCAGCAAAAAATCAACTGATTCAACTGTTTACGTACCCATCCAGGACTATAAAGTTCATCAAAATTGCCCATTTTTCCTGATGGAGTCAACTTTAACCAAAAGCAAGAACTATTAAATGCAATTCAATATGCTTTCCATTATTTTTAAAAAAAAAATTAATACTAGGACTGAAGAGCTACAGTACCAAAATAGAGAGCTTTACTGTTTTTATAGGCAGAGTTATGAATTTTTTACAAATCGTGAATTTAAACCGCATTGTGAAAAATTGTATTTTTCAACATTTTGTATAAACAATCTAATTGATGTTTCTCACTTTTTATATCATATATCAACTTAGTGCTCTACATATGTGATTCATAAAAAATTGATGTCTATAGGTCAACTCATCACTAAGCAGTAGCCCTCTGAAGATGGGGATTTTGGTGCCTGACTGTTGATCACATACACACCTTTCAGACTTCAAATATAATTTTCTCAACAATAGTTGGAGGTAGGACAGTGATATTTATATTAAGACATGTAGGTACTTATGTACCAAGTATGATCAAATTCTGAATTGGTCATCTTATCACCTCCCCCCCCCCCCTCATGAGTTTCCACAGAATGACCCAATTATGTCTGCCTTAATGAGTGACACCAAGGCAATCATTTTGTATAAGTTTAAAGGGATTACAGCCATGCTGATGATGCTGCAGGTAAAGCTAACATTTCATTTCATAATCTTCAATACCTATAAGTGTCCTGTATTTTGATTTTGGAAATCTGGTCACCCTAATTTACTACTTTTACTACATTGTGTGATTCTTCTTTCCAAATAACTGAACCAATGAGGTCGAAAATTGGTTGTCTCCACTTTCTTACCAAAAGGGGGATTCTTGCACTCTCCCACTCTACTGATGTGAACACACAATTCAGGTGGAAAAAAAAGTCATTTCTTCTCATTGATTACATAAAATAATGAGCATTAAAATATTTATGTAGTTTAGAAACATTTCAGATCCTGGAAATGACTTGTCCACCACCTAAAATAGGTGAAATTTCAACAGATAGCACTATTATAGCCATTGTTAATGATGTTGTGCTCATAACCTTTGGTAACAGTTACCGAGTTTTGAGGTTCTTTGTGCCTACAACAGCTAATGCCTCACCTTACATGCAAAGGCTGCTCTCCCTCACCCCTTGTCAAATAGATAAATATTTGTTACAATGAAGAATATAAAGGTCATTGACCCTCAAAATTGCAATACATGTAAAGAATCAGCTAATCACTTGTGGCAAATAACAATACCAAAGTCATTTCTGGCTCCAGAAAAAGATGGAGGGGGGGGGGGGATATATAGAATGTAGTCGGTCGCAAACACTCTTCCTCTTACTGCAATTCTCACAGTTTGAAAGAAATACTTTTGTTATTATTGATCTTAGAATCTTATGAGTGCTTTTACAGCTGATGCAGCAACAATGAGCCACACAGAATTATTATTATTAGTTGATATTTTGTTATAAGAAATGTTACTAAATACTGTGTGTTTTTATAAATCTTCAGTACACCAAAAACAACTTTTAGGTAGTTGTTGCCTTCAGGGGAGCTTTGTGCATGTGCAAGTTGAAGTGTAGGAACTACCTGTACTTACATTCTCATGAGTTCAGGTCAATTTGATACATTTCAATCACAGTTTGACTATCACGGGAGCTGGTGCTTCCACCAGTGCAAACACACATGCTACTAGTAATGTTTGCTCTCCCTCTGCTGTCGAAGGAGTCTGACTTGGGAGGCTCAGAAGAGAATCTGAACCACTGCAGTGCCTTGGTAATGCCAGGGTAGATGTGCATGCTATCTGCACAAGCTAACAATGCATCACACAATAAAAATACTTTGAAAATGCAGATAAAATGATCTGTTAGGGGAACAAAACAAAGAATGATAGTTTAAATATACAATACTTCTATTTGCATGATCACATAAAGAATGTGCTGTCACTGGTTATCTCTGTGTACATGTGTTGTAAGGACACTGATAGTTTGTGATGGGTGGTAAAAACCCAAAGCATGAAAAACGAGTCAGTGTGATTTTCTAATTATAAACTGAATGTCCCAGATAACCATTATTCTTCCACCTAACCAGAACATCAAAAATTGTCAGATAACCATCTTTTTCTACTTCCGTAGAGAAGCAGATGTTATGAATGGATGTGAGATGAAGCAAAAAATCCATTACTTTATCCTCTCAATGAGACACAATATGAAAGTATTGTCAGCATACCTCAAAAATACCATTAGTTTAAAAGCTGCTGATTCGAGAGCCCTCTTCTCGAAGTCTTCCACAAAAAGATTGGCCATCAATGGAGACAGAGACCCATGGTGACACTGTCATTCTGCCCAGAGTACAAAGTATTAATTGTTGAACATAAAATAGGCCAAGGAAAGAACATGTTGAAAGAGAGGAATGATATCTACCTGACTGTTTTTACCACTTAGTGTCAAAGAATCTGTGAGAGGACCCATTGTAAAAAGAGATGCCACATCAAATCTGATTAAACAGTCAGACGCACTCAGATGAAGAGCCCCCTGTTCATTGACAATCTGAAGAATTTTGAATATGGTATGAACATTTTCCCACTATTGTGCCACAGCAAGGAAGCAAGATGTTTGGATAAATCATATTTGGGGGTACCAATGTCCTCACTATGGGACAAAGAGTCAGATTTTCCTTATGTCATGCAGTTTTGGTGGTACACATCCATCTGATGTTAACCTCTTGATGACTGCTTGAGGAAATGAGGAAGAATTTAAAAGTGCAGATGTCTTCTGTAGCACAAGTCCCGTAGGATTGTTATCTACCTTCCTATAGGTAGAATCTTTTAGTAAGCCATGCGTCTTATCAACATACAGAGAATGAGGCAATAAAACTGTTGTGTTATCTGTACCAGACTTCAATATCACATATCAGGATCCTTTTATAGGTTTCATAGTGCAGTCCTTTGCTGAAGATGTCAAACTGTGGTATTGAGAAGGAGATTTCAACAAAGTATGGGATGTTTCCTTTATTATTTATTCTGTGAAATTCGTAGGAAGGAGTCATATTACTTCTTCAACACCACTCACAAAACTTATTGTAGATGGTGTTCTATGTGTAGGTGCAAAGTCTTTACCTAGTACAGACAATGTCCATGAAGTTGAAGTTGATAATAGAACAATCTGTAGTTATCTCTTGTTGCAATGATTGCTGTGGAAAAAGAAGATCAAATTTTGACATTTTACAAGATGTAACATCCTTACAGATCCAATCAAACTAAGCCAAGGCCACTCCATCAAACCAATCCCATGATGCAAACTTTTGTTTCATATTGCAAATATCTTCTCTCTCTCTCTCTCTCTCTCTCTCTCTCTCTCTCTCTCTCTCTCTCTCTCTCTCTCTCTCTCTCTCTCTCTCTCTTCACTAGAGTGACTAGCTCTTTCTGTAATTTTTCCATGCAGTGGAGTTCTTGATAAAAAGTGTCACTCTGGCAAATTTTGCTATTATGCCATCATCCTGACAACCAAATAAAATGTTTATTGAACTCAAAAGTTTTGATCTCCTACCCTGTAACTTATTCAAACTTCAGACATGTGAAGCCATCTCCTCCCTGTAGAGGTGTCTGAAGTGAACTGTAAAATTTTTGTCATGAATAGAATGTCGATAAAAATATGAGGCTTGCAGCCAGTCATCCTCTAATACATCACACAATATTTCAAATGGGCACATGGCAGTCATTTGGAGGCAGCAGCAGGAGCAGCTTGCTCAGTTGCAAAATGTGTATGCTGCATTTGTGTCCTTTGCGACATGCTTCCACAGAGTGCATGATCTAGCCTATATAAGCCATACCATATTAACAGGGACTTTTGGAGATACCAGCCTTTCACTATAACAAGTTATCCTTCATTGAACCTAGCAAGCCAGAAATCTTAGGTGGTGGATGGAAAGCCATTTTCACCTAAAAATAACAGAAAATTCTTGCTATTTTAAAAGAAATGTTTTCAACTAGCATTAGTGAATAGAGGACTTCTATTCAAATTGCAAGTATAAATACAGTATCTTGACTACCACATCATCTTGTCTGGGCATATCTGAAGTCTGTCTGACAATGATTAGAATGTGGTCATTATCAGACTATTATGATGAAAAAATTGGAAGAATTATTCATTTTTGGAAATAAAACTGCCTTTTTCCAGCTGCAATTCAGTATTTTGTTCAGACATTTGTTTGCCCTTTTCTATTTCAGGGCATCACCAATGGTCTGGTTTATCTTGAAATTCCAATTTTGTTTACAGCTGTGGCATTACCAGATGGTAAACAGTTCACTTTGTTTTATTCAAAATTGATAAGGGCTACTTCATATGAAGTGAACTGTTTATGATCTGTTAATGTTACACCTGTAAACAAAAATGAAATTTATAGATAAACCAATCCACCGATGATGCCCTGAAAGAGAAAATGATGAAGTGTGTCTGGTCAAAATAAAGAAATTACAGCAGGAAAAAAGACTTCATTTTCAAAAACAAATAATTTGATACTTGATGTGGAAGATGGCAAACTTGTTGCAAGAACTGTTTGTAACCACATAAGAAGATGGGCAGGCCAACCCAAAATCAAAGGTGACAATATTAATTATGAAAAACATGTCTACTGTTGATGCTATTGACTCTGTTGTCAAATACCTACATCAAGTGTTTGAAAATAAAAGCTTTGCCCAAGTCACCTTTTGTGATCTAAGCAAAGCTTTTGACTGTGTTGAACATACACCACTTCTAGACAAACTGGAATTCTATGGCATTAAACTATTAAACTATTAAAATCATATACAGAATCGTAAAGTTGTTTGCATAGGCAAAGAAATGTCCAGTACAGAACAAGTCGAGGCAGATGATACAACATTTCTTCATAGTAGTAATGATTTCAGTAGTCTTAAAACTTGTGTTGCAAAGACACTTGATCAAGCATCCTATTGGTTTAAAGCAAATGGGTTCTTATTAAATGAAACCAAAACACAGTAAATGGTTTTTACTCCAAAAGATAAGCTTGCATTGGATGATCCAAGTTACATTAAGTTTTTGGGGGTATATCTAGATGGCAAATTATCTTGGGGTCAACATGTGAAATATATTAGTGGTAAGTTGTCAAGAGTAATTTATTTGTTAAGGTGATTTATGGATTATGTACCTGAAAAATACAGCAAAATAACATATTTCTCATTCTTCCAAAGTATTATAACATATGGTATTATTTTATGGGATAACTCTACCTTTGTCCAAGATATATTAATTCTACAAAAGAAAGCCATTAGGGTAATTACTGGATCTCCACATAAGGAACACTGTCATAAACTTATACATATACTATGTTTTAATTTATACAAAGAGGAAACTACGAGAAACAAAACTCTGGGAAAACATACATTATTACAACAATAGAAGGAATAAATGCATCTTTACTTCATACCACAGATTGTCAAAATTGCTCAACAGCTACGAACGCATTGGGCATAAACTATTTAATAAGCTGCCAAAACATGGACAAGATTTACATGAACAAGCATTTAAACAAAGGCTGCATGAATCATTAGTTGCCCACCCATTCTACAATTTAGAAGAATTTCTCAACTGTAATATAATATTGTAATGTTACTAACAAGACTGTTATCTCTTTTAAATTAACAATTATGATATTTATGTGACATTGTCTATTGCTGTAATGGCTTAATTACAATAAAATTATTATTATTATTAAAAATTGCTGAAGATTGGATGGGTGGATCACGTAACTAATGAGGAGGTACTGAACAGAATTGGGGAGAAAAGGAATTTCTGGCATACCTTGACTAAAAGAAGGGATCGATTAGTAGGACACTTTCTTAGACATCAAGGAATTGTGAAATTAGCGTTGGAGGGAAGTGTGTGGGGTAAAAATTGCAGAGGGAGACCAAGAGATGAATATAGTAAGCAAATTCAAATGGATGTAGGTTGTCGTTCTTATGAGGAGATGAAGAGGCTTGCTCAGGATAGATTAGGTTAGAGAGCTGCATCAAACCAGTCTCCGGACTGAAGACCACAACAACAACATTATTATTATTATATAAAAAAATAGATGAAGATTACTCACCAGACGAAGGAGCACAGGTGTGATAGTAGCACAAATAACACACACACACATACACACACACACACACACACACACACACACACACACACACACACAAATGCAAGCTTTTGCAACCCAGTTGCTTCTTCAGGCAGAAGTGAAGGAGAGGGAAAAGGAAATGATGAGGGTTTTTAAGGGAGGGGGTAAGGAGCCATTCCAATCCCGGGAGAGGAAAGACTTACCTTGGGGGAAGAAAGGGAAGGTAAAGAAATACACACACATTTACACAGACGCAAACACCCCTAGGCAGACATACTGGCTTTCTACAGTATGTCTGCCTAGGTGTGTTTGTGTCTGTGTAAATGTGTGGGTGTGTGTGTGTAGTTGTTTACCTTATTTTTCTTCCCCCTAGGTAAATCTTTCCTCTCCCGGGATTGGAATGGCTCCTTACCCCCTCGCTTAAAACCCTCATCATTTCCTTTTCCCTCTCCTTCCCTTCTGCCTGAAGAAGCAACTGGGTGTGTGCATTTGTGTGTGTGTGTGTGTGTGTGTTTTATTTGTGCTACTATCACACCTGTGCTCCTTCGCCTGGTGAGTAATCTTCATCTATTTTTATATATAATTTTTCCTGATAGGAATTTTTCGTCTATATTATTATTATTATTATTATTACTATTATCCCCTGGTGAGAAAATGAAGTAACTTGCTAATTAACAACACTATTCTACAGCTAGAAATGCATGGCAGAAAATATGTGTTATTATAATGAAATGGATAAAGAGTGTCATAGCTATGTTTCACAATAACAGATTTGCTAAGCTGTTGTGAAATGTTACATTTGATGCTTATGTTCTAAAACATGGTCTTGAACAGTCTTGATAGTCTGATCCATGTGTGATATGTCACAACTTCATAGGATAAGGCAGACACCCACCTTATGCAAACGAATATATATTTGAAGACTCCAAACAAGTACTAATCTTTGGTATTGGTCAAAAACACATTTCACATAATAATTCCACAAAAAATTGACCAATGTTATATAAATACTATCTGAATGAGGTAAAAGGCTGGTGATTACAAAGCTGATTTGATTGACAGCCAACATGAAGCTGAGCTGTCTTTCACTATAAACCATTCTGGTGAAAGCTGCACTAACTCACCTGACAACTTCCAGAGTCTGAGAAGACATGGATCCATGAACCATGGTATGAAGTACTTCTACAGACTGATAAATGTGGCAATAACTATTAGCCTGAAGATAGAAATCAAGTGTGCATTTACTTCCTGTAAATGTCCCAGTGGACCATTCGTGGATGATGCTGTCGTTTATCGGTTAGTGAAGTCAACAGAGGATCAAAAGCAACTGCAAAGCAATTTAGACAAAATTTCTACTTGGTGCGAAAATTGGCAAATTGACACTAAATAAAGAAAGGGTGAAGTAATACACATGACCACTAAAAGAAATCCGCTGAACTTCAATTACATGATAAATCAGTCAAAGCTTAAGGTCCTAAATTCTACCAAATACCTAGGAGTTACAATTACGAACAACTTTGACTGGAGAGAACACATAGAAAATATTGTGGGGAAGGCGAATCAAAGGTTACGTTTCATTGGCAGAACGCTTCGAAGATGCACCAGCTCCATCAAAGAGACTGCCTACATCACACTTGTGCGTCCTCTCCTGGAGTACTGTTGCCCCTTGTGGGACCCTCACCAGGTGGGACTGACGGAAGATATTGAGAAGGTTCAGAGAAGGGTAGCTCATTTTGTTTTATCATGTTACAGGGGGGAAAGCGTCACGGAAATGTTGCACGAATTGGGGTGGAACTCATTAAAAGAAAGACGTTATTCATTGCGGTGTGATCTGTTTGCGAAGTTTCAATCACCGACTTTTACTTCTGAAGGTGAAAATATTTTGCTAGCACCCACCTACTTAGGGAGACATGACCATCCCAATAAAATAAGAGAAATCAGATCGAAAACGGAACGATTTAGGTGTTCTTTCTTCCCACGCGCTATTAGAGAATAGAACAGTAGAGAAAAGTTATGAAAGTGGTTAATGAACCCTCTGCCAGGCACTTAAATGTGATTTGCAGAGTATCTATGTAGATGTAGATGTAGCTTCCTTCCTCCTGACCAACACATCAAAAAAGGAAAGGCAGCCTTTTTTTTTTCATCTTCATAGTAAACTGATTATTTTCGTGGACTGAATTCAGATGTTCTAATAAGCTGTGCAAATTTTTGCTGACGCAATAACAAATATAAAAGCCATCCTTTACAACTCAAAAAAAACATGAAGGTTTTAATGACACTGACTATAGAATATAGTCCTCAAAATCTTCCATACACACTTTGGCAACAATAGGTGACATAGGGGTTCCCTTTGTTCTCCACCTGTTTGTGCACAGAAGTGGCCATGGAATAAAAAAGTAAAGGGAAATCAACACTTGTCAAATTTAGCTTGTTTCTGTCAATTGTTGCCTAAAGCTCCCTCTGAAATTCTTGAGAACTTCAGGTTCCTTCAATTTATCCAGGTCCCATCTCCTTATTTTCCTACCTTTTTGTAGTTTTTTCAGTTTCAGCCTACAGTTCATGACCAACAAGTTATGGTCAGAGTCTATATCTGCCCCTGGGTATGTCTTACAGTTTAAAACCTAGTTCCGAACTCTATGTCTTACCATTATAAAATCTATCTGGTACGTTGCAGTGTCTCCTGGTCTCTTCCACATATACAACCTTCTTTCATGATTCTTAAACCAAGTGTTTGTTATGATTAAATAATGTTCTGTGCAAAATTCTACCAGGCGATCTCCTCTTTCATTCCTTTTGCCCAATCCATATTCACCTATTATTTTCCCTTTCCATTCTTTTCCTACTACCAAATTCCAGTCTCCCATCACAATTAAGTTTTCCTCTCCCTTAATTGTCTAAATAATTTCTGTTACTTCCTCATAAATTTCTTCGATTTCCTCACCGGCAGAGCTAGTGGGCATATAAACTTGTACTACTGTGGTCAGTGTTGTTTTGTATCGTTCTTGACTATGAAAATACGATCACTGCGCTGCTCATAGTAGTTTACCCACATTCCTATTTTCTTATTCATTATCAGACCTACTACTGTAATACCCCCAAATGATTTTGTATTTATAATCCTGTACTCACCTGACCAGAAATCCTGTTCCTCTTTCAACCGAACTTCAGTAATCCCCAATATCTAACTTCAGCCTCTCCATTTCCCTGTTTTAAATTTTCTAACTTCCCTACCCGATTAAGGGATCTAACAGTCCATGCTCCAGTCTGTAGAATGCCGGTGTTGTCTTTCCTGAAGATCACATCCTCCTGAGTAGTCCCCGCCCAGAGATCCAAATGGGGGACTATTTTACCTCCTGAATATTTTACTTGAGAGAATGCCATCATCATATATTCATACAGTAGAGCTGCATGTCCTCGGGAAAAGTAATGGCTGTAGTTTCCCCTTGCTTTCAGCTGTTTGCAGTAACTGTGTGGCAAAGTCACATTAGCTGATGTTACAAGGCCAGGTCAGTCAATCATCCAGACTGTTGCCTTTGTAATTACTGAAAAGGCTGCTGGCCCTCTTCAGGAACCACATGTTTGTTTGGCCTCTCCACAGATACCCCTCCGTTCTGGTTGTACCTACGGTACGGCTATTTGTATTATTGAGGCACGCAAGCCACCCCACCTCGGCAATGTCTGTGGTTCATGGGAGTGGGTCATACATTTATAAGACCTAAGTTATGTACATAACACCCACGAAATACGATGGCCAATATGGTGTCTTCATCTCTCAACCGAAAAGAAGTGCCCCCTCCCCAGATAGCCACATGGTGTGACATCGGTGGCGTTCTCTGACCTTATTGGTGTTAAAGCCGTCGGCACACGGAGTGTGTGTCTGAACGCGTATGATCAACGTATCGAGTCCAATGTGTGGCTGAACGCTTGCAGTTGCACGAGTTGTGCATACGGGATGCATGCCTCAACGAGCTACACATGACCGCATCGCACTCCAGTGGCAGTTGTCAGAGGCCTTATGTCCTGGAATCACACTGTTTACGAAATCAAAAGAGTGGAATTCCTGATTTATTAAATTGCTTATTTCCGAGCTTGTGGATATGTTCGTTATGTCCTGTGATATAGGCCTACATAAGTAACAAGTAACAATAAAATATCTATGAACATAATACTCTGTTGATGAGTATAGTGAATTATAAAAGTTTCATGACAAACTGTGTGATATAAAATTAGAAAAGGCCTTCACATGAGACAAACATTATTGAAACGTCTCGTTTTTTAGTAAAACTTATAGGTCATTCTTCCACGGTCATTGTTACTATTCAGTAGAAGAACTTTAATAACGTGTAAAATGCAATATGTGAAACAATGAAGTGCGTATTTTACTCTAAGTAAGGTGCAAACTGTCCAGTCCATAAAAGGAATGCAACAAACTCGCTCCTCAGAGGAAGTGCACTTATGTTTACATAGCATCAAATATGATACAGTATACTTCTATAAAATTTAAAGGAAAGTCTTTGAGTCTATCAGAAAACCTGAATATAAGAAGAAAAAATATTTGCTTCCAAGGAGCCTTGAACCAGCGCCATTTCACAGTCCACCACTTTGCTGCCTATGCTCCTGCCACTAATGTATCTAGACAATCTCAACGAAAGTATTAGACGTGTCGTATACACTACTGGTAGATATGTTGGTTGCTGACATGTAATTACAATGAATGATGTGAAGAACAATTTGTGTTGATAGCTCTTCAGTCCACCTCGCCTTGAAACAGCAGATTACTGTAATACGGAAATTTTTTAACCACATATAAGACGTTTCTAGTAATTTATTCCAACAAATAGTACCTCAAATGACCAGTTTTCGAGAGATTCTCAATTTACTCAGTTATTTTTACTTACTTTGAAAGTCAGACATTCATACGACTTAAGTTATATACATAAAACCCATGAAATACGATGACCAATATGGCGTCTTCATCTCTCTAGTGAAAAGAGCTGCCCTCTCTCCCCAGGTAGCCACATGTTGTGATGTCGGTGGCATTCTCCCACCTTATTGGCGATTGTTCAGACACACGTTGAGAATATCTGGCACACTTAATACTGCCCGACAGGTTGGGAAAGCCTCGCCAACTTGCGGCTCGCGCATTGTGATGCCAGAAACTCGGCACGTTGGCCTCACTTGTTAAGATACGTGTTCCGTGTGCCGACGGCTTAAGCCCCAGCGCTTCCTCGGGCACACGGGGGTTCAGTAATGGACCACTTGCAACCGTGGTATATTTTGGTCTCTGCTTCTGTTAATATTTGATAATTTTTCCAAACATTAATTACATAGAAACCAAAACAATATGCAATGAAGCATGTTGGGATTTATTCTCATCTGCTTGCATTACTGAACCTACAGATAGCACTGTTGCATAATAATAGGTTCAAATGTAATTAGTCTATTATCATTTTCTTTCCCAAACCTTTTGGTATTCATTTTTCTAACATGACTAGCTGAAGTTATTTTCTATTATTTGATGTTGCAGAAGTTTGTTTAATTATCAAATATTAATTAGTTCATGCAAGAGACATATTGTTATAGTTCAGATAGTATGCTAATTATTATCTCTGATAAAACTAATTAAATTTTTTTCTCATAATATTAAAGTAGGTATTATTATGTTTCACAAGTAATGTTAGGAAAGGTTTGCCCTCATTAGTTTCTGCATAATTAACATTTATTACAAAAGTATTGTTAACAACCCTATTAAATTATATTTGGATATGAAATGCTATTAATATAACAAGGACTTGTATTTCAAATTACTCAATATTATTTACATTATCTTTTACTATAGCCAGTTGTATGTAATTGTTTACTTTTCCCAGTATAATTAAGTTAATGGAGTCAATTACCAGTATGTAATTTCCAGTGAAACTGTTTAAATGATATAAATAGGATGCTTTCGCACATGTAAATGAGTCTTGTTTTATCTTTGTTAGGAGGCACAATCCATGCCAGTAGGGAGTCTTGTTTCATGATTTATCTGGGGCACAGTCCACGTCACTTTGAATTCTGATTATGAACAATTACCTTATGTAAAAGCTCTTCAGTGTTTGTCGTGGAGAAAATGTATCTACAGTTACTACAAACTAACTCGTATATGCATGCCACACAAGAGGTACACCTCAGACTTTTGTATTCCACACACAAACTGTGTAAATTTATGTTATGGATGTGTGAAATGTGTTTACTGGGTTGTGGGAACTGTTGTTAATGAGAGTTTTACACTGGCCATAAATGGCGACAATTGGGCTATAATAATTCATTATCGTGTCAATGAACTGCAGTTCTGCATGCCACCTACATTATTTGTAGTAGACTAGTTTGGTCCCATGAAATTTCAGCCAGCCATTACTGAGAGTGCCAAACAACGAAAACGTCAAGAGGCAATGGACTACAACCCGGTACATCACACATGATTTGCTGAACATTTACTTTTGATGGGGAAAAATGTAAAAAGTGGTACACTTAACCTAACTTTACACTACCATAGCCAGAATTTATTGTTAAAGTGAGTTGAAATAGAGTAATTTCCTCCTGTATTTGTGTGACTTGACAAGAATACTGCATGCTTTCTGCCGGGCTTAAGTATTTTGCAATGTTGTCAATAAATCTGCAACAAATGCCAGAAAATCTATTTCAAAGATAAACAGCTTATTTATATTAAGGTGGCAACTGAAGTTTTATTTTTTAAAAATGTATATTTTTACTAATTTATCACTATGACATTTTTGATATTTGTGTTAATAGTCAAATATTGGCTTTCACCATTTAGTTTGTTGACATTAAATCATTATTAATTAATGTAAAAATAGTCAAACATATGGTGAGGATTTAATACCAGTAATGAAGTATTTTGTAAATTGGCTTACCCTCTTCTTCATATAAATTATGATCCCCTGCAACAACTGTGAGGCTCTTGGTCCCTAACTTGTCAACACAGTGTGCAGCTGTGATAACCCAGTACTCTGCTAACACAGCTCCTCCACAAACATGCCTTGCAGTCCAACCAGTAACTAGCTGAATTGACACTTGCCATGGAAACTGTCCTGAAACAAGTTTTACGCAGGATACATATATGTAGGTCTTATTGTTATTATTTTATTATTATTTGCTACAGTAAAAAGATACCCAATTTAGAAATTTGTCATGTTGATTTGTGGGTAATCTTTCCTACAGACTTGGTGCATGAAATAACATCGAAGATCATTAATTACCAGTTTCGGCAGGTTCGTTAAAGACAGATCCGATGATGGCAGTACAGCCTGCTAAAACTGGTAATCTAAATTTGAAAAAAGAATTAGCAATTTTGGCTGTTGTTTTATGTAATAAAACAGAATTAGTCTGTCACAATTCATTCACTGATGCCTCTGAAAATGTTGTGCAAAACAGTTTATGTTGTTCTGTAAAACAACACAAAATATAATTTCATTATACTTGTTTTCAATGTACTTTAAGGAAGTAGTACACTGAGCAAGAAATTTGGAGCCTATGAATGTATGTAATTTGAGTCTATAAAATGTACAATATAGTTAGTGGAACCAATAAAATATGCCTTTGTTGGAAGCATATCATTAAAATTTGGTGCCTAAAGTGGTATTGTTGTAAATATTTAAAAACTCCACAGGCTTATTTTATCATTTTATCCTGACTGAAATTAAAATATCTCGTTTTCCTGTTATTTTTAGTTTTTAATGACTTTTTGCACCTGGTTCATCTTTTTAAGTTCAGAAGTACCATTGCCACCACTTGACACAGGCACAATTTACATTCAACATTAGAAGATTACTCCTTATATCCTGAATTATCAAATACTCTTTCTATATCTCTTCTGACTTTTTTGGGCAGGGAAGTAAATGGGAAGTGGATTGGACTGTAGAGAAAACAGAGGTTAGTATATACCTAAAGCACTATTTATTCTGTGCAACAAAATTGAAGCATCACTTTTTCTAAAACCTATAATTATCTCTGTTGTTATACAGAAGTATAAAACAAGGCACAAAGGTACCCGGAACTGCCTTTGTTATAATGCAAAGGTGTGGCAGCTGCAATGCAATCCATAGGCTTGGCAATGCTTCAAACAGCAAGTTAGTGACACTTATAGAAAAAAGGCCATATTTAAGAATATCATGCAAGATTTAAGGTGGGTTAATAATGTCACATTGACACAAAATTTCACTACATATTTATGAAAGCTGCAGTGGTCATATGACAAGATGGGAAGGTTGTTCAACTCATCTAAATTTCACCCCCTTTGTTTGATGCCTCTGCGATGGAGATCAGAACCATAATACCCCAGCATTTAAATCACTTGGTTTTCTTATGGGTGACCAATGAAACATTTCAGACATATCACCTCTCAGAATAGACACAAGAAGACCACATGGGATGGCATGAACAACTCCTTTACTTTGTGTGTTGATTCTCACATTTTTTTGCAGTTGAAAATGACAGTTCACTGAGCAATGAGCAACAGCATGGCATTCTTGACACTGAGGACACCCGCTGGTCAATTTTATATTTCCCTAAGGACATCATGGAGTTCCACTCCCATTAAACATGATTTCACCTGTTTGGAGTATAGTGTCCACAGTTTGTGCTAGCTTTGGCTCTGATTTACGGGTTGAATCACTAAGAATCAATCAAAATTATTCTGTGATTGCGATACAAAGCAGTCAAGGATGTTCATGTTTTTTTCAGCCCACCTGTTTTGCACTATCCTGTTGCATTGTAATTTGGGGGTGGGGGGGGTGGGGGGGGGGGATGACATTGACTTATCTGCAACAAAGTGTTACTATCAGACATCCTGGTACAGCAATGTCATAGCTTTCAGCTGCACATCATCATTGGGAAATTAAAAATGTTCCTTCTCTGAGCCAGTCATTGATTCCTAGGTGCCAGGGTTAGAGACATCATTTTTTTATATATATATATATATATATATATATATATATATATATATATATATATAAAAACACACACACACACACACACACACACACACACACACCCCCTTCAGTTTTCACATGCAGCCAGCACGTGCAAGTTCAGTGTGATGTACTGCTCACTTCAGCAGTGGTGAAATGTTTGTCTCTCTCAGTGGCACTTAGAAATCAATGTCTGGCCACATCAGAAAAAGAAAGTCAGGTTATACAGAAGGTGTTGCCAAACTAGGAAATCTTATTGTTAGAGAAACCACATACCACAGCTGTTTTTATGTAAAATTGCCTTGTTATCACGCCACAGGAGGGCTGAAAAATAATCAACATCCTTTGCTGCTTTGTACAAGACGCATCCAGAAAGTAAATTTCCATTATTTTAAAAGGAAGACAACATAATTAGGTGGCAAAATTTATTGCCTACAGATACAGCAATGTGTGAGGTATTTTTCGAAACAGTAAGCAAAAGAATTGAGGCAATTGTGATATCGTGGGATCAACTTTGTATTTTCTGTTGTAGAAGTCTGCCGCCTATGAATGTAACCAGTGGGTGACAATCGTCTTTAGCTCTTTGTGTGAAACAGTCGGGCCCGGTTGTATTGGGGTGAAGCCCTCGACCAAAAACTGAAAGGTTGCAGGTTCAAAATCTGGTCAGAAGACAGATTTTTTTTTAACTCTGTGTTTTAAGCCAGCCTCCACCTATCAACAATGTGAGCAATCACTGGATTCCAGGTTAAGATGTAGGTCTCCTTTTTCCCGGTTGAATAACTGCGGTACGTTAGTGACACACAAGTGGCCAAAGTGGCATCCAATTGAAATACTTGCAGCAGGCCACTGAGCCAGACGGAATTATTATTATACTGTGGAAATTGCGACATTCCTTTCAGAACAAGAGGCGTGGATTGCTTAATGCAGGTACTGAGCAGCTACATGTGAATACTCGTCCCCATAAGCCTGGGCATTCAGCACTTTTTCCAGTATACTACCCTGATTTTGCTACCAGTGATTTCCATCTTCTCGTGCACCACAAGAAATACCTGTCCTCTAGTCAGCTCTACCAGTTGGCAATAAAGATTTTCATGTAAGCCCGACGAGGTTATGTTTGTTTTAAAAAATAGGGAACCTAGTTTCTGGACGAGCCTCGTCAAATGCTCAAACTTTATAGAATGGATTTGTATAGTCCCCAATGATTCCACTACGTGTGCCGCAGCAAAAACTGCTGTTGCGCTAGCTGCTAAGGGGGCAGATCACGTTCAGTGGGATTGCGCCCCTACCATGACCTTAAAAGTTGTTGTTAATCTGGTATATGCAGTGTCAAAAGTAGTCAATAGCGTTCTTCTGTCGCTCATATCTCTGCGAACTTAATTTTTCTACCGCTAAATATGTGAGACTCAAAGCCCAAATTTCCATTGATTCCCCTGTTGTCTTTTCATGTCGATCCTAAGTGGCAATTTAGAGAGAGAGAGATAATGTTCTTGGTCACTCATGAGGAGAGCGCCTGGCTTTAATGCTGTGTGTCGCAGTTCAGGAAACCATCACAGAAGCGTCAAAAGAAAGGAAGATTGGGGTTTAACATCCTGTCGACAACGTGGTCATTAGAGACGGAGCACAAGCTCGGATTGTTTTGGTTAAGGATGGTGAATGAAATCTTTGAAAGAATCAGCCAAAGCTTGTGCCTGGAGCCATTTATGGAAATCACGGAAAACTCCAATCTGGATGGCCGAAGGCGTGTTTCAGCGGCCTCCTCCCGAAAGCGAGTCCAGTGCGTCAAAGAATGGATGAAATGATAAGGCGGGATGTGGCGACCTGCCCATCGTGAGACAAGTCCACGGTGGCGTTGGGCAGCACTGCGGTTGAAATTGGCGCCGATGCGATGTTATTAACCCACCTTAAACCTCCCATTAAATTCTGAAGTCTTGGTCTTCCCTTGCCTACGGCCGTGCGGCAGTGGATACGCTGGTTCCCGTTATATCACCGAAATTAAGCACTGTGGAACTTGGCTAGCACTTGGATGGGAACCCGCCCGGATATGCCGAGCGCTGTTGGCATGCTGGGTGCACTCAGCCATCGTGAGGCCATCTGAGGAGGTACTCGATCGAGAAGTAGCGGCTTCGGTCTGGAAAACCGACAGAACGGCCGGGAGTGCGGGGCGCTGACCACGTTCCTGTGATATCTGCTGATGCCTTCGGGCGGAGGATGACACGGCGGCCGGTCGGTAATCGTTGGTCCCTCGAGGCCTGTGTGGGACGGAGAGAAAGAGAAAGACAGAGAGACAGATCTTTTCTTGGCAAGCACGGATTACTTGTAGTGTGAATCGTCGCCGAGCGCGCGGGTGACGTCGCAGAGCTTTTGCTCCGTTACAGAAGAAAGTTTTAGGTACCCTTTGGCGTCAGTAACTGGGTTTTGAGAAAGTGAGCCTGTAATTTTCTTGGGCACTATATCTTTATGTACAGGGTATCCCACTCAACTTTTTTCACCAAAAAATCTCTGTAACAACGATGGATATTGATAAACGATTTTAACAGACATGAACGTTCTGTAGGGCTTATGAAAGTAAATACTACGTTAAAAGGGAAAGCAGTCAGCAACCTGAAGATTGGTTTGAACACCACAGTGCTTTACTAGGCATGGTCCTGTTTGGAAGTGGTATGCCGTTGCCTTCCTCCGACCTTCGAACTGACGTACCCAGACCTACAGTTTAACGTGGGTTCCGAACCACAGTGCTACGCGGTATTTTTCGCATGAGCAATACTGCCAGAGGTGAAAGAAGTGAAAAGTGACAGATAAAAATCCTAGGATCTGGTGGGGATCGAACCCGCGACATTTGGATTTGTAGTCTGGTACTCTACCACTGTGCAACCGAGGCGAGAAAGAGCCTAACATCTAAACAACTCTTATTTATAACACAATTTTTAATGATCTCTCCATATTATGTCATGTTCAAACAATTGTATGAAAAATCACAAAAATAGTGGGGTTGGTTGCGTTGCAATAAGTCAGTTACTTTCGGAGAAAATGCGAAGCGAAGTTGACGTCTGCAATACATGAAGCGCACAGCTAATACGTCCCGAGACTCGAGTGAGACTCACGATCTTGTCTCAGGTCATGCTAGCTGCACTTTTCATGTACACTATGCGATCTAAAGTATCTGGACACCTGGCTGAAAACGACTTACAACTTCGTGGCACCCTCTATCGGTAATGATGTAATTCAATATGGTGTTGGTGATGACGGCTTCCACTCTCGCTGGCATACGTACTATCAGGAGCTGTAAGCTTTCTTTGGGAATCACAGCCCATTCTTCATGGAGTGCTGCACTGAGGAGAGGTATCCATGTAGGTCTGTGAGGCCTGGCACGAAGTCGGCCTTCCAAAACATCCCATAGGTGTTCTATAGGATTAAAGGCAGGACTGTGCAAACCAGTCCATTACAGGGTTGTTATTGTCGTGTAACCACTTCGCTACAGCCCGTGCATTATGAACAGTTGCTCAATTGTGCTGAAAGATACAGTCGCCATCCCTGAATTGCTCTTCAACTGAGGGAAATAAGAAGGTGCTTGAAATATCAGTGGCTGTAGTGGCCGAGCGCTCTAAGGCGCCTTGTTGCGGAGTGCGCGGTTGCTCACTGTCAGAGGTTCCAGTCCTCCCTCAGGCATTGACGTGTTGTCCTTAGGTAGTTTAAGTAGTTTGTAAGCCTAGGGACTGACAACCACAGAAATTAAGTCCTTTAGATTTACAAACATTTGAAAACATCAGTGTAGGCCTGTGCTGTAATAGTGCCACGCTAGACAAGGCATGCAAGTTCCCTCCATGAAAAACTCGAACACACCTAATACCACCGCATCCAAATTTTACTGTTGGCACTACATACGCTGGAAGTTGATGTTCACCGGGTATTCATCATACTTACACCCTGCCATCGGATCGCCTCATTGTTTACCGTGATTTGTCATTCCACACAACGCTTTCCACTGTTAAATCGTCCAATGAATGAAATAAATCGCAATTTGCGATGTTATGGTTTCACTGTATTCGGTTTAGATGGAATACCAAACTGTGGCGAATGAAAATTTGTGCCCGGCCGGGATTCGAACTCGGGATCTCCTGCTTACTAGGCAGACGCGTTGACCACTCCGCCATCGAGGACACAGTGACCAGCCCGACTGCAGAGGACTCTTCCCTGCACGTCTCCCGCCACACACAAATCTCCATTCGCCACGCTGTGGTATAGGAAATCACTCCTCAGTCCCCTCGGCCACCGCGGCCGGCTATTACAAAAGCTTTAGACACCTGTCTATAACTGCAGTATGGGTCGCACGCCAGTTTTGGCCATTTTCTAACGTTATTCTCAATTCCTTTTCTTATAGATTCTTTATATAACACATATATCTGTCTGTACAAGTTAGAATCACTGTAAATTAAGTATATTCCTAGATACACAGGTTAATATGTAACATTTACTTACATGACTGATTATCATTCAAATAGACTGTATATTAATAGAATATATTTAAAACTGTTTATCGTTCGGTTGATACCATTATTAATATGTTATCTATTTTCATTAGTAACAATATTTAAAAAGCGCTTCGTACAAATTCTGTAATTTCGCACACGCATTTGCAGGTTAAAGATAATTGGTACTTCTGTTATTTCTTCCAGCACTATCACTATTTCACATAAGATTATTAAGCATTGTATACACAAACGTTTTCGTATGTAAAAGTTTCAGTGCATATGTATATCCATGTAACTTATTATAGCGATTTTTTAATTACGGCTGTTCTCTGACAGTTGCATTCTAAAAATTATTGTACATGTAAATACGTGCTTTAACCTGTTTGTATAGATGGCCGGGAGAAGGCTGTGTTTGTTCTACGAGTCAAAGAGTTGTGATTGGTTGAGTCAGAGCTGGGGTTCTAGAGGACGGAAGTTGTCAGTCGGAATTTATGGGCATTGTTGTATTGACAGTTGTTACACGGAAGTTGGAAATTATATTGTAAGCACTGAGAAAGTATCGGTTTAAGATCAGTTTCTAATGAACATTCTGTCGACCGGGCGTTAAACCTTTCCTTCTTTTGGAGTATTGCTGCGCAGTGTAACAAGTAGAATTGGTAGATGACATCAAAAGAGTACAAAGAAGGGCAGCTCGTTCGGTAATAAGACGATAAAGTGGAGAGAGTGTCACGGGAATGTTGCAGGAATAGGGATGGGACTCATTGTAACAACGGCGTTTTCGTTGCGGCGAGATGTACTTACGAAATTTCGATTGCCAACTATCTCCAAATGTTCTAATGTTTGCATAGTCTATGGGACTTAACTACGGGGTCATCAGTCCCTAAACTTACAAACTACTTATGAACTACTTACGAACTAGGACGGCACAAATATCCATGCCCGAGGGGGGATTCGAACCCCCGACCGTAGTGGCCGTGAAGACCGTGACTGGAGCGCCTTAGTCCCCTCGGCCACCGCGGCCGGCCAGCTATCTCCTTCGAATGCGAAAATATTTTGTTAATTCCCATCTACACAGGGAGAAGTGGACAAAAAATAATAAAAGAGTAATGAGAGCTCTAACGGAGTGATTTATCGTTCTTTTTTTCCACGCGCTATTTGCGAACGGAATGGTTGGTAAATAGGATGAAAGCGGTTCCATGAACCCTCTTCCAGGCACTTACGTGTTATTTGCAGGGAACACATGTAGATGTATATGAATTATATGATGGTTGTTTTTCGAAGAAGATGCGGGGGGTAAATTTAGCGAACCTAGACGAGTGCAGTAAGTCAGATTTGCTCCACATTTGCTTCCAAAATAAAACGACGCTTATCGCAGAACATCATGAGATTGTCATGCTTGTATACTATCAACAAATCTTTCCCCTCTAGTGACACATACAGTGTATTTAGATGCATCGTTATATCATCCTGAAAAACAAGGACTGATATTTGTTATAATGTAAAAAAAAAACTTATTTTTGCTGTGTACCGAATAGTGCAGTGGAAAGATATATTTCTATATTCACCTTCAATACCTCAAAGAAATCCTTTGCAATGACGATGGTCGACACCCTGCCTTCGTAAAAAAAAGTCGTGACAATTTATTCTTTGGTTGTGCCACTATTCAATTGCCATGTCAAAGATTCCACAGGCCACAGTTTATTTTGAATGACAAACGCCTTCAGAAATTTCTAATTCTCTTGGAACTACCAATACCAGACGGAGAGGCCAACGAAAAAGACAGACCGTGGCGCGCACGTATCAAGAGAGGCCTTTTTAAAAGTTAACCCGTTACTCAAAAAGTTAACTTCGTTAATTAACGATTAACGGTTTAACGGACTTGTGCCCAGCTATGGTTATATCGATATTTGTTACCGTAAGATAGGTACGAAGATAATATCAATGTGAGAATGCAGTCAAAAAAACATATTTTCAGAAATTAAAAATAAGGTGATTAGGCGGTTTACCTGGTTCAGCACTCGCTCCACCCACAATACGACTCTCATAGTATTGGTTCACGCCACACGATATGCTGTATCCGATGGGGCTGCGAACACAGTACATACCGTCACAAAGTGATAAATCATGCAAGTACATTGTTAAGAGATACACATTTACAGAATCCAGAGAGAAATGAGTTTTTTTTATTTTTTTATTTTATTTTTAGTTATTCAAGTCTTTTAAGTATCAAAAGACTGTTCGTGAAACGGCAGCCAATAATGTAGCCAAAGACAGTTAACTATGTCGGGGACACTAGGCAATGCAATACCCCCCTTTACCATTGTTTAACTTCGTAAAATACATTTTCATTCATAATTACATCGTTTTTACTACATTACGACGGTATGCCCATCAAACTATTCAATAAAAATTTGAACAAATGAACGAAAAGCATGCATATTTTTATTAAAGTACAATAAGTAGAAGCTCAGGCTCAATGTCCTCGGAATAATATTCTCTAAACTTTGTACAAGCCTCTCTAATGTCATCGTTGGTCAGTTCTTCAGACTATCAGATTGATCCCTGGAAACTAATAGGCAACCAAAAATTAATTGATATATTCTAGTCAAATAATTAAGTCCAGTCTCAACTGCAAAGAACCATCTGAACAAGTAGGATTTACAAACCCACCCCCAAATTCCGTTTCGCTTCCATACGAAGAAACAATGATCATAACCAAATTATTAAGAAACAATAGATCATCTTGTGAAGATTGAGTTATTGCAGTTCACACGTTCGACTATGACTAGCAGATAAAAATATTCTCAAAATTTCTAAATAACATCTATGGAAAAAAACGTTCTGCCATGAAAACCTGCCGGCCGCAGTGGCCGCTCGTCAAATTCTATTTTACGTGAAACAAGTACATAAAATAAAATCTCGTTATGATATTTACATGGTATCGTAAATGAAACTTCAGCACTCTCCTAGCACTCGTCTTCAGATTCGTAAGTTTTGTAACCCAGACCACACCAAAACATTTTAATTAAAGGTCGAAAAACTCGCAAATCGGAATTACAGAACAAAATTAAAGTTAGACAATTGAAACTGTTTTGTAAGTTTCCAACAAATTGGAAGGAAGGAAACTTAGGGTTTAACGTCCCGTCGACAGCGTGGCCATTTAGACGGCGCTTACTCTCGGATTTTGGGGAAGGATTGGGGAGGAAATCGGTCGTGCCCTTTTGAAAGGAACCATCCCGGCATTTGCCTGGAGTGATTTAGGGAAATAACGGAAAACGTAAATCTGGATGGCAGGAGGTGGAGTTGACCACCGTCCTTCCGAATGCGAGTCCAGTGTGTTACCACTGCGCCACCTCGCTCGGTCCAACGAATTGGGGACCTCCCTATGGTCTTTGTCATGTGAGCGAGTACTGCCACCCTTATAAAAAGTGACGTAGCTATACAATAAATAAGGCGTACCAGAATGTAGAGTTCTTGAAGCGCGTTGCGCTGAAAAAGTTGCTCATGCCCTGCCGTCCTCTGATTAGTTGGCATTTAAATCGCCGCGGTAAAAATAATATTATCGTATGAGAAGCATCGTTTCAAATTGTGTTATGTCCAAAAGACTAAATTTTACAGGAGAAGCAAAAAACTGATTACTCGTAACCTGGGGGACATTTCACAAATTTTAAAAGTTTGCAGTTTTATTTGAGGTATACTGCTAGGTACGTGAAAAAGTAAAGTAAATTTCCTGTTGTGCTCTTCAAATTGAAAGAAACTGTGTTGGATCTAATAATTTGTAAAATATACGGTACAAATAAAAAATGATGACTGTGGCAAACATAACTAAGCATTTATTTTTGTTTCTTTATGGATTAACATTAACTGTTAACAGAAAATTAAAATTTAAGTTATACATTCGGATCTACAACATGTTTATGACTCCTTTTTTGTTGCCAATTGACTCCAGAAACATTTTTATTACACAATAAAAAATTTCACATTTACTTTATATCCAATTCACAATGTCTTACTTCTATAATTATTTAAGGATATAAATTATATTTTAAATGTTTCGTTGTCTTGTTATTAAACAAAACTGTTAATGCAAAATCTAAATCTTCTGGTAAAAATCTTCAGAATGCCTATCCTCTTGGTTTTCCTTCAAATTTGGTACAATCCTCCTCCTTCATCCAAGCAACTGCAAGCTGATGTACAAACTGCATCGATTATGTTAGCATAGAAATCTAAATCTCGTATGCTCCTCCAATCATCCCCACAACGTTTGCTTAATAAATTATTGACATCAGTGTTCTTTGCTTCACTCACTCTATTGTACAGTGAAATTAGTGATCGTTCAGCAACGCGGCAGATTGTTTTTTCCTTTTTTTTTAGGATGTCGCTGAACATTTTGGATGGATCATTACAGCGGTAAGTTGGCTCCTTTTTTTTGACTGTGATATTTTCGTCTTTCACTGACTTCTGTAAGATAACTCGTTTCACGTCAATGATACCGTCCAACTTTTTAAAAAGTGAACTGAACCCATAGATTCATAAACACTGTGGTAATCTTTGAGTGACACTATCTCGGATTTCTTTTGAAGACGTTTTTCAACAACTCTAAATACTCTGTCTGCAGGAAGAAATGAGTGGCATCGTACTGGAAAAAGATAGTGTTATGGTCTTAAGCTGGTGAGGAGCTGTTTTAAGTAGAAAGAAAGTCAAGCATGTACCACATGGGCATTCTTATTTTGTCCTCCACAGCAATTCGCAAAAAGCCTCAACAAGAAACTCAATTTTTTCCAGAAAATCACACAGACTCGAAGCAACCTCAACAGAACCTCTGCCAGCTTGATTTTCTGTCCAGACATAGACGTGAGGATTTTTATTATCCCTGTCTGTTACACAGAGAGTGTGATAGTTTATTTGACATTAGTAATATGCCTCAATAATGGACAACTTTGGAAGGACCTGTATCTGCTGCATGTCAAAGCACAGGATTGTTGAATTATGGGGTTTCTCCCTCATAAGTTGATGAAAAGTTTTTGGCCTTAATCTATGAGCACCCAGGTTAGTCATAATTTGAGATTTTTCATTTTGGCCAGCTGTGGTCAATTTATGAGACATGTTAAGGCAGTAGCTACAAGTATCTGAGGCAGGTGTGCCGTAACCTAATTTGAAGTTGAATATTTTCTGAAAAAGCCACAGTTATACTTTTAATTCAGTTGACACTCTTGCATCATACCTTTTGAACAGTTTACTGATGCTCAGTTGGGAAGAAAGGTACAATCGTTAGCTCATCTTCCTAGAATAATGGCTCTCCCTACACTTGAGGCTCGAGATGAAACTATAAACTCATCTCTCTTTGCTGGAAGCTTCTCTTTCTTTTGATCACCTCCTCTGCGTTCCTTACAACCTTCACCACTCAAGTGATTCACCTATTGCATTTAGACGACTCTGTCAAAATCCAAAATGCTTTCGAAAAATTTTGCGCACACTGGTTCCAAATCTCCATTTACTGGAATGTGATACTTAACGATCATTGCTGTAGGTTTCCTGACTTCAGCCCTTGGGCGGCCTCTCTTTGGTGAAGAAACATGTATCATCAAAGATGCACACCGATCCTTTTGTTTGGTGGCGCAAATACTTTACTTTTGGCACTTAGCAGGAAATGTGCTCGTATATTACAGCTATGGAAACGACCTTTTCTGTGCTGGCACGGTGGTGTGAACAGTGAATCCGATTTGTTACATTCTGACAGCATGAAAGATTGCTATGTAAAAATGTATGTCTACGGGTGGACTTAATACGATTTGAAACGATGCTCCTCGTATATTAAATTTGAAATACCCTCCGAAATGTACTGAAATATGCTGATGTATGATTAAAAAAAAAGCAAGGCAGTAATATTGTCATTGAGTATTTTTTACAAATAAATCTTCAAATTTCATATTTATTTGAAGAAACATTTTGAAAGAATTTTTTTTTTTTCGGTGCAGGGGTCTCCTATCCGATGCTGCCCAATTGATAATCCAGCCCTGAATGTAGCACTACATAAGAGATATTGAATTCAACCGTGGTGCAATGGCCGAGCGTTCTAAGGCACCTTGCTGCGGAGCGCGCGGTCGCTCCCGTCGGATGTTCGAATCCTCCCTCGAGGATGTGCGTGTGTGTGTGTGTGTGTGTGTGTGTGTGTGTGTGTGTGTGGGTGGGTGTGGGTGTGTGTGTGTGTGCGTGTGTGTGTTTGTTTGTTCTTAGGTTAGTTTAAGTAGTTTGTAAGTCTAGGGACTGATAATCATAGTAGTTCAGTCCCATAGATTTACAAACATTTGAACATTAGTTGAATGCAAACAAAGCCCAAAGAGCAACTAAGTAAATTTTTCAGCGGAACCTAATAACATAAACTGTAGCAACAAGTCATAGGATAATCATAAAATCTTGGCAGACCTTCTTTTTATCAACAAAATGCAGGAACTCCTCGTGACATGGACTAAACAAATTGTTGTAACTTCCCTTCAGAAATATTGATCCATTCTGCCTGTATAGCCGCTCATGGTTGAGATCATGTTGCCGATGTAGGATTCTGTGCACGAATTGACCTCTCAATCGTGTCCCATTAATGTTCAATGGGATTCACATCGAGGTATGTGGGTGACCAAATCATTTGCAGCGATTGTCTGAAATGGTTTTCAAACCAATTGCGAAAAGTTATCGTCCACAGACATGGCGCAGCATCGTTATCCATAAAAATTCCAGAGTTGTTTGGAAACGCGAAGTCCATTAATGATTGCACATCAGCTTCAAACGTCGCGTGCAACCATCTCCAGTCAATGATCAGTTCAGTTGGAAGAGAGGACCAGTTAATTCCGTGTAAAAACAGCCCTCACTGTTATGGTGTCACCACTAGCTTACATAACGCCTCGGTGAAAACTTGGGCCCATGGCCTCGTGCGGCCTGCATCATAACTTGAACCTTAACACCAGCCCTTCCCAGCTCACCTCGGGAGTCGTCTAACCAAGCCACGGTTTTCTTCTAGTGTCCAACCGATACACTCACGAGCTGAGGAAAGGCGCTGCAGGCAATGTCTTGCTGTTAGCAAACTCACTCGAGTCGTTCGTCTGCTGCCATAGCCATTAACGCCATACTGCGCCGCACTGTCCTAACAGATACGTTGATTTCTGCGGTTATTTCACGCAGCGTTTCTTGCCTGCTAGAACAGATGACTAAAGCTATGCAAACCAACTGCTCTCCGTCATTAAGTGCACGCCGTCAGCCACTTCGTTGTCCGTGGAGACAGGTAATGCCTGAAATTTTGTATTCATGCCACACTCTTGACGCTGTGGATCTCGGATAATTTAATTCCCCAGCGATTTCCGAATTAGAATGTTCCATGCGTCTAGCGCCAACCAGTGGCGTAGCTATGTCACCAAGGGCTCGGGGGGCAAAAATGACATTGGGACCTTGTTTAAAATTATACGATTGCAAAACTACTTAATTATCAGCTCCATACAGCCCACTGGAAGACATAATAAGGCAAATCTAAATACTACTAAGTAAATTGTTATATGTCACGCAGCAGATAATATTTAATCGTACTCTCTAATATAATTATAACTGTGAAAGTTTGTCTGTTATGCATTCACGCAAATATTACTGGGTGGATTTGGATGAAATTTTGTAGAGGGATAGAGTTGGACCTGGGTAGGACATACAGATAAAACGACTCCATAGGACAGTTTTCGAAGATGCTCCATACTAGGCCAATGAAGTCGCAGGCAGAAGCTAGTAAAAAATAAACAATGAAGAAGTATTACTCAACCACGAAAACATGGCCCCCTGCCGCGAAGCAAACTGGAAACAGTCAAGCCAGGACTCGCGCGTCAGCGGAGACAGCAGGCGGACTGTTATCAGTGCCGACAACTCATTCTTCCTAAACCACTGCGCTGTTAGCTCATTGCTCCATTCCCATCAGTCTAATTTCGTTGAGATGCAAGTCAAAGGGAAATATTATTGTGTAGGATGGTTACAGCAAAAGGAAGTTGCCGGATTTTGTTTGATGAAACACTATGGACTGAACAGTGCCACTACCAGGCTCCATGAAGCATATGTTAGTGTCTGGCCAGAAAAAGTAATAAGTACAGTACCTAGGTCGACATCTTTGATTGTTATCGTTACAGTGGGGTAGAGGGCAGCGTCTTGAATGCACAGTTCACTATTATGACAAAGTAATTATTACATGGAACTTGCCGCGGCGGAGCGGCCGAGCACATTGAGGCGCTATGCTACGATGCGCGAGGTCCTTCCCGTCGGGGGTTCGAATCCCTCCTCGGGCATGGATGTTTGTGCCGTCTTTAGTATAAGCTAGTTCATAAGTAATTTGTAAGTTTAGGGACTGATGACCCCGCAGTTAAGTCCCATAAGCTTTACAAACATTTGAACATGAAACTTCTGATCGGTGAATGTATCTGAACCCTTAAATGGAAGAATAAAGAAATAGTGTGCGGGTAGAAACGCACCTTAAAAGGTTGCGTGAAGCGCTGAATTCTCACCACTATTTGAAAACACAGTGAAATTGTTTTGCTTTCTCAGGTAGAAGAACTGATCAGAATGCGGCGAGGGTATAGGCAATTAGTACGTACGTAAATTGAGGAGCAAACAGTTCTTATGGTATTTGAAGGCGCCGTTCCCAGAAAAAAAGCCACAGAATGCCTAATCCATTTCCCGCCTACCATTGCCAGGTAGTGTGTAGAAAGGTATGAAGATTCTGTTCGTTATTCCTTTTAGCATTAATGCATTTGTGGAAATAAACACTTCCCAGATGTTTCCTGTCGCAACGTATTTTGTATAAATGCGCAGTGATTTAGGAGGTGCACTGTAGAAGGGTCGGTATAACTTTCTAAAACACCCTGTAGTTTCCTTTTGCGACGTAATGGGGTAGACGGAGTGGGGACTCACTCGCTATTGGCTTTGCTGGCGCACAGATAATGGTAGTGCTTTACCACTCATGCAACTGGAGCACTGGTCAGTGCAGCTACACTATGCCACCATCTATTGGCGCCAGCAGACGAGTGCGGTGTTTTACATGGAAATGACGCACAACACTGTCTTGTCTATGATTGCTTGTTATTCCAAACATAGATTCTTGCTGTTTCGAGCGCTCGGGATCAAAGGTGTGCCTTGTACGTAACTGGTTACAAATATTACCGTAGTAATATAAGTAACCTGTTAATTATTTACATACAGTTACGATCGAAAAACAATCATTATGGCTTTAAATTGTTAGTTCCCACTACTGTTAGGTATATAGTTCACTTAGGCGTTTTTTTTAAATTTCTTTTTATGGTGCTGGGAAGGCTCTTACTACTCTATAGGAAATAAATAGCTGACCTAGTGGACGCATCGGTAGTTGATACCTCGTTATTCTTGAACGCAAATGTTTCCTCGCTGTTCTCGACATGCAGTTTTGATTTGGAAGTCTGCTTGATTCGTGTTGTGTAAAAGGATTCTGCCTTTAAATTAATGAAAATCTTCGGTTTCTGACTGAGTCTTGTTCAGTCTACGGCCAGCTACAGCCTTTGCTATAATCAATTTTCAAGTTTCTGAAACCGCTTTGTCAACAAATAATATTTTGGATTCATAGGATAAATATTTTATATAATAAGAGATTAAAAACAGCAACTTACTGGAAGAATAAGTAACTTAAATTCTGTGTAGAGTAGCAACATCAAATGACAAACAAAGTAAAATAGATGGATTTAAGAAGGCATATGCTCAATGACACCCCGGGAAAAATGGTATGTCACGTTTATAAAAATTGTATAGTGTGACACATTAAAGGTTATAGTATATTTTGGGGTTATGGAAAGTGATAGTCTGGCGTGTTGAAAATTTTCAACTTCATGGTGTACTAATAATAGGCTAGAAGTATTTTTTCATCTAGTAAAAATGTGAAAGAAATGCACTGCAAAGATTGAGTGTAAACTTACATCTTCTGTTGAGTAAAAGTTAAAAGTCATGTAGCTAATCAGGGATCCATTGTATCTTGGATGCGTCATAGACTGCTTACAAAACGATGTTTACAGACATCTAGACACAACTACGAACTCGCAGAATATATTTAAAGAAACTTTCTAATAATGGTGTCCACTATCCAAGAAAATGGTGTGTAAAGTGTGTTGACCGCCTTTTCATTGGATTTTTCAGGTGATTGTAAATTTCTATTTCTTCATGTATGTTCATAAAGTACCCAGTCTTTATTTTATGAAAGATTAAAAGGTTGTTTTCACTGCTGTGCACCATGTGACTATGTTATAAGAGACGAGCTGCAATGATGGACATACTTCCTACATTTTTAAAAGTTTTATTCCTTGAAAGAAGAATAGAGGTTAACGCCCCATCGAAGCGTGGTTATTAGAGGTGGGGCTCACACTTGCATTGTTTGAGTAAGGAAATCCGCCGTGCTCTTTCAAAGGAACCATCCTGGCCTTTGCATGGAGTGATATAGGAAAATCATTGCAAATCTACATCTGGATGGCCATAGGTGTATTAGAATCACCATCCTCCAGAATGCGAGTCCAGTGTGTTACCACTGCACCACCTCGCTCAGTTTGTCTTCCTTGAAAAATTCCTTTCAACTTCTTCAATGTAGCTAATCTTACATTTAGATCAGAAAATTTTGTATATGCCACCATCTTAGTAAAAGTCTTGAGTTGTGTTAACGTCTTTAATTAAAAGCCATAGCTGTGGCTGGACAGACATGAGGAAACAGAAATATACACATCATTGAAAAAGCCAATGAAAAGTCACTCAACGAGCAACTTACATTAAGACACACCAGTACACGTGCTTTTTTTTAAATATCTACCACTGTGTTATTAACAAAACACGTTAACCCTCTCATGCGCCGCGTCCTCAAATGAGGACACTTAAATTTTGTCTCATTTCTGTCTTCTTTTACTTATGAGGTGGCCGTAAAAGTACAGGTACCTCATATGAGGACTAATAATGAATGGTAGAATGTCTCCTATACGGCACTGTTAGTCGTTAGGATAACAAAGAAATGGAAAGCAGAGATTACAAGAAAGAGTAGAGGCAGGCCTTCGGAAGAAAACACATTGTTGTCCATAAAAAAAGGAAGCCTGTCATTGCCGGCCGCGGTGGCCGAGGGGACTGAGGCGCTCCAGTCACGGTCTGCACGGCCACTACGGTCGGGGGTTCGAATACCCCCTCGGGCATGGATATTTGTGCCGTCCTTAGTATTAGCTTGTTCATAAGAAGTTTGTAAGTTTAGGGACTGATGACCCCGTAGTTAAGTCCCATAAGCTATACAAACATTTGAACATTTTTTTTTTTTTTTTTTGAAAGCCTGTCATTCGGTACCCAACGAATTACGCTTCGATGGGGTATAACGCTGGCCAGCCTAGTCAGATGATCCCAATGCCAAGAGATGTCATGATCGGGACAGCCGACGGAAAACACGTTACAATTGAGAAAAATGTAAATTTGCTGTGTGCCCTGAGTGCCTGAAACAATTTCATTGTACGAAAAATACAAAATAGTGTACACTCTTCATGTATTCTTTAATATTAATAGATGTTCCATGTAAAATGTAGCAGTTTTCGTACTCACTCTCCTCATTTGAGGACACTTTCCTATTGGTCTATGAAACATTTTTTTAGATAAATTATGATGAATTCCGTATAAGATAGGTCTTAAGTTACCAAATAATGTATCAGAAATTTTGTTCATTGTCGGGTTGATATTTCGTGCGTCAGAGGGTTAAAGACAAAATGAAATTTGTTAACTGTATCTAGATGTTTTCAAATAGGCTTTCATAAGCAATCCAAGATACATCCAAACTACGTTAGATCTATCCCTCGTAGCCTTTGCTCTCTAGAAGACTTAACTTTACACCTTTCTGGAAGCCCCACCCATGGCAACTATTTTAGACTCTCATTAAATCTAAAAATCACACACTCTGGAAAGTTTTCTAGTAATGTCATGGCACAGTACCTGTCTGGCTCTTTCAGCTGTGGTTTATTCGCGGTTGGCGGCTTGTGTGGTTTGGCAGGTTTCTGCGTGGTGGGCTGCTGGGCGACAGACGGCCACTGGCTGGAAGGGCTCTGCGCTTGAGGCGGAGGCTTCTGCGTCGTCGGCTGTGGGGTGGTTGGCTTGTCAGCGGCAACCCACTCAGCCGGCTTCTGCGTCGATGTAGTTGTCGACGGGGTTGTGGGCTTGCTGAAACTCCACCAGTGTGTAGGCGCCTGCGTAGATGCAGCTGTCGTCGGCTTCGGGGTAGTGGGCTTGCCGATATCCCACCAGTGCGTAGGTGTATGTGTGGATGGAACTGTTGTTGGCTTTTGGGTAGTGGGCTTGCCGATATCCCACCAGTGCGTAGGTGTATGTGTGGATGGAACTGTTGTTGGCTTTGGGGTAGTGGGCTTGCCGATATCCCACCAGTGCGTAGGCGTATGTGTGGATGGAGCAGTCGTTGGCTTCTGGGTTGTGGGCTTGCTGACATCCCACCAGTGTGTAGGCGACTGCAGGGATGGGGCAGTCGTTGGCTTCAGGGTTGTGGGCTTGACATCCCACCAGTGTGTAGGCTTCTCTGTGGATGGAGTTGTCGCCTGCGTTTCTCCTTGAGGTTGAGGTTTATCCGTCACCTGAGATGTGAGACATGTATTAGGGCTGCAACTGCCACTGGGGACTTCTCCACACGCTACTGCCCACAGCCGAGAAGACTGCGCTCGATAATAATGACACAGTGAAAGTGATTTGCATTCTGACATGCTCTTCGGACATTTTTAAAAACATATAGTCCAGTCAATGAGTGCTCAAAAGAGGGGTGTAGAGTGCATGGGATATGCGAGAATTTTTGACTTCAGGAATTTGTTAAGGATAGTTAGGAAGTGAAAATACTAAGAATTCCTGCGCCTGGGAGATGAACTAAAGCGGGGAGGGGAGTGGAAAGGAACAATTTTTTGGTTTTTCGCTTTTATCTCCAAAAAGGTCCACTTTAGGAAAAATGTTCCAAATAAAATGGAAGATAATTGAATTTGCTATAAAATTGTTTCGATAGATATACGTCGAATTCCCAACGGGTTTCGAGATATACATTATTGAAAATCGACAATTTCGGGGAAAAATATTTTTAACACACTAATTTTGTCAATCATTTACTTCTAGTAACTCACTCGATCGTTTATCAGAAAATTTGTCAGAAAGAAAGTTGTAGAGCATTAAATTTCCTTCAATTTTATATGCACATTTGCTACCTTATCTTCAGCCAAATCAGAAGTTACATCATTTATGTGTGCTCAGTTTTAATGTCTTTCTAGAAATGAGTGTTTTGAGGGGCTGTGACGTCTGTATCTTATGAAACGTAAATAACAACACTTTAACATTTGTAATAAGGTAATTGCAATTGAAAAAGAACACCGTTTTATAATTGTAGCTTTTATGATAATATTATGAATCATAGAATGAAAGTATTTACAAGCACTTTTAGTGATTCAAAATGAAAAAGTGTATTAAACGCAACAGCTTCGTTTTTCTGAGGCGGAAGAGTAAGGGATCATTTACTGTCGCCTGCAGCGGACACGCCGTCAAGGTCGCTGGTACCTAACGCCCGGGAGAGGGTTAACGATGGGGAAGCCCCACGAGGCTCGTTCCAAGACACTGGACTGGGGAGTGGAATGGAGTGTTCACTTACTTCTTACTTCAGTTGACGTCAAAAGTTCGCCAAGCGTAGAGAAAGTTTGTGTCTGTATTGTGTGTCGGCTTTTCATGATATTTTTTACGTATTTATGTTAATGTTGACAGTGTAGTGCGCACAATGGCTACTCGGTGTTTTGTGTGTGATGAAACAATAGATAGACCAGGTCTGGGTGTTTCCACAGTGACAAGAAAAGGAATACTACCACTCATCAAAGCAAGTAGAAAAAGGGCAAATAGCAATTGCTCGTCCTTATAAGGTTTGGACATCCTACTGACATATCAGAGATCACAAAAGCAGCTGAACAAAGTCGACGATATCGGTTCAGGAGGTGTATGGGAATGAAGAGGATTTTATCTCCAACTGTTGATGGTGCAGCTACAGAAAAATGGGATATATGTCCTCCAAGCTTCAGGTGATGTGACTTTGATATTGTGGAGTCAGCTATCAACAGATCACATAATTACTCGGTTGCTATTATTGGAGAGGATTTCGACTTTGCTGTTTCCTTAATAGCAAAAACTCCAACTGATCGTAACATTCTGTTTGTAAAACTGGGAATAGGAAAGGTCAAGACGTGTGGTACCGACAATATGGCATTTGACAGATTTCTGGAAGTCGTGTAAAATAGTTAATGATGTTATCTCGTGCAGTATTTTATTAACGAAAAAAAATGGATATGAAATTCAAATAATTCGGAAGCCCGCTAAAACGCTACACTAGAGTCATGTGATGCCTGTGACGTCAACTAAAGTGATGCTACGCCTGCTGCCGTAAAATTCATTAACAGTGATATATTGTTTGGACGCTCACGGCTCTGAAAATAGTCTGCAAATATTACAAAGTACCGCACTGTACAAACACATCTTAAAAACTGCAGAAAAACTATTTTTGCATGTTCCGATCAAAGAGATATGCGTAAAATTTGGTTGAAACTCGCTACAAAAGATCTAAATTAGATAGCGGTCACTTCGTTTATTTTTGTGAGGATCAAATGTTCATATGTTCGTAAAGCTTATGGGACTTAACTGCGGGGTCATCAGTCCCCAAACTTATAAACTACCTCATACTTAAAGACAACACAAAAATCCAAGCCCGAGGGTCGATTCGAACCCCCGACGGGGAACGGCCTCGCACATCGCAGCATAGTGTCTTAATTCGCTCGGCCATTCCGCCGCGGCAGTGAGGTTCATTTTGATGTAAGTAAAATCTATTAATTCACTCTTGCGTATCATGCTCTGCAGGTGCAAAGGTGTAAATATTATTATGTACAGATCAGGAATTTACGTTAACATCTGCGAAGCAGCTGTTCACGATATAACACGGCAACGATTTCTATTTAAAGTTGTTTTCTAATGTAGGTGGGGAACATATAATTTTCACTTTGGTTGTCAATTTATTATTTACATCAATGATATAGTATTTGAATATATGATGGATTAATCGATTTGTGTTTTAGAAACGCCTTTTGAGGACGTCTGGTAAATGGAATTATTTTCAATAAAATTTGAAATGATTACTAATTTCTTCACATTATGGGAATCGAACGGACATCCAGCGTGTCCACCGATCAACCCGCGGCAGCAACGAGCCCTGTTACTGTTGGCAGTGAGGCAGACACACCACCCGTGGTCGTTGGGAGGGCCCCCCAGTGCGTGGCAGCACAGACAAATATATACAGACGGGAAACCTCCGTTAGGGCCCGGTCCTACGATCCGGTGTGCGGGGAGGGAGGGTTTCCAGCAGTTCCGTAAGATGTCGCATGATGGCGCTGCGGTCAGTAGCAGCCCTTTAAACTGTCCAGAGCAGGCGGCAGGTAGCGGCTGCCCCCACCACCACCTCCCCTCAAACGCCGGACACAGCCGTGGCCTCGTGGCAGGCGGCACGAGCTCTCCCCTTAGCCTCCCCTCCACGCCACCCTCTGACGTGCGAGAGGCACCCTAAGCCAGGGAACGACCTGACACCTGCTAGCATCTTACGGAACTACGAGGTAGGACAGTTGTTTAGGGTGGGCTGCTTCTCTGTATATGTTAATCTGTGATGGCAGACAGCGAAAGACTTGCCGAGGGACTGATCGTGGGGCCTCCCTGGTTCGTTTTGCCAGCAGATGCGTGGCGCTATCTGTGCCGCAAAATATTCCTGACACACATGGTGTCGCTTGTCCTGATGTCACCATGCAGATTGCAAGATCCGGGTTAGTACATAGGGCGGGTTTGCATGTAAGTGGGAGCTCCAACATTAGATACAACATGGCTGCTAAGGAGGGGAAGAAGGCCAAAGTGCACTTTGCGTGTATTCTGGTGGAGTAATTCCAGTCGTGAAACGGGACCTTCTGGATGTCATAAAGAGTGTAGGGTGAAGCCAACTGAAGATGGTGGCTCACGTCGATATCAACGATTTGTGTCGCTTTGGATTGAAACAGATTCTCCCCAGATTTGGACGGCTATCTAAACTGGTAAAGACCGCGTCTTGCTTGCAAGATGCAGGCAGAGCTCACCATTTGCAGCATAGTTGACAGGACCGACTGTAGACCTCTGGTACAGAGCCGAGTGGAGGGTCTGAATCAGAGGCTCAGACGGTTCTGTGACCGTGTAGGCTGCAGTTTCCTCGACTTGCGCCATCGGGTGGTGGGGTTCCACGTTCCGCTGAATAGATCAAGAGTCCACTACACGCAAGAAGCGGCTACACGGATAAAGGGGGCTGTGTGGCGTGCACTGGGCGTTTTTCTTTTTTAGAGGGCCTCGGGAACACACAAAAAAGGTTTCAGTCTCAAAGGGTAAAGGTGACAGATGGGACGAACGCAGATCTAAAAACGATTGGTTTAACATTTGAAAATCATCGTAGCTGTGTGGGTAAAGTACCAGAACTCCATGCACTAATAGAAAGCACTGAAACTAAAACCATTGTAGGTACCCGAAAGCTGGCTAAAGCCGGTGGTAAGTTCAGCTGAAATTTTTACAAAGGGACACATGGTGTTCAGGAAGGATAGATTGAATAAAATAGGTGGCGTATTTGTTGCTGTCACAAGCGGTTTATCTTTTAGCGAAATTGAAGTAGACCGTTCTTGTCAGTTGGTATGGGTAGAGGTTATATATGACAATCGGAATAAATCAATAACTGGTTCTTTTTACCGACTCTCTGAATCAAACGATTCGATTGCGAAAATCTTCGGGGAAAGCTTTGATCGAATTCCAAAAATGTATCCAAAGCATACCATTTTAATTGGTGTCGACTTTTAACTTACTCACGATAAGTTGGCAAAAATACACGTTTAAAACCAAAGGTAATCATAAAATATCTTCCGAAATTATACTGAACGCATTCTCCGAAATTTACTCGATCAGTAGGTTCATGAATCCACTGGAATAATGAATGGCTGTGAAAACATAATTGACCTCTTAGCAACAAATAATGCGGAGCTAATAAGGAGCATCAAAATGACACAAGAATTAGTGAACAGAGAGTTGTCGTAGTGAGACTGAATACCGGATTTCCCAAATCCACCAAAATTAAACGAAAATTTATTTATTCCAAAGAGCAGGAGAACATTCTATTAACGCTATCCTGAGTGAGAATCTCCAGTTTTTTTTTTAAACTAACAATGTGAGTGTAGCTCGGATAAAGCTCCACGAAATAATATCGACAACCATTAACAGACTTATACCAACCAAATTAACAAAACATGGGGCTGACCCGCCGTCAATGCAAAGCAGGTTAGATCGGTTTTGTAAAAGCAAAGAAAAAAACATACCAAATTTAAACGGACACAAAAATCGCCACAGAAACTCTAACTTTCGCTCGAACTTCAATGCGGGAAGTTTATAATAGGTCCCACAACGAAATGCTGTCAGGTAATTTTGGTTGAAAATCCTAACAAATTCTGGTCGTATGCAAAGTATACTGCCAGCAAATCACAATAAATACCTTCACTACACCATGACAATGGTGAGGCTACTGATGACAGTTCTGCTAAAGCAGAATTGCCAAACACAGCTTTCCAAAATTTGTTCACCGAAGACGACGAAGCAAATACTCCAGAATTCGTATCAAGAACAGATGCCAGCATGCGTAATTTAGAATTAGATATCTCTGGACTATAAAGAAACTCAAATCACTCAACAAAAGTAGATCGCGCGGTCCCGACTGATTACCAATTAGGATCCTTTCAGAGTATGCTGATGCAATAGCCCCATACCTAATTATCAATACAACCGCTCGCTCTGTGGAAGTTCCGCACCCAAAGACTGGAAAGTTGCACAGGTCACCCCAATATTCAAGAAAAACAACAAGAATGATCCACAAAATTACAGGCCTATATCACTGATGTCGGTATGCAGCTGGATTTTAGAACATATAATTTTCTCAAATATTATGAACTACCTCGAAGAGAACGACCTATTGACGCATAGCTAACACGGATTCAGAAAGTATCGTTCATGTGAAACACAGTTAGCATTTTACTCACATAAAGTGATGAGTGCTGCCGACAAGGAATGTCAAATAGATTCCATATTTCTAGATTTACGGAAGACTTTTAACACTGTACCCCACAAACGTCTTCTAATTAAATTCCACAAGCACGCAATATCGCCCCAGTTGTGCGATTGGATTCGTGTTTTCCTGTCAGAAATGACACAGTAAGTCGTAACATTTTAACAGAGAGAAACAAAGGAACACGATATCAATGCCATAGGAAGGAAATTATATGTAATTTAATGTCTTCAGTGCATCATTACATATTCAATCAGCAGCGCCAAAATCTCGCTGCTTAAAGTACTTATAACAGCGCAAAACTAACATATACAGCAGCACCACACACCTCAAAGTGCTTATGTTAGTCCTCAAAGTGCAGATGCGGGATTTCGATTAAGTGGTTCAAACAAAGTAGGAGAGAACAATGTGCACACCTCACTAAAGCCACGTTACCACATTACAAATCGTTTTCGCATTCACGCAGTCCAATATAAAAAGTCAGACTAATTACATTTTCAAATGATGATGTTGGTATTTCAGTCTCATACCCTAGCTTTCGCCAAGCATATTATAAAATAGGCTTATACGTAGGTGCAGCAAATTGATTGTCAATCACAGAGTGACGTTTCACGATGAAATAACAATCATGTACCTTTACCTGTGGTTTACACACCTTGTAATCTTATAAATCAGTAATTCTTCTCATACAGAGTTTATATTGCCGAAATAAGTACACATCGAGGGTTTGGCAATATTTTGTTGTTTAAAGTGGCAAGATCTTCAGCGTAACATATTTGGAAAACTTGCATCTAGAAGGGTACGATCTGTATGACCCGCCCAGGAATCACACAACAATGTTAAATGTTCGCCAAGGACCGAAGTTGGAAAACGATTCACGTGTTCTTTAGTCATTTTTGCACTTTTGCCTTCCTCCACATGAATGTTTCGTGGACAGGTTGTTCGAAGTTTCTTTAAAACACTTGGACCGGAAGCGCCTTGTGTCTGTTCAAAAAAGATGTATAACTTGTTTGCTAGTCTGTCTGCCATTGATAAAGTCACATCAATTGTGTAGCTGTGTGCAGAGCTATGTACTGACTGCAACACAGTACCTGTAGTTTTATCTCCTGTGTAGGACAGTGTTGATGCTGAAGACATTTCCTACTGGAATTGACTCTGGTCACTGCTCCAAACATTTCCTTTCCCACTCCTCCCACTGTTATAAACATGCTCACTTCCTCCACAAACTCGTGTGCCTACTGACGTATAATGTTATCATCTTCTAGTCCTTACATATACCTGGATGAAATGCCATATTCAGCCACGAGTGGGTTGTCGCATGGTCCTGCTATTGCCAAAGTTGTGATCGTTCTGTGGTAAGTTTGGAGTTTGTGCTTCTGCTCCTGATCCGATACTCAAAGAAGCACAAAACATCAACCAACGTCTCACGAAAGACGCCTGCCAGGCGTCCGCGGATCGCGCGGTACGGCTCCCGGCCGCCGCCACCGCATCCGCCGGCCATGTGGTCTCCTTGTAAGTGGTGAAACCAAGGTTATTCGTGTCCACTCATGTTACGGCCACTTGTAACTACAAATGTCGGTTGTCGTAGGTTGAGCAGATTGGTAAAAAACGATAAATAGTGAACAGTGGTGGCACAAACATCAAAGTTTGATGCTAGCCAAAGTACAAGTGCGTCTCAACACACATTACAGCAAACACTCGCCAGCCCCGGCGGCTGAGCGGTCTGCGGCGCGCCAGTCACAGTCTGCACGGCCGCTACGGTCGGGGGTTCGAATCCCCCCTCGGGCATGGAATGTTGTGTCGTCTTTAGTGTAAGGTAGTTCATAAGTAGTTTATAAGTTTAGGGACTAATGACCCCACTGTTAAGTCGCTTAAGCTTAACATTTTTTTTTTTTTTTTTCTTTTTTAGCAACCACTCCTATCGATGGACCTCCGCAGCATATAGCTGAAATGGGCACGTGACCATCGTCTCTGGCCATTGGTGCATTGACAGAACATTGCATGGTCTGATGAATCCCGATACCATCATCATGCCGATGGGAGGGACCGAATCTGTCGTCTTTCAGAGGACAGGTCCTTGACATCTGGACTGTGGGATGGAGACAAATTGGCGGCAGCTCTGTTATACATTCACAGATTTGTGACTGGCTGGAAGACTTCCTAAGTAATAGAACGCAGTACGTTGTTCTCGACGGCGAGTGTTCACCAGAGACGAGTGTATCGCCAGGAGTGCCGCAGGGGAGTGTGATAGGACAGCTATTATTTTCCATCTATATAAATGATCTATTGGACAGAGTAACTTGTAATTTGCGGCTGTTTGCTGATGATGCTGTGGTGTATGTGAAGGTGTCTCATTAATTCACTGAAATAGCATATAGGATGACTTAGACAAAATTTCTAGTTGGTGTGAAGAATAGCAGCTAGCTGTAAATGTAGAAAAATGTAAGGTGATGCACATGAGTAAGAAAAACAATCTCATAATGTTCGAATACAGCATTAGTAGTGAGCTTCTTGATGCAGTGGCGTCGTTCAGATATCTAAGCGCAACATTGCAGAGCGATATGAAATGGAACGAACATGTAGGGACAGTTGTGAGTAAGGCAGATAGACGACTTCGCTTTATTGGGAGAATTCTGGGAAGGTGTACCTCATCTGTAAAGGAGAACGCGAATAATACGCTTGTACGACCACGTCTTGAGTATTGCTCAAGTGTTTGGGACCCGCAGCAGATCAGTTTAAAGGAAGACATGGAAGCAGTTCAGAGGCGAGCAGCTAGGTTCGTTACTGGTAGGTTCGACCAATGCGCGAGTGTCACGGAAATGCTCCGGGAACTTAATTGGCGATCGCTGGAGGAAAGACGACGTTCTTTTCGAGAAATTCTGTTGAGGAAATTTAGAGGGCCGGAATTTGAAACTTACTGTAGAACGATCTTCCTGATCGTAACAACTGTGTTAGCTCAAAGGAAACAGTCTCCTTTCCTTTCCTTCAGCTTTCTTTTAAATTGTTGGACGAAGTTTTGTTGTATATTTCTCAAACCCGAACACATTATCCTATTTTTACATTTCGCGTAAAGATCAGAAAGACAAGATAAGAGAAATTAGGGCTCGTACAGAGATGTATAGACATTCTTTTCTCCCTCGTTCTATTTGGAAGTGGAATAGGAAAGGATATGCCTGGTAGTGGTACAGTGTACCCTCTGTCACGCACTTTACGGTGGATTGCGGAGTATATATGTAGATGTAGATGCTCTGAGGAACATTCACATGGGCATCTATGGGTCAAGTGTAAATCAAACAAGCCAGAATGCTGGCCAAGAAGTATCGTTTACTCGTTGCAGACACATTCGCCTATTCATGACAATCATGTTTCCTAACGACTGTGGCATTTTTCAACGAGATAATGCTCCAAGACAGAAAGTCTGGAGTGTGATGAAATGTTTGAGGAACAATTTATGGGCTCCTCCTCCTTCCCCAACTAGTCAGATCTGAAACAAATCGAACGGGATGTGAGTGAAAGTGACGTGCGAGCTCATTGTTCGCCTTCGTCGGAATTTGCAAGAATTAGGTGACTTTTGTGTGCAGATTTGATGGATGCTTCCTGCAGCGACTATCAAAGCCTTATTGTTTCCGTGCCAAGATGCATCGTCACTTTTATCCATGTCATAAGTGGAATACCAGCTATTGTGTGGAAGGTCATAATGCTGTGGTTTATCAGTGTACAGAACACGTTGCTCGGTATACGAGATGAAACCTTTGTGTTCGCAAACGTTAATGGAAGATGGTATCTGCTTTCTCAGATCCAATCTCTCACCTTGGTTCTCATGTCTTCAATAAACCCTCCTGTTTATTTTCATGGCGAGACGGAAATTATTTTCGTGTGTATAAAGCTTTTTATTATCACTTAGTGTCAGATATTCTAAATTTGACGTCCAGACGCTCTTCTTTTCCCATCAGAGGAAAAAACATAGCCGCGGTGGAATGGCCGACAGTTCCAAGGCGCCTTGCTGCGGAGCGCGCGGTTGCTCGCCGTGCGAGGTTCAAGTCCTTCCTCGGGCATGTGAGTGTGTGTGTATGTGTGTGTGTTGTCCTTAAGTTAGTTTACTAGTAGTTTGTAAGCCTAGGGACTAATAATAAAATAAGTTAAGTCCTATAGACTTACAAACATTTGATTTGAATAAAAATGTATAATATTTAAATTATTGATTTCTACTATTGTAACCATTGTTTCCGATGTTTGCACTACTATCTGCCATCTCTCAATAGTTAAACGAGGGTCGGCAACAAAATATTGTTTTATCTGGTCCCCTGAGTCACCAAAAGATCTTCGTGTAAAGAAAAAGCGTGCCACTACCGGTGACGAAAATAACGAGCGCAAAATGTCTGTCTTAAATTTATGAATTTAGCGGTAAACTCTGTTTTGTTTCCTGCACTAATACATCGAATTAATACCACTGTTAAGCTTTTAAACTCAATTTCTAGCTACAATCATAGAGTTTAGGTGTTGCATTTATTCCTTAACATCTGTGCTCCAACAAATATAGTGGCAGACCACATCCATACACTGCAATATTTTGCAGGTGCTACTGCTATATTGTAACTGTTGACTGTTCCAAATGTTCAGATGTTTATTAGGCTTATGGAACTTAACTGCAGGGCCATCATTCCCTAAACTTACGAACTACTTATAAACTACCTTATACTAAAGACAACACAAACATCCATGCCCGAGGGGGGATTCGAACTCCCGACGGGGAACGGCCTCGCGCATCGGAGCATAGCGCGTCAATGCGCTCGGCCACTTCGCCGCGGCTTGACTTTTCCGCTTTAGGGTTAGTTTTGAAAGTTTGTTTCTGTTTCCTCTCGAGGTGAAAGTTTAGCTAACCACATACTCCCCCAACATCTGTAACTGCTTAGCAAAAACCGTAAAGTTAAATATAGCTATTTTCCTAGTCTTTGATTGTACTCTACGTATCTCCTTAAAATTAACACAGCAATGGCGCTTCATTTGGTTTTGAATCAGACCGCGCCACATGCGCGATTTTATAGTATGTTGTAGGAGATGACTGCAGTTGTTGTTAAAGCACTATTCCGATCACACTATTACTAAAAAGCATAGCAATGGATTGGGTACACAACTGGATGATTGCTAAAACACAATGTGGCAATTACAGAAAATAAACAGGATTTCAGAAAGTCAGGATGAAGGGATTGTGGCCATATCTTCTCAGTGCAGGTTTAAAATATGAAAGCAAAGAAATCCACTGATAGTATCCATTTACAGGCACCTCCTTCAGAGAACACGTCTGTAAGTAGTAGCGCTAGGAGAATGATATCTAACTGCCACATTAGTCGAACTAACAGTAATCTGTTATGTCTAAATTCAGTTCACCCATACTAGAACATACACAACTGCCTTTGCCTTTGCAGCATGTGCTTGCTTTCATCTGGACTGTGGATTTATCGTGTGTTTACTGCTGTCTGCAGCCCGATAGAAGAAATTATCCAGCTTGTACATAAATTTTAACATAAATGTATGCATGCCTCAATTTATCACGGTATCAAATCAATGGAAAAGATGTATTTTTAAAACTGTCTCTGGGAGGAAATAATGGAAAATATGTTTACTGGAAATATCTAACTAGTTTGTCAACTATTAACAAACCTAATGTTTTAGAAAAGAAAATCCACTGTTTCACATCCCATCATAGGGCTGCGCAAGACAAACTACCCAGCCTGGAAATGTGATTTAAAATAGCAGTATAATAACATATCCCCATAGATATTGAGGGAAAAGATGAGATTTTTGTAGAGGGTTCGGCCGTAAAAATTGTCCCGCAGCAGTATGAAGTGTACTAAGTCTTACTGTTTGTATTATAATCGAGGCTGCTGCAACGCAAATCACCCAGTTTCCTCATCTACAACATCCAACTGTGGATTTATAAATGCTTCCAGATAATGAAATTTAATGCTCGGCTAGTTCCCACACTGCACCTATTGCACACTGGTTTACTATACTGCAGGTCACAAATAAGTGAGAACTATTTTAATGTGCGTATTTTGAAAAGGAGCTAGGTTACTCTAAGTAACATGCCAAATCAGATAGTATTAAAATGCAAGATGCTACCATCTACGGCGACAACTATTGTTTATAAGCTTAAGGTGGGAGTAAAAGAGATAACAATCAAGAACTTCATACTCGACATTTATGTGTCATGAATGAAAATTGTGTTACTACGAATAACTGTATCGAGCCTCGATAGGCAGAATGAACAAACAGAAACTAACCACCACATATGCCCTCAGTAAAAGTTTTGAAGGTAATTCACTATGTTAGTGGTTCGTTTGCTAACTTATGCCTGTATCCCTTAGGTCAGTGTTTTTCAACCTTTTCGAATATGCGACCACCTTCCAAGCAAAAATATTCTGGAAACCCCCACCACCAAGGATCCGTAACAAAATTGTGTTAGCTCAAAGGAAAAAGACTCCTTACTGGACGAAGTTTTGTTGTGTATTTCTTAAACCGGAACACATTATCCTATTTTTACAGTATTTCCAACAGAAAAATATATTTCGTTTAAATACTGTTTCCGATTTCAGGCACTCACCTTGTCATAAGCGAATTATGCTCGTCAAGAAAGGTTCCACTGAATAGACATTTGGTAGAGAAGTAGATCTTTTTTTCGAATTTTTCAATTAACTTATTGATCATGTTCTTTATCTATGAGTAGTTCCTGAAAACAGTTTTCAGACTTTGCGCTTATTCATCATCAACACACTGTACTATAAAACAGTATATGATCTCGTATTCAATTCATAATGAATGTCACGCAAGCAACTCTCTAATTCTAATTTTAATATGAAATAAATGACACTTAGGCATACGTTTTCGTATTACTGGGGCCCTAGTTATTTTATGGTACAAGCATTTCCTACTGTGATGGCGACCTCTCGAGCAACACTTGGGGGTCGCGACCAACAGGTTGTAAAACACTGCCTTAGAGTAGAGAAGCAAACATGTGCACACATCTCAAAATACGCCATAATATCCATTACATAGCAGGTGAATATCTTATTAACGAAAATACAAAGATTTATACTTAGCCGTGGCTGAATAACTACGGGGTCATCAGTCCCAAAACATACAAACTACTTATGAACTAGCTAATACTAAAGACGGCACAACCCCCGAGGGAGAACGGCCTCGCGCATCGTAGCATAGCGCCTCAATGCGCTCGGCCGCTCCGCCACGGCTAAGTATAAATCTTTGTACTTTTTGTTAATAAGATATTCCCCTCCTATGGAGGATTCGAACCTCAGACAGGGAACGGCCTCGCGCGTAAGGGGGGAGGAAGGGGTTTAGGATGACCTTGACTTGTGAATAAGAAATGGTGTGCCGGCCGCGGTGGCCGAGGGGACTAAGGCGCTCCAGTCACGGTCTGCACGGCCACTACGGTCGGGGGTTCGAATCCCCCCTCGGGCATGGATATTTGTGCCGTCGTAGTTCATAAGTAGTTTGTAAGTTTAGGGACTGATGACCCCGTAGTTAAGTCCCATAGACTATACAAACATTTGAAGAAATGGTGTCGTATTGTGGTCCCTCAGTAGGAGAAGCTGAAAGGGTTGGGGGGGGGGGGGGGCGATCAGAAGAAGGGGAGTGTGGTGGTTGTAGGAAAGTGGCGAACGGGAAATGGGGTATTAACATCTAACAAGGAGAGGACGCCTACTCGTCATCGCCTAATTCGTCCAAATGTATGATACATGTAGGGTGTGGTGAGACACGAAAGTGCCCCAAGTGGGAACTACAGATGGCCAAGCGTTTAGGAAATAAAAGGATTTTTGATACGGATCTATCACCAAGTGCATCTTTTCAACTGTCCCTGTGAGGAGGTGTTTAGGAAGCGGTGTTTGCCTCAGTGGTGCCGGGCGCCATGGCTCAGCGCTCCCGGTCGGAGGGCTGATCGTCTTGTGTAATAAAAAAAGCTGAGCCAAGAACAATTCGTACAACAACGAACAAAGAGGATCAGGGACCGCATGGTACAGAACTGCTCATAGAGAGAAAGTGTAAAAGATCGGATTCGTATTGAGAAGGTCGAGGGTTCAACTGCACCCGGCGACAAAAATTTTTTCTGTTCCTTGGCAATGCCTGCACCTACATATTGTTCCCGTAGGGATCGTAAGCACAAGATTAGATTAATTACAGCACGCACGGAGGCATTTAAACAATCATTCTTCCCACACTCAATACGTGAATAGAATGGGAAAAACCCTCAACTGGTACAATGGGACGTACCCTCTGCCATGCACATCACGATGGTTTGCAGAGTATTGATGTAGACTGGCGTCACAATTAACCGCAACATCATATAGGTTATTTTATTAATTTATATAAGCAAAAAAAAGTGCATTGGATGAAATTCGGAACTACAAACGTTTAAAAAGAGACTGTAGTTAACGCGTACTTGGGGACGTCATGTATGTAAATCGATACTTCCATTCTTTTGCAACTGATCAATTACATGTACCGGGGTGATATTCATCGAAGAAACAGGGGAAGCAATATTTTTTTGCCGCCAGGCGAAATCTAACCCGCGAACCTTTCAATAAAGATCCTATCTCTTACTGCCTTTTCTTCCGGTCTCCTTCCTTCCCTTCCACCCGTCCTTCCGCTCGCCAACACCGCTTTCATTGGCGTCGGCTTCATCTGCCTTTAAGAAAGAGTAGTAGCTTCTGTCCGATACACTTAAAAATAAAAGTCTTCTCATGTGTGCGCCTTGAAGCTAAGAAAACAAAATGCTGAACTCTAGGTATTTCCCTCTTGAAAATAAGGGATTTCTGAAAATAAACAAATAAATAAACCAGAATGAAACTTCACTCTGCAGCGGAGTGTGCGCTGATATGAAACTTCCTGGCAGATTAAAATTGTGTGCCGGAACCGGGACTCGAACCTGGGACCTTTGCCTTTCGCGGGCAAGCGCACTACCGACTGTGCTATCCCGACACGACTCACAATGCCGCCTCACAACTTTACTTCTGCCAGTACCTCGCCTCCTACTTTCCAAACTTCACAGTTTGGAAGTTTGGAAAGTAGGAGGCGAGGTACTGGCAGAAGTAAAGTTGTGAGGCGGCATTGTGAGTCGTGTCGGGATAGCACAGTCGGTAGTGCGCTTGCCCGCGAAAGGCAAAGGTCCCAGGTTCGAGTCCCGGTTCCGGCACACAATTTTAATCTGCCAGGAAGTTTCAAATAAATAAACGTTGACTGGCATTTTAGCACGTTTAGTTTCAGCTCGTGGTTGCCCAACGGAGTTCGTCTTCTCGAAATTTGTGGTGAGTTTCCGTATCTGAGTCTATTTTAGTTTCTTATCCTGTGTCGTCTCAGTTAACGGGTATTAGTACCACAGTTTGTCTTCTCGTAACTCCGAAAAGCGTCACGGCCAAAGTTTCCTGGCTGCTTAATTGGTGAAACAAAGTTTACAAGGTCTCTTGTGAATTTCTACTTGTCTTCGTGGGATTGGCTTCTGGTCATTCTATATAAAATCAAGTTCCATTTCAACTAAATTCCGTTTCTCCAAGGTGATCCGTTAATCGTACGTTAGTGCATTAGTTGTTCACTGATTGTTTTGGTTAAAAAATTTGCGTAATTTTTACCATAAATCGGGGTTGCCTGTATTTTTGATGTTGTATCCGTAAATACATGACAAAGTCCTGTTTACTTGGACTTTGGCTGTTGAAAATATAGTAAACTGTGTGTCCTTTTATCCAGTTCACTGAATTCCTTTTGGTCTGTGGATAGGGGACATTGCTGGGTGTAAGGAAGCCTGCTGTTGTTATCGTAGCGGCAGATGTTCTGGTGATAATTGCCAACAGCTGCCTAATTACCTTCCAAACCTCTCTCACTTTCTCGCAAACAAATATATGTTCCTCAGTATCTTATGGAATGCATGTGTTACACAGAGGGGAGTAGGCTAAATTTATGGAGTACCGCTTGGAATTGGTCGCTATTTTTCTATTCACAGCGGTGTACCACGCCGATCGCACGAAAGACGGCAAATTGCGGGATTGGATATTATCCCAAATCACGCACCAGTTGTGATACTTGTATTTTTCTTCTATGTCGTTCTTAGGCTTTGTTTCTATCAAGGTTTAATAGATTTTCTTTGCAACTGTTATTTCCTTTACGGTTATCCTTTTTCTAACGTAACTACATTCTAATAAGAAATTCCGTACGTGGTACAGTGCAGGCGGTATGTGGTGAACATCAACTGGAGGGTTTAGGTCCGGTGGTGAGATTTCGTTGAGGAGGTGGGCAATTAAACTGTACGGGGATGTTTTCCACAGGTTGTATGTACTACTTATATACAGCGCTTGTACCTTTGTGTGGACGTTTGTGAGATTTAATCCACCGTTTCGTATCGGAAGCGTTAAAGTCTCGTATTTAGAGATACTTCCTCTGCTCACGAAATGACCTTTGTGCGATGCCGCTCTGAATGGGCAACACTTTGGCAACATAGTTGATTTTCGACGTGCGTATTCAACTGCCTCATAATATGAAGTTGGACACATGCTCTGAGTTTGTTAAGTAACTCTGTGTAGTTGACTGCGATGGCGTTCTGCAGCTTCTTCCGGAACAGTATTCCTAAACATCTCATGCCAGTTATTTCTCTCAGTCGCGCGTGCTGTTGGACAGTTAATCCGCATCCAATATTCATAATGCCAGATTTGTCCCAGTTAAGTTTGGCTCCAGATGCAGCCTCATATCTGTGAATAGTGAGGAGCGAGGAGTCTACTTCTTGCGTATTGACACGTCATCTTCGTATGCGCGACAAACGATCTTCTGTGCGTTGATAACAAGGTCTGGTGCGTCAGCGTGGCGAGCAGTGGTTCGATGGCGATGGCGAACAAAGCTGCCGACATCGGACATCCCTGTCCTACTGAACTCGCATTATTAATGGCTTCGCCGAGCTGACCATTAATTAAAATTCTTGAAGTGCTATTGTGGAACAAAGTTTGCAAAATACTGACGAACCGGTGCGGAAAGCCCATTTTGTGCATAATGTGGAAGAGGAAATGATGGCTTACTGTATCGAAGGCTTTCTCAAAATCTAACTTTACTATGCCACATTTTAATTTACAAGTCTCGGATATTGCTATGGTATCTAGATAGTCTGTGAGCGTTTCGTAAATCGACCTGTCTCTCTCGACACTTATTTGGTAGGGTCCTGTGATCGTATTCATGATCGATTTTAGGCGATGGTTGAGGATTCTGCGAAAATTTTGTAATCTTCATTAAGTAAGGTAATCGGTCTCGAGGCCATAAGCGTATTGCTCCACGGTTTCTTTGGCAGGAACACATCTCATTACGAAATTCTGGTGGAATGACGGTGTTGGGATCCAATAATTCGTTACATATAGCAAGTAGTTTGGTCTTCATTTGGGGCCAATACGTTTGATAAACGTCTTTCAGTAATCCGTCACTTCCAGGCGATTTGTTCCACGGTCTCTTCATGACAATATCCTCTAACTCGTCTTCCGTCACCTCAGCAGTTTCGTCAATCGGTTTGTTACACAGTAGATCGGAATAGTACTGCTGTACAACAGCCTTTATGTCACTTTGTTTGGTCACAATCACGCCGGTGCTGGTTTCAATTTCTGTCAAAATTTTCCTTTTGGCCCGTTTAGTTTCTCGTATCATATGAAACATTGCAACCTCTTCATCTTGTACCGAATTCGGAACTTTCGCTCGGATTTTGACACCTTCCAGCTGTTTCCGTTTCAGAGATACAAGTTTAGCCTGTAATTTTTTTTTATCTTCGTAAAATTGGTTACCAGGGTGGCATCAAATTTATACAGATCCCGGAGACACTTGAAATAGAATTCCGAGGTTCGTTTGTACCACAGGTTTTTCTCGCGGGAATAAGACATTAATGCTCTCCTTAATTGAGGTTCGGCACATTTGAGCCACCAATCGATCGCCGGGTTGAATTTGTGAAATTGAAGCTCACTTGCTTGCCAAGTTGCTAGAAATACCTCGCAACATTCAAAATTTTGCAAATGCCAGGTGTGTAATTTCCAGAGGCCACGGCCTAGATATGATTCTTGTTTTGACATTTAAATGTGACATATGTACGCTGCCTAGTCGGAGAAATTAGTGGGCCATATTTCGGGATGTAATAGTTGAGCCGTTAAATTCGGTGAGACATAGATTCGGTCAAGCCGACTAGCGGAATAACTCACCTGTGTGTAAAGCCGGTCGTTTCGTCGTGTATGAAAGACCGAATGTCAATTAATCTGAGGTCTTGATCGATCTTTCCAAGCCGGCCGCGGTGGCCGAGGAGACTGAGGCGCTTCAGTCACGGTCTGCACGGCCACTACGGTCGGGGGTTCGAATTCCCGCTCGGGAATGGATATTTGTGCCGTCTTTAGTATAAGGTAGTTCATAAGTAGTTTATAAGTTTAGGGACTGATGACCCCGTAGTTAAGTCCCATAAGCTTAACAAACATTTGAACATTTGATTTTTCCAAGTTCCGCACCAGGATTAAAATTTGGGGTTTTATCCCTTTAATTTAGCACACAGTTAAAATCACCAGCGAAAATTAATTCACTACAATTCGATGCAAAGAAGGGAAGTACGTCATGTCTAAAACATTCCGCACGGCGTTGCTTGTTACCTGATCAGGATGGAGCGTAGACAATGATCAGCCTGATGTTAAAAGTGACCGCGATACCTCTGCTGGACACAAGTCTTTCCACATTTTTGACGATTATTCCTTCTTTAAGAAGCATTGCAGTCCCGAGGTCATCTCCGTAGCCAGGCTTGGTGAAGGCGTTATATCCAGCTATTTGATCTACATCGATGTCGGACACTTCTTGGAGTATAGCAACATTAATGTCAGCAGCGTACAAAAGAATTGTAAACTTCTGAACTTTAAGGAACTGCGGATCTTATTGAGATTTAGCGTAACAATTTTGTACGCTTGCGAGCTGTTCATATCTTACTTGGAGTGGGAAGATGACAGATTAATTATTATCATTCTGCTGGGACGGCGAGGCGCTGTCGGTTTCCACTGTTTGGGTACCTATGGCAACGTTCGCAAAGTTTCTGTTATCTCCCGACGTGGAAGTTGAGGCACTCGGGTGCTCTTGAACCTCCCTCATTTCTATATTTGTGTCATCTGTCTCTACATCGTCCGATCACTCTTTTGTAGCAGTACCTACGTACTCATTAACTTGATTGCACATATTCTGCGGCGCATCCGATCAGTGGGAGATCCCGCCAGTGTACCCTGATTTGGGTTTTTGTTTCGTCGACGCTGAGAGGGGACGGCATCATCTATGTCCTCTTTGTTCCGTCCTCTGGCGTGCCAACCTTCGTGTTTTGTTTTTCTTTGGGGAATTACCGGCCGATACTGCAACGGTTTACACGGATTCGGCCGCGGTCAAGCGCAGTGAGGCGCTATGGTGCGATGCGCGAGGCCGTTCCCCGTCGGGGGTTCGAATCCCCTCTCGGGCATGTATGTTTGTGCTTTCTTTAGTATAAATAGTTTGTAAGTTTAGGGACGGATGACCCAGCAGTTAATTCCCATAAGCTTTACAAACTTCTTCTTCTTCTTTTTATTTATTTATTTATTTATTTTTACCTGGATTCGTTGACGGGGTCAGAATCGGTAGAATCTACCATAGGCGCATCAGTTGCCTCAACAGTATGCACATTCTGTTCAGGCACGACATCCCTGGCGTGTTGTGTGTTGTGAATTTTGGGAGCCGAGACGACCTGTACTTCGGTTGTAGTTCTGTAATTTCCTGACGCGGACTTGGAACAGTATCAATAATGGTATTGACAATCTCCTCAACAACTTCCTGACTTGTCTCTGAAGTTACGCCACGAATGGCCTGCAATGACTTCTCGCCGCGCGCCACCGCAACGTATGACATCGGAAGTGTTGTCATCGTGGGGGTGCTACCGTTTCACCGGCAGGCAGCTGTGCAACACGCCTCTGTACGCATTCTGCCCGCACGTGGCCTGTAGAGACACATCTACCGCATGTCTTGGGTTGCCCATCATAGATGACGATTGCACGGTAACCACAGATAGTGATGTACGAAGGAATGTGTTTCCTTAGGTCCACTTTCAGTTGTCGAACACCGTTCAGTACCGAAAACTTGTGAGCAGCCGACCAACGTTCAGCAACATTGCTGATCACTTTCCCATAAGGGGCAACTGCGGTATCTATTTCGTTATCAGGTATTTCGAAAGGCAATTCAAAGTTTCTGATCGTTAGAATGCCGAGACCGGCGTGAGTAACTGTGACCTTACCGACGTTACCATCACTGTGTTTGAATTTAAGACTTCCTCCAACGGGTTCAAAAACCTTTTCACAAAAATCGGCATCTCTCAGTTTTACATACGCGACGCTAGAAACGATCGACAAATGTATTCCAGTTATGTCGTCAAGTCCTATTTTCATTTCACGTTCCACGAAATCTTCCACTTCGAAAGACGTAGGTCGTGCAAAGGAATTGTCGATAGTTAATCTCAAAGAGTCTTTTCGTATGGGCTCGGTTGAGCCATTATGGATTCTTGATAATCATTCTGCACACGATAAATAGCAGGCATCTACATCTACATCCATACTCCGCAAGTCACCCGATGGAGTGTGGCGGAGGATACCTTGAGTATCACTATCGGTTCTCCTTCCTATTCCAGTCACGTATTGTTCGCAGAAAGAAAGATTGTCGGTATGTCTCTGTGTGGGCTCTAATCTCTCTGATTTTATCTTCATGATCTCTTCGCGAGATATACGTAGGAGGGAGCAATATACTGCTAGAATCCTCGGTAAAGGTATGTTCTCGAAACTTCGACAAAATCCCGTATCGAGCGACAGAGCATCTCTCCTGCAGAGTCTTCTACTGGAGTTTATCGATCATCTCCGTAACGCTTTCTCGATTACCAAATGTTCCTGTAACGAAGCGCGCTACTCTTCGTTGGATATTTTCTACTTCTTCTATCAACCCCACCTGGTACGGATCCCACGCCGGTGAGCAGTATTCAGTCTGTGGGCGAACAAGTGTACTGTAACCTGCTTCCTTTGTTTTCGGACTGCATTTCCTTAGGATTCTTACAATTAATCTAAGTCGGGCATCTGATTTACCGACGATTGATTTTATATGGTCGTTCCATTTTAAATTACTCCTAATGCCTACTCCCAGATAATTTATGGAATTAACTGCTTCCAGTTGCTGACCCGCTGTAGTGTAGCTAAGTGATAAGGGATCTTTCTTTCTATGTATTCGCAGCACATTACACTTGTCTATATTGAGATTCAATTGCCATTCCCTGCACCATGCGTCAGTTCGATGCAGATCCTCCTGCATTTCAATACAATTTTCCATCGATACAACCTCTCTATATACTACAGCATCATCCGCAAAAAGCCTCAGTGAACTTCCGATGTTATCCTCAAGGTTATTTATATATATATCGTGAACAGCAACAGCCCACGACACTTCCCTGTGGCACACTTGACATCAATCTTACTTCGGAAGACTTCTCTCCATTGAGAATGACATGCTGCATTCTGTTATCTAGGAACTCCTCAATGGAATCACACAGTTGGTCTGATAGACCATATGCTCTTACTTTGTTCATTAGACGTCTGTGGGGAACTGTATCAAACGGCTTGCGGAAGTCAAGACACATAGCATCTACCTGAGAACCCGTGTCTATGGCCCTCTGAGTCTCCTGGACGAATGGGTTTCACACGATCGCCTTTCTCGAAACCCATGCTGATTCCTACAGAGCAGATTTCTAGTCCCCAGAAATGTCATTATACTCGAACATAATACATGTTCCGCTGTGAGCGAACGACTTACCCCTCACAAGTGTTTACTTCCCGCAGCGCAGCACAACACGTCCTCACTGCACGGCCGCTGCAGGCCAATTGACAGCTGAGACAAACACCGGTTTCTAAACGGACTCGCTCAGGGGCAGTTGATAGGGTGCATATGGTGATAGATCCGTATCACAATTTCCTAAATGCCATCTTGGAGTTCCCACTTGGTGCACTTTCATATCTCACCACGCCCTACACGTACCATAAATTTGGACGAATTCGGCGATGACGAGTAGGCGTCCTCTCTTTATAAGTCGAAGTCTGAGAGGGGTGGGGGAGGGGTGACGGCGTGACAAACCAGAAACAAGGAGGAGGGGGGTAGAGTGGTTAGGCGCGGCTGGTGCTTACTGTGTGGTTGTGCCCGTGCTGCTGCAGCTGCTCGAGGAACTGCTGGTGGTGGTGGAAGAGCTGGTACTGCTTCTGCTGCTGGTACTCCACGTAGCTCTGCAGGCCGCCGCCGAACAGAGACTCCGGCGACGAGAAGTTGAGCGGCTTGGAGGAGAAGTAGTAGTGCTCCGCCGCCGCAGCGCCTGCAGCCGACAACACCGACGTGGAACGCCAATAGCACAAGTTCACACTGGGCGACTCTGAATGGCGGGAGCATTCTCCAAGGATCTGTTACTCCACAGCATACACTGCCTAATAAAACCATGCAACCACAAGGAATTCAATATTATTCTATTTCGTTATAAATGCGTACCAATGATACGTGTACAAATGATCAGATTTATACGGCTCTGTAATTTTGCAGAACGCCCACCAGAGAACATTTGTCACCGCCTAGTTACTATGATGGTGTTGACAGTCAATTGCCATGAGTCAGCCAGTGAAACGAAACGTTTACTTACAGTACAAACCACCTGAAATTCCTCACAAATGCATTCGTCAGCCTATCCTCCAACTGAATGCATTTGACAGAGGCCGCATCATAGAACTGCGTGAAGTGGGATGAATTTTTAGATAAAAGATAGTAATGACCTCAGTACCCGACATCTGCTAACATGCAATGGACACCACGACATCCTGTAAGAACTCACACAGTGTCTCGATGACTTGCATCTGCAAGATTGGAGCCCTACTGCATCATGTATTGTTTGCCATTGGCACCAGAATACCAACGCTGAAGTATTAATCAAATCTAATCTAATCTTACTATGCAATTGCCAGGTGTCCCAGGGGTACAATGTTGGAATCAATGGGTGCATCAGCGCACCCAGTGATGTAAAGGATCGGATCGACCAAGAAACACCACCCTGAGGATAGACCATTATACGAGGCTCGTCCAGAAAGTAAGTTCCGTTTGATTATATAAAACGAACGGGTACAGATACAGAAAAAATATTGATTGTACAAAAATCTACAACTGTTAAACTACTTTTCTACGTAGCTTCCGAAATTTTGTAGGCAATTTTCATAGCATGGCACAAGGTTTTGTGTGCCTTTTTCATAGAATGTTGCGGCCTGTGTATTCAACCATGTGGGAACTTTTTCTTTCAGCTCATCATCGTTGAAGTGTTGTCCACCAAGGACAGATTTTAGGTGTAAGAAGAGGGTTACTGTCAAAATATATTTTTCACGATAATGCCTGACCTCACACACCGAATGTGACCAAACAATTCTTACGGAAATTTCAGTTGGACCTGTTTGATCATCCTCTATACAGCTCGGACCTCTCTCCTAGCGACTTTCATCTCTTTTTACACCTAAAATCTGTCCTTGGTGGTCAACACTTCAACGATGCTAAAGAGCTGTTAGCACATGGTTGAATACACAGGCGGCAACCTTCTGTGAAGGATGCATGTATCTGTGTACAATTTCATTTTATTACCAAACGGAACTTACTTTCTGGACGCGCCTCGTATAGTGTCCCAAGCAATGCGGGATCCCATGACCTCAACACCTGACATCTGCTAACATGCACTGGAGACTACGAAATCCTGTAAGTACTCATACAGTGTCTCGATGACTTGCATCTGCAAGATTGGAGTCCTACTTCATCGTGCATTGTTTGCCATTGGCACCAGAACACCAATGCTGGTGTTGGGAGTAGTGCCGTGCTCAAGTAGTGTGGACAGGAGAGGAATTGCGTTCAGTGATGCATCCCAAAATTCCATAACATCCCATGGCGATCGTATTTGGGTTTGGACAACGTCAGAGGGCAAATCCATGATTTTTTAGTTACATATTTATGCTCTCGAGTTTCTCATTCTTTTCTTTTTTTACCTGTCCCATCCCACACCATTACAAAACAAAACCTTCTGGTCAACAAAGAATAACTACAGTTCCCAAAACTGAAAGGTATGCCATCACCTGTAGTATTGAAACTTAATATGAATAAAATGCCAGTAAAATAGAACTGGAATGATAATGCAGATAAGCTGATTACTAACATGTGAAAGGAAATAAGTTCTGGGGGGAAACAGAAACATGTCTCAAGCGACAAACAGAAAACTATCCCTGAGCCAGTCACTGTACCTTCAGGTGAAAAGGAAAACACAAATTCAGTCTCCAATGGACAGGGACTGCTTGCCGCTAAGTGAGTGGATCCAATACTAAAATAAAACTAAAATGAAAGTGAAGAAGGAAGAAAATAGAAAGAAATTAAAACTCCTTCTGAGTAAAGGAGAAACCTATCTCACCACTACAGTGAAAAGCAAATATAAAGATTACAATGTTTACAATAACGATCAACGTGTCTTTCAGATACCGAGTGCCTTTTGATATCCGTGGACGAGAGGAGCGGCAAGAAAGTTACCCAACATCTCAAAATGCCTGTGATGCTTTTGAGTTTGGATATAATGCTCCTAAGGGAGGCCAAGTACGGGATTGCAGAGTGATGGCCCAGTTTGATAACTGCATGCACAGTGTGATCGAGGATCCAGATGGTAGCGTTGTCTTTCGTTGTCGGTACGGGTTTGAGGTCAGAGGCCAGAATCCAACTCACCGGGACTGCAGCCGGCGTCTTCTGGTGGCCGAGGGCCACCATGCTGCGTCAGAGGTCCCACACCTTTGGGACATGGCGGCACAGAAAGCGATGATCCCTAGTGTCGGGTGCCATAGGATATGTGTTCAGGTTAGTTCTAGTCATGCTTCAACGGACACTCACTTTGCTGCGATATGTAATAGATATTCTGCGTCCCCACACGTCCTACCCCTTATGATACATTACCTTGGAACAGCGTTCCAATAAGATAATGCACGACTACGAACAGCACGGCTCCACGGACTTCCTTGAGCATGCTGAGGTCCTCCAGTAGCCAGCAAGGTCCCCACACCTACGTCTTTTGAGTATGTGTGAGATGACACTGGAAGGAGCCCCCATCCCATTACTAATCATCAGGATCTGGAGTGACACCTGCAACAACTGTGGTCAAATGTGTCTCCAAAGACCGTTTGATACCATCAGAAACCGCATAATGGCATTCATTGCAGCCAGAGTGCGTGCTACACCCTGCTGGTCGCAACGTTCCACCTGAAGCTGCCAACGGCCTTGTCTCTTCCAGCCCAAACTGTAATCAGTCCAATAAAGTCACGTAATTAGTTATCATTTGTAGTTTCAGTCACTTCCAACCACTCCTAGGTGCATCTTTTTTGTTTGTTTGTAGAACTGTGTAGTAAAAAGGGAAACATTTAATACTTCCAAAGTTCCACCAGCACTGTCATCAGCTATGTAACAATGATTGCGACAGAGTCATTGCATTGGGAATAAACAATCAACATGTCAAGGAACTCACAGATGTTAAGTCCCCAATGTGCAAAACAGAAAATAAGTTACATCTGCAGAGAAATGTCGATATTGAGAGAACGTTCATAACTGTGTGCAGCAGCAAGGTCTACTTAGGCCATAAATTCGTGTACGAGGAACCTGACCATGTGGTTAACAAATTGCTAGGTAAATGTAGCGAGACAAAGATCGCTAACAGCAGGTAAACAAACAGGGCACAGGGAGTCAACGCGAAGGGAATTTTTTGTCATTTCTGCGCTCCAGTCTAACAAGTACCCCAGCATTCCAGCATTTGACACACTTGACTTTTGGCTTCTGTGGCAAACATACCCTTTTCAAACAGTCTAATAATTATTTCAGTACAGTAACACTGTTAAGTTTGTTATTAAAGTTGTCTTCATGTACATGTTATACTGTGCTAATATGACTTCGTCCAAGTAGCCACAAGCCGCTGTTTGTGGGCTATGGGTTTACCACATCAGTGATGGCGGGCTGTGGATCAATCGACAGCTATACAAGTGACAGTGCTTGTGGCACTGCCTGCTACACAGATGAACAAGAGGTGCCAGCCAGCACCATTATTCTGGTGCATCTCTGCAGCCACTCCCAAGACCAATCCTACCTGTCTGGTGGGGCCAGGTTTAGCTTCTACATGACAGCTAACATCCCAATGGTTTAATCTTTTCTCTCTCTCCATCTCTTATGTTTGGAAATACATCGAAACATGTAGCAACTGAATGCACCTAGCCGCATCACTATTTGTGTATGTGGCAGAACGCTATTTCCATTCCTCATAGAGCAAAGAGCTATTGCAGGTCAGGAATGCAATGCTTATAACCCCCCAACATTGTAAATGCCGCACACAGCGATTCTAAACTTAAAGTTCAGTGCAAAAGCTACCAGTGTGAAATGAAAGACACACAACTATTTTGTTGTTACAATACAGCCGATGCAGACAGCCAGGTATGAACTCATCGTGTACTCTGATACAAGATCCCTGCATTGACTCCAAGTTCTTCATCTGTTCCCTACTATCTGACCCCATACACTCTGTTTTCGTACCAAATCCAGCACCTGAAAGAGTGGATATTGTACTTTAGAAAGTATAGCTCGCGATTTGTAAAAGTCGCCATCTACAACCATGTGCGCTGGGTACTTATTTTAAAGCACCGCTGTTGTTCGTGCCTATCTTGAGTCTTTTGCTTCCTCTTGTTGCAAAGAGATCTTCGTCCTAGGTTAACTGACCAAGGAGACTGCTTTTTATTACAACCTTCGAAAAGTAAATTACGAATTCTGCCGATTAGAGGTCCTAATTGTAATGTACCCTACCCATTATCCATTTCATGTATTGTAACCACTGCTCTGGTTGTGCTGTTTTTACTATTATCAATTGCCTACTAGCATGTAAGCAGGGCCTTTGGAGTCAAATTACCAGGCATTTCAGAGTAGATATTCTTCCCCTGATTAAAAACCTGTATATCCACATGAATTCGAAACCTCTTCCTACATACGACAATAATTTTCTAAAGGTACATTATGGATTCTGTCTGTTATACATCGAGAATGTGGTTATTTATACTAGTCACCTGAGAAATCAAGATATGTAGGATGCTCGCATAGAAGATCTGCATCTAAATACCAGATTTCTTGTATTGTAACATTATCAGTCATCTATTCGTATCTAGAGGGGGCAACAACGGAATTTCATCTCCTTTGGAGATGAAATACCCAACATCGCAAAGTGGATATCTTTCCCCTGATTAATGTTTAGAATGAAAGTCACTTCATTACTGAATTCCATATTCCATCCTATATTTCCTCATCGCAGTAACGATTTCAGCAGTGCGGGAGTAGCCGTGTGGACTAAGGTATCATGCTATGGACTGGGCGGCCGTTCCCACTGGAGTTCGAGTCCTAAATCGGGTATGTGTGTGTGTGTGTGTGTGTGTGTGTTAGCGTAAGGTAGTTTAAGTAGTTTGTAAATCTAGGGACCGATGACCAAAGTAGTTCTAAATTAAAAGGCCATAAACTTTACTATGCCTCTAAAAGACCGATCGTTATTACTTCAACATATTTCATTATTTTAGGCAACGTTCATTGCTTGGTATTATTGATGTAATTATGAATGTTAAGTTTTTCTCGGTAATTATCCGAAATTAGAGATTCATATGATAAATTTCAGCGCATATAACGAATCAGGAGAAAATAAAAAAAATGTAAACAATACATTCAAATACCTATGTTAGTTTGAGACTGAAAATTAATTGCAAGAAACTCAAAAGAAGTCACAACGTTCGATATCAACAAAGGTAATCAGTGTAAAATGACACTATTTGCAATCTTTATAGTGGAGAATCAGAAAATAAACCCAATTTTGTCTATAGAAAACGTGACTTAAAAAGCATTCCATGATAATGGATATGCTATAGAGGTTTTGCGGCTTTTATTTTATTAAAAGGTATCATTAAAATTGGGAAAAAAGTGTTTTACAGCTACATTTTCTGGATTGTCAGTGTAAAGTCTATCCCAGCCTCAGAATTCAAGAGCAAGAATAAAAGAACAGTGACGGTATTAGTTTACCGATTTGCACGTGTCAGTGACTATGCGTACAGACTGCACCCAGACATTGTAACTCTATAATTGCATGTTCTGTGTTGTGTCACAAAAAGGTACCGTGTATTACAAGGTAGCAGCAGAGAAAATTCTCGGGTCTCTATTGCACTAATCTTATGTAAATTCTCGCATCCACCTTGACTGCAAGACATCACCAAAAGCACTGATGTAGGCCAGAACAAAATACTCATTTCTCTCAAAGAGTGTGAGTACCCTACTAACTTCACATAGTGATTGTTGATTCCAAGTGTTATTCGTTACAGCAGTACTGAATCTGTTGTTTAGTGAGATAGTAATCACTCCTATAAATGAATTAAAAGTCTGCACATAAGATTCGAGAAAAGAACCTATGCTTCCCTCTTGCCCTCCCTTGCGAATGCCTTACATACTGCTGCCTTCGGGTAGGGATAGCAGTTAACGCTGAAACAATCTATTTTCGGTTATACCGTATTTCATCTCCAGCTTAACTTTACTGTAAAAACTGCTCAAGATAACCGGTTTTCAGTATTTTATTGCTATTATTTCCAGTAACAAATATAGAAATCAGAAGTTGAAAAATGTCAAGACTTTATGAAACTTTTGCATTATACTTTTCTTCAAGATATGTAGAATGAAAATGGTTGGTAAAATAGGGAACTGAAAGAGAACTTATTGTTAGTCGGTCTACCGTTCGTCGTTTTTATCGAGCCGCACGGGCGTAGCCGAGGGGTCAGGAGCGCCACGTTACGGATCGCATGGCCTCCCACGTCGGAGGTTCGAATCCTCCCTTCGGCATGGTTGTGTGTATTGTCCTTAGGTTAGTTTAACTTAGTTTAAGTAGTTTGTAAGTCTAGGGACTGATGACTATCGTAGTTTGGTCCCATAGAATTACAAACATTTAAACATTTTAAGCTTTTATCGAAAAGTAATGCATGGTTAAATACTACAAAACTCACGTTTTCTCCTACTGATTATGAATCTTGGCTGAAAAATCATGTTGTAATCAAGGATCATATTACAGTTTGGGCACTGCGAATAGTCAGTACTTTCAGCTGTTATCAATTTTGCACCCTGAAGCAACAGCAAAATTAAGGGCTCAGTTATTATTCCAAGCTTATAGTACACCAATAACATCATAGCAATATGAATCAAATTCACCTTCTCTTCCAACGACTTTTGTGGATACTTTCTCCTCGAACGATACCGCAGGTTTGTAGTACCTCCACCCATTTTCAGCCTTTTAAGGCAAATGGGGCATTGCACTTCAGTCAGTGGCGGACTAAGGCTGTCGGAGGCCCGGGGTGGCAGCCACAGAGTAAGTAACATATACAAAGAAGAAACCTCCCCTACACCACTGTCCTACGCTCTTCTAGTAGTTCCGTAAGATGCTAGCAAATGTCAGGCGGTTCCCCGGCTTAGTACTGGTAGACGACACTAGAGGCGCTTTGAGGCGCCTGCCACGAGGCCACGGCTGTGAGGGGAGGTGGTGGTGGGGGCAGCCGCTACCTGCCGCCTGCTCTGGCCAGTTTAAAGGGCTGCTTCTGACCGCAGCGCCATCATGGCACATCTTACAGAACCTTCTCTCCCCGCACCCCTGAGCATATGACCGGGCCATTACGGAGGTTTCCCATCTGTATATTTTTGTCTGTGCAGAACAGTGAGGTCCCCTGTCGACTTGCAAATACATGTATTACTATAAAAAAGTAACTTTTGAGATTTGGAGGCCCCCAAAGACGAGAGGAACAGGACAATTTCAGAAAATTGCTTCCGAAATTTGGAGGCCCCAGAACAAGAGGCCAAGGCGATCCGCCCTCTCCCCCTTAGTCCGGCAGACTTGGGATGGCGCAATTTAAAACACAACTGATATCCGGCGACGACAGCGAGGAACTGCCGTACGGACACTGCACATACGTAAGCGACATCTTAATAGGCCACGCCACAGGTGCACTGATGCCTCAACAACAGCTGTACCAAATCTTATGCCACGTGTTTGTTGCTCGTTTCTGACTCGGGATTGTTCTTAAATTATCGCTGATCGCATATCCTAGTTTCTGCAATAACCTAATATTTCACAGAAGGAGAAATTTTAGGAATAAATATTAGTAGTTTTAATTTTTTTATTATTTAAAAACAAAAAGACATTTAGAACTACTACTATAGAAAATAGTTATACCATTTTTTTAACCAGTTGCAGGCAATAACTAAGAAAAACCAAAATACCAAAAAACCGGTTATTCATAACTAAAATACCAGTATTGGTTTTCCGCATCTCTACCTTCAAGCATAGATGGAAGGAATATCAGGGTTTAACGTCCCGTCAAGATCTAGATCATTATAGATGGAACACAGACTCTTAACGTTTTAACGATGGGCTAGGAAATCGGACGTGCCCTTTCAAAGGTAACACCCCACCTTGCGCGACTTAGGAAAATCAAGGAAAATTCAAATGTTTGCAAATCTAAAGGACTTAACTGCTGCGGTTATAAGTCCCTAGGCTTACAAACTAATTAAACTAACGTATGCTAAGGACAACATACACACCCATGCCCGAGGGTGGACTCGAACCTCCGACGGCGAGTAACCGCGAGCTCCGTAGCAAGGCGCCTTAGAACGCTCGGCCACTCCACCGCGGCAATCAAGAAAAACCCAAATCTAGGGTTTGAATCGTCGTTCTTTCAAATGCGAGTCCATTGTGCTAACCACTGCATCAGCTCGCTCGGTTTCTCCTTTGTCCCGTATCGGACTTGGCATGGTTAATTTAATTCTAACGGCTGACCGGATGTCCTTCCGCCACCACCACATTAATCCTTCCCCCCTCCCCCCCCCCCGCCGGCCGGGATGGGAGAGTGAATATGTGTAATCCAACTGTCTTTCCATAGTGTTACACATTTCAAAGTGTGCGAACATTTCTCTATATTTTTGACTCGTGTAACTAAGGTGGGACTAGGGTATCAGCCCAGTATTCACATTTGCTATTTTTCTGTTACTAAATCAATATACCGTATGACAGTTTCCATACGTGCACCATAATTGTGATTGCCATACGTACGATGCCTGTTGTGTTGTAAGTCAGGCTGTAGTATGCGACAGCAGGCGTAACTCACGTTCAGAGCCTCTGAGGCGGTGGAGGCAAATCAGCAGTGAGGTCAGTAAACGTCAATAGAACTTTTGACTTTTTTAGGCAGTTGGTATACTCATTGCATTCTGGTTTGCTGCTTGTAGCAGACGACTGGGGACATGGCTTCAGTATTACAGCTGTTGTCGGGCTTCCCGAACGCTCGAACGGCCGAGCTGTACTAACCGCCATATGATTTTCACGAAGGGGAATCAGTATACTGCGCTGAACCTTCACTCTCAAATCTTTATCACTGTTTTTTGTCATTAGTCGGCATTTAACATTAATGGTTTGATAATTTTATTGATACTTTTTATTGGCAGTTCAATCCCTTGCAGTAAAAGCAGTCTAACATAAAAGTCTGGAAATTCCCAGAGCTTTTCTGCAACGTCGCAACTGTAGCTCGGTTGTATAAAATAACGCGAAACCACTGTGTATGGCATGTGTATTTAAAATGGAAACGCAGATTCTGAATGCGCTCGTATTTCAGAGCTTATTATGGCACTATAAATATTGTAATATCTATCAAAAGTATAAGACAAAAATTTACTATCAATTATGTTATTTTGTTCTTTTTCTAGCTTAAATATGTTTTCTTTTTATATTTTCTTTGAATCTAGATTGTTTCCTACTTTGTTTTTGATTTTGTAAATTTAATTAAACAAATGAAAAAAAACATCATCGTTAAACCAATAAAAAGAAATAAAAAATTTAAAGATAAAGGCAAATAACTCTTTGAAAAAAGAAATTTTAAAACAATTAAGATAAAACGATTAATATCTTTTCATTATGCATATAACCATTTATTATTTGATTTTGGTTCTTTCTATTTTTTGTTTTATATTTTTTCTATTTTTGCTTTTTTAGTTAAAATGCCAATTTTCGTGTTTCATCTTTGACTTCATAAGGCTCATGTTGAAGCTCTTATTTCTGGAAGAATGATCAATTATTAAATAATAAATACTCAACACAAAAAATAAAGTTCTAGATAACATTTCATGATGTATATGTATCAGGGTAATCTGAGTATCCTTGTGGTATACCTGCTAATCCAAGGAAGTGTTGAGGAAAAAATGCTCAGTTTACTGCAATAAATATAATTGTGAATTGAAATAATTTTTTTTCCTTTCTCGGCTTACAAATGATGCTGAGACGTAAGAGAGTAATGTTCCGAATAAGAAGTGCTCATTTACGGTGTTGACTTATTACGTCAGGCGTAGGTGAAATTCTTCAGTATTTTCTTTCAGTCGTAGAATCTTCAGAATTTAAACTCTTCTGTTAATCGCAAATATTAACCACTACTTCATGATATTACTACTACGTAAAAATAATGTTTGGACGTTATCGATTTCAGGTAATCATCTTTTTTGTTAGAACGTACTTAGTTTCGTATATCAATTAAACAAAAATTATAGGCCTCTATGCCGACAATTTTTTGCGGTTACCTTATAGTCTGAGTGGATGAACGCGTAAATGGAAATAATTTATATGATCGTCTATAAACTGCCTAAAAACGTAATATTAGAGGTCAGATTAGTGAAAATAAAATATTTTATAGCTGATAAGTAGGAAATAAACACATGGCAGGCACACGAAAGGCGTAGGAGCAAAGACTAGGCGGGAAGGGCGTGGGCGTTTATAAGGAGATGAAGCACCAGCGTCCAAAATGTAAAGATCTTGTCGAAAGAAAACTCATACAACGTGAAAGTACGCTCCGAACAAGGGAATATAATTACAAAAAAATTACTTTTAAAGATTAACACATCAGGTTGCACTCTATTTCTATTTCTAAGACTGTTTTCGATGATAGGATTACGTCTCTGCTATTTTGAGCTGTATGTATATCACTGCACTGACATGTTGTTATTGACAGACATTAACAGGAAAGGTGACATTAGGCCGGCCGCGGTGGGCGAGGGGACTGAGGCGCTCCAGTCACGGTCTGCACGGCCACTACGGCCGGGGGTTCGAATCCCCCCTCGGGCATGCATATTTGTGCCGTCCTTAGTATAAGGTAGTTGATAAGCAGTTTGTAAGTTTAGGGACTGATGACCCCGTAGTTGAGTCCCATAAGCTTAACAAACATTTGAACATTTTTTGGTGATATTAGTTTAATTGCATTTTTATATTTCTATCAGATAATTCAACACGATATTTAGTGACTACAAAATAGGAAAGTAACAGCATTAAAAGTAGTAAGTTCTTTGTTTGTATAAAGTCATTCTTCTTTTACTGCCTACTGGCCGCTTGGAGCGCTAGTATCGCTTCAGCTGTCAAAAGGTTACACTTTTCCCACAAATAGAATTTTGCGGCTGTTGGTCTTCGACGGTAGTAAAAGAATCCTAAACATTTCAATTTCTCAGCAGAGTGCAATAGAATAAGGTAATACAACTGTCGCCACTTAACATGGCGCCAAATAGTTTTGAACACGGTCCATGCTTACTAACGTCGTTTGCTTGACAAGGTACGATATTTGATAGTCATTTTGTCACTTGCAGTGAATTTGGAGGTTTATGCAACGTGCGCGTTGTATGGAACTGCCAAAAGAACTATTTTGAGATATAACTGAAGCGAACAAGAAAAATGAGGATCACACCCTATCTCTTGCCCATTATGGTCTTTTATTTATTTATTTTTGATTCATAACAGATTCTCAGCCTGTCCTAGATTCATGCCGCAACAGCCCCCGGTAGCTTATTGAATGGTTTCATGGCGCACACGTAAAGGTGGCCTTAGTATGGCGTACACGAGGTACAAAAAGGCAGTGCGTTGCCAGTGCTGCAATGTATATACTCCCACAATTCAAGTGAAAAGGTTTCAGGCATGATTCTAGCCGCAAGACGGGTATTATCAGACTTTTAAAGCGGAATGGTAGTTGAAGCTAGGGATGGGAGTGTAAGGCGCGGCGACTCTAGAGCACCGAGAATTTCTCGAGCTGCCGGCGCTCCAGCGATTCTCGAAAAGCTCGCGGCTCCCGGGAAATCTCGGGAAATGTTCGAACATTCGATCACGACGCTATCTAGCAATGTCAGGAGGTACTATATCTACGATTTACAACGATGATATTCATAAATCGTTTCTGTGTTGTGCAGTATGCGATTTATGGCGAAGATAGGGTGTCATTAATGTACTATGGGGATTAATAAGTGTGATATTCCGACTATAGTAGCTTCTAGGGTGCAGGTCATAAGTAAAAACAGTAACCAATATAGGCTATAAGTAAATCGCGATTTAAAATTATAGTGCTGCAATCTAGCGACGCCTGTTGATACTAGGTACACAGCAGCTCGTGCACCGTTTATTCTGAGGTCGCAATTACAGTTTATTTTTATATCACTTATTTCCGTTAGTGGCTATGAAATTTCCAATGATTTCCCTATTTAAGCTCTTTTAAATTTGTTTTCAAGGCGATTAAAGGTGGTAACGTTTTTATCTATTACTGCACTGTATGAATAGGTAATGGAATACTCATTTATCACCTATCTCTTATAATCACTTTTTTTTAAAACTTTGAATGTTAGCCTTCAGTCATGTGATGCAGTAGTTCTGTCATAGTAGCAGATATTTTATCAGCGGATCATATCTTGCATTGATATCAGACAGGTCACGTTTGCATTTTTTTATAGTTATGCCCTTCTTTTCTTTTAAATGTACTTTTATTTCCTATGAAATTCGTTCTGAGCAAAGCGACAGCCCGGTAAATTAAAAATTTCCCGCGTATCGTTCGCAGATACGCACCGCGAGTCATTTATTATGTGAGTGTTCGAACAGTTCGATACTGTATCGAGTTCTCCGCTGTATCGGGAAATCCCGAGCATGTTCCAACGCGAGTATCATTTGCCCAGCCCTAGCGCGCGCTCGGTTATTTGAAATGACTGACTGCTGACGCTGACAGCCAATGCTCGCTGTGATTGTGATTCAGATACGGATACACAGAAACTAAAGTCGTGAAGCTGGCAGTACTTTTCTGAGAATGGAGGCAACGTCTATATGTCTTAAAAAAAGCTCTGAAATATAGCAAAAAATGCAACAAGCATGAAAAGATATTTAAATTTACGTAATATATCCAACAATCAAACATATACATCCTCGAGCAGAGAAACGCATTCTTCTATTAATGAAACAGACAAAATACTTAGGGTTTTTATGTATGCTATCCATTCATACTATATGAATGCAGTCTTAGAAAATCAGGTGATGCTGAAGGAATTAAATTAGGTAACGAATCAATAAAGGTGGTAAATGAGTTTTGTTACTCGGGCAGTAAAATAACATATGCTGGTCGCAGTACAGAGGATATAAAATGCAGAATGCCAATGGGAAGAAAAGCGTTTTTGAGAAAGAAATTTGCTAACATCGAATATTAGTTAAAGCATAAGGAAGTCCTTTCTGAAGGCATTTGAGTGGAGTGTTGCCTTGTAAGGGAGTGAAAGATGGACGATAAACAGTGTGGACAGGAAGAGGATAGAGGCTTTTGAAATGTGGTGTTACAGAAGAATGCTGAAGATTAGGTGGGTGGATCGCGTAACTAATGAGGTGGTACTGAACATAATAGGAGAGAAAAGGAATTTATGGTATATCTTGACTAAAAGAAGGGATCGATTGGTAGGACACATTCTTAGACATGAAGGAATTGTGAATTTAGCGTTGGAGGGAAGTGTGTGGGGGTAAAATCGCAGAGGGAGACCAAGAAATGAATATAGTAGGCAAATTCAAATGGATGTAGGTTGCCGTTCTTATGGGGAGATGAAGAGTCTTGCTTAGAATAGAGTAGGGTGGAGAGCTGCGTCAAACTAGTCTCCAAGAAACACTATGTGAAAAGGAAATTCGGTAAAAAAAAACTTGGATAGTTCTGGAAACAGTGCACCAGTATTGGAAAACTTGAATTTTTAATTTAGCTCTGACACCATTGAAAATCCATCAAAATTAAGACTATGAAAAATTTTGGACAGTATGAGAATATGACAACCGACGGTCGTCACTGCAGTTATAAATTTTGACAGCTGTGTTCAGAAATTACGGGAACTTTAAGCTGAAATCATAAGGATGGAAGCAAAAACTGACGATACTGTTAAGTTCTACTGGTTTTTTTTTTTTTTTTTTTTTTTTTTTTTTTTTTTTTTTTTTTTTTTTTTACAATAAGTAAATATGTGCAAGGAGATTTTAGGTGTAAGCATTTCTCTCTCATTTAAGTATAAATACACGTAAAATGCATACTTGTTTTCAGTAAGAATGAACTTTCGTTTCGTGTGAAATACTTGTTTTATTAGTAGTCCTATGATTTTTATCTTCTGCGAAACATTCTACTACCACCATTACTACCACCAATAATTCAGTACATATAAAATAAAGCCATTTACTTAACACCAATGTGTGAAAAGTACAACTTCTAACTTGCACGTAAGGAAGACAACTACTGCGACTGCTCTGGCTCAATGTTTCCTTGTTGAGTAGTTTCAAATATTAAAATGTTTGTGAAGCTTATGGGAATTAACAGCGAGGTCATCAGTCCCTAAACTTACAGACTACTTATGAACTACCTTATACTAAGAAGACAAAAACATCCCGAGGGGGATTCGAAGCCCCGCGGAGAAAGGCCTCGCGCATCGGAGCATAGCCTCTCAATGCGCTTGGCCACTCCGACGCGGCTGAGTAGTTACGCTCAGCCTCCAGAGAGCGCAGCACTGACAACAAATTATCGAGAGTACTCGAGAATTTGACTTAGCGTCGCGCATTTAACTACGGGGTCATCAGTCCCTAAACTTACAAACTACTTACGAACTAGTTAATACTAAGGACGGCACAAATATCCATACCCGAGGGGGGATTCGTAGTGGCCGTGCAGACCGTGACGAGCGCCTCAGTCCCCCTCGGCCACCGCGGCCGGCTCGCGCATTTCTCGAGAGCGCTCAAAGGCCATCTCTAGTTGAAGCTGGACGCATGTGACATTCTGTTTCGGAAATCGTTGGGGAATTAAATATACCGTTATCCACAGTGTCATGAGTGTGCCAAGAACAGCAAATTGAAAGCATTGCCTCTGACTATGGACGATGCAGTGGCTGACGGCCAGCAGTTAATGACCGACAGCAGCGGCGTTTGCGTAGAGTTATCAGCGATAACAGACAAGCGACGTTGCGTGGAATAACGCCAGAAATCAATGACGCGTGCGTGGGCTGTTTCTGCTGGAATGGCCTGGCTCCTCTGGTTTCACTGAACCAATAATTGAGTTGAAATGGTAATGTTCGACTACCTGTACACCATTTGCAGCCATTAATGTACTTCATGCTCCCAAACGAGGGCGGAACTTTTATGTATGGCAATGCGCAATGTCAGCAGGCGGTGAATTATTCGCTGTCGGTTTGAAGAACATTCTGGACACTTCCAATGAATGATTTGGCAACCAATATCACCCAACTAGAAACCACTTGTGAGACATAATCTAGAGGTCAGTTCGTGCACAAAATCATGCAGCAGCAACACTTCTGCAAGAATGGACGGTTACAGAGGTGGGATGAAGGATGACTCAATCTGAATTATTGTGGCAGCTTATTGAAAATGGATGCAGGAGAATACTACTCACCTTTCTGCACAAAGGGTGTCAACAGCAAAGAGACGTACACTGAAATATCAGGCCTCACCCAATTGGTAAATAATAACATTCGGTATGCCCCAAGGGTCAATCTCAGAGCCCCTGCTTTTTCCTGTATATTACATATACAATCAGCAAAATTATCGGATGCCAAGTTAGTTTTATTTGCAGATTACACAAACATTGCAATAAATAATAAATCAAATATAGCCTTAGAAAGGTTGGGTAATGAAATGTTGAAATCGTTCCTAGCCAATTCTCTGTCCCCTAAATCGTGAAAAAACACACTGTATGTGAAACTTCCTGGCAGATTGAAATTGTGTGCCGGAACCGGGACTCGAACCTGGGAACCTTGCCTTTCGCGGCAAGCGCTCTACTGACTGAGCTATCCCGACACAACTCACGATGCCGCCTCACAACTCTACTTCCGCCAGTACCTCGCCTCCTACTTTCCAAACTTCACAGAAGTTAGCCTGCGAAACATGCAAGACTAGCACTCCTGGAAGAAAGGATATGGTGGAGACATGGCTTAGCCACAGCCTATGGATGTTTCCAGAATGAAACTTTTCACTCTGCAGCGGAGTGTGCACTGATATGAAACTTCCTGGCAGATTAAAATTGTGTGCCGGAAAGTTGGAGGCGAGGTACTGGCGGAAGTAAAGTTGTGAGGCGGCATCGTGAGTCGTTTCGGGATAGCTCAGACGGTAGAGCGCTTGCCCGCGAAAGGCAAAGGTTCCAGGTTCGAGTCCCGGTTCCGGCACACAATTTTAATCTGCCAGGAAGTTTCAAATCAGCGCACACTCCGTTGCAGACTGAAAAATTTCATTCTGAACACTATATGTGGTTTAGGAAAATATTCAAATATTTGTAAATCTGTGGGACTTAACTTCTTTGGTCATCAGTCCACAGGCTTCCAAAATACTTAAACTAAGTTAAACTAACCTAAAGACAACACACACACACACACACACACACACATATATATATATATATATATATATATATATATATATATATATATATATATATGCGCGAGAGAGGACTCGAACCTCCAACGGCGAGCACCGCGCACGGCGCAGCGAGGCGCCTTACTTCACCGCGGCTGTAGTTTAGGACTTGTAAAAGGTTTCCTACCATTAGATGCCTAAAGCATGACGACAAGGAGATAGAAGTAGTTGACAGCGACAAAGTTTTGGGATTACGCCTTGATAATACAGTAAATTTAACTGGGAGGAGCATACCACAGAAATGCTTTAGCGCCTAAACAAGTTCCTGTTTGCTATACGAATGTTGTCAGACACAGAAGATATAAAAATAAAAATAAACTAGCGTATTATGTGTACTTTCGCTCTATAATGTCATACAGCATTATTTTTGGGGTAACTCATCAGGCCCAGCTTAAGTTTTCGGAGCCAAAAAACGTGCGATAGGAATCATTTGTGGTGTCAACTCAAGAACATCCTGCAGAGGGCTGTTTAAGGAACTGGGGATACTAACTACTGCTTCCCAATACATTTATTCTCTAATGCAATTTGTCATTAAAATATATCTTTTATTCCAACCAATAGCTCAGTTCATGGGATCAATACTAGAAAAAGAATAACTTTCACTAAGATTTAAAGTAACTTATTTTGGCTCAGAAAGGTGTCTACTATTCAGCAATTCTCAATTTGAGTAACATGCCAGAAGTCATAATAAAATTTAACTCACAATAAAGTTCAGTTTGAAAAGAATCTAAAGGATTTTTTTGGTGGCCAACTCCTTCTATTCCATTGATGAATTTCTTAGCAGAACTTACTGATGTATGTTACTGTATGTAATATTCATAAATATGAATATTGTGTTCAATCTGACCTCAGTACTAATCTTGTGATCTTGTGCAGTAATATGATGATTGTAAATAAGTGTTCTAAAAAAAGTGAAATGAAAAGCCTAAGAATTATTATATGCACCTAGCATATTCAACATTTAGTATGTAGTAATTAGCTTTATGTCTTTTAAAATGTAAATATCTGTAAGATATTTTTTTTCTGACCTATTCCACATCCAGAAGGACAATGCATTTGGGATCTGTGGAAGGTACTGTATATTAAGATATATTCTCTCATCTTCTAAGTATTTACTGTGTATCTTGTTTTCTGACATGTTCTACATCCAAGAGGATCACCTCAATTTGGATATACTGGAATGACAAGTACATCTAATCTAATCTCTTCAAGGTGGTTTGACCCAGATCCAGATCGGATTTCTGTGTGGTATTAAGTAAGTGAAAGCTGCTAATTCTCTGGAGTAAGCTCATACTGTTAACAACTAACGGCATTAATGAAAATATATCTTGAGAGGCTAATGTCAGAATTCTCAGAATAGTGAACAAGGCTCGATAACTGGTTCGCGAGCTCACGCAACATATCACACGAATCGCCCATTTCTGAGCTGAAACTATAAAAACTGAGTCTTACTGTGATGTAGTATCCACTTATTTTCTACAAACCATGAAAGTATGTCTTAAACTGCATTATTTAATACTGTGTATATTCCACAAACAACATCCTTCACTACCAAACTGGTGTCATCAACCAACAGAAGTATTTTAGGATCACCTGTTATACGAGGGGGAGTTGGCAAATAAGGTTCCCCTGTCGGCTGTGGTCAGAGTTACCTATGAAAGGAAAAAATAGAATGAGGCATTAAAGATAAGACATATGTTCATTTTATTATTTTTTTACATAATTTCCAAGTACATTGAGACATTTGTCATACGCTTTATAAGCTTCAAAAAGCCTTCCAGGAAAACATCAGGGCATTGCATACGGAACAAGCGTTGAACGGCTTGCCTGACGTCAGCATTGCTTCCAAAGCGACTTCCGCCGAGAGTCTTCTTCAGAGTTGGAGATGGAAGTCACCTGGTGCGAGATGAGGACTCTATGGTGGATGGTGTAGGCGCTTCCAACCAACAGTTGTGGTCTCGCATTGTCATCCAACAGCAGGACGCCAGATATGAGAAGGCCAGTCCGCTTTTTCCGAATCACCTTTTTCAATTCCGACAGAATGTCACAGTACCGCGCAGCACTGATCGTTGCATCCTCCAAAACGTCCAGTGGGCGTCCCAGAAAACGGCGTGTTCACTTTACCTGCAGACGGAGTGCTTTTGAACTTCTTTCGGAAAGGTGATGAGTGATGTTTCCACTCAACAGCCGTTCAACGCTTCTTACGTATGCAGCGCCCTGATTTTTTCCTGAACGGCTTTTTGGAACTTATAAAGCGGTTTGACAAATGTCTCAATGTACTTTGAAATTATGTAGAAAAATAAAGATATGTCTTATCTTTAATGTCTCATTCTAGTTTTTTTCCTACCATACACAACTCTGCCCATAGTCGACAGAGAATACTTATTTTCCAACTCCCCTCGTAGTAGAAGGTATATCACATGTACAAATTATAAGCAACAGACCTCTTTGGCACTCCTCACACAATTATGCCCGATTGGGACTGTATGTCTAAGCTATTCCAATTGCCAGGTACTTCCCTTATATCATAATTCTCCAACTTCTGCAGTAGCATTTTGTGATCAACACAACCAGACGCCTTTGTTAAATCAAACAAAACGCCAAACGTTCACAGCCTGTTATTTAATCCATCCAGTACCTCAAAGTGAATGAGAACACGGCATCTACCGTCGTTTAACTACTTCTGAAACTGAACTGTAGATTTGACAGCAAATTGAAATGATCAATTACCCCCAATAACTGTACCAAACATCTATGGCATTGAAACAGGTCTAAAATTGTCCTGTGTCAGGCTTTTCCGACGTAATATATGCTTGAAAGGTTCACGCGCGTTACGTCGGATGGTATTGTAATACTCGCACAATGTTTCAGCGAGAAAACTGCTCGCCAATATATATGCTAGCTTGTTTCCAGGGCGCAGGCGATCTCAGATACAGATTCTTTATCAGTAGAACTCAGCCATCTTCGCTGTGTGTTTGCCCGGAACGGCTACTCTGAAAAACAGAGCGCGCTGCATTTCGACCCGCACGCTCGAAATTTCAAGAGGAACCAGGAGAATCAGATAACCCCGCAAGGGTAGTTTTTCTTCCCTGTGTTGGAGGCGTGTCCTTTAAGATTGGTAGACTCTTTAAAAATATAGTATAAAGTGTGTCTTCCGCCCTCCAGCGAGAGTGCAAACATTGCTGGGCTCCATAAAAGACAACCTCGGCCTCAGAAGACAAGGAATATATGAAATCCCGTGCCAGTGTGGAAAGTCTTACATTAGTCAGACGTGTCGCGCTGTGAAAGACAGATGCGACGAACATGAACATCACACTAGATTGGGTCAAACGAACAAATTTGCTGCAGCTGAACATTGTCTTCATTCTGGACACGGCATGAAATAGGAAGATACCAAGATCCTTTCTTGCGCTTCCACCTACTGGAATTCCATGATCAAAGAAGCTGTCGAAATACGTATCGCCAAAGACTTAATTATTAGAGACACTGGTTTCCAACTCGGTAAGGCGTGGGAACCGGCCTTGGCGGTACTGAGACATCGTCAGCCGCAGGAAAACGAGTCACCAATTGATGCAGATGGGTAATCGTAGCCAGGGCGTCGGAAAAAAAGCGCACTCATATCTCCGGTGGCGCGCGTACAAGGGCTCCACCGCCAGCGACCGGTCGTGCCCGCGCCACGTCTGCGCAGACCACCGGCGGCCCGTTGAACGGTGCTCCGGTAGGGCAGCAGGCTCTCAATGTTTACGCCGTCGACGCTGTGGTCTACGATGACGTTACACCAGCGCCGGCGCCTGTGCCGTGGCAACAAGCCAGCAAATATACTGGCGAGCAGAGCAGCAACAACAATTCTCCTCTTGGTGTAACCAGTGGCTCCTCTCCGTCAACCCCACCAAATCCCAGGCAATCATTGTAGCTCGTACCAACCGATCCTTCTGTCACCGCGACATATACCTAACACTCCATGACCGTCCCAAGCGCTCTACCACTGAGCTATCCCGACACGACTCCCGGCTCCTCCACACAATTTCAATTCAGCCAGTACCTCGCCTCCTACTTTCAGAACTTCACAGAAGTTCTGCGAACCTTGCAAGACTAGCACTCCTGGAAGAAAGGATGTGGTAGATACATGGCCTAGCCAGAGCCTAAGAGATGTTTCCAGAGTGAAACTTTCACTCTGCAGCGGAGTGTGCACTGATATGAAACTTCCTGGCAGATTAAAATCGTGTGCCGGAACCGGGACTCGAACCTGGGACCTTTGCCTTTCGCGGACAAGCGCTACAATTTTAATCTGCCAGGAAGTTTCATATCACCGCACACTCCGCTGCAGAGTGAAAGTTTCATTCTAGAGCCTGTTCTGTTGATGGTGGGAATGGAGTGGTCTACTGCCTGTCGAATCTCTGGAACAGTTCTGAAACGAATGCCACGAAGAGGTTCCTTCATCTTCGGTGTCAAATCAAAGTCACAAGGACTTATGGTGGGTGGTACAGTACTTCCCAGTCCAAACGATCGAACAGAGCAGCCACAGCTTGCGCTGAATACGCCCACGGATAGTCGCGCAAAATGATGGGTGGGTTGCGCAGAAAGTGCTGCTGCTTCTTTCGCAAGGCTGGTCGCAAGTGATACTCCAAAAGCCAACAGTAATACTGTGCATTGACGGTCTGCCGTGAAGGAACGTAATGTTTACGATAACACCATCAGAGTAGTACTTGAGAATCACAATATTGGGACTCTGACGCACTTTCGACTTTCGCGGCGACCCAAAATGACGTCATTCGTTGGAATAGCGTTTCAGTTTTTGCTTGTACGATATGGCCCATGCCTTACCCAGTGTTACGATACGGCGTCAGAAAGCATCTCCTTCGCGATCATAGCGCTCCAAGTGCGCCTGAGCAGCAACGTAACGCGTCCACATCTGCATTTCTGTCAATTCATGCGGAACCCATCGTTATGTTATTTTTCACATGGTCAGGTTCATTCAATCTAGATCAAACTCCGTTGTTCCTGTTTCGAAAACATAGTGACACCGTTACGTTAGACCGCTCACTCACAAGTGACTGCGTTTCCCTCGATTGTGCGCACGCCGGTGCCGCGGGACGGGCGTCCATTTGCTCGGAGGTAAGGTAGGTATGTCAACAACGTGTGCTATCAACGACAATAGTAGATTCCATTGCATAGTGTCTCCACAGTAGCGCCGCGGTGGAGTAGCCGAGCGGTCTCAGGCGTCTTGCTGCGGAGCGCGCGGTTGCTCGCCGTCGGAGATTCGAGTCACCCTGGGGCATGGGTGTGTGTGTTTGTCCTTAGGTTAGTTTAACGTAGTTTAAGTAGTTTGTAAGCTACGGACTGATGACCACGCAGTTTGGTCCGATAGATTTACAAACATTCCACAGCAGTGTTGCCACTATTTAAGCTCTAATCCTCGTATTTATCCATTAACGCGAAACATTTCTCCCCAATATGAATGAGACCTTGGTTGTTATATGCAATTTATGCGTTCAGGAAACGTCCCACTTTGAAAATACATCCATAATTTGGAAATACCTGCGACGCAACGGTTTCTTTATCTGAGGAAAGAGGAAAAAGAGATTAGGCCCTACGTTATCTTGGAGACAGTGTGTTATCTTGGATGGAGTCATCAACAGATGCAGAACTAATGTCAGGAGTGCCACAGCGAAGTGAGTTGGATCCCTTGTTGTTCCACATTGTGTACTCATGTTCAGAAAAAAAAAAAAAAAAAAAAAAAAAAAAAAAAAAAAAAAAAAACCAGATCACCTTAAGAGACTAGAGACAGGAAATTCGTATTCACAAAATATGTGCATTATAATGATCTTCAGAAATTATTAGCATATCGGCCCGTGGGTTCAAGGTCAACATGGACATGGGGGCGCAACACCACCTACCGGTAAAGTGTTCCTGTGCTCTCGTTGTCGCTATAAAGCGATGGTAATGGCTCGGTGTGACTTGAGCAGACGTTTCGGAGACCTTGCAGACGAATGCGCGAACCGCATAGTGTAATTTTTCACTTTGAAAGCGGGCGTATATTGGCACGAGATAATGTGATGCGCCCATTCAGGAAATTTGCTGTCCTTAGCATTAGTTAGTTTAAGTAGTTTGTAAGCCTAGGGACTGATGACCAGTCCCATTGATTTACAAACATTTGAACATTTTTTCCACTTCTCCGCCTACCTGTGACTAATGTGCAGAAACGTGATAGACGGCAAAGGTGTACGGAACGACTTCACTGGGGACAAGAATGACTTCAGATAGTGTTTACGGACGAATCAAAGTTATGTCATTTTATACATTTGAAAATGGATTTTAAAAGCCTGCGTCTTTTAGACCGATGGGTTTGTTTATAAATAACAATTCTGTTACGAGTCACGATTTTTTGTATTTTATTTAGCACGACGCTTTTCGGGAAATAATTCCCATTTTCAAAATGTTTGTATAGCTTATGGGACTTAACTACGGGGTCATCAGTCCCTAAACTTACAAAGTACTTATGAACTAGCTAACAATAAGGGCGGCACAAATATCGATGCCCGAGGTGGGATTCGAACCCCCGACCGTAGTAGCCGTGCAGACCGTGACTGACGCGCCGCAGTCCCCTCGGACACCGCGGCCGGCAATTCCCACTTTCCAGTGCGATTTTGTGCTATCCCATTAAAGTTGCGGTGTTTCTGATATGTGAGGTCCTGTATTATTTTGCTGTCTTTAACTGCAATGATTACATGCGCAAATTTTAGTTACTGGTCGGTCTTTATACATAGTAAATGGCGAAATATTTTGAACAATTTCTACTTACAATTTCCTGATGGTCCATTTGTGTAAAATCTCATACATAGCATACATCACAACTAACATCTTAAGCACAGTATACATAAATGTTTATAAAACAATCGTACATCTACAAACAGTTACAAAGATGTTCTTACATTTTTGACAGCTTAATATATATATGGCTATTTGCAATGGAACTCTATTTGTTAATTACGAACTAAAATAAAATAATTACTCAAGAACACACATTTCCTGACAAAAGAAACTGAAAAGAAATACCTCACATGCATGAACCAAAAGATTCCATATTTAAGAGCACAGCCAAATATACACAAGGACGGGAATCCGATACGCCCGTTGGTAAACTCTATTAACAGCCCAGTGACAAACTGTCACTGAAATTGAATACAGTACAGATGAAAAAGTACACATATGCTAAAACATACTCTATAAAAATATAGCATGGCTCTGGCTGAAGAACTAAAAACTAAAAAAAAATATAAAAAAACCTCTCTGAAGATCTCAGTCTGCATGTCTTGATATAACCAGCATATACTCAAACATACCAGTAAAAGAAGTTGTAACAATAATCCAAAAGAATCTCATAAAACATAAGAAACTTGTGATCACAGAGATTGTTGAATTCATGGAACTCCTCCAGCTAACACTAAGTTACAATTATTTTACTTTCATTGACAACGTCTAGAAGCAGCCAGATGGCCTAGCAACGGGATCGTACAAATCTGATACCATAGCTGACATTTACATAAATCATTTAGAGCAAAAGTTATTTACAAGCAAAGAACCCTGCTTACAGAATATTGAATTTTATGGGAGATACGAAGACGACACACTAATATTAGTGAAGGGAAATCTCAGGAGTATCGTTGACATCCTAAATATTTTCTATAGCCTACACCAGAAAATTACATTTGCAGTAGAACATGAAAAAGAAAAAAAAGCATCAATTTTCTGGAGTTAAATATTACACGACTCCGGCCGCGGTGGCCGAGGGGACTAAGGCGCTCCAGTCATGGTCTGCACGGCCACTACGGTCGGGGGTTCGAATCCCCCCTCGGGCATGGATATTTGTGCAGTCCTTAGTTGTAGGTAGTTAATAAGTAGTTTGTAAGTTTAGGGACTGATGACCCCGTAGTTAAGTCCCATAGACTATACAAACATTTGAACATTTTTATTACACGACACAACAACACATGCACATTTAAAATTTACAGGAAAAATACAATGAAAAACTCCACAATCCCTGCAACCTCATGTCACCCAAATATTCATTGACAGGCAGCTTACAGGTCAATGCTAATAAATATAGTGAAAAAAAATTACAATAGCCGATCTCATCCATTCTCGACACAATACTAATCAAAATGAAGAAAAACCCAGACACAAACTACACCACAGAAGAAAAAGGCAGAAACAAATTTATATCCAGCATCCCATACATTGTCAGTATATCACAGAAGGTTGCAAAGAGTTTTTAAAAACCACACAGTAAAAACAGTCTTTTCCGCAACCTACAAACTGCAACAGACACTAATTTACAACATTCAGTATAATCATGACCCATATTCTGATTCTGGAATATACAAAAAAAACATGCCAGGAACGCTCCATGTTCTGCTTAGAACAAATAGGTCGAGATATCAACATCAGGTACACAGAACACATCAAAGCCTACACACAAAACACACACACAACGTCAGCAATAGCAACACACATATACAACACAGGCCAACCACTTACTAAAATCGAGCAAAACGTCAAAGTACTCCACCGACTAAATAAAGGACATAAAATGGATTTGTTTGAAGAACTGGAAGTATATTCACATCACAAGAAATGTTGTTGTTGTTGTGGTCTTCAGTCCGGAGACTGGTTTGATGCAGCTCTCCACAATACCCTATCCTGAGCAAGCCTCTTCATCTCCACATAAGAACGGCAACCTACATCTGTCTGAATCTGCTTACTGTATCCATCTCTTGGTCTTCCTCTGCGATTTTTACCCCACACACTTCCCTCTAATGCTAAATTCACAATTCCTTGATGTCTAAGAATGTGTCCTACCAATCTATCCCTTATTTTAGTCAAGGTATGCCAGAAATTTCTTTTCTCCCCAATTCTGTTCAGTACCTCCTCATTAGTTTCGCGATCCACCCACCTAATCTTCAGCATTCTTCTGTAGCACCACATTTCAAAAGCCTCAATCCTCTTCCTGCCCGCACTGTTTATCGTCCATGTCTCACTCCCATACAAGGCAACACTCCATACAAATGCCCTCAGAAAAGGACTTCCTTAGGCTTAAATCAATATTCGATGTTAACAAATTTCTCTTTTTCAAAAACGCTTTTCTACCCATTGCCATTCTGCATTTTATATCCTCTGTACTGCGACCATCATTTGTTATTTTACTGCCCAAGTAACAAAACTTATCTACCACCTTTATTGCTTCATTTCCCAATCTAATTCCTTCAGCATCACCTGATTTTCTTACACTGCACTCCATTACCCTAGTTTTGCTCTTGTTAATGTTCATCTTATATGCACCTTTCAGCATCTGTCCATTCCGTTCAATTGCTCTTTCAGGTCCTTTGCTGTATCTGACAGAATTACAATGTCGTCGGCAAAACGCAATGTTTTTAATTCTTCCCCCTGAACTTTTATTCCTTCACCAAATTTCTCCTTGCTTTCCTTTATAGCTTGTTCAATGTACAAATTGAATACCATTGGAGAAAGGCTACAACCCTGTCTCACTCCCTTCCCAACCACTGCATCCCTTTCATGCCCTTCAACTCTGACAACCGCTGTCTGGTTTTTGTACAAGTTGTAAATAACCTTACGCTGCCTATATTTTACTCCTGCTTGCTTCAGAACTTGAAAGAGTTTATTCCAATCAACATTGTCAAAAGCCTTCTCCAAATCTACAAAAGCTAGAAATGTAGGTTTGCCTTTTCTTAATCTATCTTCTAGGATAAGCCGTAAAGTGAGTATTGCCTCCCGAGTTCCTACATTTCTCCTGAACCCAAACTGATCTTCCCCGAGGTCGGCTTCTACCAGTTTTTCCATCCTTCTGTATATAATTCGTGTTAATATTTTGCAACCATGACTTATTAAACTGATGGTTCTGTAGTTTTCACACCTGTCTGCACCTGCTTTCTTTGGAATGGGGATTATAACATTTTTCTTAAAGTCTGAGGGTATTTCACCTGTCTCATACATCTTACACACCAGGTGAAACAGGTTTGTCATGGCTGGTTCTCCCAGAGACTTCAGTAGCTCTGAGGGAATATCATCTACTCCAGGGGCCTTGTTTCGACTTAGGTCTTTCAGGGCTCTGTCAAATTCTTCTCTCAGTACAGTATCTCCTATTTCATCTTCGTCTACATCCTCTTCCCTTCCTACAATATTGTCTCGAAGTTAATTTCCTTTGTAGAGCCCCTCTATATACTCTTTCCACCTTTCAGCTTTCCCTTCTTTGCTGAGAACTGGTTTTCCATCCGTGTCCTTGATATTCATAGAACTGTTTTTCTTATCTCCAAATGTTTCTTTTATTTTTCTGTAGGCTGTATCTATTTTTCCCCTATTTATACATTCTTCTACATCCTTGCATTTGCCTTCTAGCCACTCCTGCTTAGCCATTTTGCACTTCCTGTCAATCTCATTTCTTAGTCGTCTGTACTCCATTTTGCCTGTTTCATTTACTGCATTTTTATATTTTCTCCTTTCATCGATTAAATTTAGTATCTCCTGTGATATCCAAGGATTTTTTGTAGGTCTTTCCCTCCTACCTATTTTGTCCTCTGCTACCTTCACTATTTCATCTCTCAATTTTACCCATTCCTCCTCTACTGTTTTATTTCTCCCTGTTTCTGTCAATTGTTGTCTAAAGCTCCCTCTGAAATTCTTAAGAACCTCAGGTTCCTTCAATTTATCCAGATCCCATCTCCTTATTTTCCTACCTTTTTGTAGTTTCTTTAGTTTCAGCCTACAGTTCATAACCAACAAGTTATGGTCAGAGTCTATATCTGCCCCTGGGTATGTCTTACACTGTAAAACCTGGTTCCGAAATCTATGTCTTACCATTATAAAATCTATCTGGTATCTCCCGGTGTCTCCTGGTCTCTTCCACGTATACAACCTTCTTTTGTGATTCTTGAACCAGGTGTTTGTTATAACTAAATTATGTTCCGTGCAAAATTCTACCAGGCGGCTTCCTCTTTCATTCCTTTTGCCCAGACCATATTCACCTACTATCTTCCCTTCCCTTCCTTGTCCTACTATCGAATTCCAGTCTTCCATAACAATTAAGTTTTCCTCTCCCTTAATTGTCTGAATAATTTCCTTTAGCTCCTCATATATTTCTTCGATTTCCTCATCATCGGCAGAGCTAGTTGGCATATAAACCTGTACTACTGTTGTCGGTGTTGGCTTCGTATCTATCTTGACAATGATAATGCGATCACTGTGCTGCTCATAGTAGTTTACCCGCATTCCTATTTTCTTATTCATTATCAATCCTACTCCTGTGATACCCCCAATTGATTTTGTATTTATAATCCTGTACTCACCTGACCAGAAATCCTGTTCATCCTGCCACCGAACTTCACTAATCCCCACTATATCTAACTTCAACCTATCCATTTCCCTTTTTAAATTTTCTAATTTTCCTACTCTATTAAGGGATCTAACATTCCACGCTCCGACCCGTAGAATGCCAGTATTGTCTTTCCTGATGATCACATCCTCCTGAGTAGTCCCCGCCCGGAGATCCGAATGGGGGACTATTTTACCTCCGGAATATTTTACCCGAGAGGATGCCATCATCATATGTTCATACAGTAGAGCTGCATGTCCTCGGGAAAGGTAACGGCTGTAGTTTCCCCTTGCTTTCAGCCGTTCGCAGTAGCTGTGTGGCAAAGCCACATTTGCTGATGTTACAAGGCCAGCTCAGTCAATCATCCAGACTATTGCCCCTGTAACTACTGAAAAGGCTGCTGCCCCTCTTCAGGAACCACACGTTTGTCTGGCCTCTCCACAGATACCCCTCCGCTGTTGTTGCACCTACGGTACGGCTATCTGTATCGTTGAGGCACGCAAGCCACCCCACCTCGGCAATGTCTGTGGTTCATGGGAGTGGTCACAAGAAATATGAAGACAAAAATTAAACAAAAACTAGAAACTGAATCAGTTAATTTCTTTTAGTGTTTCGACAATATACGTATACAAAATGCTAACATGGAAATAAACTCTATTGCAAATAGCCATAAGCAAATTATAGCCAAGATAATTAAGGGAAAACATTTCGCTTAATAAAAATTATCATAATGTACAATTGTGTTGTAGAGATTTATGTATACTGTCCACAAAATATTAGTGGTGATGTTTGATATGTGTGAGATTCTACACACATGGACCATCAGGAAACAATAAGCAGAAGTTCTTCGCAACTAAAATGGGATAGCACAAAAACGCACTTGAAAATGGGAATTATTTCCCGAAACGCATCGTGCTAAATAAAATATAAAAAATCGTGACTGCTAGCAGAATTGTTATTTATAAACAAACCAATGCAGGTTATGTTAGTTTGAAATTCATGGCGCAGACAAGGGGACCGGCATTCGGACAAGATATACAGCGTCAACTCGAGGCCACAGCTAGTGTTTGCGGCACTGTGACAAGTTTGATACATGTGAATGACATTCTGCGGCCGAGGACCATACTATTTCTGCACGACACCCAAGAATTTTTCAGGAAAAGGACGCACGATCACATGCCGTGTAAACACGGGTCTTCTTGGAGTCACAGGATGTCATGGTTTTGGCCTGGCGCGTCAGATCACGGACTTGTTACCAATCTAAAATGTGTGGCATATGGCGAAACGACAGCTGTAGCGCTGTGACACATGGAAACCCCCACAGATGAACTTTGTTACCAGGTGAATGCAGCATGGATGGCTATATCACAGGGCGACACTCACGTATTAATGGCGTGGATGCCATCACGCATGGAACAGTTGTCAGGGTCCGTGGCGAAACATGTGCTTATTGGGCAACAGGGCACGTGCTTAACCGAAGTGACTAAAATGCTAATCATTTCTTCAGAATAAACTAACGGACATGTCCTGTGAATATGAATTCCAACCTTTAGTACGAGTGTTCAAATGTTCAAATGTTTGTAGAACTTATGGGACTTAACTACGGGGTCATCAGTCCTTAAGCTTACAAACTACTTATGAACTAGCTAAGGCTAAGGACGGCACAAATATCCATGCCCGAGGGGGGATTCTAACCCCCGACCGTAGTGGCCGTGCAGACCGTGACTGGAGCGCCTCAGTCCCCTCGGCCACCGCGGACGGCCCTTTAGTACGTCAAGGAGTTCTGTTTATTCTGAACACGAGTGCATATTAATGACATTGCTGACAGAATTACTGGTAACGTCAGTCTTTCCACAGATGATGGAGTTATCAATAATGAAGTTATCTCTGAAAGAAGCTGTAAAACAATTGGTCAGATTTTCATAAGATTTAAAAGTTATTAAAAGACTGACATTTGTTTTAAATTATTACAAAAGTTAATGTTTGCGCTTCGAAAAACGAGAAGAAGTGTTACAGTGCAAAATTGTTCCAGAGAAACTTGTTAAGATCTTGGATTGCTCAACCGATCGCCAGCTAAGCTTGGCGGATGCAGGTCATTGCCTCTGTAGTAAAAACTACGCCAGTCTCTCGTGACGACAGCAGACGCTGCGTCGGCCAGTTGGAAGACTACCGTCAGCAGACTGCTGACTGCGACAGACGACCAGCAGAGAGAGGTTTACTCGTCAGCTTGTAAACATTTCATAACTACACGTAACTCTGTCACAAGAGTAAATAAGACCGAGGATACGTCAGCGGTTAAATGTCTCTTTGAGTGAACGCTGCACTCACAAGTAGAACACATTCGGCCATTACGAACCGTCCCATACGTCATAGCTTCAGCTGATTTCTGTATATAAACTCCCGCTTTTAGAAGTGTAGTCACTTGGTCTTTGGAATCAAAGATACACAGGAGAGTAGTCGTCGATCCAATGATCTAATCTCAGATTAAGGAAGACAGACTAGTCGCCAATAGTCGCAACTAGGATATGGAGTCCGAAGACAACTACTACGCTTCGAATTGACCATCATCCGGGCAGATGGTGAACCGCTGTGTACCGTCTTCACAACGCTGAATACGGTTGCTGCCTCAGGTCAGCATAGTCTTCATTGGTTGGGTTCCTAAAGGCCAATGATCCTGACGACGCGCTAGCACTCTGGTGCTAACCCTGCCAGCGGTATCAAGAGGTCAACTCACCAAGGCATTGGACTCCAGTGGTTCCGAGGCCCAGCTGCCTAGACCGAGGCCTCCATCTGGCAGACTCTGCTTCGAACCCCATAAGTCTTGGCGCGGGCACATCCGTCCGAACCGTATAGCAGCCGGCCCATAGAAATGTTCAAATGTTTGTAGAGCTTATGGGACTTAACTACGGGGTCATCAGTCCCTAAACTTACAAAGAACTTATGAACTAGCTAATACTAAGGACGGCACAAATAGCCATGCCCGAGGGGGGATTCTAACCCCCGACCGTAGGGGCCGTGCGGACTGTGACTGGCGCGCCGCAGAGCGCTCGGCCACCGCGGCCGGCCGAAGGCGACGTCACCTGCTGATCTACCTCCTGCCGAGCTAGCGCCTACACCACGGAATCTTGTATTTGGTCGAATAAACTTGTAAACTCTAATACTGTTTTACTAGCGTCCTCTGGTATTACATTAGGCTCCACGCCCCGTCCTGACAAAGCTGGGAACCTACTGCTCGGCCCCAGCAGAAGGTAAAAAGTAAAGTCATATGGTATAATGGCTGGGAGACCTTGAAGGGCAGGTTCAGCCGCCTAATTAGAAAGGTTTTTCCTGTCCTCCCCGCCCGCAGGCACATTTCCTTCGCGAAGATTGAGAACTGTGTGCTGAAGTGTGCAAGAATCCCTCCTAGTACTAAACCCATACTGGAGCTGTAGGCGTACTTAGGAGTCCGTAGAAGATGGCGTAGGGGGCGTGCGGATTCACCGGCCCACGCTTCCCATCCAGGATCTGCAAAAGGAGCTGACCCACCTTCGAGTCAGACTTAAGAGCCGACGTGTGGGAGTTATGGGTAGTATTTCTTCTGAATAAAATTCGGGTTGCCAATTATAGGGCTTTATTGTTAGGCTCTCCACAATACAATGTTGAACAATTTTAATTTTACTGCCTGCGGATACAGAGAGCATATTCCTACTTGTACGGTACAGATTAGGTCCTAGCGCCGACGGACCACTGACCTACCAAATTTCGTGTGTCGTACATGTTCGGAAGTGTTCATTAAAGATCTAGTCATTTATTTATTTAGTTATCGGAATAATATTAAATAAAGTAACATTACCAGCACCGACTTTTGATTACCCCTAGACTGCTACTACAGCCTGTATACCACTAAACATTGTCAAATAATAATAAGTTAAAAATGATAACTTCACGCCATAGTTTTGGGACTTCCCCGGCTTATAGGCGTGGCGGCCGCAACGGAATATCTGACGGCAGCAGCGACCTGGAGCTTTGGTTACCCCACCTCCTAGGCTGACGCCATATGGTGGGTCTCGGTCGTGGGAAACTACAGCGGCTCTTCCTATCGGCGAGCTGCCTAACCGTGCCTAAAGAAGTGTTTGTCGCCGGATCGCGCACAAAATCTGTCTATTAATTAATTAAATAAAATTAAATTAAAAATTATACCTCCATATAGAACCCTCACACGTGTCTATGTGACTGCAATGGCTGCATATGTAGTGTAATGTCGTGTTCGTATAGGAGTACTTGCCACGCCCTACGGTGCTTAAACGTCGGTGATCTTGCGGGAGCCGGTGTATCCACCGCGGCACGGCCGTTGACGAAAAGAGACGGTAGTATCCTTTGATTACAATAACAATGATCTAATTCTAGGTAAATGGCATCATCCCACAAAGGAGAGTGCTTACACAACTTCGTGCTACACATCCTAGAATACTGCTTAGCTGTGTGGAACCTGTAACAAATGGTTCTAACATGGAATACTGGACATTTACAAAACGTCTACTGTAAGTGATAATGCGAAAAGAGACAACTGAGCCTAAATAAAGAGAAGTGCGAGGTCATTCACATGAGTACTAAAAGGGACCTGTTAAATTTCAAATGTTCAAATGTTTGTAAATCTATCGGACCAAACTGCGTGGTCATCAGTCCGTAGCTTACAAACTACTTAAACTAAAGTTAAACTAACCTAAGGATAAACACACACCCATGCCCCAGGGAGGACTGGAACATCCGACGGCGAGCAACCGCGCGTTCCGCAGCGAGGCGCCTTAAAGGTGTGTTGTCCAAGACGCGGCTGTTAACTGCGATTGCGGCTCGGCCCCCTTCTCCTCCCTTTTCCGGCCTTGGCGGACGGTGGCGAGGCCGCAACACGACGCGAGCCGCTGCCGTTTACCAAGGCGCGGCTCCTGGTCGGCGACTCGGGAAATTCATGACGAAAATAAAATTTCTGATTTTTTTGCTGTAAAAAACACTGCATGTTAAGTAAGCAAAGCTGCATCAGTTCCCATATTTAGTTTTTCGTTACAGATTCTCGTTTTCCTTTAAAAAAATTAAAAAGCGCTACTTTCAGTTGTGCGTGGTTTTTTTTTTTTTCACTTTTTATTGCATCTCTGTCAAGTTTGAGAAAACTAACACGCAAAAAAAAAAAAAAAAAAAAAAAAAAATTGGTTTCTGCATATCTTGTAGTTTCATATCCCAGCTTGATAACGAAGTGTCTGTTTTCTCAAAATTCCTCATAGTTATTCAGATACTTAATTTTTAAGTAACCTATTGCATTAAACTTGAAGTGTTTACATCGAAAAATGTAGTCGCTGGCTACTTTGCGTGTGGTTCATTTTAGGTCATACATTGTTGCGGATGAAATGAAGCCAATAATTCGAAATTATTTTTAAAGTTGAGAGCAGGACGATACCTGTCTCCGTTTTCGAGATTTTGGCTCGTATATCTACGGTACGGGAGCGTCGCGACTAGCGCGCCAGTTCTCTCCACGTGCAACCTGAATTGTGCGGAGGTAACAATCATCGCATCTTCTAAACTGTTGAAGATATTGAACCCTTTTTTTAAATGATAGTTTGGGAAGGAATTCATGTTTTACACAATCATTAATGATCAAAGATTTTTTTATCTAGAGGTATACAGAAATAATTACAGTTTTTTACGATGAAACGAGGTATTAATTAAACAGTATTTAACATTTATGGAGGTTTATTTCCATCTATTGCAACTAAATGAAAGGCGTTTCGCTTCTTTATTTGTGAACCGTCATCAATGGCAGTTTTTTAGTGTTAATTCTATGTGTGACTTCATGGAGCTGTGTGTGTATTCTCCAGAGGGATGGAAGTTTTGGTTCTTTATTTCATCACTTCGCCGTGTAATTCACTATGTCATCACAGATTTTAACTGTTGGTTTTTTTTATATATATATTAATTCTATTTTTGTGACACATGACCATGAACGCTGTTAAAACATTTTTATTAACAGGCACCTTTTAAATGATGACACGAAATTCATACTTGAGTTTAGATTAAATGTCAGCCAGTTTGTACATGAATTAGAACCGATTCAACAAATCTATCAGTGGAACTGAAAAAATAAATAAAACACAGTGAAGCTAAGGTAATTATTCTTTTATTTTCTTATTTAAAAATTGCAGCACTATTTATAAGACCAGGAGAGTGTTTATCTGAAACTCCTGAAGCAGCTTGCATGTCTCTCGTCTCAGGCTTTTTTTCATTTTAACTGATTGGATTCACCTTCTGTATTGCCTTTGAAATAAGTCCCAGTGTTCGAAAACGTAAAGTTGAAATTTTTCCGAGGGAGATCGAAAATAGCAAACACATACCAAACAAAAGATTTTTTATGTAGCTTGTTAAATGTATCAACAACAGTTGTACGACTGTTTGCTGTTTTGTTATAATTTATTTCATTCTGACCAGTTTCTGTCCTAAACCATCTTCCAGGGAATATGGAAAACAAAAAGATTTTAAAATGTTGATGATGTCATCCATACCGTACACGAGACATTTGAATCTAAATGGTACACCACAACATTTATCTTTGTTCATATAAACTAAGATAATTTTTATGGCACGCCAAAAGAGGGACGGTATTGGTATGAATGAAATTAATGAAAATATTACATTAACGTTGTCATGCATTTCCTTACAGCTGTGGGATCACCTAAACAAAAAAATTGGTTACCACCGGTCAATTTTTTTTATTTCCAAAACCCTTGACGCCAATACAGCTCCTTTTCCAACCTTCATTTCTCTTTTATTTCTCCGAATATTTTCAGTCTACTCTTACATATGATTCCCATGAAATCTAAATCTGTTCAATGTACAAAGGCAATAGCTTAATGGCGAGACGAGCTCATCTTATGAGTGGTTCATATCTGTTTTTGTTCGGTCCGCTTGTCTCGACATCTTTCTGCCGCTGCCTTGAGTCGTCCGACTCCCATCGCAACACTGCTCACTGGTGCAGTCCTGTGATTGTCGCCGCATCAGCCGCGCGCCGCACTCCAAACTCGAAGTGCGCATGCGCGAGCAGCCAGCCTCTGACGTCACGAGCCGATCCATCGCAGCCGCAGGCAGCAATCGCGCCTTGGACAACCCACCTTTAGACCGCTCGGCTACTCCACCGCGGCGATAAATTTCGGTTTACGCAATAAATAGCACAAATCTAAAGGCTGACAATTCAAGTTCATAAATACTAATCACAATTTCGAACAATCTTCACCGGACAGACCACATAGATAACATTGTGACAAAGACGAAGCAAAGAGACCATGCTTCGGTGACAAAACGCTTAGAAGAGGCAAAAGCTCAATTAAAGAGACGGGCTAGATTACACTTTTCCATCCTCTGCCAGAATACTGCTGCGCTGTATGGGATTATTACCAGATAGCATGGACAATGGACATTGTGCCAGTACAAAGAAGGGTAGCTCATTTTTTATTACCGTGCAACAGGGGAGAAAGTGTAACGGATGTGATAAGCGAGTTGAGGTGGCACACATTAAAACAAAGACATTTCTTGCTGCAGCAAGATCTGTTTAAAAATTTCAGTCACCAGGTTTCTCCTTCAAATGTAAAAATTCACACATCAAAACTGTCATGCATATCTCACTAGAAAATGTTCGAATGTTTGTAAAGCTTATGGGATTAAACTATGGGGGTCATCAGTCCCTAAACTTACAAACTACTTATGAACTAGCTAATACTAAGGACGGAAAAAATAACAAATATCCATGCCCGAGAGGGGACCGTCCTTAGTATTAGCATGACAGTTTTGATGTGTGAATTTTTACATTTGTAGGAGAAACCTGGTGACTGAAATTTTTAAACAGATCTTGCTGCAGCAAGAAATGTCTTTTTTTTTAATGTGTGCCACCTCAAATAGCTTATCACATCCGTGACACTTTCTCCCCTGTTGCACAGTAATAAAAATGAGCTACCCTTCTTTGTACTGCCACCATGTTCGACCGTTGTGGCCCTGCAAACCGTGAATGGTGCGCCGCAGACCGTTCGGCCACCGCGGACGGCTCTCCCACTAGACAAACCTTTTATGGTATTCTATACTATGGTGAACTGGTATTAATAAAGTACTCAACAAATCTCTTCTTTGATATTCAAACAGAACCTAAAATAATTTTTCAAATGTTCTAATGTTCTTAAACTTAAAGGGACCAAACTGATTAGGTCATCGCTCCCTAGACTTAGAAACTACTTAAACTAATGCTAATAACAATATACACACACATATGCCCGAGGGAGGACTCCAACCCCCGACTGGGAGTGGCCCCGCAATTCGTGAAAATGTGCCTTACACCACGAGGCCATTCCGGCGCTGAAAAACTAATTTTTATTGAGGTAAGCCCATTTTTAGCAACCTCATTCAATAAAGAGTTGCATCACCCACTGCATAAATGCAAACCTGCTCCCTATGTGGCATGCTGCCCCTTAGTTCATTTATAAATTGCTGTTCTAATTTATCTCATTCTTCAACGGCAATCCTGATTTCGTAGTTGTATCTTAACAAAAGATGTTGCCGAGAAACCGAAAAAATTCTGGTCCTATTGAAAATCGGCAAGGAGATCAAAGGCCTCGATTCAGTCACGTTTAAGAAATCATTCACGCTGGAGGACCCAGGGAATCATACCTTCATGTGATGATCGCACTGACTCCCAAATGGTGGACATAGTAATAGGCATAGCCAGTGCTGAGAAACAGCTGGGAGGGTTGAAAAAAAAAGCGCCAGGTCCAGATGGGGTACCAGTCCGGTTTTACAAAGAGTACTTTGCGGAATTGGCTCCTTACTCAGCTTGCATTTATCATGTAGATTTGATCCAGCGTCAAGTTCCAAGCGACTGGACAATGGCGCAGGTGACTCCCGTGTAGAAGAAAGGCAAAAGAACGGAGCCACATAATTACAAACCAATATCATTGACAGTTTGCTGCAGAATTCTTTAACATATACTCAGTTCTAATGCAGTAAATTTCCTTGAGGCGAAAAAGCTTCTGTCCATGCATGATCAAGGGTTCAGGAAGCATCGAAAGTGCGAAACCCAGTTTGCCCTTTTCCCTCACGACATCTTGCGCGATATGGATGAAGGGCAACAGACAAACTGCATATTATCGAAAGGCGTTTGAGACGGTATCGCACCGCAGACTGCTATCGAAAGTACGGGCATGTGGAATAGGTACGATCGCGTAACTAATGAAGAGGTACGGAACAGAATTGGGGAGAAAAGGAATTTGCGGCATACCTTGACTAAAAGAAGTGATCGATTGATAGGACACATTCTTAGACATCGAGGAATCGTAAATTTAGCATTGGAGGGAAGTGTGTGGGGTCAAACTCGTAGAGGGAGACCAAGAGACGAATACAGTAAGCAGACTCAGATGGATGTGGGGTGCTATTCTAATGAATAGATGAAGAGGCTTGCGCTGGATAGAATAGGGTGGAGAGCTGCATCATACCAGTATCCGAACTGAAGACCACAACAACGCAAACAACCCAAATATGTGAGTGTGTCGAAGACTACTGAAGTAATAGAACCCAGTACGTTGTCCTGGATGGCGAGTGTACTCAGAGACTAGGGTATCATCAGAAGTGCTCAAATGTTCAAATGTTTGTATAGTCTATGGGACTTAACTACGGGGTCATCAGTCCCTAAACTTACAAACTACTTACGAACTAACTAAGACTAAGGACGGCACAAATATCCAAGCCCGAGGGGGGATTCGAACCCCCGACCGTAGTGGCCGTGCAGACCGTGACTGAAGCGCCTTAGTCCCCTCGGCCACCGCGGCCGGCATCAGAAGTGCCCCAAGTAAGTGTGACAGGACCGTTATTACTCTCTGTGGGTGGAATTCGGGGATGTGTATGTAGATGTGGATGGTTTTGCTCAGCTTATCCCAAGCATATTCAATTGGATTCATACCGGGGAACATGCAGGCCAATCCAGTCATTCAATACCAGGACGATTGATGAAATCATTGACAATGCCTGCATGATGGACTCGGGAGTTGTCGTACATAAATTTCAATCTTTTCCGAAATGGTGATGAAATGAAATGAAGATGAATTTGCATTGAGTTTACCCGTGGTGGGGAACAATGGTTTTCGAAGCCCCTTACATGATACCCACCAAGAACATCACCTTGTTGTACTCGATTGACGATGCAGTTTTATCAGATTCCTTACTCCTGCTTTCTTTGTCGAAAGTCATCTGCTATCAGACATACGTAGCATTCACCTGTGAATATAACTCTGCGCGACATTTCCATAGTCCACTGTTATTGATTTTGGGCCCAGCTGGACCATGCAACATGGCGTCTGGGTTTTGAGGTCCGGACCTCTCAATGGCCGACTAGAATACAAAGAATTGTTGTGGAGTCTGTTTCGTACAGTTTGATCTGACACTCCCAGTGACCCTCAAAGAGTCATTGTTTAACATCGTAGCAGTCTCTTTGAGAATTGCAGATACCAATCGTCTGCCTAGTTGTTGCCCTAGGGCGCCCAGTACGAGACAAGTCGTGAACACTACCTGTAGTATGAAAACGATTACAAATCTAAGGAAATGGTTATGATTATGCCGCGCGGGAGTAGCCTCGTGGTCTAAGGCATCATGCTGCGGATTGGGCAGCCGCTCCCGTTGGAGGTTCGAGTCCTCCCTTCGGTATGGTCATGTGTGTTGTCCTTAGTGTAAGTTGGTTTAAGTAGTTTGTCAGTCTAGGGACTGACCTGTTTTGCGGCCTACTTTTGCAAATATTTCGGACACAAAAATGATAAAAAATTATACAATATAAATAATACATAACATAAAATTAAATATATTTAAATATAATATTAATATTTTTATTTATTTAATTGAATATTTTTATTATATTTTGCTCGATATAGTTGCAAAAATCATAAAACTGCAGGATAACCTAAAGAGGGCGCGCCGCGCGGGATGGCCGCGTGGTCCAAGGCGTCATGCTACGGACTGGCCGGCTGTTTCCGCCGGAGGTTCGAGCCTTCCCTCGGGCCTAGGTGCGTGTGTTGTCCTTAGTGTAAGTTAGTTTAAGTAGTTTGTAAGCCTAAGAACTGATCATAATAGCTGTTTAGTCCAGTACGTTTACAAAGATTTGAACATTTGTAAAACACACCAGTGCGACTTTTCCTTGTTGATGATCGTCTTACAACTTCCTTCCAAGATAGTGTGCAATCCGCTTTAGCTGGCCGAGTGCTTTGCCGTCTATAAATTGTGAGATACTTCTCTCTGAAGTTCGATTCCGTTTGTAAATTTCCTCTTTGTTTCGTTCATAGGTTTCCCCTCGTACAAACAATAAACTGGACAATACGATGCAACCCTGTCTCACTCCCTCGTGGACTACTGCCTCGCTCTGTCATCTCCCGAATCAGATAACGGTAGTCCGGTTTCTATATATATTGTAGATAACCCTTCGCTCCTTCTATTATTATTTCTGTTGTCTTCCGAATACTGATAAATTAAACACAGCGACTTTAATATGGATCAGCTCAAGTACGTATAAAACAGACGTAAATCCTCAAAACTCTTAAATACTGTGCAGAAATGTTACAGCATTACGCATAAAAGAGAAATAATAAGTTACGTTGATGGATATGACAGGCAATTCAGTCACTGTCGACACAAAACAGTGTTAATTTTGTGTTAAGTAACGTCAGTTGTTTCATTCTATATTTTATATAAAATGTGTTATCTACCTAATTTTCGTAACAGTCCTGAAGAGAAAATTAATGCAGCGTACCTTTATTACATTTGGGCTACATGTTTCTGTGTCAACTAAAAATCTTTTCTTTTGTTTTTTATTAATCTTAGGCATAATTTTATGAATTATTTCATGAACTGTTATAATTCCCAAAATTTTTCGGAAGACTATCCCACTGAGAATGGCATATAACGATTTCGAATATTTATGGATGTAACACGATGTATTGTCTTCTATAAAGCTAGTAACCACGTAAAAGGAGAGGTAGTTTCACTTCTGCTGTTGTGCTCCAAACTAATTTCGATAATGAATTTGTTTTCATTTCCAGTGTTTAAATTTTTAGCTCAAATTTCTCACGTACAAACACCACTAATATGAGAAATGCGGACCTATGAACTATTTTAATAGTGAAAAAATTGCTGTACTTTTGTCTGTATAAGCTATTACAATGGATTCCGATTCTTCACCAATGTTTAACACAAAAGGATTGGATCCCACACAACAACCAGGCTACATTCTCTTTTCTGGTTGTTAAGTTTGTTAAAAAATAAGCATTGGTCAACAAGAACGAACCCACCAGTCTCACTTTCCAGAGACTATTTTGTATTCTTTTCGTTCTTTTCTGTTGCTGTAACACAGAGCCATCAGTTTAATAAATATTTTTCTACAGGTTCAATATCTAAATGTGCAACTATTGTGCTTTTAGGAGGACACAGAAGGGACTTCATAAAAATAAAAATACAATATACAAAAACATCCAAACCAGGGGTTCAAAGGGGGCAACTGCATCAAAAACTTACACAAAATAATTTTATTCTGTTGATCATTTCTACCTATGTAAGTGGGAGTCAACAATATATTTTCGCATTCGGAGGAGAATGTTGGCGATTGGAGTTTCTTAAGTAGCCCACGCCGCAGCGATAAGCGCCGTTGTTGTAATGATCCCCATCCCAGATCGTGTATCATTTCCGTAACGCTGTCTCCCCTGTATCGGGACAATACAAAACGAGCTGCCCTTCTTTGGACTCTTTCGATGTCCTCCGTCAAACCCACCTGATAAGGATCCCACACGGGCAGCAATACTCCAAAAAAGGACGGACAAGCGTAGTTTATGCAGTCTCTTTAATAGTTCTGTTGCATATTTAAGCGTTCTGTCAATAAAACGCAGTCTCTGGTTCGCCTTTCCTATGACATTATCTACGTGTTCTTTCCAATTTAAGTATGAAGTAATAGTAATTCCTATGTATTTTGTGGAGTTTACGGCCTTCACTTTTGATTGATTTATCTTGTAAACAAAGTTTAACGGATTTCTTTTCGTACTCATGTGGACGACATCACACTTCTCATTATTTAGAGTGAATTGCCATTTTTTACACCTTAGTGATAAAAGCCAGACATTGTCGCGACAACAACTTAATAACAGCAATGATCCTTTCTAATACATCACACCAGTGTTTTTCCCTTCTCTATTAGTCTCAGTTGCATCTGATTCACAGTCTTCTTTGTTTGTAACATATTATTCAATTGTACCCATGACTTCACATTTTCATTGTGGGAATCGCTTGTTTCGTGTCTTTTCAGAGTCAATGATAAATGCTGCCAATCTGACAATCGAATCATATGAGATTACTTGCACACTAGCCAAACACTTTACAACAGAAACAATACACTGCATCCTTTGATAAAGAGTAAAGAAGCCAGTCTCTTTTAACTTTTTCGCCGTTAGAAAGATTTCTGTAACAGTAAGTGTTAGAAAACTTTCTTCCTTCGTCGTTCATAGGATAATTATGATTGTGTACTTGAACAGGACCATGTTTAACTAAAATATTAACGAAATCACTATTAATATTAAGAGGCCACCGCCCTGTGTCTTCGCTAATTGTCAAACTCTCTCAAACTACCACTATACTGCTTAAAGATTCTTCAGCAGCATCATCACGTGTGTCAATGCCTTCGATGGGACCACCAGAGGGAGTAGGAGCACATGTCTTGCCTTCACTTGCTTCTATAGTTTCACATCCAGACGTCGAGCACGTGACAGAGGCAAGCATTTCTTGACCGTCATTCACAGATTTGGTCAAAAATTTCGTAATAGAACCTGCCAGTTTCTCTTTTTGCCTTTCCTTCTCTCGTTTCTGATTACGAAACTGGGCCCGAGAAGTTTTTTTTTTTTTTTTTTTTTTTTTTTTTTTTTTTTTTTTTTTTTTTGTGGTTCTTGAAATTATTTTTTGGGTGAAACTAATAAAATTATTGTTGGTACTTGGTTGAACAAATTTACAAGTACCGTATATTTCGGCAGATAAGAAGATAATATAAGCATAAAAAATTTTACGCAAGGTCTGGGTCGTCTATACACCAGATATTAAACATTTGCCTTTAGGGTTTACCAGACGTCCTCTTTTTAGCACTCTAAAAATGATCCGGTGGATTTTTAGAAAATGCAGAGATTTCCTCTTTTATGCGTCATACAACTGCTTAGATTTTAAAGTGTGGATATACAACTCTTCACAACTGTAAACTCTAAAAATTTAACCTTTCTACCATATTTCTATGATATTTTTTGATGAATTTTTGTTATCTATATCGCCGCCGCTTCGATCTCAATTTACAATTTCAGACCAATTGAACCAATAGGCTTGGCCACTATCGTGAAGCAAGAGCTGTGAGACGGCCAGTTAAAAGCATTACTCACAACACAACCTACAACTATACTTATTAGCTGTACGTAGAAGGTTATTATTCGGCACGTGTTTCTATAGCCAACATCGCAACAAAGCTAAAGGAGGCGTTTGCATTATGACGTGTGCAGTCGTACCAATCGTTTAGAAGTACACAGCTGGTATGTCCATAAAATTGAGCGTCGCGGGAATAGCCGTGTGGTATAAGGTGCCTTGTCATGAACTGTACGGCTGCTTCCGCCGGAGGCTCGAGTGCGCCTTTGTGCATGGATGTTCGTGTTGTCCTTAGAATAATTTAGTTTAATTAGTGTGTAAGCTTAGGGATCGATGACCATAGCAGTCTAGTCCCAAAAGATTTCACACACATTTGAACATGAAATTGAATAGCCGATACGACGCTTTTATACTACTCAAGGTCATTACACTAGGGTAACCAGATTTCCAAAATCAAAATACTGGACACTTTTGCGTACCGAAGATTGCGGCACGTTACGGATCGCACGGCCGCTCGCGTCGGAGTTTCCACCCCTCCCTCTTCTCCTCTGGCGTTGTCAATATCAATGTTATCCCTTAATTAATGTATATAATATGACGGCATTGGTGTCAGACATGATCGCAGAAATGGACACATGTATTAACGAATGCGTAGTATGGTAAGAAACAAAGCCTTTCTTCCTTTCTCCCCTCACCACAAAGCTGACGCCTCACATTTGATGCTTTTCGTATTTACATTTGCTTCTATCGAAATCACTTCTTTTTTAGTGCTGTATGTTGTTTGCAGAAAGTGCGACTTTTGAGTATAAAAGATACCACGACAAGAAAAGTATGTAACTGATATAAATACGTTAAACCTAATGTATTTTCGCATCAACGTCAAACCTAAGTGACAAGCATAGGAAATAGGGATTGCTGGGATGGGACAAATTACTTAAACGGCAATCTTAATAACTTTGACATTCCAAAGGCTAACATAAAAATTAACCGAAAATACACAACAAAAAGCTAAATAAATTTGATTACTTATTAAAGAAATAATTTATTTTTGATAGCTGACACATGGAAACAAGTGCAAAAGATAGTTATTATTAGTTACGAAATTTACTTTTCTCTCTCTCAATTATATTTTGTAAAAGTATGTGTGCCGTTTAGTAGTTCCATATTTTCTAATAGATTTTCGTAAGAAACTTATGAAGTATTGTGAAAATGAGGTCTTGTTATGATTATTTCCTGTGCAAACTAAATATTTTACTTTTGCGTTCCACAAAGTATTTGTGGTGGAGGAAACACTTTCTGTAGCAGCATTAGTGGCAGGTAAAGCTAGCATAAACCAATTAATGAACTGCAAATTTTTTCATCAGATATCTTCAGATGGAAATAAGTTGAAAATGAGAGATCCCTTTTTACCAACTAGCTTCACATTACTCAGTTAATTAATCTGTTGTTCACATATACTTTTAACATGGTTCAATGCCCCCAAAACACTGCATTTCACATCTATATTTCAAAGTATTTTCTCTAAACTCCGGTAAACGTTTTAGACTTTACTAGACAGACTTCCAAAGAAGAACTAGCTAATACTAAGGACGACACAAATATCTATGCCCGAGGGGGGATTCGAACCCCCGACCGTAGCGGCCGTGCAGACCGTGACTGGCGCGCCGCAGACCGCTCGGCTACCGCGGCCGGCGGCAACAAATGAAAGTAGTACAGACAAATAGGTGATACGAAAAACGTAACAGAGAAAGAAATGTAAAAATTGTCGGACTCTGAAATTCAAAATAGGGCCATTGGAAAATATTTATGAACTGTAAATAAACATTGAAAATAAAGAATAAAATGTGAATTATGTTGGATACTTTAAAAGAAAATGAGTGGGCCAGGTCTGCTCGCCTAAATTTATTTCATAGTTTGAGAATAACTGGCACAGTTAGTAACGTGATCTTAGTCCTCCTTCACATCCTCGAAATGTCCCGCATTGAGTTTTGAAAAAGTTGGCTGCCTTAAGTTCCTTAAGCCTTACAAACGTTTTCACGAAAATTTATACCTCGTCTTATCAATTTTATTTTGTAATACCAGTTATTTTATTTTGTGTTATTGTAGACGTTTTAGGGCGTGTAAATATTTCCCTCCACTTCTGACACGCTCGTTTTTTTCCGGCGTATAAGTGACTGTCGAATCCAGAACGTGGTCCATAACGCTACGCAATATCTCTTAATTTTACGAAGAGTTTATTAATTTAGGCTACAAATGGAAGCAGGCTGAGGGAATGAACCTAAATACGAAACCAGTTTTATGCACGTTAATGTCATAGGGAATGTAAACCTACTTACTGTACTGTTTTAACATTGGTAGATAGTGTAGCCAATTTATTGGAAAATGGGGATTCGACTTTGGCTGACCTTGTATCCATATAGACGTTTGGGTTTAATAATGAAAATATCTGATGTACTGCAGATGATAAGCAACTAGTAAAAAGCACGGGATAATGTTTCTCCGTTGTTAATCGTTTGTTACGGAAGTCACCTCTCCTTTGAATGCGCTGCTGCATCATGCAATTATATCCACATAGGCTCTTTTATTTCTGTCATTACTTTCCGTGGGGCAAGTTGTGTGTGTTATGCGTGAAAAACGTGCTTTATTGGAAACATTTTCTTTACACGGACGCATTTAAAGACTTACTAGCCTGCAAAATAAAATAAAATGTATAATTTTGAAAGTTAGGCCTACAGAAACACCGTAGAGCAGATACCACGGTATACAGCACCAATCTCTGCTGTACCTGACTGCATTCGGTTGAATTTTAAAAAAAAATGGTTTGAACCCACGAAACCACCCCCGTGGCTACACCCCACGTAAGATAATGGTTTCTGCCCCAGTCAAAACAAAAAGCATAGTTAATACTTGCACTTAAAAAATTTCCATGTAGTAATTAAAATATTAGAAAAAATACTGGGATAAGCCTCGCCGTCCAGAATTTTTGTTTTCATGAAAACGTTTTTAAGCAGAAGACACGAGTAACGGATGAAAGTGGATCCATGCAGCAACGCTTATGTTATCAGCCAAATAACTCGGTTCCATTATATACAGTATGTAGGTGTGCAGGGCAGGACCATTGAATTTATTCTACAGGGCGTCACAATTCGTCAAGGCAAGTGAGGTTGTATATGAACCTATTTATGATAAATAAGAAATGAGAAAGCTTGAAATCATGATTATATCACTGACAAAATTTCATAAAGTCAGTTTACCACAAGACTCAAATGCGTTTTGGCACAAAATTATGCCCTCCTTCCTTAAACGGAGATAAATATGCCTAGATTATTTTGAGTATTAACTGTGCTATTATTGGCAATAGGAAAGCATATTAGAGTAACATTAGCCTAACTGATCGCTGTAGAAATGTTACAAACTTCAGCCCAAATTTAATTTCTAATGTCAAAGGTGAATTGTGGCTTGTGGCCACTTTGGGAGAACGCTATGTCCGACTGAAAGTTTAAAGTTCTGTATAGACACTGCTGCCCGCAATTAACCTATTAAAACAGCTACTAAAAAACAGGAAATATTTAGTATTAGAAATTAGTAGAATTAAAATAGAAAGTCGTACTCACCATATTGACGCTTCTTTCTCCGCGTGTATGTTATAAAACTAAAAAGTGTCAGTAAACAATCAACGGACAATGTGCGGCTTTGTGTACCGCGCTAACGGCTGGGAACAAGTGACTGGAGAGCGGAGTTTGGTGAGTCAAATGCAGCCGCCCGTGCCGAGAAGCCCCGGGGATTCCCTGTACGGGACCCGCCATCTGGAGGCCGGCTTCTACTCAGTAATATGGGAAATTCCCATTGGGGATGATCCTTCGCAAGTATAATACCTGCCGCTGTTAATGTGCTTCCAACTAGGGTTGCATATATCAAAATTAAAAAACCGGGGCCGCGGTGGAGTAGCCGAGCGGTTTAAAGCGTCTCGCTGTGGAGAGCGCGGTTGCTCGCCGTGGTGGTTCGATCCTTAGGTTAGTTTACCTAGGTTTAAGTAGTTTGTAAGCTACGGACTGATGACCACGCAGTTTGGTCATATAGATTTACAAACATCTGAACATTTTGAAACAACCGAGGGTATTAGAAACAATCTATGTGAAACGAAATAGTTTAATTTTCCACAAAAGCATACTTGTCGCTTCCTCGAACCTGATGTTAACAAATGTTTTGAACCAATGTGATAGTAATAGCTATAATTGACGATCAACAAATTCTTTACGCACTGTACAGAAAGTCTATTTCTTTCGTAAGTCCAGTGTATACTTGACGAGGAAAATACTATTTCCACAGCTGCGCTGTCTACAGGGATTGCAAAAAACATGTTGCACAATTTTGAAAAGTTATGAACATTCATCTCTAGAACTATTGTTCATGTAGTCACATCGTCTACCAGATACAGGTTTCTCTAAAAATGTTGATGCTGTTTCCGACTTGAGTTGCTCACTTACAAAAAAAATGTTCAAAGTCTGTAAATCTATCGGACCACACTGCGTGGTCATCAGTCCGTAGCTTACAAACTACTTAAACCTAGGTAAACTAACCTACGGACAAACACACACACCCATGCCCGAGGGAGGACTCGAACCTCCACGGCGAGCAACCGCGCGCTCCGCAGCGAGGTGCTTTAGACCGCTCGGCTACTCCACCGCGGCTGCTCACTAACAAACACAAAAACGTTTAGGCCGTCCACTTCACCAAAAAATTCCACAAGAATATATCTGTTTCTCAAATAGGATGCAACATTTTTTACACTTTCCCGATCAAATCGTTTCTTAAGAGTTCATCCTAGCATAGAGTCAATTCGTCCTACTGCCTCATACATGTGATTTCCTTTAATCACTCCAGGCAAACACCGGGATGGTTCCTTTTAAAGCCAACGGTCGAATTCCTTCCCCATCACTGACAGGAAAAAAAAAAAAAATACAAAAATGCTGTGCTTCCTCTCTAATGATAACGAAATCGATGGGACTTTAAACCCTAATCTTCCTTTTGCCTCAATCATCTGCTAAAGTAATCGTTAGTATCAGAATAAAAACATTCATATATTTTGTGAACACAATAACTTTTAGCCTTGTGTTGCGTACTAGACACTCAGGACAGATAACACTTCGAATACAGTATTTTTTCCACCTTCACAACTTGACACAGAAATTAAAAATTCGTGGGTTCCTTCTGTTTTAGAAATTCCCAACCAGGGGTTAAAATAGAGTATTAAAAACCGGGTGATTTGGTAACCCTATTTCTAACATACAGACGTTTCGTATTTTAGTTCGAACAGTCAGATATACATTGCATTCTTAGGAGAGAATTAAAACTGCAATAATTGTCATGCTGATATGGAGACACTGAAACGATTCGGATCAAAGCGATTTGGATGAATTTACTGCCCCCTAGTTAGGCCGCACGTCCGCACCCAGAGGCCCTGGTCATAGTCTTCCGATTTTTCTCCGCATGACCTATTGCCTCTTCTACAATACTGCATCGACTTTGTTCCATATAAAGCCGAAGCGAGTCTTTTTACAACTGACTGATCAAGAATCAAGGCTTTACTTTGAAAAGCAACCTGAGCACACTTGTCACCTCCATATTGGTGACACCCGGGCCGCCCCCCCCCCCCCCCCCTTAGCTACGTCACTGCTCCCAACTACTAGCAATTCCACCTCTCTTGCTGGTCATGCCTTAAATCCACCCCTTCCTATCTACCGCTGGGGAAATGTTGTATCCAGAAACTCCCAAACAATTCTGGTGTAATGTAGAAGAGCGTCATCTTGAAAGATGACACCTTTCACCTTCATCTTGCATTTGTGGCGCTGCATACAATTGCAACACGTCTAGGTAGTTGTTTGATGACACAATATGCTCCGCAAAAAATACTGGGCTACAAATTTATCATGCATGAAGGCACACCAGATGTTCACCTTAAGGTAGTTACGTTGGTACTCAACCCATGTTTGGCACGTGGGCATGACCGATGCACTACATGGCAGTAAAGCATATTTTAGCTGGTCATCCTGATTTGTAACAGACCGTCAGTTGCAGGTAATCAAATGTTCAAATGTTTGTATAGTCTATGGGACTTAACTACGTGGTCATCAGTCCCTAAACTTACAAACTACTTATCAACTACCTTATACTAAGGACGGCACAAATATCCATGCCCGAGGGGGGATTCGAACCCCCGACCGTAGTGGCAGTGCAGACCGTGACTGGAGCGCCTCAGTCCCCTCGGCCACCGCGGCCGGCGCAGGTAACCCGTGCGCGCGGTAGCGTAGTGCCTTGGCAGTGCTACAGAAGTATATATTAGCTATATATTATTTGTTTGTGATTGATGCAGTGGACTGTAAATCGACATGTTGTATTTGTGTTTGTATCGTACACAATGAGAATTGACGCAAACAAGGTGTTAGAGGTTTTACACCAGATTGAATGACCGTCTCCATCACGTGAAGTACATGAATATGAAAGTGACATTGCAAATACTGTCTTCGGTTTGATTGTTTTATGAACGAGTTTCACACTGCAAGACAGATACTGAACTCCACAGACGCATAGCTAGCAATTAGAGATCCGAAAGGGGCTCCGAAATGTCGCTTAAAACCCGTTAGCGGGCTTTATGACGTCACCGGCTCGGCCCGTTGCGCTCGTGGGCTCGCCGCCTTGGCCGGGCCTGGCGGTACCCGCAGCACACTCACCAGCCGCGCTGTCGGTTACACCGAACCAAAGGAGGCCGGCGGGCGCAACGGGGACCAGTGGGCCGAGCCGGCGAGCCTACGGGTACAGCGAGCCGAGCCGATGGGCACGCGGGTACAGCGAGCTTGGCGAGACGAGCCGAGCTTGTAACTGTTACAGAAGACTCGCAGATACGAATCACGCATGGTAATTATCTATGTGGCTATCTCTTCTTTATTCATACGGTGCTTGTGTTTTTATGTCATGCTTTATTCCAAACTTGATGAAATGTTCACTCGTCACTTTCAAAACAACTGTTAGGTCACTATTACACAAGATTCGTGTAGGACATGGCAGAGGGTAATTCAGTTAAATAATTCCTTATAATCTACGTTTTTATCATGTTGATGAAATTTCGCACACTTGCTGATCAAAACTAGTTGTTTGTTCAAACAACAAATGTTTGTTAAGCTTAAGGGACTTAACTACAGGGTCATCAGTCCCTAAACTTACAAACTACTTATGAACTACCTACAACTAAGGACGGCACAAATATCCATGCCCGAGGGGGGATTCGAACCCCCGACCGTAGTGGCCGTGCAGACCGTGAATGAAGCGCCTCAGTCCCCTCGGCCACCGCGGCCGGCAATCAAAACTAGGGGAAGGTCACTGTCTACATAAGATTCGTCTGGTACATGGCGGAGGGTACTTCCCTTACAAATTCTCTAAAGTCTGAAGTTTTGTTGCGATCTCGATTAAATTTTGCACACTTGGCTTTCAAAACACGGGGAAGGTGAATGTATACAAAAGCTTCGTGTGGTACTTGGCGGAAGGTTCTTCACTTATAGAATTCCACAAAATCCATGCCGCGCGGGAGTAGCCGAGCGGGAGTAGCCGAGCGGTCTGGAGCGCCACGTTGCGGATCGCGCGGCCTCCCGCGTCGGGGGTTCGAATCCCTCCTCAGGCAAGGATATTTGTGCTGTCTTTAGTATTAGCTAGTTCATAAATAGTTCATAAATTTAGGGACTGATGACCCCGTAGTTAAGTCCCATAACCTATACAAACATTTTAACATTTTTTTGACTGATGACCCCGCAGTTAAGTCCCATAAGCTTTACAAACATTTGAACAAAATCTGTAGTTTTATTGCGATATTGATTAAATTTCGCACACTTACTGATCAAAACTTGGGCAAGGTCACTGTCTACATAAGATTCGTCTGGTACATGGCGGAGGGTACTTCCCTGCAGAATTCTCTAAAATCTCAAGTTTTATCAGCTATCCGCGAAACTCAAGTTATTACATCACAAAAAAATTATTTTCATTTCGACAGATTTTATTTTAAAAAAATGTATTAATAGGAAATGTATGATGCATTCGCTCCAATTATCAGTTATTCTATAGTAACATTACAGTTTTTTCACATTTTCATTTACAAGAGTGTATTAAAAACGATTGTACCCTTATTTCTAAAGGCGCTGCTGCATTGTTTGACCGTGAAACAATGGCTTTATATTCTTATTATTCATTTAGTTGATTTTTTGTTCAAGACTGAGTTAACAGAATGTACAGTTGAAACGGCAATTATAAGGTGAACGGGTAATACTTTTTTATAGTCTGATTAAAATGACTTGCAAGTTGACGTTTGTCAGGTGCGGCTACAGTGTTGCCACGACAGCTGCCGGCTGGCGCTCCGAACAGGCGGCACTGCGCCGAGGACTGTCAGCGATTTGCACACGTTCACTACCGGTAGTTGTTGACGATACTAAGTAGTCAAGCTATAAATGTACTGAGATGAACTTCACAGTTAAATATTGTTAACATTGTCCACATCAATAATACTGTTAACATTTACTGTTGACAATGCGATTTTACAAGGCTATGATGTCGAACACCAAATTGAAAAAGCGTGTGCTGCAATTATTTTCGATGTAACGAATACAACGAAAAAGACGGAATACTTTTGAGAATGGATGAAAAAATTAGTCTGTGAATGGATGTAGAAGAACAGTTGTTTTGTGTTATTTACTTACTAAAATGTTGATGTGATATACGAGAAATAAAATTCGTTAATGGGATGAGTGATAAACAAAAATCTTTAATCGGATGAAAGATTAAGTGTAGCGTAACAGATTATTGGCGACAAGCAGTTTAGTGCTGCAATATCAGTCAACAAAATTAGCGCCGGCCGCGGTGGCCGAGGTGACTGAGGCGCTTCAGTCACGGTCAGCACGGCCACTACGGTCGGGGGTTCGAATCCCCCCTCGGGCATGGATATTTGTGCCGTCTTTAGTCTTAGCTAGTTCATAAGTAGTTTGTAAGCTTAGGGACTGATGACCACGTAGTTAAGTCCCATAAGTTCTACAAACATTTGAACATTTTAACAAAATTAGTAAAACTATAATTATAAAACCAGTGAAGTAATTATAGTTAGGCTGCAACGATACAGTCAGCTAATAAACTTAAAAAATATATTTTTACATTGTTTCGTAATCTGATAACGGTGATTCATATTTAGCAGTTACATATACATATGCCGGCCGCGGTAGCCGAGGGGACTGAGGCGCTCCACTCACGGTCTGCACGGCCACTACGGTCGGGGGTTCGAATCCCCCCTCGGGCATGGATATTTGTGCCGTCCTTAGGATTAGCTAGTTCATAAGTAGTTTGTAAGTTTAGGGACTGCTGACCCCGTAGTTAAGTCCATAAGCTATACAAACAACATATACATATGTACAACAGGTATTTCCATGTTTCCAAATTAATAAAGAATGACATGCCATAGTCAATACGCCGTTCACCATTGTAAATTGTTAATACGACCACTGTTCCATAGTTTTATTAAAACTGTCCAAAGACCCCTTGAAAAACTGAATCACAGTCGTTATACTTAGAGATTAAGTGAAATAGTGAACACACTAACGCTGTGTGGCTGGTTCATGAAGCTTTGTCAACATCTGAATGTAGGATGCTGTCAACATGTCAATACTCGACGATTAAAACTAATATCTACGAGCAAATTCGAAACAGAAGTCACTGCTAAAAACAAATTATAATTTCTCGTCTTAATTAGTTACATGAAACTGTCCTCAATGTGCTGAAGCGTTACAGCTTATAGGCAACAGAGTCACGACACATACATTGCAAAACGAAGCTCACCGTTTAAAATTAAGGAAATTTTCTGTGTGTACATACCTTCACCGACTGCTAACTGCAAGCTGTTGCATCAGCGGAAAGCGGGTAGATACCACTCATTTCCGAATCACTAGAAATTTCCGAGGTGGATGAACCGCTGAAAGTAATGATAAGTTCCGTCACATTGTCTTCCAGAAGATCTTCATTTTTCCCGCTTCATCTATTACTCGCTTTGTATGTATCACAACAGCCCTCCAGACATTACGACGACGTCAAATAACAACAAACACACACAACGACAACAACGAAAACGGTTCTACACAGCACTAGCCAAACAATGAACGCGAGCGGTCCACCTGTTGCGGCAGCTTGGCAACAGGGGGCAGTCTGGGCGTGACGTTGAGCGCTCTGATTGGAGGAAGGGAGCTCCAGCCCGTCAACTGTCAACTAGCAAGTAATTTTAATCAGAGTATAGTACACGCTTTAGTATGCATTGCGAAGAGGTGTGATGGAGATGTTTCGTCCTACGTGCGCAGTTCGCAATCGAGCAGCACAGCGGCTGACCAGGCCGGGCGCAAAAGGAGACGGGCAGCACAGCGCGGTCTAATGGGGCCGCGCCAGGCCGTGTGTCGCTGCAGCTGAGGCACAGTGTCCAGCGCCGAAGGCAGGCAGAAAGGGGGGGGGGGGGGGTGGGGAGCGGGGAACGAGTAAGCAACCTGCCGCACGCTGTGTGTCGAAAGTAGCACTATTACTGGCTGCTCACAATGGTCCACTGTTTGTAAACCTATTGGACTGTACTGCTGTGGTCATCAGTCCATAGACTTACAAACTACTTAAACCAACTTACACTAAGAACAAAACACACACACACACACACACACACACACACCCATGACCAAGGGAGGACTCGAACCTCCGGCGGGAGCGGCCGCTCAGTCCGTAGATTATTGGCTGTACGAACAGTATTGCCTTACGACTGAAAGTGTTTGTCGTAGACTAGTGATTCGTTTTTCAACACTTAAGTCCTCGTCCTTTTTTCATTTGTGAATTATACTTTTCAATTACTGGTTACTTATAACTGTACAGTTATGTTTAGTGAATTATTTTAACATCGCATGATGAACAACCAACGCAGAAAAATTTAATTTCAAATAAGATATCGTCGATAATGTAATAGATAAATGGGTGCAACATTTTACAGTTTGTTAAATAAACAAAGCCAATCATTTTGTTTCTAAGGAACTGGTAAAATTTTAGGTAATTTTGTCAGAATTGTGAAAGTTACTGTAATTAATGCTTAAGAATTTTTGAATCCTTACGTAATGAGGTCAGAATCTCAGAGATACATTTTAAAGCTCAAATCAATATTCCATAGCTACTGGAGTTGGTACGTTTATCTCTCCTTGGTTTTCATTTTTGGTATCAGTTATTTACTGGAAGATGGGCTTATTGATTCGAAGCCTAGGTCATTCTTTATTAATACACGAAATAAGGCTTTCGTTTAGTTAAAACACGGACAATTGTGAGCTTTCATTGCCTACTGTATCTCAAAAATATTGCCAGTTCCGGTTCATTTGCAATAGTGTCTTGAAAATTACATTCACGTAAGTTCAAAACGTTTTTTTCAGATGTTTGTTAAGCTTATGGGACTTGACTGCAGGGTCACCAGTCCCTAAACTTACAAAATATTTATGAACTAACTTATACTAAAGACAGCACCAACTTATATGCTCGAGGGGGATTCGAACCCCCGAAGGGAAACAGCCTTGCATCGTATCACAGGGCCCCAATGCACTCGGACACTTCGCCGCGGCACGTAAGTCAATGCTATGCTATATAATACCATATTTCCGAAAACTGCCTTTTAGTCATTCCGATGTAAAATCAGCATCAATTATTTTCGTAGTAGTTTAACATCATCCAGATTTTTCGTTCATTGTAATACATTTCTTTCGTGATATGAATTTTAATGCACTAATGAACAAAGCAACATTTCGTCGCCAAAATGAGTATTGATCTGACCACGTGATTACCATTGCATGGACGGAAATGGAGTGCCAGTATTTCGAAAACGAATTAACATTTCGTTCTGCTCAGTTTGAAATGAAAAGTAGGAATATAGTCTAATTTCAAACACAACAACCTTTGAGCGGACATCGACTGAACCAGAAACTCTATGGAGTATGTTTTTTTTTACCAGAGAACACTCTTCATTTTCGTGTAATACTTCACTTAATTTGATGCTACATCGTAACTATACACAGTAACAGTAACGAAAATAAATTCACGCCTTCATTACATCAAACTATAATATATGTAAAATTATTTTCTTCTGCGAATAGTTTGTTTAATATGGAGTGCAAATGTTTCACTTTATCTGCAAGAACATCTTGGTGACGTGAAAGAATTATTAAATCTAATTGAGTGAAATGAGAGTTCAGCAACAATGTGTGGAAAATATCTTCACTACGATGATATGAAGTTGTTGTCTCGACACCTTGCAGAAAGAAACGGATGAATACTTGATCTGAAGATCAAGTGTACAAAATTTCTACAGGATCATATGAAAACTGTTGATTTTGTCGAAGTCCATAAGTAAAGTAGACTCCGCCGTGCACCACACGGATTTTTTTGTAGGCTTTGACGTTTCTCTTTTTTTTTTTTGAAGATGTGTGCAACATCTGATCAAGCTCGGAATAAAACAGTAGATTTGTATGAATTACAAACGTATAGACGTAGTGGCGTAGGCAAACGAGCTCACGGAGACAGCAAGTAGGCGAGGCCGACGAGAGAGACAGGCCGCGGCGCGCACGTCATACCACGTGATCAAGTGAGGCCTGAGCCGACGCGATCGCTTGCGGATTGGCTAGCCGCTATAAGACAGTGGGCTGTGCCCCAGCGACCGGCCAATCGGATAGCGATCGCGCCGGCTCAGGCCTCACTTGATCACGTGGTATGGCTACGGCCACACTTGCGTTTTTTGAAGCTGTACGCTCAGCGTCAAAAGGCGGCACTGTTATAGGCAGGCTGGAGAAGGCCGGTAGTGGCCACTCACGGCGTCTTTTTCTGCCAGCGTCAGACGGGAAGACAAGGCGCATCCTCAAGGTCAGGCGCCAGTCGGATGGGCCGGCGACCATTCGCTGCGTCAAAAGACGCTTCTCACATTGCGTCCCCACGTGAACTCAGTACTATCTGTGCAGTCTGTCAACGCAGAGTAGTGTGTGCAGTCAAGTGTTATTACAGTTTTTTTCGATGAGTGAGATGGAAAAAAATTGAACTTGATAGCAAACGTATTATCTTAGAAGTTCAAGCTCGACCATTTTTATACGGCATTCAAAATGAGGATTATAAAAACAGACAAAAAAAGAGACGGTTGGTTAGCTGTCATTTTATGCAGTGTAAACAAATAATAAAATAAGTAATAAAACTTCACTTACCTCAGAGTAATTGATAGTTTTTCTTCAGCGCTTATACAATCACGTAGTCGAGTATTTCTTCCAGTAATAGCACTCGATACATTATACAGCACAGTTTCGTATGACTTAATAGACATCCTGTAGTACTCAAAAAACTTTTCGGGGTTTTCTTTAAGTTTGTTGTGTATCAGAGTGAATTTTCCCCTCTCTGATCTGTCTTCAATAATTGGATGAATCCAAATACGTCTTTTTTGTCTACGTCGTCTCCGTCGAATCAGTAACGATGCAGCACATATTATTGTTGCAGACTGTTTACTTAATACATTCATTTCTCAATGCTGCGATGTCACCCATGCAGGTCTGAAACGCTACTGAGCCAAATGTGGCCACATGCACGTCTTTGGTCGGTAGGACGCCTGTAAGAAGCCGCTGTGTATACGCGGTCGAATGTGGCCACCACCTGGCGCCTTTTAAAGCTGCTTCTTTAGACGCTCAGCGTCCAGCTTCAAAAACCCAAGTGTGGCCGTAGCCTATGACGTGCGCGCCAGAGTTCATGTCTGGCAACTACGAGCCCGCGAGTACGATGGGGCGGCTGCGCCAGCGCACTTAGAGGCTCGCTGTACCCGCGGGGTTGAAGGGAGGCGTTTGTCGTGTATGCAGCCGGCAAGACCGGGCTCATACTCGGCCCGTTTCTGAGGAGCATCAAAAGCGTCACATTCAACTGGAAATGGAGCTTTTTTTTCAGGCATGCTTGATAATGTTACTGAATATGTGTGCAATGAACTGATTATGGATGAGTGCATGACAGTTAATGATAGCTATTAGCTATCATTAACTGTCATGCACTCATCCATAATCAGTTCATTGCACACATATTCAGTAACATTATCAAGCATGCCTGAAAAAAAAAGCTCCATTTCCAGTTGAATGTGACGCTTTTGATGCTCCTGACAGTATTATATGGAATATGGAGGATTCAAATTGCTCAATACCCAAATGCATCATTTATTCAGTGTACATTTTGTCCGTTACATTTGTGTTTAACAGGTTTCTATACCAAGGCCCACAAAAAGCTTCAGAATAGATATATACAACAAAATGGAATAAGTAAATAGATAATAATAATCTTTATGTCATACTGGTACCTATGACTCCTGTCCTATTCATCATTACACCACTATCTGTACGGCTGACCAACATGTATAATTACCTTTATGGGCAGCTAAAATTGGTGTAGTAATTATTAATTTCACCTTAAGTTACTATTGTTATTAATATTACTTCAATATCGCTGAGACACTTTGGGGATGTACCTCGTCCGCATAGGCAAGAGGATTTTCAGCAGCCCATTTTCTGACGTTATGACAATGACCATAAACTAAGACATGGAATGTGGCCTCATCTAAAAACACTATCCTCTTTAGGAATTGTTCATCGTTGTCGATCTTATGAAGCATCTCTGTAGAAAATTCAAGTCGCCTGGACGTGTAACATGGTGGTGTGTAACAATTTCAGAGCGTGAGATACAACATGCTGCAATCGTGATAATAACCGCATAGACGGTACATTGAATTGAAATCGACAGGAGAATGAAAGCCTCAGGTAGGAGTCAACATGCTTTCCGAAAGCAACGTGTTAAACCGAAAAGGAGCTATTCGTCCACGACACCCAGCTTTCAACTAGATGTAATGTACTTCCCCAAGGCGCTCTATACTGTTCCGCACAGTCACGTAGTGAACAAAATAAGAGCGTATGGACTATAAGTTCAACTGTATCATTAGCTTGAACAATTTCTAGCTAAAAGAATCCACCATGTCATTCTCAAAAGAGAGACGTCTTCCGACGTGAGAGTGATTTCTGGCGTATCGCAAGGGGGCGTTATAGCACTGTTGTTTTTCGCAATATATATTAAAGATTTCGGAGAGAACATCGGAAGTTAGATGAGGCTTTTGCGGATGATGTTGTAGTACATCTGGAAGTTCCAACACTGGGAAAGAGCAGCGAAATGCAAGAGGATCTGCACCGTATCGATGCATGGTGGATGGAATGGCAATTGACTATTAACAAAAACAAATGTAATGCACTGTTAAGAGACATATTATATAATCACACGGTAGTAGAATAATACCTGGAAGTAATTATTTTCATAAAATAACTGGGAGTAGACATAAGGAACCATTTGAAATGCAACTATCACATAAAATAAATCGTGTATAAGGCAGATGCCAGACTGAAATTCATTGCAAGAATCCTCAGGAAGTGTAGTCCATCAACAAAGGAAGTAATTTTCAATACACTCGTTCGACCAATACTTGAATATTGCCCAGCAATGTGGAATCCGTAGCAGAAAAGGGTGATACAGGATATAGAGAAGATACAATGGACAGCTGCACGCTTCGTTTCAGTGGCAGACGTTGCAAGAGTGACGTTCTGTATCGCGGTACGTCCTTCTGTCAAAGCTCCGAGAGCATACGTTTCTTGAAGAGTCAACCGATATATTGATTCATCCGACGTAAAAAAAGAAAGAAAAAGAAAAGTAACGCAGTCAACAATCCGAAGATTGGTTTGAACACCACAGTGCTTTACTAGGCATTGTCCTGTTTGGAGGTGATATGCCGTTGTTTTCCTTCAACCTGACATACCCAGCCAGTTATAGTGGGACCTATAGTTTAACGTGGGTTCTGAACCACGGTGATACTTGGTATTTTTCACATCAGCAACTTTGCCAGACGTGAAAGAAGTGGAAAGTGACAGATAAAAATCCTAGGACCTGGTGGGGTTCGAACACGCGATCTTCGGATTGGCAGCCTGCCACTCTACAACCTGTACTACGGAGCGGACGTATATTTGGCCAAAAGACGACGATGGTAAAGTGAGAGTTGGAGCCCACACGGAAGCGGACAGGCATTTTTTCAACGATCCATAGCGACTGGAACAGAAAAAGGAGGAAATGGCGATTGCACAGTAAATACCCCCCGCCATACACCGTGAGGAGGCTTGCGGTGTATAGACGCAGATGTGGAAGGCAATAGAAAGCGATGTCTGTATCATCATCAGTAATTTACGGTGTTGGGTAGTGGTGTTCGTAGTGAAGGAAACAGAGGCGCTAACCTCAACGTGCGGAAGAGCTCGGAGCGGACGCCACGTACTTCCTGCGCCCTCTTGTATCTCCACTGTTGCCTCATTTCGGCGGTTATTCCTCGGGTAATTTTTCGCATGGACAATACTCGTTACCTGTGGCACGTGCCTCTAACAACTGTCTGCATACTTCAATACATTCTAAATGTTCAAATGATTCTAAACCCAAGGGATCAAACTGCAGTGGTCATCGGTCCCTAGGCTTACAAATTAATTTAACATCCGACGGGGGTCGATGAACCCTCTGCCAGGCACTTAAATGTGATTTGCAGAGTATCCCATGTAGATACAGATGTAGACTGCGCAGTCCGTGGTAAGGTGTCTTAGACCACGCGGCCATTGCCGCGGGACTGATTTACAAAGAAAGTACATGGGCTCGAACAAACATATCTGTATGAACGTTTGCTTACAGGATCTCCTCAGTGTGCTGGTGGGTGTCGTTTTTATGCAAAACTCTGCAATGATGCTCTAGATAGCACTGTAGATATAATTGTAGACGCCATACGCAATGCAGAAATCTTAACTATAACTTATGTAATAATAATCGTAAATGTTCTTTAGCGTATTGTTATCAAAAGCCGTGATGATAGTTGCAACTTTAACCTTCTTCTCGGAAGACTGTTGGTATTCACTGCCACTGCTTCAATCGCCTCTTCCCGCACTTACCGTAGCACTACCGCTTGCAATGAGTTGTTCGTCATTATCCCTATTATCATCATTATGTGTTAGTGTTACAACAGTATCTAACTTATGTTCATATTTCTGTAGCATGACAGATATGAGAAAACATGCGAATGATTCATCTTCTACACTAATACCATCTTCAGGAAGAAGGGTTCTTCGTAACTTCATCTCAACCAATAGCAATACGTTAGTAGGATTGATTACCAATCGCAGCCCCATCTGACGCTTTACCGCACAAATAGCATCACAAAACGCAACTTCGGAGGCGCACTGCACCGTCCCTATTGGCGAACCGACAGTTCAAAGTGCAATGTGGCAAGGCATACGCAGAGGCCTCTAACGGACGACTGCAGAGTTTTGCAGATGCGGGAGTATCACTAGTGCAATAAGGGACCTTTACATTATCTCTCATACGATTTTGGTGTATATATGTTTGTTCCAGCCCAAGTACTTACCTTGTTAGTAGAGAACATCCAAAGGATAAATTATAAAAGCGCATTCCATATATGGTCTGTACTTTTATCATTCGAACGTTGTTGTTCTACAATATAATAAGCGCTTGAAAGTACTCTAATATAAATGCCGGGACTGGAAATAGACACAATAAGGTTTTAATACGACGGTTTGAACTTAAATATAGGCAATACTGATTAGATTAGATTAGTTGGTTCGTTCCATAGATCCGTGTTAAGGTGATCCTCGTGGATATGGAACACGTCTTTTTTTTTCAAGTTGATAATATAATATTACTAACACAGGTACATACACTTTTTACAAGCTGAATATAATAATAATAATAGTATGAATACAGATACATGCATCATTTGGTTCTATTTAAGAATTAGTCAGTGGAGTAGAAGGAGTTGGCTACTAGAAAGTCTTTTAGGCTCCTCTTAAACTATTCTTTATTTGTAGTTAAATGTTTTATGGTTGTTGGTAAATTATTGAAAATGTGTGATCCTGAGTAGTGGACCCCTTTTCGAACTAAAGTAGGTGCTTTTAAGTCCTTGGGTAGATATTTTTGTTCCTAGTATTGTAGGTATGAACTGAGCTGTTTTTTGGGAAAAGAGATATATTATTTATGACAAATTTCATTAAGAAAAAAATATACTGAGAGGCAGTAGTTAATATATCCAGTTTCCTGAAGAGGCTTCTTCAGGATGTCCGTGAATTTACAGCACAAATAACACGTATTACACGCTTCTGGACTTCGAAAACTTTTGCTTGACTTTAAGAGTTACCCCAAAATACTGCTGTGGGGACACTATGCAATGGAATCTACTATTGTTGCTGATAGCTCACGTTGTTGACATACCTACCTTACCTCCGAACAAATGTACTCGTATGTCCCACGTCACCGGCGTGCGCACAATCGAAGGAAACTCAGTCACTTGTGAGCGAGCGGTCTAACGTAACGGTGTCATTATGTTTGCGAAACAGAAACAACGGAGATGGATTAAGATTGAATGTTCCACAGTTGTACAGCACGACACTGTCATCGAGGCCTTCAAGAGGCATGCGGGGAATCGGAATTGCCGTACAGAACAGCGGCGCGTCGGGTACGACGCAAACTGTGGCTGCTCCGTTCGGTCGATGGGAATGGTAAGTACTGTACCATCCACTATAAGTCTTTATGACTTTGATTTGATTTCGAAGATGAAGGAACCATTTCGTGGCATTCGGTTCAGAACTGTTCCAGATTTTCGACAGGCAGTGGACCGCTCCATTCGCATCATCAACAGAACAGGCTCCGCTGACGGTATACTACGCTTTCCACACCGCTGGCAACGGGTTCTAAACAACGCTGGTGACTACTTTGAAGGACAGTAACAGGTGCAAACATGTAATGCTTTTGTATCGGTTGTAGAAAATAGTTGCCACTATTTAAGTTCCAGCCTTCGTATCTACTGGATCACTTTTCATTCATTCAGGAGACAGCTGCGGAATCAGCTCATGACGACGTGATGTTGAGGTACTCCTGTGGCTAGCAAGATCCCCACATCTATTGTCGGCAGGACATGTATGAGGCAAGCTGGGGCGTTACTCCAGCTGCAGTACCAATATCCAGGATACAAAGGATTAGTTGTAACAGTCGTGGACTTGCCTTAGAATAGAAAACAACCGCTTTCTGACACCCTGCTCAACCGAATCAGTGCATTCATCCAGGCGAGGGAGGGTCAAACCTCATACTGATAAATGGGCGCATAGTGCCAGGTTTGCAACTTTGTTTCTACTTTGTAATCACTGCAATAACGTCACTAAACTGCCAACTTAGAAGTTTTTCGTTTCCTCCACTATATTGTCAGGTAGTTAACTTTCGCCGGCCGCGGTGGCCGCGGGGACAGAGGCGCTTCAGTCACCCTCTGCACGGCCACTACGGTCGGGGGTTCGAATCCCCCCTCGGGCATGGATATTTGTGCCGTCCTAGTTCGTAAGTAGTTCATAAGTAGTTTGTAAGTTTAGGGACTGATGACCCCGTAGTTAAGTCCCATGAGCTTAACACACATTTGAACATTTGAGTTAACTTTCGGTGTATAAAGCTTAATTGTCAACGAAGTGTATTGAAACTGTAGAAATGTTTAGCATTTGAACCAGGTCGGCCTGCAGTTTCAAGGTGGATACTGCGTTGCAGCGGCTCCCGTTGTTGCTATAGACCCAAGATATCGTATCACTGTGACTTGAGCAGGCGTTTAGGATGTTTCTCAGACATTCGAGCGTCAAATTAGTGAATTCAAAAGGTGGCGCATTATCGGCATGAGAGATTGTGATACATACATCGCGTATATTGTTGATCGTGTCGGACAAGGTTTTCCGGCAATGCGACGGGTGAGGTCAGAATGGTTCGCCGGCCGTGGTGGCCGAGGGGACTGAGGCGCTCCTGTCACAGTCTGCACGGCCACTGCGGTCGGGGGTTCGAATCCCCCCTCGGGCATGGATATTTGTGCCGTCCTTAGTCTTAGCTAGTTCATAAGTATTTTGTAAGCTTAGGGACTGATGACCCCGTAGTTAAGTCCCATAAGTTCTACAAACATTTGAACATTTTCAGAATGGTTCAAAGAAGGCCGTACAACACGAAGACATGGGTGAGACTGCACCAGCCAAACCACCCTGAACAAGCTCGACAACTCATATAAATGAAATTAGACGACAGATCTGCGTCCTTTTCGGCTGTGGTGCTTCAGTGGAGCACATCGTACACTATCACGGGCGTCATGGGAAACGTGCGTGTCACCTGCTTCTCCGCCACCTTTGAATAATGTGTAGAAACGCGCTAGACGGCAATGATGTATGGAACAACGTCACTGGGGATACGAATAGCATCAGACAGCGTTTTCGGACGAATCCGAGTTCTGTTCGTTTGACGTTCGCTGCAGACATGGGAAACGGCACCACAGTGACTGAATTCGCACAAGACATATAGCACTAACTCCAGGCCATACGGGTGTGGTGTTATTGGATACCCCCAGTCACATGTGTTTGGTGTCCAGGGTACTGTGACAAGTTTTATCTGCGCAAATGGCATCTTGTGACCCACAGGCATACCGTTTGCGCACTACACCCCAGAGGCCCAGGCGCTATTTTTCAGCAAGACATACTACCACGAGTTGCTGCACGAACACGTGTCTTCTTGACGTCACATGGTTTCAGCCATTCGCCCTGGCACGCTAGATTATCAGACTTGTTACTTTCCACGCAATGGTAACCCTCAATTACTCAGAACTCCAGGAAAGAAAAATTCAACGATTGACAGCTTTCCCTGCTAATCAACTTGTGCAACAGCATCCTCCTCTGCAGTTGGACATGTTTCACAATCATCTAAACAACAAAGGTTTGTCAGAAACTGTTAGAAAAGAGCTGGAGACCATTCACCGAATACCTGAACACATTATGCCACTCCCTACAGATACTCATGGCTATATGGCAAGACATGGTATCTTCAGAGCTTACCAGGATGGAGTCGCTTTATGGTAGAGGCTACTTCCCTTAGAATGACGAATCAGAAATGTAATGTTTATGGCCAAAAAACCTGCTTTATCATGTTTGATTATCGATTGTAAATTAAAGCACCAACAGTGAGTCAGCTTTGGGAGGATTTCACCAAATAATGTCTGTTATGGGAACTATTGGCAGTAATTGTAATTAGTTGGTCCAGAACACTGTTCTATGTTTTTTATTTATGTATGCACTAGATATATCTTTTGGCACAAGTATCATCTGCAACAACATTTTCTGTTATCAATAAAATTTACATAAATAAAATATACAAAATTACAAATATTTAGTGCAGTACATACAGTACACAGAGGCTAACTATTCGACATTTGTGAGGTGTTCTTTAAATCTTTTAATCTTATACCTCCATCTACGATTTTTAGTTATCTATCAGTGCCTCAGAATACTGTACGCTTACAATTTTTTTCCAAAGAGAATATATAAAAGTTAATAGAGATGGCATAATTTTATTTATTATTTATGTGTATGTTATTATGTAGGGAGTATGGTTAAAGATTTTTATTTGAAATTTTAGGAGGATATATCGACGATAAATTTGTTTGACAGAGTTTTCCTTATATAGTGTTTGCTTGACTTTAGCATCATAGTACCATGTTTGATCAGTAGTAAGCTATATTATTCTTTGTCCAGAGTTAAAGTATCAACAAATTACCGATAAAATTTTTGTGTTTAAAATTGTTTTGATCGTTTAATAAATTATTTGTGCCACTAGTTGCGTGGATACGTACTTCAATTTCTTCTAGAATGTTCATTTCATATCCGTTCTGCATTATATGTAAAATTTCGAGTGCATTTTCTATAGTGTCTACTGTGTGATTTTCCGGTTGTAAGTGCTGCTAGATAGTGGATGGGTTTTTCTCACTCTCTCTAATGTGTTCTTTATAACTAACGGTGATATTACGTCCGGTTTGGACTACATAGTATTTTATTATATGAATTACAAGAGATTTTGTATATATCAGGATTTAGAAATATAGTTTTTGTCGTGTATGTGACTACTATGCTGCTTATGATGTGTCTATATTTTGGCATTTTATTTGTGATTTTCCCTAAATATGTTGTACTGGTAATTATATATATGTATAATTATGTACTGTCACGGCGCCCCAGTACCACAGACAAATATATACAGACGGGATACCTCCGTAATGGTCCGATCCTACGCTCCGGGGTGCGTGGAGGGAGGGTTTCCAGCAGTTCCGCAAGATGTCCCATGATGGCGCTGCGGTCAGTAGCAGCTCTTTAAACTGGCCAGTATATGTTACTCTGTGCCAGTACGCACGGTGATGACCTCCACGCCGGCCGCGGTGGCCGAGGGGACTGAGGCGCTTCAGTCACGGTCTGCACGGCCACTACGGTCGGGGGTTCGAATCCCTCCTCGGGCTTGGATATTTGTGGCGTCTGTAGTCTTAGCTAGTTCATAAGTAGTTTGTAAGTTTAGGAACTGATGGCCCCGTAGTCAAGTCCCATAAGCTCTACAAACATTTGATGACCTCCACATTTCTTGACAACTACAAAAGTCATCGAAAAATATCTGTAAAACATGCGAAAGGACTGGCAATATTCCACAAATAAATAGTCCCAGCCATTAGAATTAGTTCACCGAAAGAATTTGACGACATTCTAACAGTCGTTCTTCAAATAAGAACCAGGGAACAATCGTACCTATATCTCGTAATTTTAAACAATCCACCTGATGACGAATTGCCTGCTACTTTGATTGATTACCTGGGAAATCTAATTGGGGATTACAATGCCAGAGCGATAGCATTCGGCAATTCTGCAACGAACATAAACGGCTGGATACTTGAAATATATTTACAAAATAGTGACTTAAATCATTTCGAAAATGATAGTTTATTTCTAACGGTCATTCCTGAAATTCTATATCCGAACATTTAATTTGCTCTGATTATATCAGATCACATGTTTGTAAATCTATGGGACTTAACTATTGAGGTTATCAGTCCGTAGGCTTACAGACTACTTAAACTAACAGAAACTAACCTAAGGACAATACACACACCCATGCCCGAGGCAGGACTTCACTTAGGACGGAGAGCAACCGCGCGCTCCGCAGGAAGGCTCCTTAGAGCGCTCGGCTATTCCACCGCGGCTACCAGATCAAAATGCAGTGAAGTTTGAGTTGGAGATGGATTAAGTAGCGACAATTTGCTCATGTTTTCAGTACCTACCTGTTATCTAAAACCGTTCAAAAATAACAGATTTTACAAAAACCGCTAGTAATACGTAATACAGGACCTTAATAAATTGATTTTTATAAATTTAAACACTCATTACAGGGTACACTTCAGGATGTTGAACCTGTGTTCATAGATAAGACATAGACTACAACGCAAAAATTCTCAGTGCGCTACATACAGCTATAGAAGACATAGCAGCGCTGGTGAAAATTCCACGTTCCATGCAATACTCTTCCAGAAATTGTAATTTTTTTCTTCAAGAAACATGAAGACTGTACATTAACTGAAAGCTTTGATAATGATAACAAAATGTACGTCCAAATCACTTTTGGCAAAATATCACAAAAAACTGTAAACGGTGAAATCTATCATCTGCACCAGCTCCACTTGTCTTGCTCTTATATTCCAATTTTTCACGACGTACATATTCTGCATATCCAAATCTTTACTTTGGCATTCCTTCGAAGATAATAAGTTCTGCCTGATACATTCTACTTGTTCATACACACGGGTCAACGCCTCAGCTCGACAATGTTCGTTGTGATAATGTTTGCTTTTAGTATTGTACGTAAACACTTTTGCTCCTTTACTTAAAAAATGTTCAAATGTTTGTAGAGCTTATGGGACTGTGGGGACACGATAAATTACTATTTGCATTTTCTGAGCTGTATTAAGCTAATTGGTATTCTCTGTTATTATCTTTGATCGTTAACAAAAAAGAGTACAAAAAACTGTTCTTCTCTTGTCACTGTATTACGCTTCCATGAAGTGTGATGTGCAAGATAGAAGTAAATAAATGTATGGAAAAATAAGTGTTAAAATTTAATGTTTAATGAACCGTGTGCTACAAAATTGGTGACGACCGACGTGATCGACAAGACGACAGTTGCGACGAAATTTTTGCGTCATTTTCGACGAGATTTCCGTAACTTGAGTTCGACGTATTCTGTGTCCAACAATACGCAAGATGTCGACAGGAGAAGCAAACGGTAATCAAGGGAATCGTTCTGAATGTAGCAGTAAAGTGGAAATTGATAAGGTAAGCGTTAAGCTACCGCCGTTTTGGACGGAAAAGCCGGACATCTGGTTTTGTCAAGCCGAAGCGCAATTGACGATCGCTGGTATTGTTACGGAGGCGACTAAATTTAACTATTTACTCGCTCAGTTGGAGCCAAAATTTGTTGAAAATATATGGGATCTAGTTACGAGTAACGAGAACAAATATTCTCTCGCAAAAGAACGTCTACTGAACACAATCAGAGAAAGTGAAGAGCGCCAAATTAAAAAACTTTTGAGTGGCTTAGAACTTGAAACCTACCCAATTATTAAGAAAAATGAGGAGCTATGCAGGTACAAATGTATCAGAAAATATCCTAAAAACACTTTGGCTTGACAAACTTCCAGCTAGTATTCGAAGCATTTTACTTATATCTGACGAAACAGTGGATAAGATTGCTCAAATGGCAGATCGTATGATCGAATTAAACGCTGTTGACGAGGTTCAAATTGCTTCCACCCATTCCATTCCGTCAACATCGTCTTCTTTGTCAGTACAAGATCTTCTCGTGAGAATTGATGAATTGGAAAATGAGATTAAAATGCTTCGAAACACTCGCAGTCGCAGGCAAAGATCGCTCAGTAGAAGTAGAAGCAGAGCAAGATACGATAAAAACGGCAAATACTGCTATTACCATTTCAGATTCGGCACACGATGTAAGCCTGAATAATGTGTTCAGCCTTGCCAATGGCAAAATAAGGAAAACTATAAGTGGTAGACACAATAGCGGCTGAGTGTTCTACCCCTGTGCACACATTAGGCCGTCAATATCGACTATTTGTTAAAGATCGAAATTGTTGAAAATATTTTCTGGTAGATAGCGGTGCAGATTTGTCCGTTATGCCAGTTGCAAAAAGCCAAAAAGGTCAACCCTCTGACTTCAATCTTTATGCTGCAAATGGGTCACAGATAAAAACTTATGGTTCGAAACTGTTAAACATTTATTTAGGACTCAAACGCAATTTTGAATGGCCATTCATAGTAGCAGACGTATCAAAAGGCATATTGGGAGCCGATTTTCTTCATCATTATGGGCTACTGGTTGACCTCAAAAATAAAAAGTTGATAGACAACACCACAAAATTAAAAATTGTAGCAGAAGTAACCACTGTGGATGCTAATGAATCAGTAAGCTCACTCTATGCAACATGCCAGTTTTCAAAACTTTTAGAGAATTTTCCTGATCTAACTAAACCATCTATAGTACCAAAAATATTAAAGCATAATGTGCAGCATTATATCACTACATCTCCTGGTCCACCAGTATACTGTAAGGCTCGTAGATTGGACCCACATAAATTGAAAATTGCTAAACAAGAATTTCAATTTCTGTTAAATAATGGTATTATACGTCCATCAAAATCACAATGGGCTAGTCCACTACACCTCGCTAAGAAGCCAAGTGGTCAATGGCGAGTCTGTGGAGATTATCTCCGTTTGAATGACAGGACTCTCCCAGACCGGTATCCAATTCCACGAATTGATGATGTAAATTTTATGCTTCAAAATAAAAATATATTCTCAAAGGTAGACCTACTCAAAGCCTATTGCCAGATTCCACTAGCCGAAGAAGATAAGCCAAAATCAGCCGCTATAACACCATTTGGTCTCTATGAATTTAATTATATGCCATTTGGACTTCGCAATGCACCTCGCACATTCCAAAGTTTTATACATGAAGTTGTGAGAGAACTAGAATTTTGTTTTCCATATTTGGATGACATTCTAATAGCATCTGAATCACCAGAAGAACATGTTGAGCATCTAAATTTACTTTTTGAGCAGTTGAATAAGTATGGTTTTGTCATAAATGTTTCCAAATCAGTATTTGGTGTACAACAGTTAACATTTTTAGGAAATTTAATTACATCTGCTGGAACAAAGCCAGATCCAGAGAGAGTTGCAGCAATAATGAACTACAAACGACCCAAAACAGTCCGTGAACTTAGAAAATTCTTAGGGATCATCAATTTTTATCGTCGACATTTGGAACATGCAGCTGAAAACCAAGCCTTGCTGAATGATTTCCTAAAAGGAACAACAAAAAAGGACCGACGACATATTAACTGGACAGAAGAAGCAATTGCTCAATTTGAAAAATGCAAAGAAGATCTAGCAAATGCTGCACTTTTGACATTTCCTGGTTTGAACAATCAACTTGCATTATTTGTGGATGCATCAGATTTTGCAGCAGGTGCTGCATTGCAACAATGGCAAGATGAACAGTGGAGACCAATTGGATTCTTTTCAAAAAAGTTTACAACAGCACAGAAGAAGTATTCCACGTATGATAGAGAGCTGCTTAGCATCTATATGGCTGTCAAATATTTCAAATACCTGTTGGAAGGAAGAGATTTCATTATTTATACTGACCATGCTCCTCTAACATATGCATTTAAACAAAAGAATGAAAAAGCAACACCAATTCAATTACGTTACCTCCAGTACATTTCGCAATTTACCACTGACCTACGTCATATATCTGGTAAAGAAAATGTTGTTGCTGATGGTCTATCAAGGCTTGAAGAACTAGTTCCAGTTAACTATGATGAGATAGCCCAAGCACAAGAAGATGATAAAGAGCTTCGTCAACTACAGACCAGCCCTCATACATCACTGAAGTTAAAACACCATCTGACACATGGAGGAAAACAGCTATGGTGTGATGTGTCAACACAAATCATTCGTCCTTATATTCCTAAACCATTTAGATACTCTATTTTCCAACACTATCATAATCTGGCTCATCCAGGAATTAAGACAACAGTAAAAATGATCTCATCAAGATTTGTCTGGATCAATTTAAAAAAGGATGTCCAAAACTGGGCAAAAACATGTATTGCATGCCAGAAAAACAAAATATCACGGCACATTCAAACACCAGTAGGACACTTTCCTAGTAACGATGAACGTTTCAAAATTGTTCACCTTGATTTGATAGGACCAATGCCTCAATCTGAAGAATATATTTATTGTTTAACATGCATTGACAGAGTTACAAACTGGACAGAAGTAGTACCTCTTCGGGACATACAAGCATTTTTCAATTGTTGGATCACTAGGTTTGTAACACCATATCAGATAGTGACTGATCAAGGCAGGCAGTTTAACTCTGAGCTATTCCGAGCACTGTCAAAACTATGTGGTTGTAACCAAACACAAACTACAGCATACCATCCTCAATCAAATGGAAAAATTGAAAGATTTCATCGCACACTTAAAGCAGCTATCCGTGCCCATGCAACTGCCAAATGGACTCAAGTAATACCTGTAATCCTCCTTGGCCTGCGATGCTCCATCAGAGAGAACAGTAATGCTACAATTGCAGAAATGGTTTATGGCTCACCCATCAGAATACCAGGTGATTTTTTTCAAGAGTATGCAACAAAATTGGATGCAGACTTACCTCAATTCGTTTCACAACTGAAGCAGTGCATGAATCGTCTGAAGCCTGTACAATACTCCCACAAAGCAAAAGAAAGACATTTCATACACAGGGATCTCAATGAGTCAACACATGTATTTGTGCGAATTGACCGAGTCAAAAAAGCATTAGAACCTCCATATGAAGGCCCATACGAAGTAATAGAAAGAACCCCAAAATTTTTTGGTGTTAAAATAAAAGACCAAGTCAAGAATATCTCCATTGATTGACTGAAACCTGCGTACCTCATGAATCATAATGAGAAGCAGCCTGAAGACACTTCAACTGAACGGTCAGCCCAGGTCAAACAACCAGACACAACCGACAGTCGGAAACCAAGAAGAACAAGATCTGGTCGTGAAGTTCGATTTCCTGCAAGATTAGTTGAAGAACTGCAGTGTTAAGTGACTATATGACTGAGAAGGGGGTGATGTGGGGACACGACAAATTACTATTTGTATTTTCTAAGCTGTATTAAGCTAATTGGTATTCTCTGTTATTATCTTTGATCGGGTCGTGAAGTTCGATTTCCTGCAAGATTAGTTGAAGAACTGCAGTGTTAAGTGACTATATGACTGAGAAGGGGGTGATGTGGGGACACGACAAATTACTATTTGTATTTTCTGAGCTGTATTAAGCTAATTGGTATTCTCTGTTATTATCTTTGATCGTTAAAAAAAAAAAAGCACAAAAACTGTTCTTCTCTTGTCACTGTATTACGCTTCCACGAAGTGTGATGTGCAAGATAGACGTAAATAAATGTATGGAAAAATAAGTGTTAAAATTTAATGTTTAATGAACCGTGTGCTACAGGACTTAACTACAGGTTCATCAGTCCCTAAACCTGCAAACTACTTATGAACTAGCTTATACTAAAGACGGCACAAACATCAATGCCCGAGGGGGGATTCGAACCCCCGACCGCAGCGGCCGTGCAGACCGTGACTGGCACGCCGCAGACCGCTCGGCCCCCGCGGCCGCCTCTCCTTTACTTCATCTGTTTCCATGACCACACTCTCCCTGCACTGTGAAACTGAACTATTCCAGCACTGTACTGAACTGCATCAGAATTCAAAAACCGTGGCGAAAACCGAATTACGTAGGGTACTGTCACGAAATTTATAGGTACCTGTGTCCTTGCACGAAAAACTCTCGTTCTCTCGTGGGCAGAGTTCGTTCTTGTTTGTAGTAAATAACCTCGAATACTGGTTATTATAATTGTATTAAATTAACAAATAAATTACATAAACCGTAATTAAACCAAATCGTTAAAAAATATCTACGAGAGTGTCGATGCAAACCTGTTATTTACATCTCTTTTCCGCCATAGCTCGCAACGCTAACCACCACGCTACTCTTCTTAAAGAGAAAGAACAACGAATATCGGGTATTACACTTAAATTAACAAGAAAGAACCAGAAACATGAAGGAAACAATAAACAAGTTTTCAAAAGTATAGGGTCGCGAACCCGAATTACTTGCAACTTCTCCTCCCTTGCCGCGCTACCAACTACGCTATTTCTCCTCGGGGGACTGTATGCTGTATATATGATATACTATTCACCTAAAACATGTTGTAATATCTTATTTATCTATGACAAAGTATCATAAAGAAGCTCCTTTGATAGAATGGTGTTGAACCGTAGCATAGGAACGATATTCTTTCACGCTATACAAATTATAACACTGACAAACGTTAAAACCATATTCTTTAAAGCTATGAATATATAGATTCCGGTAATTTATTGTAACAAATCACACCTAAAATGACGCGTGTTCAAAATTTCTTAAATTTTCTGGCGCTTTAAGAAGATTATACATCGTATGCTAAAACGAAAGAAGGCACGAAATACGGAGTACCGTTTGAAATATAGCGGATGGAAAGTTCTGCTTGTCACGTGAAAACCAGGTCGCTTTTCATTGGCCACGTTCCACTCCACGAAGCAAAAATGTAACATGCTAGATCCTTCATTCCACGCTTGGCAGGGCAGTGGAACGTGGAATTCCACGCTGCAACGGCACCACGTCCTCCTCCACGTGCGTTTCCATGAGAGGACGGCACAAGGATAGGATATCCGAGATATAAATACACTTATTCACCTAGCGCCATCGCAAGAGAAATAGGAACTACATACCCAGGGATTAATACGTTTGAAGAAATACTGAGTGAAGAAGACATCCTGTAACATCGTAGACAGTCTGAAGATTAGTTATTTTAATTAGCAATGATTTTATTTTTTTAATAGGGAGGGTTTTCCCCTCAGTTGTAAGATATATGTGCCTTTTTATATATATATATAAATTATTCCTCTCCGGAAGACAGGAGGGAATTTTAATTTCAAAGTAACCCAGAAACTTTTATTAATTTTAAGAGTTTTTAAATAAAGAAATTTTACACAACAGGATCAGAGAACAACTGAATAAGGAACTGGGGGAATACCAAGGAGGCTTCAGACCTTGGAAGAGCTGTGTCGACAAATAATTACTCTGAAATTAATCATGGATTATTACCGCAAAAGAAACAAGCCTCTCTCAATTACATTAATAGATTTTGAGAAAGCCTATGATTCTATCCATAGACCCTCATTGTTAAAAATTTTGAGACATTTCGGACTCCACCAATAATTAATCAGACTGATAGAACTTACATTGACAAATAGAAATTCAAAAATTAAGTTCAGAGGGGAACTTTCAGGATCATTCATGATAAAAACTGGTCTAAGGCAGGGAGACGGCCTGTCACCCCTTCTTTTTAATTGTGCCCTTGAATACATGAGGGAATGATATAAGGCAAATCCAAAGAATATTAAAGTTGAAACACAAAAAAGATAACATAAAGTTGAACTGTTTAGGATTTGCTGACGACCTCGCTCTTCTTGCAAACAACATTCAAGAAACCAAACAACAAATACGATAATTACAGGAAATAGCCCAGTGTATTGGCCTTAAAATATCCTTTGAAAAAACTGAAATAATGGTAACAGAACCGCCACTGGCAAACAAAATTAGAATTGGAGTACACAACATAAAAATTGTTGAAAAGTTTAAATACTTGGGAGAAATAATAACCCATAACTTGAACGAGAAACCATCATGGCAGAGTAGAATAAATAAACTTATTAAAATGCACCATGTTACAAAGAACACATAATAAAAAATGCCTCTCAATAGCCACAAAACTGAAACACTACAAAACAGTCACACAGACACAAATAACCTTTGCTAGCGAAACTATATTTAAAACAACCAACACTAGCAATAGACAGGCTCCTCAAAATAGAAAGGAGGATAGTCAGAACTTGCATAAATAAGAAGTACCAAAAAGACGGGATTTGGAGAATAGCTTCAAATGAATCTTTATAACGAAGTAGAACCAGTGACAAGTACAATGAAAAAGAAACGGATCTCTTTCCTTGGATATTTGATGAGAACACCAGAAAATAGAATCAGCAGGAAGATAATTGAAAAGTTATGGAACAGCAAGAGCAACATAAGATGGATCACAGAAATCAAGGAAGACATGATGAAACTACAGATAACGATGGAATATTTGAAAGACAAGACAGACACACTCAGGATAATTCAGGACAAATACGTCACACTACCAATAAAAACTAACAAACAGAGACTGGGAAGGGTGATTTCAGATGAGGAGAGAAGGGCACAATCTGAAAGAATAAAAAAGTATTGAGTCAACAAAAAAATAAAAAATAAAAAAAAAAATAAATAAATAACAGAAGAACTTAATTCATAATATTTATGTTGGTCATAAAAGTAATAAATAAATAACCTCTGTATTATTAAATTGTCATGTTTAATTATTTTTGAACTAAATTGTGTTAATGCATAACAACAAATTGAAATAACCTTTGTAATATTGACTAAAGTGGTCCAATGAAGGCCATAAAATAAATAAATAAAAATAAATAAATAAAGAGATTTAACAAATTTGAACCTATTTCCGTTGGCACAAACGAACCTAAAGTATGATCTAGTACGGTCCCACCAGTCCCCCTCTGGGACTGAATGAGAAACAAGAAAGTCTGTTGTTTGGAACCGTCTCGGCGCAAGGAACATCCGTCGCACGATGTGTCACCTGGGAGTCGCCTTGCGGTTTTAAGAGCAAATTTTTCTATTTTTCGGTCGTCGGGCTTAGAATTTTCCAGGTTTTTTGGATATGACCTCGGACTTGGAAAATTTATATGTGGTTTTGGAGCACGGACATGAGTTTGCATATTACCGTGTCCAACTGTGAAATTTTGCCTCTTAGCGACTGACTCTTAGGATTTGTGATTTATGGCAATAAGCGACTGAGAACATTCATTATGAATCATTACGAATTTTAGCTTTGAGTTGCATATTTACTTCTTATCTGAATTTGGCGAAATTTTGACGCACCAGCGAATGTGAAAAAGTCCGACAAGCCCAGTGCACAGTGCTTGAAGAAATTTATATCATTCATTAGCGCAACGTTTAGAGTCGTCAAGTACTGAATGTGTTAACATTATACTGTTTCAAATGAGTGTTTAGATTTTTGGCAAATACCTCATTTGTACTTACGAATCTGCTTCCCGGTCGGTTGTACGGAGGCGGATTTGAGTGGCGTCGTCCTCCCAAATACGAGTCCAGTGTGTGGGTCTCTGACATATTATGAAGACATGTTCAAACACGTACTATCTTTCCCATTTGCACTTGATGTTGGATCAAATGCCGAAATCGCATTCGTTGAAATAATAACAAGTTAACAGTCTAGTATCGGCAGTATTATCTCTTAACTTTTTGTGTTGTGGCTTTTTTTACCACGAGACAATCAAAAATAGCAACACAGTTGCTGGTTTTGAAATATAAAGAAGGCCTCCAAGACAGAAAATATTGTTAAAGCAAACTCGTGGCACGCAAAAACATACACATATACATATTTTAACAAAATGATTAAAAGACCACTAAATCTACCCTTAGAACAAGTTATACTGAAAGAGTTAGCAAACCATACTTATTTAGCTCAACAAAATTATTTCGATCCAAGCAAAGTGAGGAAATTATACGAAAAACATAAGGAACCTAAACACATTATGGTACATAACGAAATGAGACTAATGAAAGAAATGCCCATAAAACAAAAGTTTTAAAAAAGTTTGTAAAACTGTGGGACCAAACTGCACTGGTCATCAGTCCTTAGGCTTATAAACTACTTAAACTAACTTATGTTAGGGACAACACACACACTCCTTGCCCGAGGGAGGACTCGAACCTCCGACGAGGAGCAGCCGTTCATTACGCAACAAGGCAGCTTAGAGCGAACAGCCACTCCCGCGCGGATAACAGAAGTTGAAAAATATCCCAAACGCACGTAGCACATTTTTTTACTTAAATTCTCATACAGAACATCGGAACACTAATACGTTCCAGTAAAAAAAAAACCACAACTACACACACGACCAGGCTCATGGGAAATTACACGTGAAACTGTGATAAATACTATAGAGGACGAACAGACAGAAAATCTAAATTAGGTACAGAGAACACAAACAGCTATACAAACCAAACTACATTTTCAACAACTCAGAAATACAAAAACATGAGACTATCCACATATCAAACACAATCAAAATCTTACATATAACACCGAAAGGAATTAAAATGAACGTTAGGAGGATATTGAAATATATACACACTCACGAACATACCCTGGTAAAGTACTGAATGAACAAACGCAACTAAAACAAAGATTCCGTCTAACCGAAATTAAAAGATATGCACACTTCAAAAACATAACAAAGATTGTACTTGCACGCTATAGACCATTATGACACAAAGATAAATAAACAAATTGTAACTAAAAGGCATCCCTGAAGTTTGCCCACAGATAGCATGCTGATGACCACTGTGTTGAAATAGGCCTATTCCTGCCGTAGAATCAACATTAGACGATATCAATAAGAAAGCAGCTTTGCGGTCAAATAAGATTATTAATGCTAATGACCTGGCCGATTTATACCGTGGGTTCAATGAATCTAGAGGGAGAGCAGCATAATGATGCTATCCTGAACTGTTTCCGAGTCCGTCGCCGTAGTTTTCCATTTCTACAAGAAACCGGATCCTTCAGTGCTTGGTGGATTACAGGTTTTATTATAATGTTCTTTTCCTACTTAAAATAGGTAACGGAACTATCAAACGAAGTAAATCATAAATACATTATTACTCTGCAGCAAGTGCCCACAAACCGTAGGTTCCTAATGTCGAAATTCTACGAGAACTCCTTGAGAAGTCTCCGAAAGAGTTTTTGTTGAGTGTTCGTTCATACATGTGACAGGCTGGCTCTTAGCACGGAAGCAAGTAAAAGTTTGTGTATTAACAAATAAAGTATGTAACAGCGGTAAGTATCATTCCGTTTCTGGAAGTAAACTGCTAGTATATAGATAAACTATATTACTAAACGTTTAGCACGGTGGACGAAACCAGTTCCAAATTGTCTATCTAAAGTCAGAGATTTAATTTATCAATTTTTCATGTAATTATTGGCCCAATTTAAAAATTTGAAGTGATTTAATGATCTTCTTACTAAGAGAAATAACATGTTAAAGCATTAACAGAATAAATCGAATGTGAAAGTTGGAAACTGTGAACAGGGTAATTAAAAAACGTTTTACAGACTTAGAGGACATATATAGGGGAGTAAATAATAGTTCGAAGTGGAACTCATGTCGGGAAATGTCATCCAACGATGCTATGAACACTTCAAAAAAAAAAAAAAATGTTCAAATGTTTGTAAAGTCTATGGGACTTAACTACGGGGTCATCAGTCCCTAAACTTACAAACTACTTATGAACTAACTAAGACTAAGGACGGCACAAATATCCATGCCCGAGGGGGGATTCGAACCCCCGACCGTAGTGGCCGTGCGGACCGTGACTGGAGCGCCTCAGTCCCCTCGGCCACCGCGGCCGGCTATGAACACTTCATCTTCGATGATGTGAAACACGTATCTTCTACTGGTCAAGTGCATTGCTCAGGTATGCAGTTTAACGCCATGTTTACCAGACATTTTTTCTTACTTTGGCCCATACTACTTTCTCCCAAATATGGAAGCAAAGATCTTGCAGTAGAAGAGATTTGTTTCACAGTATCGAACTTGAATAAATGCTCATAGCGTCATTGAATGGCATTTTCGGACATCGGTTTCAGTTCAAAATAATGTGTACTCAGTCAGCTCTACAAGTAATTCTCGTTTGTAAAGGTTGTATTGAAACATCCTATATACGCGGTGAGTTAGCGTTTCTCACGGCAATCAATAACCCACAATATATACACTATGTGATCTGAAGTATCCGGACACCCTTAAAAACATAGGTTTTTCATATTAGATGCAGTATGCTACCGCCTACTGCCAGGTAATCTATATCAGCGACCTCAGTAGTCATTAGACAGCGTGAGAGAGGAGAATGGGGCGTTTGCAAAACTCACAGACTTGAACGTGGTCAGGTGATTGGGTGTCACTTGTGCCTGAAGTCTGTACGCCAGATTACTACACTCCTACACAACCCTAGGTCTACTCTTTCTGATGTGATAGTGAAATGGAAACGTGAAGGGATACGTACAACACAAAAGCGTACAGACCGACCTCGTCTACTGATTGACGAAGGCTGCCGACAGTTGACGAGGGTCGAACGGTGTAATAAGCAGGCATGTATACAGACCATCACACAGGAATTCCAAACAGCACCGGGAGCGACGCCAAATACTATGACAGTTAGGTGGGAGGCGAGAAACTTGGATTTCATGGTCGGGTGGCTTCCTACAAGCCACACATCACGCAGGTCAGTGCCAAACGACGCCTCGCTTGGTGTAAGGAGCGTAAACGCTGGGCGATTTAAGAGTGGAAAAACGTTGTGTGGAGTGACGAATCACGGCACACAATGTGGCGATCTGATGGCAGGGTGTGCGTATGCGGATAAACGGCGTGTGCAGTGCCAACAGTAAAATTCTGTGTTACGGTGTGGTCATGTTTTTCACGGAGGGGGCTTGCACGCCTTGTTGTTTCGTGTGTCAATATCGTAGCACAGGCCTACTTCGATGTTTTAAGCACCTTTTCCTTCCCACTGTTGAAGAGCAATTCGAGGATGACGATTACATCTTTCAACACGATAGAGCACCTGTTCATAATGAACGGCCTGTGGCGGGGTGGTTACATGACAGTAATATCCTTGTGGTGACTTGGATCTTATAGAACACCTTTGGGATGTTTTAGAACACAGACTTTGCGCCAAGCCCCACCTACCTACGTCGATACTCCGCGAAGAATGGGCTGCCATTTCCCAAGAAACCTTCCAGTACCTGATTAAACGTATGCCTGCGAGAATGGAAGCTGTCATCAAGGCTAAGGACGGATAAACCCCATATTGAATTCCATCATTAGCGATGGAGGGCACCACGAACTGTAATTTTCAGCCAGGGGTCCAAAAAATCAAAATCAAATGTTTGTAAATCTATGGGAATTAACGACTTTGGATATTAGTCTGCCGGCCGCGGTGGCCGAGGGGACTGAGGCGCTCCAGTCACGGTCTCCACGTCCACTATGGTCGGGGGTTCGAATCCCCCCTCTGGCATGGATATTTGTGCCGTCCTTAGGATAAGCTAGTTGATAAGTAGTAGGTAAGTTTAGGGACTGATGACCCCGTAGTTAAGTCCCATAAGCTATACAAACATTTGAACATTTTGATATTAGTCTCTAGGCTTACAAACTACTTAAACTAATTGAAACTTCCTGGCAGATTAAAATTGTGTGTCGGAACCGGGACTCGAACCTGGGACCTTTACCTTTCGCGGGCAAGCACTCTACCGCCCCCCCCCCCCCCAGATTTTTTTTTCCATCAGTTAGATCTATATTTCGCGGTCGTTCGTTCAGTTTGTTCGTGGTTGTTCGTTGAATGGTTGGCTCAGCTTTTTTTATTACAGAAGGCGTTCAAACCCCCTGACCTTCGCGTTGAGCCACGGCGCCCGACGCGACTGAGCTATCCCGACACGACTCACGAACCCACCTCACAACTTTACTTCCGCCATTACCTGGCCTCGTACTTTCCAGCTAAGTCGGTAGAGCGCTTGCCCGCGAAAGGCAAAGGTCCAAGGTTCGAGTCCCGGTTCCGGCGCACAATTTTAATCTGCCAGGAAGTTTCATATCAGCGCACACTCCGCTGCAGAGTGAAAGTTTCATTCTACTTAAACTAAGTTAAACTAACCTAAAGACATCACACACACATCCATACCCTTGAGAGGACTCGAAGGCGAGCAATCGCGGCGCCAGGTGCCCAGATACTTTTGATCAAATAGTGTATAACATCATTTAAAGTCTTTTCCAAAGTTTTTCTTACTGACACCCCCAACACCAACTACACCCCCTCCCCTCCCCCCCTCTCCCACACACACAGATAAAAAAATGACATTCACAGAATATATCACATCAACTGCGAATGGGCAAAGCTGAAAATGTGTACCCAGCCGGGATTCGAAACCGGGTCTCGTTTCTAGGCAGTTGCGCTGACCCCAACACCATGTCAGCGCAGCGAAACTGCCTAGAAAGCAGGTGACCCGGGTTCAAATCCCGGATGGGTACACATTTTCAGCTTTTCCCATTCGCAGTTAATGTCATATATTCTGTGAATATGAAAGAATAACAACTGCAGGATCAGAAGTGACGTCTGTTCTTGTATATATATATATATATATATATATATATATATATATATATATATATATATATATATATAAATTGAATTGAGAAAATTTTATAGTTTACTAAACTTTCGATCTTTATGTAGTAATTGGGCCTGACGTTTTAAGTTACCACTTCTTTACTACTAACTCTATTCACAACACATTTTGCAGACAGTAACCAGATATGCCATTGAATCTACTTGAAAAATAGTATCGTTGCGCGATGTACCATTCGAGATAAAATGTTGTTTTATACATATAAGTTCGATTGTTTGGAGAACCGGAGGGGTTACTGGTGGGTGACTAAGAAATTTAACTATAGGTGCTTCTTTGTACACCAGTAGTACTTATAATATGAAAACTCTACATTCACTGTTACAAATAATGCAGGTCGCTTATCTGCCTTACAATAGCACTCGAAGTATATCCAATTACTCCTAATATGAAACCTTAACTTTTCCCGGTGTAATGAATGTTCAAACAACTTACGAGTATGCTGCCGGGTGACGTCGTCGACAACCTCCGATATTTCGGCAGGAGGACACCCTGCCATTCTCAAGGCACAACTGCACTCAAGGAAGCAATGTGCAAGCGTAGCCGGCCGCGGTGGCCGAGGGGACTGCAGCGCGCCAGTCACGGTCTGCACGGCCACTACGGTCGGGGGTTCGAATCTCTCCTCGAGCATGGATATTTGTGCCGTGCTTAGTGTTAGCTAGATCATAAGTAGTTTGTAAGTTTAGGGACAGATGACCCCGTAGTTAAGTCCCATAAGCTATACAAACATTTGAACATTTGCAAGCGTATTTAATACCTCGGTTTGCAAAGGGTAAACAAGGAAGATTACACACACAGTACATTTTTTTTTGGCGAGAGACTGTGCCGTATTCCAAGCAGAATTTAAACAAACACCACCATCTCTGTTTATAAGGTCGCTTGCTAGTTTAATTTCAACAGCTTCCTTAATAACACTATCCCAATAGGTGGAAGTGCATGCCAGAATCTCCGTGTTGTTGTATTCTATAGGATGACCGGTGCCAAGACAGTGTAACGCGCTCACAACAGCCAAACAAATCCGCTGTTGCACAACAACAAGGAGATTCTGGCATGCACTTCCACCTATTGGGATAGTGTTATTAAGGAAGCTGTTGAAATTAAAATAGCAAGCGACCTTATAAACAGAGATGGTGGTGTTTGTTTAAATTCTGCTTGGAATACGGCACTGTCTCTCGTAAAAAAAAAAAAAAAAAAAAAAAAAAAAAAAAAAAAAAAAAAAAAAAAAAAAAAAAAAAAAAAAAACAGAGGGACAACGTTAATGCTGCCTCACTTGTTAACAAGTCACTATCGATAATTTTGATGTTTGGTCATCTTTGGTTGTGTTGACTCTTCAGTGACTTATACTGTGTGTGTTATCTTCCTTGTTTACCCTTTGCAAACCGAGGTATTACATACGCTTGTACATTGCTTCCTCGAGTGCAGTTGTGCCTTGAGAATGGCAGGGTGTCCTCCTGCCGAAATATCGGCGGTTGTCGACAACGTCACCCGGCAGTATACTCGTAAGTTGTTTGTACTCCTAATATATTCATTCATTTTGGCTCACTTTAGGTTACTGTAGTAACACTAAAAGTGGGCCTTTGCGATCATCTTTTGACAGCTCAAAATCTAAATGAAAACAACGGCTTAACCATTCATCTGAGACGAAAATTAAGTAACAGAATTTGTAGAGGAGGAAATTCTCTACAACGTTGCTCTCTTATGTTTTTTTCATATCTCGTATCGATTGAGAGATAGTTGCAAAAATAACGGAGTTTTGACACCCTCCATTGAATTAACGAATACCAGCCGTTCGCAGACGTCACGTGACATTCCTCGCCCAGAACTCTGTGGCATACGCCATCTTTCGTTGCGTATTTGATGATTTTGTTATTGTAACTTACATGTTGTCATTTCAAAGCAATGGCGCTCTGAAGAATTAACAAAAACACGTCGTTCTTCGTACGATAAATCATAATCTAGTGTCTACAAATGCCATATTAGCATCAGTTAACAACGGCCATCAATAGTTAACCGAGCCTGGTGGGTGAGCGGTAACGTTCGGGCCTGGCATTCGGAAGGACGCGGGTTCAAATCCCGCTCCGGCAGTCCTGACTGAGGTTTCCGTGGTTTCCCTGGTCTCTCCAGGCAAATGCCGGGACTGTTCCCTAAAGATGGCCACGGCCGATATTCCTGCCCGATCCTTGCCCCACCAATAAGCCGGGCGCCGTGGCTCAGCGCGCCCGGTGAGAGGGCTGAACGTCCTCTGTAATAAAAAACCTGAGCCAAGACCACGTCGAACCACCACGAACAAACATGATCAGCTACCGCAACGAACAGAACAACCCCTCTACCTAGCGTAGTAGGCAATGCGATGGACTGTGATGCTGAAGGTCAGTGGTTCGGTACCCACCCTACCTAATTTTTTATCGTAAAAGGGTTTCAGACTTTTATTAATTTTTTATTATTTAGGTTATTATTTTGGTCCAAAATGTTTGCAAAAACTTATGGAACTACAAATCTAAAGTGGGCCGTAAAACACGTCAGTGCGATTTTTTCAGAACGAGAGCATTTATCAACTTGCAACGAACTTTAGACACAAGATAATTTGAAAGCAGGCCAGTAAGCTGCAGTTGTACCCCCCGGGCGCACACAAGGTGTTGGTAGCGACGTTGTACATTACCGCTGGTGCAGAGGACGGCGACCGCCAGCAGGAGCACCTCAGCGCGCGCCATGTCGCACACTGCGTCACCACACGCGCGGACCCCCCCTCGCTCTTAATGACATTTGAATAGCACCCGGCGCCGCACATGTTTTTCCAGCTATTAAGGCATTTCCTGCAGCAGACATCTCAGACTGCTTTGTTTATGTACAGTAAACAGAATCCATTCTCAAATTTCTTGTTCAGCAGTCTCAATTACTGCATTGTGCAAGTAAATACGGCAGAAATTGAACGGTAGTAACTATGATACCAACTGTGAAAACGTTATAGTGGACACGGGACCGCTTTAACCCTCGAGAGACAGCGCTGGTGCAAATATGCTACCATTTGTGTTTAAACGCTCACTGTTGTCACAATAATGGAGATGCCGTATCTTCAACTATTCCTCAATTAAGCCTCAACATTGATGTCAGTGAAGGTTATGAGCCGGCCGCGGTGGCCGAGGGGACTGACGCGCTTCAGTCATGGTCTGCACGGCCACTACGGTCGGGGGTTCGAATTCCCCCTCGGGCATGGATATTTGTGCCGTCCTAGTTCGTAAGTAGTTTGTAAGTTTAGGGACTGATGACCCCGTAGTTAAGTCCCATAAGATTTACAAACATTTGAACATTTTGAAGGTTCTGAGTTTCTAGAGTACGACTGTTTCCACGTAAAAAAAAAAAAAAAAGAAAAAACTGTTTGTAAATCTATCGGACCAAACTGCGTGGTCATCAGTCCGTAGCTTACAAACTACTTAAACCTAGGTAAACTAACCTAAGGACAAACACACACGCCCATGCCCCAGGGAGGACTCGAACCTCCACGGCGAGCAACCGCGCGCTCCGCAGCGAGACGCTTTAGACCGCTCGGCTACTCCACCGCGGCTGTGTCCACCAATAAAAAAAAAAAATAAAAAAAAAGTTTTGTTAGGGAGTGCATCACTGGTAGCAGATTTGCACCGCGCTCCTGTCATGTGTCATGTTAGTAGATTTGAGTTGTTTTGTATTACGTCTAGTTTTCCTTGCAAATGGATTTGTGGCAGTATCTAGTAAATATTTATTGTATAAATTTTACCCTCCATATTAGAATGCTCAAAAATTTAAATTTATTTCGTAAATAGAAGTTTAACTCTCGATAAATTGTCCTCTAGTTTCTCCCGATTAGTCATGCTTCAGTTTCCGTGAATTTCAAAAATTCAAATGTTTGTATAGCTTATGGGACTTAACTACGGAGTCATCAGTCCCTAAACTTACGAACTACTTATGAACTAACTAATACTAAGGACGGCACAAATATCCATGCCCGAGGGGGGATTCGAACCCCCGACCGTACGTGAATTTCATTTTTAACACTTTTTAACCCTTACACAATGCGAAAATGAGTGTTATTCTACTGCATAATTTAATCTTCAGGTCTTGCAGACGCGGTATGGGTCTAATAGATGAGGAAATAGATTTTTTCGATAAGTAATACCTTAGTGATTTTTGTCTAGATTCCTCATCATATCATAAACAGGATACTATTATTCAAATGTAAATCCTAGATCCGATCACAAACAAGAATTCAGACGCAATGAATCTCATATTGAAGACGGTACCACTCTGTGGAGTAAAACACCATGCAAGCAGAACTACAAAACAATGAAAAGAATATCATAAAAATCTTCCCTGGTTTAAAACGGAACGCAAGGGGCTTGAGATCAGAGAAGCAAGCGCTCTCATACATGGTAGATGATAATGATTGATGAGTTAATTACGTATACTAAGTTCCACAAAACACAGAAAAAAGCTGACACTAATTAATCAAGAGACAGGAACTACAGAGAAGTAACGACAGAGGAAAGGATAGTACTGCTGGGTCTATTACACATGATTATTGTCCACTTTCGGAATAACGTTAAATTTGTTACATTTATTCGCCGACGGTAATCGATATAGCGATTAAGATATTGTTGTTGTTGTTGTTGTGGTCTTCAGTCCGGAGACTGGTTTGATGCAGCTCTCCACAATATCCTATCCTGAGCAAACCTCTTCATCTCCACACAAGAACGGCAACCTACATCTGTCTGAATCTGCTTACTGTATCCATCTCTTGGTCTTCCCCTGCGATTTTTTCCCCATACACTTCCCTCCAACGCTAAATTCACAATTCCTTGATGTCTAAGAATGTGTCCTGCCAATCTATCCCTTCTTTTAGTCAAGGTATGCCAGAAATTCCTTTTCTCACCAATTCTGTTCAGTACCTCCTCATTAGTTACGCGATCCACCCACCTAATCTTCAGCATTCTTCTGTAGCACCATATTTCAAAAGCCTCAATCCTCTTCCTGTCCACACTGTTTATCGTCCATGTCTCACTCCCATACAAGGCAACACTCCATACAAATGCCTTCAGAAAGGACTCCCTGAAGTTTAAATCAATATTCGATGTTAACAAATTTCTCTTTTTCAAAAACGCTTTTCTACCCATTGCCATTCTGCATTTTATATCCCCTGTACTGCGACCATCATTTATTTTACTGCCCAAGTAACAAAACTCATCTACCTCCTTTATTGCTTCGTTTCTCAATCTAATTCCTTCAGCATCACCTGATTTTCTTACACTGCACTCCATTACCCTAGTTTTGCTCTTGTTAATCTTCATCTTATATGCACCTTTCAGCACGCTGTCCATTCCGTTCAATTGCTCTTCCAGGTCTTTTGCTGTATCTGACAGAATTACTATGTCGTCGGCAAAACGCAATGTTTTTAATTCTTCACCCTGAACTTTAATTCCTTCACCAAATTTCTCCTTGCTTTCCTTTATAGCTTGCTCAATGTACAAATTGAATAACAATGGAGAAAGACTACAACCCTGTCTTACTCCCTTTCCAACTACTGCATCCCTTTAATGCCCTTCAACTCTGACAACCGCTGTCTGGTTTTTGTACAAGTTGTAAATAACCTTACGTTCGCTATATTTTACTCCTGCTTGCTTCAGAACTTGAAAGAGTTTATTCCAATCAACATTGTCAAAAGCCTTCTCCAAATCTACAAAAGCTGGAAATGTAGGTTTGCCTTTTCTTAATCTATCTTCTAGGATAAGCCGTAAAGTGAGTATTGCCTCCCGTATTCCTACATTTCTCCTGAACCCAAACTGATCTTCCCCGAGGTCGGGTTCTACCAGCTTTCCTATCCTTCTGTATATAATTCGCGTTAATATTTTGCAACCATGACTTATTAAACTGATGGTTCTGTAGTTTTCACACCTGTCTGCACCTGCTTTCTTAGGGATGGGGATTATAACATTTTTCTTAAAGTCTGAGGGTATTTCACCTGTCTCATACATCTTACACACCAGGTGAAACAATTTTGTCATGGCTGGTTCTCCCAGAGACTTCAGTAGCTCTGAGGGAATATCATCTACTCCAGGGGCCTTGTTTCGACTTAGGTCTTTCAGGGCTCTGTCAAATTCTTCTCTTAGTACAGTATCTCCTATTTCATCTTCATCTACATCCTCTTCCCTCCCTACAATATTGTCTCGAAGTTCATTTCCTTTGTAGAGCGCCTCTATATACTCTTTCCACCTTTCAGCTTTCCCTTCTTTGCTGAGAACTGGATTTCCATCAGTGTCCTTGATATTCATAGAGCTGTTTTTCTTAGCTCCAAATGTTTCTTTTATTTTCCTGTAGGCTGTACCTATTTTTCCCCTATTTATACATTCTTCTACATCCTTGCATTTGCCTTCTAGCCACTCCTGCTTAGCCATTTTGCACTTCCTGTCAATCTCATTTCTTAGTCGTCTGTACTCCATTTTGCCTGTTTCATTTACTGCATTTTTATATTTTCTCCTTTCATCGATTAAATTTAGTATCTCCTGTGATATCCAAGGATTTTTTGTAGGTCTTGCCTTCCTACCTATTTTGTCCTCTGCTACTTTCACTATTCCGTCTCTCAATTTTACCCATTCCTTCTCTACTGTTTTATTTTCCCTTGTTTCTGTCAGTTGTTGCCTAAAGCTCCCTCTGAAATTCTTAAGAACCTCAGGTTCCTTCAATTTATCCAGATCCCATCTCCTTATTTTCCTACCTTTTTGTAGTTTCTTCAGTTTCAGCCTACAGTTCATAACCAACAAGTTATGGTCAGAGTCTATATCTGCCCCTGGGTATGTCTTACACTGTAAAACCTGGTTCCGAAATCTATGTCTTACCATTATAAAATCTATCTGGTATCTCCCGGTGTCTCCTGGTCTCTTCCACGTATACAACCTTCTTTTGTGATTCTTGAACCAGGTGTTTGTTATAACTAAATTATGTTCCGTGCAAAATTCTACCAGGCGGCTTCCTCTTTCATTCCTTTTGCCCAGACCATATTCACCTACTATCTTCCCTTACCTTCCTTGTCCTACTATCGAATTCCAGTCACCCATAACAATTAAGTTTTCCTCTCCCTTAATTGTCTGAATAATTTCCTTTAGCTCCTCATATATTTCTTCGATTTCCTCATCATCGGCAGAGCTAGTTGGCATATAAACCTGTACTACTGTTGTCGGTGTTGGCTTCGTATCTATCTTGACAATGATAATGCGATCACTGTGCTGGTCATAGTAGTTTACCCGAATTCCTATTTTCTTATTCATTATCAATCCTACTCCTGTGATACCCCCAATTGATTTTGTATTTATAATCCTGTACTCACCTGACCAGAAATCCTGTTCATCCTGCCACCGAACTTCACTAATCCCCACTATATCTAACTTCAACCTATCCATTTCCCTTTTTAAATTTTCTAATTTTCCTACTCGATTAAGGGATCTAACGTTCCACGCTCCGACACGTAGAATGCCAGTATTGTCTTTCCTGGTGATCACATCCTCCTGAGTAGTCCCCGCCCGGAGATCCGAATGGGGGACTATTTTACCTCCGGAATATTTTACCCGAGAGGATGCCATCATCATATGTTCATACAGTAGAGCTGCATGTCCTCGGGAAAGGTAACGGCTGTAGTTTCCACTTGCTTTCAGCCGTTCGCAGTAGCTGTGTGGCAAAGCCACATTAGCTGATGTTACAAGGCCAGCTGAATCATCCAGATTGTTGCCCCTGTAACTACTGAAAAGGCTGCTGCCCCTCTTCAGGAACCACACGTTTGTCTGGCCTCTCCACAGATACCCCTCCGCTGTGGTTGCACCTACGGTACGGCTATCTGTATCGTTGAGACACGCAAGCCACCCCACCTCGGCAATGTCTGTGGTTCATGGGAGTGGGTATTAACGATGTAATATTTCTACCTGTATATTAAACTATTTTTGCCATTACGATCACTTAGTAGCTAAATACTAGGTTTGTAACTCTGAATACACAGTGGTAGCAAATCTGCACAGCGCTGCTGCTGAAGTTATAATAATTGGCGCTGCCGCCCGAGAGAGAAATGTAGAGGTAACGTCAGGAATGCCCAAGACCAGTGGTTCCTAAACTGTGGGTCAGGACCCACTAGTGGGTCGCATTAGCTATTGAGGTGGGTCGCCACGTGAGCTCAACATACCTTACGGATGTAAAGTGAAAATGTCTTTTATAGGACTTAGTATTTTCATGATATTTTCCATCCCTTAAAGAAAAATCACAATTAAGCTCTATTGCTTCCTTATTTCAAACGATGATGGTTATGGACCAATGTTTTAAGTTTAAAGTTTTTGAGGATTAATATTTTCACTTTACTCCAAGCAGAACTTGATTGTTTTTCTAGGAGTATTATTTAATATTGGTTCTTATTTTGGTATCTAATTAGCAAGAATTGACAATGAATTTTTATGGGTAAGAGAGCCGTTTCTGGAGTACAACCTTAAAAAGCTAAAACTATCAACCACCGAGTAAGACTTCCGACGGAACAAACTTGTGTTTCTTTGAACAGTTCATTTAAAGACTCAAGCCTAATCTCATTTAAAATCAGAAAAGAGAGTGCAGAACGCATGCAGATATATCTTTGTAGGAATTAATGGGATCAGCAAGTTTTTGTTTTGTTTCATCGGTAGTTCTGTTCTTTGCGGACGCTGATTGTAGGGCTTGTTCGTTCTTGTTCTGTGGGTTCTTGGCTCAGCTTTTTTATTACAGAGGGCGTTCAGCCCTCTGAGGCACGCTGCGCCACGGCGCCCGGCACGCTTAAAACGAACAAGCTTCGGTTAAGACATGGAATGTGACATTAATATCAAGATTTAACAATCTCTCACACTGAGCTTGCCATTTAATTTGTATAAAATTCTAACTGAACAAAATAGTTGTATTTTAAATCCATAAAATATGTGGTCCTTTGATACTGACCGGGCCAAATATCTCACGAAATAAGCATCAAATGAAAAAAGTACAAAGGGCGAAAACAGATGGCGCTATGGTTGGCTCGCTAGATGACATGCCATAGGTCAAACGGATATCAACTGCAGTCTATTTATTACATATTCGTCTAGTGCATAAATAAATATGAATGTTTTATTTGGAACACATTTTTCGCTTTGTGATAGATGGCGCTGTAATAGCCACAAACATACAGGTTCGTGGTATCGCGTAACATTTCGACAGTGTGGACGGTATTTGCTTCGTGATACATTACTCGTGTTAAAATGGACCGTTTACCGATTGCAGAACAGATCGAAATGGTATTTATTTATGGCTATTGTGATCAAAATGCCCAACGGGACTGTGCTATGTATGTTGATCGTTATTCTGGAAGACATCGTCAAATGTCCGGATCTTTCGTCGGATAGTTGTTTTTTAAAGAGATAGGAAGTGATCAGATACAAGTGAAACGTCAACGTGCAACAAATGATGCCCAAGTAAGTGTTTTAGCTGCAGTTGCGTCTAATCCGCATATCAGTAGCAGACAAATTGAGCGAGAATCGGGAATCTCAAAATTCGGTGTTGAGAATTCTACAACATAAATTTCACCCGTATTTCTGTGCACCACGATTTGCATGGCGAAGACTTTGAACGTCGTGTACAGTTTTGCCACTGGGCACAAAATAAATTACAGGACGCTAATAGATTTTTTCTCGCGTTCTGTTTAGTGACGAAGCGTCATTCACAAACGTAAACCGACATGATATGCACTATTGGGCAACGAAAAATCCACGATGGCTGAGACAAGTGGAACATCAACGACCTTGACGGCTTAATGTGTGGTGCGGCGTTATGGGAGGAAGGATAATTGGCCCCTATTTTATCGATGGCAATCTAAATGGTGCAATGTAAGCTGATTTCTTACATAATGTTCTACCGATTTTACTACAAGATGTTTCACTGCATGACAGAATAGCGACGTACTTTCAACATGATGGATGTCCGGCACATGCCTCGCGTGCAGTTGCAGCGGTCTTAAATGGAATATTTAATGACAGGTGGATTGGTCGGAGGAGCACCATACCATGGCCTGCACGTTCACCGGATGATACATCCTCGGATTTATTTCTGTGGGAAAAACTGTATGAAATTTATTATCGTGATTCAGCGACAACGTCTGAAAACATGCGTGAGCGCATTTTCAATGCATGTGGGAACATTACTGAAGGCGAACTACTCGCTGTTGAGAGGAATTTCGTTACGCATATTCCCAAATGCACTGAAGTTGAAGAACATCATTTTAAGCATTTATTGAACTCATGAGGTAATTACAGGTAATCACGCAGTAACAGCATGCGTTCTCATAATGTATGATAATTTCACAAAAAGTACATGTATCACATTGGAACAACCGAAATAAAGTTCAAACGTACCTACGTTCTGTGTTTTAATTTAAAAAACCTACCTGTTACCCGCTGTTCTTCTAAGCCGCGGTGGAGTAGCCGAGCGGTTTAAGGTGCCTCGCTGCGGAACGCGCGGTTGCTCGTTCGAGTCCTCCTTGGGGCATGGGTGTGTGTTTGTCCTTAGGTTAGTTTACCTTAGTTTAAGTAGTTTGTAAGCTACGGACTGATGACCACGCAGTTTGGTCCGAGAGATTTACAAACATTTGAACATTTGTTCTTCTAAAATTGTGAGCAATACGTTTGTGAATATTACAGCTCTATTTATTTACGTAGGCAGCGCCATCTAGCGGGCCAACCATAGCGCCATCTGTTATCGCCCTTCAAGCTAGAAAAGTTTTGTTCTTTATAGTTTTTTTTTATTTGATGCTTATTTCGTGATATATTTGGCCAGGTCACTATCAATGAACCATATATATATATGGTCGCGAAAGTTTATCCAGAGACTTTGTGGGTCTCACTACCGTGAAGATTGGGAACCACTGCCCTAGATCCTTGCTGCTCTTGTTGTTTGTAACATGTTCAAATGTTTGTAAACCTATGGGACTTAACTTTTTCGATTATTAGTCCCTAGACGTACAGTCTACTGAAACTAAGTTATAGTAACCTAAGGACAACACACGCACACCCATTACCGAGGGAGGACTCGAACTTCCGACTGGGATCAGTCGCGCGCATTGCAGCAAGGCGCCTTAGAGTTCTCGGCCACTGCACGGCGGCTGTTGCTCATCATTAACCCAGTCATCAACATCAAATCGGCGACCGAGGAGCCTACAGACCATGCGCCCACCTGACAATGCTCCTCCACTAGCGGCGGTCTCCTGCAGTTCGTGATGAACTCCTAGCTGACAAAATGACTGTCCGCAACTCATCCTCCGTTCGCTTTCTGGGTCTTCCAGTTTCTTACCAAAGTACGGCTTTTGCCCGAGAGGTGTCTGGCCTCCTAGCAGTGTGCCCTGCCAGACCTGTTCTCCACGGTTTCAGTTTTTGCAGGATGTTTGGTTGCCTCCTCAGTTTACACAGTTCTTGGTTCTTTCTTCGTCTCCATTAGTTCTCTTCAAGGGCTGCTCCAAAGTTCTTTATCGTGATTTACCAACAAGTTCTCCTCATCTTTCTTTGTTGTTCAAATGTTTGTAATTCTATGGGACTGAACTACGTTTATCATCAGTCCCTAGTTTTACAAACTGCTTAAACTAAGTGAAACTAACCTAAGGACAACACTCACATCCATGCCCGAGGGAGGATTCGGACCTCCGACGCGGGAGGCCGCGCGATCCGTACCCTGGCGCTCCAAACCGCTCGGCTACTCCCGTGCGGCTTTCTTTGTTGTACTTAAGGTTTTTGTCCCATAAAATAACAGTAGTACTATCAATACATTGTATGCTTTAATTTCGGTCTTTATTGGCAGATTTAATGACATCTGCTTCAGACTGAAATAACTTTTTGACCCATTCGCAATGAGTTGATTAGTATCCTGTTTTAATTATCATCTTGTGATGGTGCAGCTCTAGTGTCTTCCGTGCTTGCAGTATTAGATACGTGGTTGATTCCGCCTTATGCAATACACTTTTTTTGTTTTAATACCCAAACTAGTTTCGGCACTTATTGTGCTATCTTCCGTGGGTTTCTGGTGTTTATTTTATTGTCATTCGCAGGACTTGCATGTGCATTAATTGTGGAATGACAAGTTTTGACAGCCTGTCATATTTGAGCTGTGGTGTTGCTGCTTGATTGTTTGTGGCGTGTTCTTGTGTTTTATGGTCTTCAGTTCGACTTTTGCTGTGAAACAGCACTGTTTACATCGCCATTTTTCTTGTTGTGGCGATGTAAGCAAAATAAATAAATTGTCTTGCATAAGGCAGAATCATCCACATATCCGGTTTTAAATTATTTTGGCTTTTGAACCAAACCATATACTTAAGATTTTCCACTTAAGCGAAGTTTGAAATGCCTTCTTGTATTGGGATTTCATGAGGGGCTTCTCTGGATACCTACATTACCTCAGTTTTCTGCATTAATCCGTAGCCCGATCCCACTTGCATTTTGTGCTTGGGTCTCCACAGTTTCTGTCATCTCTTCCTCTGATTCTGGTATCACTACAATGACGTCTGCATACCCCATTAAATTTGTTCTTCTTCTTTTGCTTTCTCTATCAGTTTCTCAGATTACCTATATCTAGGGCCAGATTAAACAGCAGTGTTGTAATAACTTCACCTTTTCTCACACCTGTTCTAATATTGAATTCTTTGGAAAGCTTCCCCTAGTATTTCACCCCGCTGTGTTCACCTTCAGCATATTTATTAACGTCATTGTCACACCAAGCTCTCTCAGGATGTTATACATAATACATCTGTAGATGCTGTCATACGCCTTTGAGAAATCCACAAATGACACCAGAAACAGAAGTTTGATCAGTTGTCTATCGTCCTGCCTGGCACTTCTTACAATATCTTCTGCAAATGGCTGAAGCGTTTTAACAATAATTAATGATAGCTCTTTATATGGTAAAGATAGAAGAGAGATGCCTTTGTAGTTGTTACAAGTCCTATTACTTTTCTCTTTATGTAGTGAGATGATGATTGCTGATTTTCCCTCCTCTGGGATTTCCTCTTTTCTCCATATTTTTGAGATGGTATTGCACTTTCTGGAGTGTTTCACCTTCTGACCTCAACATCTATGCCTTTATCCTATAAACTCCTGGTGTCTTATTATTCTTTAGTTTTCTCGTTGCTCTTTCTACATCCTGATCAGTCATTTCGATTTTTGCTTCTCTCTTGCATCCTCAGGACTTCTCTCTTTGCCGGCCGCGGTGGCCGAGGAGACTAAGGCGCTCCAGTCATGGTCTGCACGGCCACTACGGTCGGGGGTTCGAATCCTCTTTCGGGCATGGATATTTGTGCCGTCCTAGTTCGTAAGTAGTTCATAAGTAGTTTGTAAGTTCAGGGACTGATGACCCCGTAGTTAAGTCCCATAGACTATACAAACATTTCAACTTCTCTCTTTTGGAAAGATACTCTCGAGTTGTTCAACATTTAATAACTTTTCAAAATATTATATCCACCTGTTGAGACTATTTTCCTTGTTTGTTAGCATATTTCATCCTTATCATCACTAAAGGTTCATTAAACCAGTAGACAATACAAAACAGATGCTGCACGTATAGAGTTAGACAAAACCTATAGATGGCGTGACGAATTACAGCTTGTTCCAAATCTACAAGAAACACTCGTGTAGTATACGATTGCAGCATTAGCAGTGTGCTACGTCACCCAATCATATTTAGTATCTAGGTACAGCGTTGCAAATCGATGCGAAACGGAACGAGCACGTGCGGGCGGTAGAAGGGAAGACGAATGGTCGACTTCTGTTTATGGGGAGAATTCTGGGGAAGTGTTGTTCATCGGTAGAGAAGACTACTTGATAGAGAAACAGATGTAGTGGTACGTCCGTGAAATGAGAATGGATAGCATAAGAGCAGCAAAAACATTATAAACTGAACGTGGGAGGAAAAAGGCCAAGGAGACAAAGGATAGAGACAGCATGAACGGAAGTAAATAAGAACAGTTTCAACTGGATGATGGTTTAGACAAAATATAATATCAAGCTGGGAAGAGATGGAGATCGCTTGTTAGCCACAACTGTGAGAGTTGGAGATGGAAAGTGATGACGATGACATCCAAAGGGGGAGCAAAGATTATTTCAGCTACGAAGTTTGATGAAAATAAAACTGATAAACATACAAACAGATATAGCCGAGAAAGCCACGACATGGGTTCGGTTGTAAGAGAAGTAAAGAACAGTCGTAGATTATAGACGCAGCACAGCTAACACTCGGCACCATCGCAAATCTCTGAACGTGGTACACACACCGTGAACACAATTGTGCTCTTTACCCACGTGCGTCTTTGTAGGAATACATTTGGCTCTGAATATATTTGTATGGCTAACACTGCGCGGCCGCATCCAACAGCGCAGGTGGAGAAGTGCAACGAGAGGCTTTGAGGAGTGGGTTGGCCTGATCGCAAGGGGAAGAAGAAAATAGTTATTACCAATTACCGGACATCACCCATTGGGATCTTTTGTGATCTCTCAGGGACTTTTGTTTAAATCATGGGATTCTTCTAGATATGCTTAAGTATTATGGTATGCGTGGGACAGTGCACAAATGGTTTCAATCATACTTAACTGGAAGAGAGCAGAAAGTTGAAATAAGCAGTTCATACGATATAGAAGAAACAATTAATTCCTCTAAGTGGGGAGTTATCAAAAATGGGGTCCCACAAGGTTCGATCTTGGTCCTTTGCTGTTCTTAATACATATTAACTAGCTAAAAACCCTGCGTTGCCCGGGTCTTTATTTATTTATTCCTGCCTTGTGTTAGTATTTCTCCTAACCCTTCTGTGTTTATCCATTTCCTTTAAAAAATGTTATATTTATCGGAGATTATATAAGAAATAATGTACAAAATTATACGTGCAGTATCAAAACAAAGAAAGATAGCAATCAAAATACAAATGGCATATAAAATTCGCTCGATCTCATATTTATAGAGCTATATGTTGTACAATTGTATAATTTTCAGGTATATATTAATTTGTGTAAGTGCTTTATGTTTATAAAATCTGTTGCGAATACAATTAGTAGTAAAGAAGTAATAGATTAAAACTTGGTGTGTGATAAGGTGGTTTTCTATGAACGTTACTGTTTATGTGCTTATATCTCATGAACTACGTGTCGTAGTGCGACACAATTTGTAAAGTGCATTCAGCTATATGTGTATATACTTTCTGTAAAATTTCCTGCTGTTACAATTTGTAGTGTGGAAATTATAAATTGTAATGTCATATCGAATGCTGTAGTTTTAGTCCATGAACAGCGAGAAAAGTTTTTCGTTTCATAATTTTGCTATGGTTATCAGCGAGGAAAAGTTCAATAAAGGTTTGAAATTATGTTTAAAGTTGGTTGCAAGTTGCTAAGTACTGTCTTTTTCATACAGTGTGTGAATAAAGTCTCGTCGCCTTAAGTGGCAGTTTCTTGCAACTATACTGTTTATGACGTTGTATCTCCTGAACCATCTGTCGTATGTGGTTCTTACTCCGACAGCATAGTTACCTAACGGTAAGGAATACGTGCACCACATTTGGTTGAAATTGGTCCAGTGGTTTAGAAGGAAATGTGCATCACTGTCGTTTGATGCAGCAGTTTATCGCGCATCTTATTGTTTACGACGTCATATCTCGAGAACAATGTGTTATACGTGATCCTAACACTTACGGCGACCGCCCTCATGGATTGAAGCTTACGTGTCCAAAATTTCATAAACATTGGAAGAAAACTGTATATTTGTATACAGTACTTACACAGAAACAAACACACAAACACTCTGCTTTATATGTAAAGATAACTTGCTTTCTATAATCATGAAGATGCTAAGCTAGTTCCTTTTGCTAACGATACGAGTATAGCTATCACACTGGCAAACAGAAATTAACTGATGAAATTGTAAATGATGTCTTTCAGAAAATTATTAAGTGGTTCTCTACAAATGGGCTCGCATTAAACTTTGATAAAACCCAGTACACACAGTTTCATACAGTAAATGGCGTGATATTAATAAATTTAGACTTTGAACAGAAACCTGTAGCTAAGGTAGAATATTATTTTTTTTTTAGGTTTTTGCATTGACGAGGGATTGAACTGGAAGAAACACATTGAAGATCTGCTGAAATGCTTGAGTTCAGCTACTTATACTATCAGGGTCATTGCCAAATTTGGTGATATACATCTCAGTAAATTAGCTTACTATGCCGATTTTCATTCACTGCTTTCATATGGGATGATATTCTGTGCCAATTCAACATCGAGTGGAAAAGTATTCATTGCACAAAAGCGTGTAATCAGAATAATTGCTGGAGCCCACCCAAGAGCATCCTGCAGACATATTATTTAAGGATCTAGGGATATTCACTGTAGCTTCACATTATATATATAAATATATATATATATCACTCATGAAATTTGTTATTAAAAATCCAACCCAATTGAAAGGCAATAGCAGTGTGCATATCTACAACACTAGGAGAAAGGGTAAATCTAACTTCGGCACAGCAAGGGGTGAATTATGCTGCCACAAAACTCTTTGGTCACTTACCAAGTAGCATCAAAAGTCTGACAGATAGCCAACTAGTATTAAAAAAGAAATTAAAGGAATATCTGAATGGCCACTCCTTCTACACTTTAGATGAATTTTTAGATGGAAACTTAGTAATTTCCCTGATAATAATAATAATAAAATAAATAAAACTTTTAAAATAAGAATAAAAAGTCCTTAAAATATTGAGTCATGTATAGACACCATTTATTAAACTGACACGTTTCACAGCATTGCGAAATGTCGTATATATGAGCTTTGGAACAAGTATTAATCTAATCGGATTGAAAAGTCTCTCAGTTACCTTTTCTTCATTTCACTACTTCCTCTATGTTACTACAGATGACGAGTAAGTGAATTCGGTTGTAACGAAACACGCGCGGTGCCTAGTTGTTTCCACCACCCTGATGAAATGCTCAGCCTCTAAATACAAACACGTTGTAATCTCAAGTTGCGTTCCCAGCGCAGAAGAGGGCACGTGCGTCATTGGTTCTTAATTTTGAGGCTGTTGGGTTGATAAGCGAGTAACTAGTTTGCTAAAACAAATAATGTTCTCAAAATCTTCATTAGGGGACGTCACTTAGTTTTTATTAACGCAGAAGTACAGAAACTGCACAATTACCGAACTACCTTTTAAACTGCTTTTTGCTAACATTGTAAATTTATGTTCACTTTGCAGCGTTCAGTTACACTTTTATGTGAGCTATTTCTAGGGTATAACAGACCACATCGGGCAGCACATCTGACCATCATGGCTATCGAAACCGAAGAGAAGAGAGAGTGCGTCTGAAAGCGCACTGACTGGCGCAAAAGCATGGCTCAAGTGTTTCGTCTGCCTTTACGTCTTACTTTTGTTCATTAATTTTTATAGAAGTAAATAGTGTGAAATAATAGAAAGGCAGCTTGCTATTGTAAGATGACGTGTTATGAGAACAAAGTAAATTTAATGAAAAATATTTCTAATTTAAATGAAATGCCCAGCGGTTGTAGGCCCCACGTCAGGGATTGCGAGGCCACTCCCGCCGGAGATCCGAGTCCTCCCTCTGACGTTGGTGTGCGTATGTTGTCCTTGGGTTACTTTAAGTAGTTTGAAGCCTAGGGACTGATGGCAACAGTAATTTGATCCCATAGATTTACAAACATTTGACCATTTGATTTAACTAGAGGAGAATTGCGTTTTGGGCCGTAGCCTGGCCAGTATCTGCAGAATACTAGAATTAGTGAATGCCGAGCGGTCTAAAGCGCCTCGCTGCGGAGCACGCGGTTGCTCGCCGTCGGAGGTTCGAGTCCTCCCTCGGGCATGTGTGTGTGTGTGTGTGTGTGTGTGTGTGTGTGTGTGTGTGTGTGTTGTCCTTAGGTTACTTTACCTTAGTTTAAGTAGTTTGTAAGCTACGGACTGATGACCACGCAGTTTGGTTCGATAGATTTACAAACTTTTCTCATGTGAATAATACCGACTGTAGAACCTGTTATCGGTATCTCACACCATCCTGCGTCAGCTACATACAGCTCAGTACTGACTTGCTCAGAGGAAAGTAAATATTATAAATGCTAGTCAGCAATATCACACACCACTGAAACCCCATATCCCAAGTGGGGGATGCGTTAGGCAGACTACTTCAATCGATCTTACATTTTAACTTTATAGCATTTTTTTTTTTTTTTTTTTTTTTTTTTAAATTTGCTAATTTTGCTTCTCCCATATCTTGCAAAATATTGATCCTGGCTACGCAGGAGTGGCTAGAGGACAAATGCAGAACCGTAGAAGAATGCATAACTAGGGGAAAGGTAGATACCGCTCACAGGAAAATAAAAGAGATATTTGGAGACAGTAAAATCAGCTGTATGAATATCAAGAACTCAGACAGAAAACCAGTACTAAGCAAAGAGGGGAAAGCAGAACTGTGGAAGGAATATGTAGAGGGCCTATACAAAGGAAATAAACTTGAAGGCAGTATTCTAGAAATGGAAGACGAAGTGGAGGAAGATGAGATAGGAGATACGATACTGCGAGAAGAATTTGACAGAGCGCCGAAGGATGAGTCGAAACAAGGCCCCTGGAGTAGATGATAATCCGTCTGAATTGCTGATATCGTTAGGATCACCTGGTATGCAAGATGTATGAGACAGGGGAAATACCCTCCGACTTCAAGAAGAATATCGTAATTCCAATTCCAAGGAAAGCAGGTGCAGACAAGTGTGAAAATTACAGAACTATCAGTTTAATACGTCATGGTTGCAAAATACTAACACGAATTATTTACAGACGAATGGAAAAACTTGTGGAATCTGACCTCGGGGAAGATCAGTTTAGATTTAAGAGAAATGTAGGAACACGGGAGGCAGTACTCACATAACGACTTATCTCAGAAGATAGGCTAAGGAAAGGGAAACCTACCGTTTTAGCTTTTGTCGATTTGGAGAAAGCTTTTGACAATGTCGACTGGAATACACTCTTCCAAATTCTGAAGGTAGCAGGAGTAAAATATAGAGAGCGAATAGTTATATTCAACATATACGAAAACCAGACAGCGGTTATTAGAGTCGAAGGGCAAGAAAGGAACGCAGAGGTTCGGAAGGGAGTAAGACAGGGTTGTAGCCTTTCCCCAATGTCGTTCAATCTGTACATTGAGCAGGCAGTGAAGGAATTGAAGGAGAAATTTGGAGAGTGCATTAAAGTGCAGGGAGAAGAAATAAAAACATTGCGGTTTGCCGATGACATAGTAATTCTGTCAGAGACAGCAAAAGATCTGGAAGAGAAATTGAATGGAATGGAAGTGTCTTGAAAGGAAGATATAAGATGAACATTAACAAGAGTAAAACGAAGGTAACGGAATGCAATAACAGAAAATCAGGCGATGCTGAAGGAATTAGATTAGGTAAGTTATTTCTGAAAGCATTTGTCTGGAGTGTAGCATTGTATGGGAATGAAACGTGGACAATAAAGACTTCAGATAAAAATATGACAGAAGCTTTTGAAATGTGGTGCTACAGACGAATGATGAAAATTAGATGGGTAGATCACGTAACTAATGAAGTGGTTAACCGAATCGGGGACAAAAGGAGTTTCTGGCATATCCTGACTAAGAGAAGGGATAGATTGGTTGGACACATTCTCAGAGATCAAGGAATTGTCAATTTAGCATTAGAATGAAGCGTGTGGGGTAAAAATCGTAGAGGGAGACCGAGGGATGAATACAGTAAGCAGATTCAAAAGGATGTAGGTTGCCGAACGTATTCTCAGATGAAGAGACTTGCACAGGACAGGGTTGCGTGGTGAGCTGCATCAAACCAGTCTGCGGACTGAAGACCACAACAACAATAGATAAATTATGAAGACCTTTTTTGTACTACATTTTATGCAGTTAATTTTGTACTGTTGTATGTTTTCGCTATAGATCACGGTTTTCGAGTTATTTAAGAATAATATAGAACGTGTACTTTTAAATACCCAACCACGTTCGAGCTCACACCCCAGAGGTCGGAACTTTTAGTAAGTCGTTCATGAGGATCTTCCCTACCATTGTACAAAAATTTGCGACGACGCGATTTTTTCTCCTATTCGCAATTTTTCGGTCTTCGTTGACTGGACTATATTGTCCACATACCACATTACAGCTGCCAGAACGCCATATGTGTGTTGCCTTTAACAGAGTATGTTTACAGCCATAAGGCTCAGTGTGATACTCCCGAATGGCGGAATGATCTTTCCTGAGAACTGCCACATAAGTTAGACGTGCTGCGTTACTTGTGCAGTACTACTGTTTGCCATGATTACGTGAACATTCTCACACTTGCCGCACGGGAATGGCCGAGCGGTCTAAGGCGCCTTGCTACGAATTGCGCGGCGGCTCCCCGTCGGAGGTTGGAGTTCTCCCTCAGGCATGGATGTGTGAGTTGTCCTTAGCGTAAGTTAGATAAGTTAGTTTTAGCAGCCTGTAAGTCTAGGGACCGATGACCTCAGCCGCTTGCTCCCATACGATTACGAACATTTGACATTGCTAACATCCTCACATCCGTAAAGGAGGTACTGAACGTCCACTTTGCACAGACGTCCGCCAAGATCGTCGTATTGTAAGGGTTGAAGTGTCAGATTGCACAGCTACCACAGTGCAGATAACAGGGTTTTTGAACACAACCACTTACTAGCAGTGTAACTAAGGGAACCCACATCTTTAGTCGGCCTTCCATTCACGCTGCGACCTCCCTATAGGTACTCACCAGTGAGAATTTGGCAATACATAACTCAGGGTAGTAAAAGGTTTATGGCTCGTTGTCTCTGTTCAAAGGAGTGAGTTATGTACGTCAGCTTCTATGCCTTACACAGCTACCCAAATTGTTTAAATAAGACCAATAATTAATCTACCGCGTCCAAGGTACAAGTCCCCTTCCAAGCGTTTGAAAGCGTGCTCTACCTACTCCCAAAATTGTATCATTCCTCGCATCCTAACGCCTCATCTTTAAAATACAATTTCCATTCCAAAAATATTATACATTTTAAGATCGCCGGCCGCGGTGGCCGAGGGGACTGAGGCGCTCCAGTCACGGTCTGCACGGCCACTACGGTCGGGGGTTCGAATCCCCCCTCGGGCATGGATATTTGTGCCGTCCTTAGTCTTAGCTAGTTCATAAGTAGTTTGTAAGCTTAGGGACTGATGACCCCGTAGTTAAGTCCCATAAGTTCTACAAACATTTGAACTTTTTTTTAATATCACAGAATTAAATGATTTGACCACCTCCGTACAAATGTTGTTTACATTTAACAAACAAATATATATTTAACAATACTAAAATCGGTTGAGACCGAAGCTATTTGCTCAGGTAGATATTATGCGTGGCGTCTCACTGTTCAAATTTACTGCCGCCGTCGAAATATAGTTACACAATTAATATTTAATTTATCAAGGCTTTTTATGCAAATATATTCAGTTCAGTCCACAAATGCATATAATTGTTTATGTATAAAATATCTGCTGTATATCTACTATTTTTAGTCGGCCATGAAATATTTGAGGCAGTCTACAACATAAAACGAACATTACTAAGAATAATATTAAATATAAAGAATACATATATATATATATAAATGTAATGCGCTTTGCTTGGACCATGTTTTGTGTTTCTGTGGTGTAATATATCTTCTGACACAAGAATATTACTACCACAACGAAAAGCAGAATAAGAGAGTAAAACAAAGTTTATTGAAATAATACGGAAATAACGTCGTGCGTCTCTTAAGATAGGTAGCGTGGTGCAATGCTGCCCATTTGCTTCTTAAACTGTTACTGATAAACACTACGTATCAATAATTGTAAATGTCTTATAATATTATTATTATAGTACTGAAATTCATAGGCTTTTTATTTGTAAGGGATATTGAAATCGTAATCCTGAATCCATTCGTATAATTATATTTGCGGTATGATCATTCCCTGATTTATATAGTTTTTTAGAATAATGTGTGGCTATATTGTATTTCAATTGCAATGTGATATAGCCGCCCTCGCTAATCCAAGATTGCCGTTTCCTGTTTCCGAGCAGATTAGGGTTCCACTAGCGACCTGTATTCCATTCTACATCTACATGGGATACTCTGCAAATCCCATTTAAGTGCCTGGCAGAGGGTTCATCGAACCACCGTTATATTATTTATCTACCATTCCTTTTGTGTCTCGTTCCGTTGTAGGTGTCGGTGGCCGAGTGGAATGAGACCGACACAGGAATAAAAATAGCACACTGGTGCAGGTACGGAGGGGAGCAGCCAGAAACTAGAAACACTGGAGTAAATTAGAACGATATATATATTGGACAGAATTTATACAATACTTAGCTTTTACAGAGATCAGTACTGCAGAATGCTGATTCATAGTTGTTAGAGGCCTGCCTAGTGCCTGTACGATAGCAAAGTCTTCACTGGTGCCTATCAGATTCCGAAGGTCTTAACTGGTTGCTATCTCAGTCCCAAGTGAACGATGTCGTTCAGCGGTGGCCACGAGCGGAGTTGCAGCAGAGGGCGCTCGTGGCTGTCGTCGTAAGAACGCCGCGCCGTGCGTGCGAAAGTAGGTGGCGCGCACTTTGGACTTGTGCGACACCCCACCCCTCCCCCCCAAACCGCCGCGCCATCGTGGCGTAGGGCTGAGGGCCACGGCGACGGCAGTGGGAGCAGGGCCTGGGCGGGGGCGTTACTGGTGGGACGGGCGTCGTAGCTGACGCTGGGATCGAGACGCCGTCCGCGCCCCGGCATCCGCCTTGCGATCCTCCAGGGAACCCGGCGAAACCTGAGGAAGGGCGCACACCCCCGCCCAGAGGGAGCAGGTCATCTTCTGAGGTGCGTGGCCCAAGCTGGGGGGGGGGGGGGGGGCCGCACGGTCCCGGAGCCCTCTCGGTGACGCTGTCATCTGCGGCGGCGACGGAGGCGGAGAGGCGGACTGCGTAGGAGGCGCGTCGACATCCAACGGGAGCTCGTAGCCCGGGGAAGCTGGGCCCGGCGGCGAGCGATGTGGCTGTGCTCCCTGGCGGTGAACTGGGTGTGGAATCAAGAAACCGGAGACAGGATCGCGCGGCCTGTGCAAGCGCAATTGGTTTGCGTGGCGCCGCAGCTCCGACCCTGTGGAAGAACGTACAACATACATATTGCGACCGAGCACGCGCTGAATGGTGCCCGGCGTCCATCTTGTCTTGTTGCCAGCAAACACCCTGTACAGCACCGGCGTAGAAACCTGAAAACGCGTAGCGCCATACGAACCGACTCGGTGCGTGGGAGGCTGCAGCAGGTGAAGGAGAGTGCGGTGACGGCGGCCGTGTAGCAGCTCGGCAGGAGACGGGCCGTCACGTGGCATGCATCGATACGTAGACAGGAAAATTTGAAGAGCTTGCTGCCTGGAGTGCTGACCTTTCATCTTCTCCATGTGAGACTTGAATGTTCGAACGAAACGTTCTGCTTCACCATTGGACTGAGGGTGAAAAGGTGCAGTGGTAATATGCTGAATGCCATTCACACGACAAAACTGTTGAAATTCCGCACTAACAAACTGAGGTCCAGTGTCACTGACTATAGTTTCAGGCAAACCTTCGATGCAAAACACCGATGTTAAGGCACTGATCGTACTAGACGCCGTCGTTGAGTTCATGGCAATCACAAAAGGAAACTTGCTGAAAGCGTCTACAACGATTAACCAGCGCGTATTCCAGAAAGGTCCGGCAAAGTCAATGTGTAAACGTTGCCATGGTCCCTTGGGGCGTGGCCAGTCTGAGAAACGCTGTGGAGGAGCCGCCTGATGCTCCGCACAAACTGTACACTGTGATGTCCTGCTCTCTATCTGAGCGTCCATACCAACCCAGGTACAATGACGTCTGGCCAGTTGCTCTGTCCTAACAATGCCCCAATGTCCTTGATGCAGGAGGCGTAACACTTCTCGTTGCAGGAAACGAGGAACAATCACTCTTGCTTGGTCGTTGTCGGTATGCAACAACAGTACACCCTGACTTAAAGATAATGCATGACGTTGTGCAAAATAACGTCGAACCCGAGGCCGATCAATGTCTTTGGCTCTGGCAGGCCACCCTGAGCGAACAAAACGTGCTACTACACTTAGGTCTGCATCCGCAGCTGTTTCCTGTGCAACCCCGCGAGAGTTCAAAGGAAAGTCTGCGACAGCGGAAGCATCTCTGGAGTCTATCTGACAACATACCATTCCTGAAGAATCAAATGATACATCCTGGCCAACCGGAAGTCGGGAAAGTGTGTCCGCGTTGGCATGTTTAGTGGTAGGTCGGTACAAAATCTCATACTGATAATTAGACAGTATTAAGGACCATCTCTGAAGCTTTTGTGCCGTACGTGGCGGAATTGGCTTTGTGGGTGAGAACAACGACGTGAGAGGCTTGTGGTCTGTCAACAAATAGAATTTTCTGCCATAGAGATAATGATGAAACTTTGTGACGCCGTAAATGATTGCTAAGGCCTCCTTCTCTATTTGACTGTAATTCTGTTGCGTTGGCATCAGTAGCTTGGATGCAAAGGCAATAGGACGATCGTGAGAACCAATACGATGTGAGATTACTGCGCCCAGACCGTACGATGAGGCATCGACTGCTAGCACTACAGGCTTCTGTGGGTCAAAGGGAATCAAACATGCATCACTGAGTAATGCAGACTTTAATTTGTCAAAGGCAACCTGGCAATCTTTGGACCACACAAAAGGAACATTTTTCCTACGTAAGCGATGCAGTGGAGCTGCAATCTGAGAGACATTGGGAATAAACCTGAAATAATAGTTAAGCTTTCCCTTTACTGCTTGCAATTCATGCACATTCTTAGGAGGAGGCAAGTATTTGATTGCTCGAAGGTGTGACTGTAAGGGATGGATTCCTTGGGCATTAATCACATGGCCTAGGTACTCTATTTCAGTTTGAAAAAACGAACACTTTGCTTTATTACAACGTAGACCTGCTGCAGTCAACACTTTGAAAAGGCACTCCAGGTTTGCTAAATGTTCTTCAACTGTACGTCCGGATACCACAATATCATCTAAATAGTTCGAGCAACACGGTACAGAAACTGTCAGCTGTTCCAAAAAACGCTGAAAAATAGCGGGAGCGGAAGAACTGCCAAAGGGTAGGCGTTGAAATTGAAAAAGGCCCATGTGAGTATTAATGACGAAAAATTTTTTTGACTCGTCATCAAGCGGAATTTGTAAGTATGCCTCTGCTAAATCAATCTTTGAAAAGAAGCGAGACTATCCTAATTTGTCCATTAGTTCGTCAGGTCTGGGCAGGGGATAAGTGTCTACAATTGTTTGACTGTTCACTGTTGATTTGAAGTCCGCACACAGACGAAGTTTTCCGAACGGCTTGGGTATAATAACTATAGGCGAGGCCCACTGACTCGCAGAAACAGGAGAAATCACCCCACTATCTTGCCAACGTTTAAGTTCTTCGGCAACTGTATCACGCAAGGCGATAGGCACTGGTCTAGCTTTACGAAATTTTGGAACTGCAGATTCTTTTAAAGTTACATGTGCCACGAAGTCTTTTGCACAACCTAGTTCCGGCGAAAACAAGTCACTATATTTGTCACACAATGCATTGATTTTATCCTGAGGCACTATTGACGAAATTTGAAGCACATCTCTTTGAATTGATAAACCAAACAAGTCAAAAGCATCTAGTCCAAAAATGTTCTGTGTTGATTTGGCCTGAAGAACTACAAAAGCAACTGTTTTTGTTACACCTTGAAAAGAGGCGGGCAGGCTACACGTTCCTAGCAAGGGAATATTTTGTCCTGTATAAGCTGTTAACACTTGCTGTGACGGCGACAATTTTGGCGAACCCAGAAGTTCATACGTCTCTTTATTCACTAAAGTGACAGCGGAACCAGTATCAAGCTGAAAGTGCACCGTCTTATTTTCTATGAAGAGAGTCACAAACAGTTTTTGCTTGCGGCGCTCGACAGGTGCGCGAATGTGGGCAACATCTGACTGAACTTGTTTACGACGCTTGCGCATGCGCGGGCTGTGTAGTGAAGGAAGCGGCGCAGACTCGGCACGCAGGGGAGTAACAACACTGTCACTAGATGGCACTACCGCCGGATCGGCGTCCGCGCAAGCATGCGAAGCTACTCCAGATGTACTAACTACTGCACTACACTTTTGAGTAGCTACTTGATGTCTACTGTCACTAGCTACACAGTACTGGGCACTATTACAAGGAGCAGTTGCAGAAGGCACTATTTTCACTACAGGAATGCACTGTTCATAGTCATTTTGCTTGTCCCGAACCCTTTTCCGTTGCACTGTTTTACGCGCTCGTCGGCGCTTGCTACGTGGTGCACTTGCCATAGGCGCAGAACTACTTTCTTGCAATTGAGATCCAAGGAAAGCACTGTTCAATTCCACAGCCCGTATAACATTTACAGAATGAACTGTTCTCGCACTCTGCGAAGCACTGTTTCTAACGGTACCGTTCTTTGAGTTTTTAATTTGCATACACACACTGTACATGTCCTGATTTGCCACATTGATAACAGGTTGCGTTGCGACTAGGGCAATGAGCACGCTTGTGGCGAGACACACACTGGGGGCAAGATTTACGTACATTTTTCTGAAATGAGCGTTGGCGCCCGTTATGCAAATTACTGTGTCTAACACTACGGGGCGACCTTTGCGTCGCACTTTTACTCTGGCTACTGTTCACTGTCTGTTCAGCACGGCCGGTAGAAAAATAAGAATCACTAGTGCTATACTGAGAACTACGGCTAGGAAAGCGTCCGTTGCGGCGCACTGAATTTACACTATGGCTTTGCATTTCTACATCAGCTAAGTCAAAAGTATCATGCGCTTCTATAAGCTGCAGTACACTGTCTAATGAGGGGTCAGACTGTTTCAGAATTGCTGCTCTAATTCTGGGGTCCTGAATATTCTGCGTAATCGCATCCCTCAACATCACGTCACTATACGAAAGTCCACAAGAGCAAGTAAATTTACATTTGCGGGTTAAGCCCTTCAATTCCGTAATCCACTCTTGGTGTGACTGCTCAGGTAATTTTTTAAGTCTGAAAAATCGGTACCGTGCCGCAGCTACGAGAACTTTTCTCTCATAATGAGCATTTAGTGCCTCTACTATTTGTTCAAAGTCTACATCACGAGGAGATACGTCGGGGAAAAGTTTTTTCAGTAACACGAAGGTGTTGGTGCCCACCACAGATAATAGCAGATGCTTCACTTTCTGACCTGTAATTTGATGAGCTGCGACGAGTTCTTGAAACTGTGCGAAGTAGTCGCTCCATTCTTCCTCACGTTCGTTGTACTGGCGAAACGTAGGAAGCGTTGCGGCGGCAGGTGTGGGCTGCTGAAGCGGCGGCTGTTGTTGTTGGTTAGCTGCTTGCGCTGTGAGCTGGGCCACAGCCTGCAGGAGTTGTGTTATTTGCGCCGTCTGTAACTGAATAATTTCCATTAAGTTTGGGTTCGGGGTAGTGGCCATGCTGACCGATTAGGCGCCGCGCATACAAGTAAATGATAACAAAACACAAATGCAATATGAAAGAGGACGCTCTGCAACAAAAAGGTCTACAAAACACGTAACAAAATATCTTCCCCCAAAATTCTTATAATAAGGGTGGGTGGGCGGGAGCAATTTCTGCGTGCTCCGACTGCTGCTGTCTGGCTGCTGCTAGCGTGCTTGTCCAGGGTTCTATCACTCCTCGTCGCCACTTTTGTATCCCATCCTCGTCGCCACTTTTGTGTCTCGTTCCGTTGTAGGTGTCGGTGGCCGAGTGGAATGAGACCGACACAGGAATAAAGATAGCTCGCTGGTGCAGGTACGGAGGGGAGCAGCCAGAAACTAGAAACACTGGAGTAAATTAGAACGATATATATATTGAACAGAATTTATACAATACTTAGCTTTTACAGAGATCAGTACTGCAGAATGCTGATACATAGTTGTTTGAGGCCTGCCTAGTGCCTGTACGATAGCAAAGTCTTCACTGGTGCCTATCAGATTCCGAAGGTCTTAACTGGTTGCTATCTCAGTCCCAAGTGAACGATGTCGTTCAGTGGTGGCCACGAGCGGAGTTGCAGCAGAGGGCGCTCGTGGCTGTCGTCGTAAGAACGCCGCGCCGTGCGTGCATGGCGGCGCGCGGCGAAAGTAGGTGGCGCGCACTTTGGACTTGTGCGACACCACAGTTCCATTCTCGAATAGCGCGCGGGAAGAAAGAACACCTCAATCTCTCCGTTCGAGCTCTGATTTCTCGTATTTTATTCTGATGATCATTTCTACCTATGTAAGTGGGAGTCAACAATATATTTTCGCATTCGGAGGAGAATGTTGGCGATTGTAGTTTCGTAAGTAGCCCACGCCGCGGCCGTAGCGATAAGCGCCGTTGTTGTAATGATTCCCATCCCAGATCCTGTATTATTTCCGTAACACTGTCTCTTCTGTATCGTGACAAAACAAAACGAGGTGCCCTTCTTTTTACTCTTTCGATGTCCTCCGTCAAACCCACCTGATAAGGATCCCACACTGGGCAGCAATACTCCAAAAAAGGAAGGACAAGCGTAGTGTATGCAGTTTCTTTTGTAGTTCTGTTGCATCATTTAAGGGTTCTGCCAATAAAACGCAGCCTTTGGTTAACTTTTCCCACGACATTATCTACTTGTTCTTTCCAGTTTAAGTCTGAAGTAATACTAATTCCTGGGTATTTTGTGGAGTTTACGGCCTTCACTTGCGATTAATTTATTTTGTAAACAAAGTTTAACGGTTTTCTTTTCGTACTCATGTGAGCGACTTTACACTTCTCATTATTTAGAGTCAATTGCCAATTTTTACACCATAGTGATATCTTATTCAGATCGTTCTGCAGTTGGTTTTGATCTTCAGATGATTTTACTAGACGATAAATGAGGGCGTCATCTGCAAACAATCTAAGAGTGCTACTTCGATTTTCTCCGAAATCGTTTATGTAAATAAGGAACAGCAGAGGACCAATGACACTACCCTGTGGAACGCCCGATATCAGCTCAGTTTTAGTCGATGCCTTACCATCGATTACTACGACCTGTGTCCTATCTAACAGGAAATCCCTACCCGTCGCCAATTTGGGACGATATACCATAATCACGCAGTTTAATTAAAAGCCGTTTGTGAGGGACGGTGTCAAAAGCCTTCTGGATATCAAGAAATACGGAATCGATTTGCGAACCCTTGTCGATAGCAGCCATCACTTCGTGTGAGTAAAGAGCTTGTTGTTTCGCATGAACGATACTTTCTAAATCCGTGTTGACCTTGGGTCAATAGATCATTCTGTTCGAGATAATTCATAAAATTTGAATACAGGATATGTTCCAAAACCCTGCTGCAAACTGAAGTCAATGAAATAGGCCTGTAGTTTAGTGGGTTACTGCTACTACCTTTCTTGAATATAGATGTGACCTGTGCAATTTTCCAAGCTTTTGGTACAGATCCTTCTTTGAGAGAACGGTTCTATATGGCTGTTGAGTAAGGAGCTATCGCTTCAGATAGAAATCTAATGGGTATAAAGTCCGGACCAGAATACTTATTCTTGTTAAGTGATTTTAGTTGTTTCACTACTCCGATGATATCTACTTCTACATTACTCATTACGGCCTCTGTTCGTAATTCGAAATCTGGAATATTGGTTTCGTCTTCTTTGGTGAGTGAGTTTCTAAAATCTATGTTTAGTAACTCTGCTTTAGTAGCTCTGTCATCGGCAGGATCGCCATTACTATCACGTAGTGAGGATATTGTTTGTGTTTTGCGCCTAGTATATTTAACATATGACCAAAATCTCTTTGGGTTTTCAGTCAAATTTCGAGAAAGAGTTTCGTCCAACTTATTGGCCGGCCGGCTGGGGAAGCCAACAGCTTGCCAAAACTTGCTTTTCACATGGAAACAATCAGCTTGCCCCTGTATCTGTAATGTCACAGCATGACATGCACGGCTAGACTGGCGCCGTCAGAGGATCACCTGCAAGATGGGAAGGCGGGCCGCGGGCTTCAGCGATCAAAGCAGACTCTACCTTGACGCAAGTGATAATCGAGAAGGCGTTGAATAATGTATCTCAAGACAGTATACCCGATAGATGCCTGAATCAGTGCCTCCATTGCCGTCCGTGGAGGGTACGCCACGTAATAATATAGGTGTTTCAGGGAGTTTGTGACACTTGCGGGGAGTGACATTTGCGCGGAAAGGGAATTTGTAGACACTTGCGCGGAGACCCGGACGCTGCAGGTAGTGAACAGGGTGTTCCAGAAGTAGGGATACACCACCCCTACTCCACGCCCTCCAGCCGCTACCTGTACCGTATTCAGGGAAAGGCCCACCGAGCGAGGTGGAGCTGTAGTAACGGCCCGGAGATATCACAGCCTCATTCAACAGGGAGATAACACGTCATACAAATATCACTCGATTTACAATACAGCACCATGTGAAGAGGAATGTGATGAAATCAGAATTGAGCGCAACCGTTGCTAACTACAATTTCGGATTTACTGCATTTTGAGTCAGAATTCGCATCTATATTTGCATTTATCGCAAATGCGAATTTTTCCTGTCCCTAGTAATACCTCTAAAAATAAACAGCTGATCAAGGCACTAAAAGCAAGGGCAGATCTTTGGGTGTATTACTACAAATAACTAAAACACAATTTGATCGTGGAATTATATACAATCTCATTATAAAGGTTTTTTGTAGGTGGTTTTGAGCAGCTTTTAAATATGTTAGGAATAGCATTATGAAATATAGACAGCTACACCTTATGTTTATTATGAGATATCGATTTCGGCTAATTTCAGGTCATCTTCAAGTCTCAAACAACAAGTGTTACTTATGCATTTTTCCAGTGGCACTCATAACCTTTAACTGTTTACACACGAGGTCTAACGTTGTTAGTCGCGTTAGCGATGAAAACAGAACCCAGAATCTTTGCGTCTAAATGATACATATATTGGTGTGATGTCTTATTTCGAAAGAACAAACATCACACCAATACATATATAGCTCTCGGTAAAGTGGAACAGTACGATGTCGTTACGTAGCACAGCACGGCGACTGGAAACGCAGGAGAAGTGCAAACAACGTTCTCTCCTCAGAGGTATGATTCTAATTAGGTTCGACGTAGACTTCTACAACATACAGTCTACACGGCGAAGATTACGCCAAAAAATTTAACGTTTCGTCTACTTTGGCGATAGCAACCAAATTTTAAAATCGTGTCTACTATGTAAAGATTTAGCAACACAAAACGCTTAAAGTCCATAACTTCACTGGTTTTCGAGTTGTCAATTTTTAATATATTTTTAATGTTATTACATAAATAACAAATTTGGGACTCACACTACAATTTTCATATGGCAGATTTTGTAAGTACATTCACAAGACATAATTCAACGGTTCTGTCCATTCATTTTATGAGAAATACCAATCATTTGTTTTCAGTGTTTACGTCAAATTTCTACATTTAAGTTTCTTTAATTATTAGTACTTAAATGTGGTGATGAAATAAATAAATTACGTGTATATGTGTAGTCTTATGCGGCCAGACTACTTAGGTCATCGGTCGCTAGACTTACACTACTTAATCTTACTTAAAATAACGTAGGCAAATGTAAACGAAGGCTTCCGCGGCCGTTGTCATTGTATATAAAACTCTTCTGGGTGTTGGACCGCATCGTCAAAAAAATCAAACACTTCACCGACGTTTCGGCCACTATTGCAAGTGGCCATCTTCTGGGTGTTACATTTACTGCTGGGTGACGGAAAGCTGGTGTCTTAAAGACTAAATCTTGCTAGTTGTTATTGGTGGTTTCAGCTCTCTTTCATTGGTGTTTACTTTATTTCTTCCTATTGGTGGAAAAGGAAGTCCAGGATTGGTTTTTATATTAATGTTTGCCATTGGTTGAACCTGGCGAATGAGGAGCGGTGGTAGCAGTGACGTAGCAGTGACGCCTAGCGCCGGCTAGAGCGTGCTGTTTGCTCTGTGCACGCGCGGCCGCTGTTGTCTGCGGGCGGGCCCCTATGGACTGCACTGCGCGCGGTGTCGTCGCGAAGCGCTGCTACTGCTGGCAACCAAGACGCGGGAAGTCTGTACCCGTCTCCCCTGTTCATATTTCCGGGTCGCTTAGCTATTTCAATTGCTTCCCTGATTTTCCTCTTCAAAGTATAGGGCTGTTTTGCCAGTACAGCGACTTTCCGAAAACCCATATGTTTGCCGCACTCTTCTTGGTGTTCAGCTACTGCCGACTTTGTATGCTGTCCTAGCCGAATGTACCTCTCGTGCTCGGCTATCCTTGTTTTAATCGGCCGCCCAGTTTCGCCAATGTACACCTGGCCCCACTCACAGCCGATTTCGTAGACTCCAGCTGTGTGCAACTTATCCGTTTTGTCCTTCAGTGAGTGCGGCCAGGTGTACATTGGCGAAACTGGGCGGCCGATTAAAACAAGGATAGCCGAGCACGAGAGGTACATTCGGCTAGGACAGCATACAAAGTCGGCAGTAGCTGAACACCAAGAAGAGTGCGGCAAACATATGGATTTTCGGAAAGTCGCTGTACTGGCAAAACAGCCCTATACTTTGAAGAGGAAAATCAGGGAAGCAATTGAAATAGCTAAGCGACCCGGAAATATGAACAGGGAAGACGGGTACAGCGTCTTGGTTGCCAGCAGTAGCAGCGCTTCGCGACGACACCGCGCGCAGTGCAGTCCATAGGGGCCCGCCCGCAGACAACAGCGGCCGCGCGTGCACAGAGCAAACAGCACGCTCTAGCCGGCGCTAGGCGTCACTGCTACGTCACTGCTACCACCGCTCCTCATTCGCCAGGTTCAACCAATGGCAAACATTAATATAAAAACCAATCCTGGACTTCCTTTTCCACCAATAGGAAGAAATAAAGTAAACACCAATGAAAGAGAGCTGAAACCACCAATAACAACTAGCAAGATTTAGTATTTAAGACACCAGCTTTCCGTCACCCAGCAGTAAATGTAACACCCAGAAGATGGCCACTTGCAATAGTGGCCGAAACGTCGGTGAAGTGTTTGATATTTTGACGATGCGGTCCAACACCCAGAAGAGTTTTATATACAACGTAGGCAAAGTACAAACAAACATACCCATGTCCGAGGAAGGACTCGAACATCCGATCGGACCGGCCGCGCAATAAGTGACACAAATTACATGTTTGATAATATTAATGCATAGAAGTATGAAATCACGTCAAGACTACTTCCTGCAAAAATTTCGACAAAAAAAGTTGGCACTGAGTTTAGAAAAACATTTTATCAAAAAATGAATGTTACTACAAGAGATACAGCCATTCAAATTTACGGGCACCATAACGTATTCCCTTCCTGAGTAAATGAGCTGCTTCTTGTAGTTTCAACACCTTTTTCTTGAATGTTCTGAATATAAATCTTCACACAGACTTCTTAAGGAGGAGACTGATACGGATATCTGATTGTAAACCACTGCCTATTACCTTAGACCTTTTTGACTGTACTGAACAGGAATTCCGCGTATTCCGTAATTTATATTTATACAGTTAACAGGCAATGTAATTTATAACCAACTATTGGCTGTCAATTTCGCTTCATTTTTTCTGGAAGTCTTGCAACTTGTTTCTCCCTGATGGTTTATGCCAAGTTCGGAGTAAAAATGGTTCTATATGACGGTGATGGAAAATAGAATTTATCTTTAGCATTTTTCGGTGTGTGACATTCCCTTACACATTCCGTATTTCATACATTTCTTAGATGTATTTCTAATTCGAATACAGCCAAATCGTTTTGGGGTCTACGAATAAAGGCTTCAAGTATGTAAAATACTCATTGACTTATTATTAACGTTTTTCAATTGATGGTTTAAGGTTGCGTCTCCTATTAGTAGCTATTTTTAAAGAGATAGAAGTTGCGTGATAGTGGGGTTAACTACATAGCGGTCAATTACATCAACGTATCTGTGCAGGATGCCTAATATATTTATTGCTTGCGCAGGTGTCTTGATATGCTTAGTGTTCTGAATAATATGCTTTTAGGAGGTATGACTGTGGAAAGTCATCGTCTTGTAGTAGCAAAGAATGTCTTAATAACTCTCCAAACATTATCACTATTAAAATACATTTTTGTTTTCAGGAGGAACACTCAACGAATTCATATGTAGTTAGAACAAGTTACTATATTGCTCTTCAGCTTGCAAAGGCTTGTGCAATTTCACTGAGTTTCGTGTTATGTTGACAGTGTGGAAACTTGACCACAGCAGTGCTAGACTTCTTGGTGTGCCTGTACCCAGGAAAAGCCATTAGCCGCCCCAAGGGTCCCGGGTTCCGCGCAAGTGTCACTCCGCGCAAGTGTTCCAACCCCGTTTCAGGGTGGATCCACACCATTGAGCCGGCCGCGGTGTCCGAGGGGACTGAGGCGCTCCAGTCAAGGTCTTCACGGCCACTACGGTCGGGGGTTCGAATCGCCCCTCGGGCATGGATATTTGTACCGTCCTTAGTATTAGTTAGTTCATAAGTAGTTCGTAAGTCTGGGGACTGATGACCCCGTAGTTAAGTCTCATAAGCTCTACAAACATTTGAACATTTGAACACACCATTGATCAGTAAATGTAATCATTTCATTTACTTCATGTACACTGTTTCAACAATGAGTCTTGATTTTAAACATGTCTTGCCAAAAATTGCAGCAACCGTACTAAATTTACAATAATTGTAGAAAAGCCCAACAAGTTGCACTTTTAGATACTTGATCTAAATGTTCAAATATTTGTAGAGCTTATGGGACTCAACTACGGGGTCATCAGTCCCTAAAGTTACAAACTACTTATGAATGAGCTTATTTTAAAGACGGCACAAATATCCATGCCCGAGGGGGGGATTCCAACGCCCGGTCGCAGCGGCCGTGCAGACCGTGACTGGCAAGCCGCAGACAGCTCGGCCACCGCGGCCGGCGATACTTGATCTAGATTTCGGCACCAACTAAGGGTGCCTTCATCAGAAGAGTAAAAGTATTACCTAGAAATGAGTTATCGTATACATTAACAGACATTGGTATAAAGTGTTTCATACCAATGTCTGTTAGTGTATTCAATAACTCATTTCTAGGTAATCATTTTAATCTTCTGACGAAGACGCCCTTAGTTCGTGCCGAAATCTAGATCAAGTATCTAAAAAGTGCAACTTGTTGGGCTGTTTATACTTTTATTTTGAAGTCATGAGTAATTAGGAAAACTCTAAGAGTGTGTACTAATATTTTTTTCCAGCAGTGTATCTAATTTTTTTTGTCGTAATCCCTTTTCTTGCTATTTCCTACCTTGTTATGAATGGTAATGGCTCATTTAAAAGCAACAAGAAGGTTGTCAGATTACAGTGGATGTATCAGTGTCTGGAATCATGAATTCTTTAATCTGATAGAGATTCTTAAACAAGAAGCGAGAGAGAATCAAACAAGTTTGTCATTTCTGCGTTTTAAAAAGTGACGTACTTTAACTGTCTTTTAAACTGATGCACGTTAAGATATTGAAGTGTCCATCAGACCTTAAAAATGTACCGTCAGCTGCAACTTGGAAATAGTGTCGCTTTCGCACTGAATATGCTTGTCGGATAACGATGTTTTGTCTGAACGTAGACGATCTGATCACAGCTTTATGACTTTCTCTATCACGTATTTGATGCCCGTAACCTTTATATTTAGAGTCCCTAATGATAATCGAAAGGTCGATACTAGCCACTAATGTCACGCTGGAAACAGAATTAATGTGTTCAGCTGTTGCCTCCTGCGTCAGAGCTACAACAAGTGATTTGGTCCACAGAAGCAAAGCCCGTAGTGGTCACAGAGATTACAATACTTTTGTTTATTATTATTATTGTTAGTAGTAATAGTAGTACTAGTAGAAGTAATAGTATCGTCATGTTCTTGGAGATCTTTTTGGAAACAAAATGAACGGCTGTTTGCTTTTATGCCATACGCATTTTGCATTCTTTGATTTATGAAGCATCTTGAGTAATATGTAATATATTTTTATATTGGGTATATAATAAGCGCAAATATCGCTAGGTTCACACCTATCAACTGCACCTTCTTTGTATGTAAATTCACATATTTTGTCTCCTCATTTATTCTGCCACCCTCATGAACGACACACATTGCCGTGGTGAAGTGGCTTGCGTGTCCCAACAACACAAATACCGTACCGTAGGTACAACCAGAACGGAGAGGTATCTGTGGAGAGGCCAGACAAACGTGTGGTTCCTGAAGAGGGGCAGCAGACTTTTCAGTAGTTATAGGGGCCTTATAACATCAGCTAATGTGGCTTCGCCACAGTTACTGCGAACGGCTGAAAGCAAGAGGCAATCGAGAACATGCAACTCTACTGTATGAATATACACTACTAGCAGTTAAAATTGCTACTCCAATTGGAAATGCAGATGGTAAACGGGTATTCATTGGACAAATATATTATACTAGAACTGACATGTGATTACATTGTCACGCAATTTGGGTGCATAGATCCTGAGAAACCAGTACCCAGAACAACCACCTCTGGTCGTAATAACGGCCTTGATACGCCTGGGCATTGAGTCAAACAGAACGTGGATGGCCTGTACAAGTACAGATGCCCTTGCAGCTTCAACACGATACCACAGTTCATCAAGAATAGTGACTGGCGTACTGTGACGAGCCAGTTAATCGGCCACTATTGACTAGACGTTTTCAATTGGTGAGAGATCTGGAGAATGTGCTGGCCAGGGCAGCAGTCGAACATTTTCCATATCCAGAAACATGCGGTCGTGTATTATCCTGCTGAAATGTAGGGTTTCACAGGGATCAAATGAAGGGTAGAGCCACAGGACGTAACACATCTGAAATGTAAGGGCCACTGTTCAAAGTGCCGTCAATGCGAACAAGAGGTGACCGAGACGTGCAACCAATGGCACCCCATACCATCACACCGGGTGATACGCCAGAATGGCAATGACGAATACACGCTTCCAATGTGCGTTTACCGCGATGTCGCCAAACACGGACGCGACTATCATGATGTTGTAAACACAACCTGGCTTCATAAATAAAATGAATAAAACAGTAGAAGAGGAATGGGTAGCATTGAGAGATGAAATACTGAAGGCAGCAGAGGACAAAAAAGGTAGAAAGGCAAGATTTACAAAAAATCCTTGTATATCACAGGAATTACTAAATTTAATAGATGAAACGAGAAACTATAAAAATTCAGTAAATGAAACAGGCAAAATGGAGTACAGACGACTAAGAAATGAAATTGACAGGAGTGCAAAATATCTAAACAGGAGTGGCTAGAAGGCAAATGCAAGTCTGTAGAAGAATGTTTAAATAGGGGAAAAATAGATACCGCCTACAGAAAAATAAAAGAGACATATGGAGACGAGAAAAGCAGCTATATGAATATAAAGAACTTAGATGGAAAACCAGTTCTCAGCAAAGAAGGGAAAGTTGAAAGGTGCAAAGAGCATATAGAGGGGCTCTTCAAAGGAAATGAACTGAAAGACAATATTGTAGTAAGGGAAGAGGAAATAGATGAAGATGAAATAGGAGATACTATACTGAGAGAAGAATTTGACGCAGTATTTAAAGACCTAAGTCGAAACAAGGCCCCTGGAGTAGATAACATTTCATCAGAACTATTAAAGTCTCTGGGAGAACCTGCTAGGACAAAACTATTTCACCTGGTGCGTAAGATGTACGAGACAGGCGACATAGCCTCGGACTTTAAGAAAAATTTTATAATCCCTATTACAAAGAAAGCACGTGCAGACAGGTGTGAAAATTACACAACCATTAGTTTAATAAGTCATGGTTGCAAAATACTAACACAAATTATTTACAGAAGGATGGAAAAGCTGGTAGAATCCGACTTCGGGGAAGATCAGTTTGGATTCAGGAGAAATGTAGGAACAGGGGAGGCAATACTCGCTTTACGGCTTATTTTAGAAGATAGAATCAGGAAAGGGAAACCTACATTTCTAGCTTTTGTAGATTTGGAGAAAGCTTTTGACAATGTGGATTGGAAAACACTGTTTCAAATTCTGAAATCAGCAGGAGTAAAATATAGGGAACAGAAGTTTATTTACAACTTGCACAAAAACTAGACAGCAGTTATGAGTTGAAGGACATGAAAGGGATGCAGAAGTTGGGAAGGGAGTAAGACAGGGTTGTAGGCTTTCTCCAATGCTATTCAATTTGTACATTGAGCAAGCTTTAAAGGAAACCAATGACAAATTTGGAGAAGGAATTAAAGTTCAGGGTGAAGAAATAAAAACATGGCGTTTTGTCGATGACACTGTAATTCTGTCAGAGACACCAAAAGACATGAAGAGCAGTTGAACGGAATGGGGGGGGGGGGGGCGGCCGCGGTGGCCGAGGGGACTGAGGCGCTTCAGTCACGGTCTGCACGGCCACTACGGTCGGGGGTTCGAATCCCCCCTCGGGCATGGATATTTGTGCCGTCCTAGTTCGTAAGTAGCTCATAAGTAGTTTGTAAGTTTAGGGACTGATGACCCCGTAGTTAAGTCCCATAAGCTTAACAAACATTTGAAAATTTGAATTTGAACGGAATGGACAGTGTGTTGAAAGGTGTGTATAAAATGAATATAAACACGAGAAAGCAAGTGTAATGGAGTGCAGTCTAAGGAAATCGGACGATGCTGAAGGAATTAGATTAGGTAACGAAACAATAAAGGTGGTAGATGAGTTTCGTTACTTGGGCAGTAAAATAACATATGATGATCGCAGCACAGAGGATATAAACTATAGAATGGCAATGGGAAGAAAAGCGTTAATTTGTTAACATCGAATTTTAATTTAAGTGTAAGGAAGTCTTTTCTGAAGTCATTTGTGTGGAGTGTCGCCTTGTATGGGAGTGAGACATGGACGATAAACAGTGCGGACAGGAAGAGGATTGAGGCTTTTGAAATATGGTGCTACAGAAGAATGCTGAAGATTAGGTGGGTGGATCGAGTAACTAATGAGGAGGTACTGAACAGAATTGGGGAGAAAAGGAATTTCTGGCATACCTTGACTAAAAGAAGGGATAGATTGGTAGGACACATTCTTAGACATCAAGGAATTGTGAATTTAGCGTTGGAGGGAAGTGTATGGGGAAAAAATCGCAGGGGAAGACCAAGAGATGGATACAGTAAGCAGATTCAGACAGATGTAGGTTGCCGTTCTTGTGTGGAGATGAAGAGGCTTGCTCAGGATAGGGTATTGTGGAGAGCTGCATCAAACCAGTCTCCGGACTGAAGACCACAACCCACAACACACATCGCTAGGTTAAATTACTGTTTTATGTATTTAGGATTTTTTGGAGATTTTATCATTATACCAATCTGAAACTCGGCGATGCCTGGGAACCAGGTGATAAAAAAGTCAGTATAAATTTGAAAACTTAATAAATTACGGAATAATGTAGATAGAGAGGTAAAAATTGACACACATGCTTGTAATAACATGGTGTTTTATTAGAACAAAAAAGTTCAAAAAATGTCCGACAGATGGCGCTTTATCTCTCATAACAAATTAAGACAAAGCAAAGATGATGTTCTTTACAGGAAATCTACATCTACATGTACTTCTACATACATACTCCGCAATTCACCGTAAGGTGCGTGGCGGAGAGTACACTGTACCACTACTAGGCATTTCCTTTCCTATTCCACTCCCAAATAGAACGAGGAAGAAAAAGAATGCTTATATGCCTCCGTACGAGCCCTAATTTCTCTTATCCTGTCTTTGTGATCACCATGCTAAATGTAAGTAGGCGGCAACAAGATCGTACTACACTCAGCTTCAAATTGCGGCCCTCTAAATTTCCTCAAAAGAAATTCACGAAAAGAACGTTGTCTTTCCTCCAGCGATCCCCAATTGATTTGCCGTAGCATTTCTGTGACACTCGCGCATTCTTTCCTGGATATTTCCTCTCTTCAGCTGTAACGTCATCTAATTCAGTCAGGGCTGAAATTTCATTGATGCTGTTGTGTTCCACTAATGGATTCTTCGAAAGGCAGTCGGCATCCTTGTGCTTGCGCCCGTTCTTGAATACCACTGTGACATCGTACTGTTGGAGTCTTAGTGCCCATCTTGCTAGTCGACCTGATGGATCCTTCAAGCTAGTCAGCCAACACAATGAATGGTCGTCTGTCACGACGGTGAATGGTTTGCCGAATAAATACGGCCGGAACTTGTTGATAGCCCAGATAACTGCGAGACATTCTTTCTCAGTTGTAGAGTAGCTTATCTCGGACTTTGAGAGTACTCTTGACGCATAGGCTATCACTTTTTCAGCACCTTCCTGAACTTGTACAAGCACTGCACCAATCCCATAACCACTGGCGTCTGTGTGAAGTTCCGTTTCTGCATTCTCGACGTACTAATGCGGAAGTTAGAGCCTCCTTAAGTGCCCGGAAAGCTCTTTCTTTTGTCTCATCCCAGTAAAACTTGACGTCTCCCTGCAGAAGTTCTTGTAATGGACGTGCCTTGTTACAAATGCCTTTTATAACACGTCGATAGTATGAGCACAGCCCGAGAAAACTTCTCACATCATGAATGTGCTGAGGAGTTGGAAATTCTGTCACTGCCCTTACTTTATCTGGATCAGGACGGACACCATCTCCGTTGACTAGGTGCCCCAGGATTTTTATCTCTTTGGCGACGAAGAGGCACTTCTTTGGATTGAGGCGGAGACCTGCAGCCTGAACACACTTCAACACAGTTGACAGGCGACTCAGATGTTCTTCAAATGTTTTCGAGAAAACGACAATGTCATCTAAATAGCAGAGACACGTCGTCCACTTAAGGTGTCGAAGCAAGTTGTCCATCATGCGTTCGAATGTGGCTGGAGCATTACATAATCCAAATGGCATTATTTTAATTCATAGAGGCCGTCAGGTGTAATAAAAGCCGTCTTCTCCCTGTCAGCTTCGTCAACCTCGATTTGCCAGTAACCTGTCTGCATGTCCATAGTTGAGAAGTATGTAGCTCCTTTCAAGCAGTCTAAGGTGTCGTCAATGCGCGGCAATGGGTAGACATCTTTCTTTGTGTTTCTGTTCAGCCGCCAATAGTGGACACAGAATCGCCACGTGCCATCCTTCTTCTTTACGAGGACCACCGGAGACGACCAAGGACTCTCCGAAGGTTGAATAATGTCATCTCGCAACATCTTCTCCACTTCCTCCCGAATTATCCGTCTTTCAGCTGGCGACACTCTATACGAACGCTGGCTAATTGGCGGATGATCCCCAGTATTGATACGGTGCTTTATCGTGGGACGTTTCTTCTGACTTTTCCCCTGCTGAGGTGTGAATGCACTCGAAAATTGGCGTAGTATACCTAACACCTGCTGGCGTTGTTCCTTGGTTAGTCCAGGCCCTATCGGCAGTTCCACGTTTGTTTCCTCCAGCGTGTTGTCTGTACTAACAGAAGAGCATGGGTCTTCATTGATGACGTTGAGCTCACCGCCCTGGATTGGTTCAGCTGTCCTGATACATATTCAAATGTTCAAATGTTTGTTAAGCTTATGGGACTTAACTAGGGGGTCATCAGTCCCTAAACTTACAAACTACTTATCAACTACCTTATACTAAGGACGGCACAAATATCCATGCCCGAGGGGGGATTCGAACCCCCGACCGTAGTTACTGTGCAGACCGTGACTGCAGCGCCTCAGTCCCCTCGGCCACCGCGGCCGGCGATACATATTCCCTTGGGGATAATTTGTGACTGCTCGTGACAATTTGTGATCCCAATCTCTCCTTGACTACCAGTATAGCTTATGATAGCCGCTGGTATGTAAATTTCTTTTGTGAGCCTGATAGACTTTTTACTATCAACAAGAACTTCACAGTTTAACCGGTCATCTGTGTTTGTGACTGCAACTCTTCTCATTGTCAACGGCGGTATCGTCACATTGTCAACGGCCAATAACTTTCCAGAAAATTCTGTATTACGTGTATCCGTCGGAACAACTTCTTCAATTTGCAGCTCAGATCTTCCACAGTCAATAATAGCTTGGGGTGCCTGAAGGAAGTCCCATCCGATGATGACATTGTGACTACATTCTGTTAACACGACAAATTCAAAGGGCTGGGTCCTGTTGATGGTTATTCTTGCGACACAAGTTCCTCCTGGATGGACGTACTTTCCATTCGCGACCTTCAGCACAGTTGCTCCCGTATCACAGAACATTGTCTTCTTTAGTGTGCGGCGGTAATAATACGACAATACAGAAAAAGACGCTCCTGATTCAAGTGCCCGGACAGGTTGGCCGTCGATTATGACGACGATGAGATTTCCAGACATCTTAGCGACTGTCGTCCATGGAGGATCTTCATCTGCGGCGGCCTCACCTCCGTAGATGGTCGCCTCGCTTAGTTTTCCTGGGCGCGGCGGCTAGGGGAGCGGCTGGTACCTCTGTACCGCGACGGTGAACGGCTGCGGCGCATCGGGGAGCGACCTCGTCTATGATACGACGATGGGCTTCTTCCCATAGGTCGACTGAACTCATCAGCAGGTGATTACCTGGGATAGAACTGCTCTGATGGCTGACGTCTAGCGGCAAAATAATCGTCGAATACTCGCCTCCTCTCTCTGCAGTAGCGTACGACATGTCCAGAGCGCCCACAATGGAAACACAATGGCGTGTTGTCTTCTGTCCTCCAGACGTCTGTTCTTCTGCGGGGCGTCATAGTTACCAAGGGAGTTGGCTGTAGTCGCGTCGGCCGGTTCATGGGCTGCCGTTTGGCGGCTGCAGCGTAAGTCATAGCAGGGCGACGCCATTCTTCATGTTGGGTGCGATTGGCGGGGCAGACAGGAGCTATTGCCTGAAATACCTCTTCCTCAGCGGCGTCGGCTCCCTCGTCACTTACAGGGCTTACATCCAAGGCCATGATCTGAGGTTCGCTCGATCTCATAGTCCCGGCTGCCATAAACTGTTGTAATTCTTCTCTCACAATATGGCGCATTAGAGAAGCAAAGTGATGCTGGTCTTCCACAACGGCCATAGGGACTACATTGGGGAGGCGGACATACTTCTTTCGTTTTACCCTCCTTTGTTGCATCTCTTTAATCCGCTGGCACCACTTGATGAACACTTCCGTCGTAGTGACGTCTTTTATCAGAAGGGCTTGGTACATGTCTTCTGCAATACCCTTCATCAGGTGCGTGATTTTGTCGGCCTCAGTCATATTCGGATTCACTATGTTACACAGGGCGAAAACATTCTGTATGTACGACTGTGTCGGCTCACTATGTCGTTGGGCCCGTTGACTCCCACTTACATAAGTAGAAATGATCATCAGAATACAATACGAGAAATCAGAGCTCAAACGGAGAGATTCAGGTGTTCTTTCTTCCTGCGCGCTATTCGAGAATGGAATGGGAGATAAATAGTATAATGGTTCGATGAACCCTCTGCCAGGCACTTAAATGTGATTTTCGGAGTATCCCATGTAGATGTAGATCATAGGGACACACCCATGCCCGAGGGAGGACTCGAACCTCCGCAGGGACCAGCCGCACAGTCCATGACTTCAGCGCCTTATACCGCTTGGCTAATCCCGCACGGCATGAACTTACAGTTAACGTAAATAAACATTTTTCAATAGTTGTGAACAGATAATGTATTTGACGGAAAACGAAATATTTTGCAATTTAACGATAATTTGGTTTGAACAATAATATTTACAATAACTATTTAATGTTGAACAAAATAAGAAGCAACATAGTAAATAACCAAGACGCTGAACATAATATAAAAATTTAAAAACATACTAGACAAATCGAACCTTCCTGGCTTTTGCTTGTGCAAACTGTTTCACAAGATCTGTGTAATTTAACTCCTCTGCAAGCTCGTGCTCAATCAAAATTGTTGCAAGATCATTCATTGATCGGAGGTACGTCTTTATCAGTCTCAGTTTTGAGAAACTCCTCTCTCCACTCGCAACTGTCACTGGCAGTGTTAGGAGAGTTCTCGGAGCAACATTGACATTAGGGCAAAAATTATGTCTTCCTATAAACTTCAGAGTCTCCTTTGGACCTATTCCTGGTTTCAACAATGTTGAGGGCACTTTTAGTTCTCCCCTCAACTCTAGTGCATCAATGTCGCTTGACTCATGATCTTGCAAAATCGCTGCGAGGTTTCTACACTTTGTGTCCAGACTGTCAGGAGGTGCATCCTTCAGCTCGCCGATGTCATAGAGAAAATCAAAATAATCACAATAAGGTTTCAGTTGATTGAATCTCTTATCCGAAGATGTGGTTACTATATCTAAAAGATAATAGTAGAATTCAATCTTGTAACGTTTTGTTGGGTCATCTATTGCCTCATCCCTTCCTTCATAAGTGTATTGGCTTCTTACTACTTCGTTGCTGGGAAACACTAATCCGTGGTAACGTTAGATCTTCTAATTCTGTAGCCAATTATTTGGAATCCGTCAAGAAAGATACAAACTTTTCTTCTGTTCTGCAGGTCTCAAAATATGTTTTCGTTTTTTTAAGCATTTCCACGGCCTCAGAAACATTTATGTCAATGGTCTGGAGGGTCTTACTGACTACACTGATGTGAAGCAGAACGTCGTACCAGATTACCAGAGAAGTGAGAAAGGTGTAATTTTTTTTATTTGATTCACTAGTGACGTTGCTTTGTGAGCGGTCATGCCATAGAATTCTTCTAATGTTTGAACCAGTGCATCATAAACGCCTCCAATTTGAAACGTCAGGGAAGTAAGTGCATCGATGCGACTTTCCCACCTAGTGTCCCTCAGACATATTCCCTGCTCGGCCGCCGAGCTCAACGGACGCGTGGCGGCAGCGCTGGACGTGCGGACGTAAACATCGGCTGTCTCGCTGCTACATGGTTAGTTGCGTTGCAGTATTGCTATTGCGCTTGTCCTTAGAATGTTTCAAACGACAAAATGAATTTGGATAATTGTGAACGGAAAGATACGATTAGATTTGTATTTGATTGGAAATTTAACAGACCAAAGCCTTTTGAGATTAAGAGGTGGCTCTCTGAAAAAGTACAGATTACAGGGGACGATATTTACGGTATACACCTGTCTTTCGTGACAAATTCTGTATTTGTAAAAATGAATTCTCCCGAGGTATGTAGTACAATAGTGGAAAAATGTGGTGGAACGATGAAGTTTAACCACTCGGATGGGACAATTAGTGATGTAACGGTTTCGCAAGCCGGACTAGGTATTAGAACTGTGAGGGTCTTTGAACTTCCTTTCGAAGTTCCTGCTGAAGCAATAAATGAAGCTCTTCGTCCATATGGTAGGATTATATCAAATGTGGCAGAAAAGTGGTCTGAGTTGCACATGTTTCCGGTTTTTAACGGTATTCGGCAGGTGAAAATAGAGCTTTTACGGCATATACTGTCGTACCTACATATATGTGGCTATCGTGCCCTCCTTTCTTACGATGGCCAGCCAAGGACCTGTGCTCTCTGTAACTCAACTGGGCACTTCAGGAATGAATGTAGTAAAAGGCGAGTCGCACAGTTACCGAACAACGAGGCTGCGGTTCCGGGGCCAGCAGTAAGCATGAAGTTGACGTACGCTGCCGCCACAGTTGTACACAGCCCCGCTCAACCGGCTACGGCGGAGCAGGAGGAAGCTTCTTGTGCGCGCGCGGAAACAGGAAGTTGCACTGAGCCCAATACCGATAACAATCAGCCATCTGCCAGCCATGTCTCAGTGGAAAGCACAAGTTGCGTATCGCTGGATATCGAGAGTTCTTCAAACGAACTAAAGAGCGCACTGATGACCCCTGACAGAGAAGTCACGGAGCCCTCATCTTTTGATAAGCAGGAAGAAGCCGTTCCGACCGTGGAACAACACAGTATGAACGAAGAGCACCAAGTAACACAGGAGGACAATTTGGATGGAAGAACGACACAAGGAGAAACACACCCGGTGAATGGGAAAGGACCAAATACAGTACACACTGAAGCAGGAGCACAACCAACGGAACAACGCGGTGAAGGAGAAGACATGGCTGCCGATGCTCAACCTAACGGTGTCAAGGTTTCCGATAATGAAAACGAAAAATCCGCACATCACAGAGCTTCAAGACAGTCGTTGGAAACGTCACCAGAGGCGTCTCCAACGAGTTCACCGAAGTCGAGAAGGAACAAAAAACGACGAAGAGCACACCAGGCCGCAGAAAGCTTGGCCCCTCCACTAAGGGACAGACTGCGGAAGATACTGGATGCCGAAAAGAAGAAAGACGAGCACAAAACGGAACGAGTTGGCGAGTGTAAGGACCCGAGAGAGAGACAGGGAGATTTTGAAGGATCACAGGAGAATTCTGAAACCGTACTTGGCGCAACACTGGAAGTTGACGATGCTACCCGACTTGGACATGACACCACCGATACAACATTAAACTGGGCGGACGATAGAGAGGGGCAGACAGAAGGAATGGACACGGAACAGGCTTTTGAAGAAGACTTTTTTATTAAATCATTCAAATGAATTTTAGGAAGAAAAACGAAAGAAAAGAAAAAGAAAGAAAGAAATACAAAATTGGATTGGAATTTGATGTCATCATTCGAAATATGTATCCTCTACTTTGCGACTCGTAGCGCAACACAGTGGACCATACGTGCAATGTGACTACTTTAAATATAAATAAAATTCAGAGTGCAACTAAGGTAGCTGCGCTAAAAGAATTCTTGTCAGTCCGACACAGATATCGCCTTTTTACAGGAGGTTAACATTCGGAATTTATATGTTTCTGGGTATAAAGAGATTATAAATGTCGCACCTGAAAACTCATGTGGGACCGCAATACTTGTCAGAGACGGAATCGAGCTGAAAAATGTATGTCTTTTAGAATCAGGGAGGGGAATTAGTTGCCAAATTTTTAATACAACTTTTATCAATATCTATGCTCCATCAGGGAACACTGCCAGACAAGAAAGGTCAGCTTTTTTCAAAAAGGACATCTTACAAAACCCTGCAGAGGTTTTAATCGGGGTAGATTGGAATTGTGTTTTAAACAAAAAAGACCAACGGCCAAATTTTAATTTTTCCCATGAACTGCAGGCACTTGTAAAAAACATGAAGTGGCGTGACGCTTGGGAAATAAAGTTCCCCACGTTGGTAAGATTTACCTACATTACGAGTACGTCACAGTCGATTAAACAGAATGTATGTCACCCCAAATTTAGAAAATGTCAGTAGTATCGAAGTGATACCGACCAGCTTCTCTGACCATCTTAGTCTGAAGTGCAGCATTAAATTACAAAGACAAAAGACATACTGGGGCCGATCATTTTGGAAACTAAATATAAGTATTCTGCCGGATAACGCCCTTGCCCTCGAAATACAACAGACGTGGCAGGCCGTCTTAAGGATGCGACACAAGTACAGATCAAATATAGAATGGTGGACTTTGGCCGCGAAGACAAAGTTAAGAACTACCCTCATAAATTACTGTAGAGAGCGAGCGAGATGGTTTCGAAACACGATGGAATTTTATTATTCTTGTCTCAGAGACCTATACGAGCAACCAATGTCTCCAGAGGTTTTTATAGAGATAAAGAAAATCAAAGCCAAAATGACAAGTATCAAGAGGGCTCAGCTGGAGAGTTTGAAAGTGAAATCACACACCAGCAGCATTGTGAATGAGGAGAATACTTCTATCTATCACCCAATACAGCACTCAAAAAACAGGAGACGAAATTTTATTGCCACTCTTCGAACGGAAGGCCAAAGAGTGCTGTCAGAGCAAAAAGATATTATAAATGAAGCGTACAGATTTTACCATCAGCTTTATTCAGGAAATGTCATTGATGAAAACTCAGCACGCAGTTTGCTACAGAACTCTGGAATGGAGAGTGTGGTGACAGAAGACGAAAATAGGAACCTCTCGTCAGACATTACAAACGAAGAGATCTTCGAAATAATTAAATCTTCACCTTCTAGAAAGTCTCCTGGCCCAGACGGTTTGCCGATCGAATTTTATAGACAATTCTGGCACGTAATAGGCGACAAATTCACCGATGTTGTTAATGAGGTCCTGAAAGGGGAGCTGGTTCCTGCCGAGTTCAAAGAGAGTGTAACGGTTTTACTCCCAAAAGGAAGGAATACAGAGGTTAAGGAACTCAGTAAAATGCGACCAATCAGTTTGATGAACTCCGATTATAAAATAATAGCAAGGGTAGTTAAAGACTGAGACCTATTTTCGAGAAGGTAATCGAATGTCATCAGACCTGTCTCCCTCAACGTAACATTTTTAGGACGGTATGTGAATATAGGGATATCATTGCAATTTTCTCTACATCATCAGCACATGGAGGCCTCGCCTTCTTAGATTTTGCAAAGGCGTTTGATAAAGTTAACCATGAGTACCTTCTCAGAACTTTGAAATACATAGGTCTAGATGATAACAACATAACGGTTCTGATGAACATCGTAAGAGGGATAACAACAAGGATTACGATAAATGGACAATTTACAAAATTTGTTACGATTTCAAATGGAGTTCCACAAGGTAGCCCCTTGTCAATGATACTTTACGTGGTTTCTCTGAAACCCCTTCTCCGACACTTGAACGCTACCTTGGAAGGCATAACAATATCTGGCCTAAAGAAAGTCACGAATGCATACGCTGATGATGTTGGAGTGATAGTTAGGAGTCAACAAGACTGCATACAGCTAACGGACAAGCTGTCACTATATTGCAGTGCAACTGGAGCAAAATTGAATGAAACTAAAAGTTGTTTTTTTTAAATCTGAAAGGTCTCGAAACAATGGAGCTACCTTGGGCAGAAAGTGTGGACCATCACACTGCACTAGGAGTGCAGTTCTACAACTGCCCACTCAGGACAATAGCAGCTAACTAGAAACTGGTGCTAAATAATATCAGAGTCAGCTTAATATTAAACGGAGTCAGAGATTTAAATATTAAGCAAAGGATAAAACTAGTAAACTGCGCAGTACTCTCAAAAGCTACATACGTCAGTCAAGTTTTACCTATACCCAGAGAAACAGCCAGAGCTATCATGAGTACCATCGGTAAATATATCTGGCAAGGTGATATCTTCAGAGTTGCACTAACCACAACTACTATGCCACCGGAAGAAGGAGGCCTAGGACTTACCGATGTTCGGAAGAAGAATACGGCCCTCTTTGTCAAAAGAACACTGCAACTCATAGAGACCTACCCGAACAGCTAACCGCGGCTTTATTTGAGCTACTGAAACCCGAAAGTATGCAGCCCCCTGTAACTGTTAGTAGAATTAACTACAAATTGAAGTATATTAGGCATTTTTACCTTGAACTAAGCTACCTGAAATGCATTATAGAGGATAGACATAAACGGGACTATAAATTTATTGTACGCAGGTTAAAATCCAGCGAAAACTACAATAAGATGGAGGTAAAATACCCCAACAAGAACTGGACAAAAATATGGGCAAATATAACTACCAAAATATTAACAACAGAAGTGCAAGTGGCTTGGTATCGAGTCATCAATAATACAGTGAGTACTAATGAAAAACTGTACTCAATAGGACTCAGTGTGACAAATGCATGCCCAAAGTGTAGCAATATCGACACGCTTTATTACCGCTTTACCTGTGGTGGATATAATGATATTTGGAACGACGTAAGACAGCAGATCGCGTTCATAAAACGTAGCGATGGTAGAGAGATTACAATAAACAACGTATTCTTTCCGGACGAAGTTTTTTTCCACCACAAAGAAACAACGTCATAGTATGGTTGCTCGGTACTTTTGTAAATTATGTTATGCACAAAAAAGGAAATGACACCATACAAGAATACAGAGAATACATACAAGAAGAATTTTATAGAATATATAATCAAAAGGACCATAAAAGAAACTTTGGAAATATGCTAAAAATTCTGTTCCAGAGACAGGGTGTAGGTTAAAGAATGTACATCATCACCTAGGAAATTGAGTTAGCATGCTAAAGTAGGGGACTGCTGTTGAGGGCGAAGTACGGTGGGGACTTCGTGGGCCCCGTGGCCGCTACGGTAGCCGTGAAGGCCTCAACAGAACCCTGAAACGGCATTGCTGACCCACAACAAGACGCTGACAAAACATCAAGCGACAAGAACATAAAGACCACAAAGAATAACTATTGCCTTGAAACATACGGTGCATTTAATGCAAGGGATTTGTCTTTTTATTATTTCTTTGTTTATACGATAACGTTTCTTTTAATGATATTTTATTCAATATGCAAGAAAGCACTTTTATTTTGCAGTCAATGAGCTCACGAGAAGAAAGAAAAACAAATTTTAGTTTATGTTTCTATTATGGAGCAGAAACCATAATAGAAACTAATTATTTCGTTATAAATGCATATGAATATAAGAAAGTAACATGAAAATTTAAAATGATGGCGTTGAAGCCCAGCCGAGGAAGGCTATCATGGCGAGCGCAAGGAAGGGCTGAAGGGGAGGAAAGGAGGCCCTATAAAAAAGAAAAAAAAATGGATAAGGCATCGGTCTCCTAAACCGGGGATTGAGGGTTCGAGTCCCGCCAGAGGTACACGTTTTACACAATGGTACAAAATCATTCATACTACACACAGAAATAAACAAACAAAAATAACAACATTCTACTGTGTTAAGCCGACTTGGCCGACTTAGCTCGACTGACGCTCGGGAAAAAAGCTCTTTATAAAGGAGTCCCAACATATCAGATGTGAGAGAAGTATTTTACAAATCGATGCCTACCACAGTTTCAATGTTAAAAACAAGTAATGCCAGTAATAAAAATGCAGACTGGGTAAGGCACAAGACTCGATATTAGCAGAAAACATTCATACTACACACAGCTAAAATTAAGAACAAAGATGACGCTTCAGGGTGCTTGAAGATACCACGCACTATATGAAAGTAGATACTGAGCAATAATGTTGAAAAGGAGGTCAACGTGCTTCCATGCCCAATCGATGTTGGCTACGAAATTGACAACGTAACGACAGAAAGTAATGAAAGTAAATCATATTATACACTCCTTAAAAAAAAGCTGTCTAAAGCGTCTCGCTGCGGAGCGCGCGGTTGCTCGCCGTGGAGGTTCGAGTCCTCCCTGGGGCATGGGTGTGTGTTTGTTGTCCTTAGGTTAGTTTACCTAGGTTTAAGTAGTTTGTAAGCTACGGATTGATGACCACGCAGTTTGGTCTGATAGGTTTACAAACATTTGAACATTTTTCTATATCTAAAAGATAATAGTAGAATTCAATCTTGTAACGTTTTGTTGGGTCATCTATTGCCTCATCTCTTCCTTCATAAGTAAATATATTGGCTTCTTACTACTTCGTTGCTGGGAAACACTAATCCATGGTAACGTTAGATCTTCTAATTCTGTAGCCAATTCTTTGGAATCCGTCAAGAAAGATACAAACTTTTCTTCTGTTCTGCAGGTCTCAAAATATGTTTTCGTTTTTTCAAGCATTTCCACGGCCTCAAACATTTATGTCAGTGGTCTGGAGGGTCTTACTGACTACACTGATGTGAAGCAGAACGTCGTACCAGATTACCAGAGAAGTGAGAAAGGTGTAATTTTTTTTATTTGATTCACTAGTGACGTTGCTTTGTGAGCGGTCATGCCATAGAATTCTTCTAATGTTTGAACCAGTGCATCATAAACGCCTCCAATTTGAAACGTCAGGGAAGTAAGTGCATGGATGCGACTTTCCCACCTAGTGTCCCTCAGTGACTTCAGCGTCAGGTTAGGCAGGTACTTCATCAAGACATCCCAACGTCGAACGGAGGACGAGAAGAAATCATACAAGCTCTTCACTGTCGAAAACATAGAAACAGGATATTTAGAAGACATAGCGGCATCGTTGGCAACAAGATTCAGTGAGTGACTGCTACATGGTATATAAAATGCTCTCTTGTTAATATCTCAAATTCTTTTCTGGAGACCAGACTTTTTTCCTTTCATGTTTGCTCCATTGTCGTATTCTTGGCCTCTCATATTACACAATAGAATGTTTTTTCTTCCAGGAACTAGAGTACGACCTGCGTCAAAGTGGAGCTTGAAGAATCGGGCACTGGAAGAAATCCCAGGAAATGCTTCAGAATTTGGACATTGTATACCCCGTCGAGTCTTGCCTCCTGGACGAAAGGTACCACAACTGTCATCTGCTCAACTTTTGAAATATCTGGTGTGCAGTCCAGAATTATACTGTAATAATTTGCAGATTTCTTCATTAATAGAATTTTGTTGGTTATAGATGATCCCCACTCCCATGAACCACAGACATTGCCGAGGTGGGGTGGCTTGCGGGCCTCAACGATACAGATAGCCGTACCGTAGGTGCAACCACAGCGGAGGGGTATCTGTGGAGAGGCCAGACAAACGTGTGGTTCCTGAAGAGGGGCAGCAGCCTCTTCAGTAGTTACAGGGGCAACAGTCTGGATGATTGACTGAGCTGGCCTTGTAACATCAGCTAATGTGGCTTTGCCACACAGCTACTGCGAACGGCTGAAAGCAAGGGGAAACTACAGCCGTTACCTTTCCCGAGGGCATGCAGCTCTACTGTATGAACATATGATGATGGCATCCTCTCGGGTAAAATATTCCGGAGGTAAAATAGTCCCCCATTCGGATCTCCGGGCGGGGACTACTCAGGAGGATGTGATCATCAGGAAAGACAATACTGGCATTCTACGGGTCGGAGCGTGGAATGTTAGATCCCTTAATCGAGTAGGAAAATTAGAAAATTTAAAAAGGGAAATGGATAGGTTGAAGTTAGATATAGTGGGGATTAGTGAAGTTCGCTGGCAGGATGAACAGGATTTCTGGTCAGGTGAGTACAGGATTATAAATACAAAATCAGTTAGGGGTATCACAGGAGTAGGATTGATAATGAATAAGAAAATAGGAATGCGGGTAAACTACTATGACCAGCACAGTGATCGCATTATCATTGTCAAGATAGATACGAAGCCAACACCGACAACAGTAGTACAGGTTTATATGCCAACTAGCTCTGCCGATGATGAGGAAATCCAAGAAATATATGAGGAGCTAAAGGAAATTATTCAGACAATTAAGGGAGAGGAAAATTTAATTGTTATGTGAGACTGGAATTCGGTAGTAGGACAAGGAAGTGAAGGGAAGACAGTAGGTGAATATGGTCTGGGCAAAAGGAATGAAAGAGGAAGCCGCCTGGTAGAATTTTGCACAGAACATAATTTAGTTATAACAAACACCTGGTTCAAGAATCACAAAAGAAGGTTGTATACGTGGAAGAGACCAGGAGACACCGGAAGATATCAGATAGATTTTATAATGGTAAGACATAGATTTCGGAATCAGGTTCTGCAGTGTAAGACGTACCCAGGGGCAGATATAGACTCTGACCATAACTTGTTGGTTATGAACTGTAGGCTGAAACTAAAGAAACTACAAAAAGGTAGGAAAATAAGGAGATGGGACCTGGATAAATTGAAGGAACCTGATGTTCTTAAAAATTTCAGAGGGAGCTTTAGGCAACAATTGACAGAAACGGGGGGAAATAAAACAGTAGAGGAGGAATGGGTAAAATTGAGAGATGAAATAGTGAAGGTAGCAGAGGACAAAATAGGTAGGAAGGAAAGACCTACAAAAAATCCTTGGATATCACAGGAGATACTAAATTTAATCGATGAAAGGAGAAAATATAAAAATGCAGTAAATGAAACAAGCAAAATGGAGTACAGACGACTAAGAAATGAGATTGTCAGGAAGTGCAAAATGGCTAAGCAGGAGTGGCTAGAAGGCAAATGCAAGGATGTAGAAGAATGTATAAATAGGGGAAAAATAGATACAGCCTACAGGAAAATAAAAGAAACGTTTGGAGATAAGAAAAACAGCTCTATGAATATCAAGGACACTGATGGAAAACCAGTTCTCAGCAAAGAAGGGAAAGCTGAAAGGTGGAAAGAATATATAGAGGGGCTCTACAAAGGAAATGAACTTCGAGACAATATTGTAGGAAGGGAAGAGGATGTAGATGAAGATGAAATAGGAGATACTGTACTGAGAGAAGAATTTGACAGAGCCCTGAAAGACCTAAGTCGAAACAAGGCCCCTGGAATAGATGATATTCCCTCAGAGCTACTGAAGTCTCTGGGAGAACCAGCCATGACAAAATTGTTTCACCTGGTGTGTAAGATGTATGAGACAGGTGAAGTACCCTCAGACTTTAAGAAAAATGTTATAATCCCCATCCCTAAGAAAGCAGGTGCAGACAGGTGTGAAAACTACAGAACCATCAGTTTAATAAGTCATGGCTGCAAAATATTAACGCGAATTATATACAGAAGGATGGAAAAGCTGGTAGAAGCCGACCTCGGGGAAGATCAATTTGGGTTCAGGAGAAATGTAGGAACACGGGAGGCAATACTCACTTTACGGCTTATCCTAGAAGATAGATTAAGAAAAGGCAAATCTACATTTCTAGCTTTTGTAGATTTGGAGAAGGCTTTTGACAATGTTGATTGGAATAAACTCTTTAAAGTTCTGAAAAAAGCAGGAGTAAAATATAGGGAGCGTAAGGTTATTTACAACTTGTACAAAAACCAGACAGCGGTTGTCAGAGTTGAAGGGCATGAAAGGGATGCAGTGGTTGGGAAGGGAGTGAGACAGGGTTGTAGCCTTTCTCCAATGTTATTCAATTTGTACATTGAACAAGCTATAAAGGAAAGCAAGGAGAAATTTGGTGAAGGAATAAAAGTTCAGGGGGAAGAATTAAAAACATTGCGTTTTGCCGATGACATAGTAATTCTGTCAGATACAGCAAAGGACCTGGAAGAGCAATTGAATGGAATGGACAGTGTGCTGAAAGGTGCATATAAGATGAACATTAACAAGAGCAAAACTAGGGTAATGGAGTGCAGTGTAAGAAAATCAGGTGATGCTGAAGGAATTAGATTGGGAAACGAAGCAATAAAGGAGGTAGATGAGTTTTGTTACTTGGGCAGTAAAATAACAAATGATGGGCGCAGTACAGAGGATATAAAATGCAGAATGGCAATGGGTAGAAAAGCGTTTTTGAAAAAGAGAAATTTGTTAACATCGAATATTGATTTAGGCCTAAGGAAGTCCTTTCTGAGGGCATTTGTATGGAGTGTTGCCTTGTATGGGAGTGAGACATGGACGATAAACAGTGCGGACAGGAAGAAGATTGAGGCTTTTGAAATATGGTGCTACAGAAGAATGCTGAAGATTAGGTGGGTGGATCGCGTAACTAATGAGGAGGTACTGAACAGAATTGGGGAGAAAAGGAATTTCTGGCATACCTTGACTAAAAGAAGGGATAGATTGGTAGGACACATTCTTAGACATCAAGGAATTGTTAATTTAGCGTTGGAGGGAAGTGTGTGGGGAAAAAATCGCAGGGGAAGACCAAGAGATGGATACAGTAAGCAGATTCAGACAGATGTAGGTTGTCGTTCTTATGTGGAGATGAAGAGGCTTGCTCAGGATAGGGTATTGTGGAGAGCTGCATCAAACCAGTCTCCGGACTGAAGACCACAACAACAACAACATAGATGATCCAATAAGATGAATTATTTCAGTCTGTTTCCTTTCCAGATAATGATGACTCTTGTTCTCACCTTGCTTTGTTCTGGGCAGGTGCTCCATCATCACAGTGTCAAACTTTCCAAATAATTCAACGAGTTTCAAGAAGTTTCCGTTGTCAGGCTGAAAGAGTGTATCTGTACTTCCTCTCAAAGGCAGACATTGCCGACCCAGGAAATGAATTATTGCTATTAAGCACCCAAGAACATTTTTTCAATGTTCGCTTTCAGTATTCAGAAGCTTTTGATTATGGGCGTCGACAGTTCTTGACTTTTTCATCCTCTCAGAAAAGACGATGCACTTTTTACGTGAATTCAAATGATCGGTAGACTTCCCGTGACTTTCGAGATACGAAGCAAGGTGCCGCCAGTCGGTTATACCGTTCTTTGCAAGTTTGCAACAAAAGCAGAACACAGCATCCTTGCTCTTAGAGTACACCAACCAATGTCTATCTGCTTTTTCTAAATTCTTCAAAGAATAGCTGTAGTGCAGTGCTGAAACTCCGGTTGTCCGCGTTTTTAGGTCATTCTTCAGCTTTATTAATGCGTATGACCAACGTCGTTCGAATGCAGTCGGTAATTATTTCCGGCCATCTTCCGGGATCTGAGTCAACTGTCTCTTGCAGTTTAGGCTCGCCTTAAGTCCATTCTCCGGTGGTGAGTACCTCGGCTGATGTTCCTCCGGTATTTTCCGAATCAGGTCGCCTAATTTCAGTTCTGCCTGATGTTTAGATCTCGGAACAGGTGATTACAGGCAGGTCTTGAGTCCAGGCGAGGTCTGTTGAACATGTAGTGGATGACCCACCGCCAGCATTGCTACTGTATGCGGTGGCCGCAGTACTGTGTTCGTCAACTTTCTGGTCATGTCCTGAAGATACAGATGTACCTGCAGTAGCTCCACCAGCTCAGGATCTATTTATCCACGCTCGCCGCTACTAGGGCGTTTTCTCTTTGGCTTGAAATATCGTTGTAGTGCATCATTTTGCTTCTTATCGCCATCTTCCTTCAGCGCCCGTCTTTTCCTATATTCACTGCCAGACAGTCTTTGTCTACCGTCGGACATGTTTCGATCCAGCCTGTAAAGAACGATTACGTGAAACTGTTCATGTCAGTGTTCATTTGGCTTCCATCGTCCCTGATTTGCAAATTTTTTAAAGAAAAAACTAAAGGAAAGTGGCAAGGAGGCTTTTTAATATCATACTAAAACATCAAATTAAAATTCTACTCTAACTAGTAGTTAGTTCCGTTTGACTTCAACCTGTTTTTTGTTGCAGAAAAATACACGCACAGACGAATGCTGAAAAAATATATTAACGTTCTAACAAGTTAGTCTTACGATTTGCACTTTCGTGGCTGCACGAACAGCGGAAAAGTAGTAAGCTATAAACCTTTTCCCTTTCATAATTTTGTTGGGATTGTCAATGAGATAAAGTTTGGCTAAGTGTTTTCATTCGTAGTAGTGGATGAATAAATTCTTATCACACGCAGCATGATGGGCATTTTTTTTTTGTGACGCTTACTGTTTATTACTTCACATATCTTGACATACGTATTGTAGTATTACATGTAATATTACTATGTAATGGGGCATGTTAAATAAATAAATATGTATTGTAGGTGGTTTTTACGCTCATAGGAATTGTGTCCTGAAGGCAAAAATGTGTACAAAATTCTGTTAAAATCGGCCCATTAGTTTACGAATAGTTATGGAACATTATCGCATGATGTGGGTGGCAGTTTTTAGCGAATTTCATTCCTTATGTCCTCTTAACTCCTGAACTATGTTTTCTGATAGTGAGGAACAAGTGTACCAGGTTTGACTGATATCGCCCCCCCCCCCCTAAACACACAAACACAGAGACACGCCGGCCGAGGTGGCCGAGGGGACTGCGGCGCGCCAGTCACGGTCTGCACGGCCACTACGTCGGGGGTTCGAATCCCCCCTCGGGCATGGAAATTGTGCCGTCCTTAGTGTTAGCTAGTGTGGAGTAACATAATAATGCAATAAATACACACCCGGGCATCGACGGGTACTAATGCTAGTCGAAATATATTAACTCCCTGCACTGCGTTGTTCATTGCAAAAAACTGACACTCGACATGTGTCATAATTTCCATGTGTTAGTTCTGTCGTGTCTGATTATGGAATAATGGGTAACAAATTAGTCATCGCCGTAACACTTCACTTTTCTTCACTTTATTTTCATTCTAGCTATTGGGACGATGGGTGCTTATTTGTCGACTTGCCAATTTTTGAAGAAACAGATCATAAGAAAAATAGTTCTAACTTATGAGTAACGTGCATGTGCAACACTAATTGTACATGGTATGAGAAGCACTTACCTATTACATCGCAAGTTGCAAGATATTCGTACGCACCAATTCTTCTGTTCTTACGAAACGCAATGAAAGTGCTTCTGACCAATCTTGACTCCCTCGGCTAACTACCGAACGAATTCTGCAGTTGTCGTTGTAGAGAACGCAACAATACCTGTTGTCTGGAAAGGCGAAGTGGTGACGTGGCAGTGCCAGGAACTAGGTCACGTGACGAGGTACAGCGAGGCTACGGTTAAACTAGCGCCCAAGAAGAAGATGCAAGAAGCTCACAATCAGGGACGGATCTAGGGCAAGATTGTCATTTGGCGCCCCCCCCCCCCCTCTAGCTGCTTCGTCGTCGCAGTGACGAAGTATGAGATTTAATAAAAACGACAAAAACTGGGTTTATATTGAGTTCCTTTATTCAGAAGCAGGAGAAAATGTACTGTATGATGAAGTCATAAATGAATAAAGATTAATATTAAATAAAAATTAATTTAAAAATTTCAGCCCTAGGCCTAACTTAAGAAAAAATTTTACCAAAAGATCACAAACAATGCAAAATATTTAGTATTAAATAAATGCAGATTAAAAAGTCAAATTATCCAGTGTAATAGGTGATAGAATAAAATCTTGAAATATTTACTGAAAAAAATGAATCAGTATGAACAAGAACAGTGCAAATGTTTGTATGTATATGGGACTTAACTACTGTGGTTATCAGTTCATAGGCTTACAAACTACTTAAACTAACTTATGCTAAGGACAATAAATACACGCATGCCCGAAGGAGGACTCGAACCTCCGACGGCGTGCAGCGGCATGCTCCGCAGCTAGGCGCCCTCGGAACGCTCGGCCTCTCCACCGCGGGAACAAGAACTGTAAGCTGTAATTTTTATTCCACTTTATAATGGCTGCCTGGGGAGGCAACATTGGGTAAACATTTAAATTGCGAGCTGTCTCAAATTTGTAATTCATCATGATGTCCAATTACGCGTTTCATCATGTTCGTGATCTGATTGTTAAATGTTGCAGGGCTTCGGATGCCAAGTCAAGCAGCGGTGGAAGCAGTTTTAGCACTTTTATAAAAGTCATCGTTAAAGTCCCCATATCTGATTGAAAAGATGGTGCCACTGTAGGTCCAACGTGAAGTTTGCAATGACTTCACTGAACATTCATGACTGATGTAAGTCGTGAACAAGTGTTCCTTTTAAGTTACATTTACAAACCGGAGATGTAGTGTGCCTGTAGCTTTATGAGAAATGTATTTTTGCAAAAATATTTTAATGGTAATATATTCCGAATAGTAAATACAACTGCTGCATTTGAGATATATTTGTGAAAAGAGTGATCACTTCACGACAGACAAAAAAAAAAAAAAAAAAAAAAAAAAAAAAAACTATTTGGAATTGAAGCAACGAGATTCTGGCTTAACTAAAAATTATATACCTAATAACTCACCTTTCACATTTCCTCTCAACCAAGTTGACATTAACGAAGGAGATTTCTGAGCTTCCCCTTCTTTTTGTCGGGCTTTTCTCCTGAATGCCGCCCCAGATAGTTTTTTGGCATCTTCCCACACTTCACACCTAAGTAATAAGCTAATACTTGATACACCAGAGTTACATCAGTCAAAACTCTGTCTAAAAAATTCAAATGCATCCGTCAAAAGTAGAACATAGAAGGGACAACAAGGAGAACATTGACACGATTACAACAAAGAAAGTCGCAGTTCGTCTTTCTGCCACTGCGGTGCGGGTGACGGAAAACTACTGAATAAGCGTATCGAATGGTCCGTGGTCAGCACATACGGGATAACTTGGGTAATACTTCTGTAATCTAAATAGCACGGGTACAGGGGCAGCCGAGACATTACATGGATTCACCTGCATTATACAGTAAATAAATGTTCGCGAAGTGGTAGTGTGCGAGTAGTATTGTCACACAATAGTGCCGGTCAGAGTTTGATTGTTGTTCATGCAGGCGGAGACAGGTGTTTCACGGCTCAAAAACCAAAACGTCAGACTATCACTCAGAAACGGATAACAAACATTTTCAAAATTACGTCGAAATGCAACTTATGTCAGGCTTACTAGAATATCTTTAACCCTTGTAATTCCTCGCAGCGTATTTAACCATTTTGAATACTTCAAATGTTCAAATGTTTGTATAGCTTATGGGACTTAACTACGGGGTCATCAGTCCCTAAACTTACAAACTACTTATGAACTAAGGACGGCACAAATATCCATGCCCGAGGGGGGAATCGAACTTCCGACCGCGGTGGCCGAGGAGACTGAGGCGCTCCAGTCACGGTCTGCACGGTCACTACGGTCGGGGGTTCGAATCCCCCTCGGGCATGGATATTTGTGTCGTCTTTAGTATAAGGTAGTTGATAAGTAGTTTGTAAGTTTAGGGACTGATGACCCTGTAGTTAAGTCCCATAAGCTTAACAAACATTTGAACATTTTTGGATTCGAACCCCCGACCGTAGTGGCCGTGCAGACCGTGACTGGAGCGCCTCAGTCCCCGCGGCCGGCTTTTGAATACTTCTAGCCATTTGAGGTGTCTGACATGTTTGACTGTAGTAATGTTCAACCATTTTTTTCCATAATACTGGAAGAATAAAACACTTGGAAACTGCCATTGAAGGGCTTAGCAAAATTGCATCAGGCATAACATGTAACAGCAGTATCGAACATTGCATTTGAATTTCCAACTTAGATTTCGAATTCTGCAAAATTGTTCAAAAATGTTAAGCTTATGGGACTTAACTACGAGGTTATCAGTCCCTAAACTTACAAACTACTTATGAACTACTTACGAACTAGGACGGCACAAATATCCATGCCCGAGGGGGGATTCGAACCCCCGACCGTAGTTCTGCAAAATTAGTTGTGCGTAAACGCACGGCGCGTAACAGGCTGGCAGCGCTCCACTCATAAGAATACTGGCGTGCAAGGTAGCCAGACAATTTGACTGGGGTGTACGCCAGACTGCTTCCCCCACTCTGTTCCTCTGGCGTAAACACGACGGTGCTGCCACAATGGCGAGGAAGAAATCAGTCCTCCCTCCCCTGGCACAACAGGGGCGGCCGGCAGGTAGTCGAGGCGCCACGGCACAGTTCCCGAAGCGCTCCCTTCGAGGTTTGGTATCGAATCCCCTCTTGGGCATAAATGTTGAGTTTGTCCTTTAAAAATATAAAAGTAAATAAATAAATAAATGGGGGCCGGCAGATTTGCCGCCCCTCGGAAAGTGCCGCCCCGTGCGGCCGCACGTTTCGCACGTGCCTTGCGCCGGCCCTGCCAGTAGCACAGATATATGTTACTCTGTGCCAGTAGTTCACACGATCTTTTACAGTTTCTATTTGAAAAAACTGGGAATTATAAGCGTGAGGTTCATTTTTATGCATTTGAAGAGTATATTTGTCGTAATTTTGCTTTATTAAATCGTTTATCATGTTGACACCACCGTCTCTTTCAAATGAATAGGTATTTAGTTGCTACAGACATATTTGTTCGCGTTACATGGTAAACTTAGAAACTGATCAAGAATGTCTGGAAAAATTAGCAATAATTGGAAGTATTCGTTCAAATTCTAAAGTTTGCAAATCTAAAGGATTTAAATTCTGTGGCTTTTAGTCCCTAGGCTTAGAAATTACATTCAGTTATGGTAACGACAACATACACACCCCCATACACGAATGAGGACTAACCACCTTCCCCTGAACAGAAAAATAATGCAGTTGTTTGGATACGTGGCCATTATGTCAATTATGTCATTAATAACAAATGTGCAGATAACATAATGGAATATGAGCAATATATACACACACACCGAATACCACAGAGTGCAAAGAAAGAAGAGTTATCGAAAGCACTTTGGGAACAGACTAAAATGAATGAAACTTTCACTCTACAGCGGAGTGTGCGCTGATATGAAACTTCCTAGCAGATTAAAATTGTGTGCCGGAACCGGGACTCGAACCTGGGACCTTTCCCTTTCGCGGGCAAGCGCATTACCGACGTGCTATCCCGACACGACTCACGATGCCGCCTCACAACTATACTTCCGCCAGTACCTCGCCTCCTACTTTTCAAACTTCACAGAAGCTCTCCTGCGAACCATGCAAGACTAGCACTCCTGGAAGAAAGGATATGGTGGACACATGGCTTAGCCACAGCCTAAGGGATGTTTCCAGAATGAAACTTTCACTATGCAGGGGAGTGTGCGCTGATATGAAACTTCCTGGGAGATTAAAATTGTGTGCCGGAACCGGGACTCGAACCTGGGAATTTACCTTTCACGGGCAAGCGCTCTACCCACTGAGCAATACAGACATTACTCACGATACCTGGTACGATGGCCATTGCCGTGAGTTCCGATACTCCACGAGGACGGGTATCTACTCCTTGGCCTGCATGGGGAGGTTACGGCTCTAGTACCAGAGCAGTGTGATCCCTGTGTTGTCATGGGGCTCAGCGAGAGGGGCACGTAAGAGCCCCCCCCCCCCGCCACACACACACACACACACACACACACACACACAAACACACGCGCGCGAACTGGCCGGGAGTTCTTCCTCGAATAAATAGATAAATGGTTCACACTGGTAACTAATTTTTTGGGGAGGTCCAATCCCAAGGGAGACCAAACTCTGCCAAAAACCAGAGGAAAACAACGAAGATCAAAATCACTACAACCATCATGGGAACCATAGGATTGGCCGTGCCGTTTGAATGGAAGCACCTAGAGGGAGCGGGGAGTGAAGGTAGTGGCAGAGGTGATGCAGCCTGGCAGCAAGCAAGGAAGGCTGCAGTCAGGGTTGCCAGGTGTGGCGATTTTTCGTATTCTTGGCCATCTTTTTCTCATAATAGTAGCCATTCTAGCAGTTTGGCGACTGTCGATTAAAGTTGGCTATTAAAGGATTTGGTTGGCGACTTAATGGCTATTTTATTTTACTTCAAATACAACGAATGTAATGCAGTAGTCACTCTTTAGACATTGCGTCAATGATACCGGTTTACATCGGTGGATGCTGGGGAAATGTAATCAACCTACACAAGTTAGGACAAATGTTTTCAAGTATCATGGATGTGTGGGAGAGTGTCACAGAGATGTAAACAAACTCAACTTACAGACTCTACGTAAACTACCTCATGTACCATACTTACGATTGTTCAAGAACAGGCTTTAAACAATATCTCGAAGTTTACTACAACACCGTATGTATGGCTCCCGCTGAGAACATAGGGATAAGATTATATAAATTACAGCATGCAAGGAGGCATTTAAACAGTATTTATTTTCCGCGTTCCATTCGACAACACAACAGAAATTCGTAACAACTGTTACTGTGAAGCGAGCCGTTTGCTACGCACTTCAGTCGTTAACAATGGTTTACAGGGTATAAATGTCGATGGACAACACGCGGTGATTTCACAGTCGTTCTAATCTCTGATTTTTCAGTGTGTAATGACGCATTATTACGAATTAAAGTCCATTACACCTCAAAGTATGAAATACTTAGTGCATTATTATAAATTACCTCACCTCAAAAGGTTTTAATGATTTTGTGTGTATTACAGAAATGTTTGAAAGATTCAATAACTCTATTTCAAATCTGCAAATATTTGTTTTTAAGAAGATGAAAGTGATTGGTAATCGAACCTATGCATGAGAACATCCGTTGTGTAAGTTTGATAGAATGATTCTTGAACAGTTTTGTGTTGTAATGAAATTAATAAATGTGATGGTTAAATGTAACTGAATTTCCGGAGTCTCTATTATATTTACAATATGACAATATTTTGACTGCCCCCATTGTCAGTTGGTGGTGTGTCTGCGTTCAGTTCTTGGATGGACTCAAATGTTTCTGTGAAGTATGAGTTTCCTTGGAAAGTTCAGTCTGACGTCTGTGAACGTAAAAGTGCCACAGTTTGCGTTACTTTTTACTCAGTAACCAGCTTACTCCCTGAATTTCAGTATTATTATTGTCGAGTAACATGCCATAATTATCATAGCATAATAATGTTAACAGCTTAAAGGTTGCGATATTTGGCTATTTTTACTGATGAAAAGATAGTTATATTTTGGCATTTTAGGGACGAAAAGATGGCGATAGTTTGGCTACTTTTTGTTTAAAATTTGGCGACAGAGCAATAGAAAAACCTGGCAACTGTGGCTGCTGTGGCTTAGGGGCCACACACGTACCCACCAAACAGCTGGGGGGTTGTTCATAGGCGACACAGGACGCCAGTCGCGCCTTACAAGCATCTATGCCATCATGTATGAAGCAAGTTGTCTGCGCCCATGGCGAATCCCGTGCCTGGTATGCAACAGGGCACATGCTGGACAGAAGTGACTTTTGTGCTTATTTTTTCCAGAACTTACAAGTGACCATGTACTGCAAACGATTTGCAGTCTCTAGCTTGCAAGCTATTCTGTTCGTTTTGAAAGTGAGTATTTTGGACTACGGCACCTTTTGGCAATCATTTTCTTGACTTACCTCCATAAGACATTAAATTTCTTCCCCCTCAAGTGGTACCATACGTCTTTGACATGGCTGAGGAAGTTCTTGCTGGCCACGCCCTTCATTTCCTGCTTTCTTGTGGGTGCTGTGTTGACTTCAATTAAAAAAAAAAAAAAAAACTAAATCGTTAAAAGAATACGGTATAATTCAAAAGCGAACTTCAGGTCTCTGACAGACACCATGATACAATTTAAGTTAGAAAATCATGTGATACCTTTTAAGGGTTAACCTTCCGTATTTAGGCAATATCTGTTTTAATACCTTTCGGTGCATTTTTATTGTTGGTGAATATTTTTGTCTTGTACGAACTCTAAACTATAGTGACCTCCTTTAAATTTTTTATAGCAGATTTCACATGTTTAGAGAGTATAGCAGTGACCTGCATATGCAAGACGGTTCATTAATGTCTACTTATTCGAGGGCAGCCATGCCCGATCAAGTGACTACCTTTAAATAATAGATGACCATAACATTGAAGGACCATTAGCGACGAATACATTATTAGTTGCAGAAAGCCCCCATTACTTTCCTTTTTTATCTGCAATTAACAGCTCACGTCGACATTTAATTTTAGTGTTCAGAATACTGTCTCAACAAAGTTTTATCAGAGGGAAGGAATCTTAGGTTTTAATGTCCTATCGACAGCGTGGTCATTGAAGACGGAACTTACACTCCGATTTTTGGGTAAGGATGGGGAAGGAAATCGGCCGTGCCCTTTGAAAGGAACCTTTCCGGCATTTGCCGGGAGTGATTTAGGGAAATCACGGAAAACCTAAATCTGGATTGCCGGAGGTGGATTTGAACCACCATCCTTCCGAATACGAGTCCAGTGTGTTACAAAGTTTTATCAGAAGATCAACATATTGTTTACTGAATACTGGAATAAACCGTCGATTTGTAAGCTTACTTAAATTCATTGACGCTGTTAAAGCACTATTTGAAGAAAATATTCTCTCGGCCTGGTAGCTAGTCGATTGAATTTACGTCAGTAATGACATAGCTCTATATTCTGTGCTACTTTCAATAATACTAAAATGTTCAAATGTTTGTATAGCTTATGGGACTTAACTACGGGGTCATTAGTCCCTAAATTTACAAACTACTTATGAACTAGTTAATCCTAAGGACGGCACAAATATCCATGCCCGAGGGGGGATTCGAACCCTCGACCGTAGTAGTCGTGCAGACCGTGACTGGAGCGCCTCAGTCCCCTCGGCCACCGCGGCCGGCTCAATAATACTCATTATAAAAAATGTTCAATTTTTTGTAAAGCTTATGGGACTTAACTACGAGGTCATCAGTCCCTAAACTTACAAACTACTTATGAACTACTTACGAACTAGGACGGCACAAATGTCCATGCCCGAGGGGGATTCGAACCCCCGACCGTAGTGGCCTTGCAGACCATGACAAGCGCCTCAGTCTCCTCGGCCACCGCGGCCGGCTACTCATTATAACCACAGCGTGGTTCTACAGTGTTTCCATGTTCTCAAAAACAGGATGGCTAAGAAGTCGCTTATTCTTGTAAGAACTATTTGAAGAAATGGATAAAGATGCCCTCTCGTTCACTTGTTCAAGAAACATACAGGGAAGAAAATCAGAGGAATCTGCTCAGATAAAATTTCGTACACAAGATCGTAACAGCCAGGGTTGGGAAAGTTACTTTTTTAAAGTAACTAAGTTAAGTTTAAGTTACTTTCCTGAAGGGTAACGTAGTTACCATTATAGTTACTATACATCGAAAGTAAATGTATCAGTTACAAGTAACTTTACAGTTACTTTTAGTTAATTTTACAAATTTTATTTGTAACTCATTTGTAATCCGTAATAAAACTTACTAGAGTGGAAAGGAAACAAGCTTTAATCGCAATCAATAATTAAATACATTAATAGATAACAACGTAATAATGATAATACATAATGCTTTATTAAATAATTTGTCCACAGCATCTTCTATCTCCTTCCATCTCAATTTCAATGTTGGTTGCTGAGCGAGGTGGCGCAGTGGTAACGCACTGGACTCTAATTCGGGATGACGATGGTTCAAATCCACCTCCGGCCATCCAAATTTAGGTTTTCCGTGATTTCCGTAAGTCAGTCCAGGCAAATGCCGGGATGGTTCCTTTCAAAGGGCACAGTCGATTTCCTTACCCAAAAATTGCGAACGTTAGTTCCGTCTCTAATGACTAAGGTGTCGACGAGACGTTAAATCCCAACTTTCCTTCCTTTCTTCACTGTTTGTTCATTTTTCGAACGTTCCATCTCATGAAGGTTACTTTTCATCTTGATGGTTGTTCGCATCTCCGTGAAAACTGCCGAATTTGTTGTCTACTATATATTTGCAGCGTCTCTTAGGCTGAAATGGCAGCAATGAGCGAACATTTCAAACTGTGTATTCGTATCGAGAGCTACGCTATGATAGGTGACGCTGCATTAATAGTAGGCTACTCGACGTAATGAGCAGACGAAGAAGACGTAGTTGTCCGAGGAGGGCAAAGTACGTACCGGCACTATACAAGATGTGACGGGAATGACACACTGCCGCGCAGGAGTGGCCGTGTGTTCTAAGGCATCATGCTACGGACTAGGTGGTCGCTCCCGCTCGGAGTCAAGTCCTCCCTCGGGCATGTGTGTGTCTGTTGCCCTTAGTTGTAGTTCAAGTTGTTTCTAAATCTAGGGACTGATGAACATAGCAGATTCGTCCCATAGGTTTACAAACATTTGAATTTGACTGACAGGCTGTGCGAGCTGAATTTGGAAGACATTTCTCCTTTTTGTAACTTCACCAAGATGTCGCCATCAGATTTTGAAATTATAATGAATATTCCAGGGTCAGTTGTTTCAAAGAAAGGCCCAAAGTTCAGAGAAACAACTCCTGTGAGGAGAAGACTGTTTCTCGGCTACAGGAAGTGGCTATGAAACCCTTGCATATTTATCCCACATTTCGATGTCAGCCATGTCATTACTGTCCCCGCAGTTAGAGGAGCTTTGGATGAAGGCTTATGTAAACGTAATTCACTTATATTAATAGCTCTGAAAAATATTTAATTGATCGTATATTCATTTATGTTTTCACATTACATGTCATCATTTTGGATGAAGGAAGCTTCTTTAGCCTTAAAGTCAGTCACAGCACAAATGAATGTGACATGGGGTCTGCTGCTGACGATCCCCCACGTTGAGTACACACTGCTGCCTCCTACATACATCCACTTCTGTTTCATAAAAAGCACTGTAAAACAAAATGTTTCAGCTATCTTTCATTGACCGGCAAGTAACGTAACTCGATATCGACTCATTTTCCAAAATAAGAATCCTGTTAGTGCTGCGGTGTAGAGAAATGAGATACTTAATTGTTTTATCTACATCACATACGGCTGGTGCCAAACAATGTAGCAATTTTCTGTAAGGAGTCATGCTTCTTTTTAGTTATTTTTATGACATCTAACATTTCACAGACGTACTCTACCTCTTATTAGGTGACGAATTCGTACATGTTGCTTCTTGTCTTCTTAATTTCGTGAATGAACACACGGAGAGAGAACATCTAATTCTATAGATACACAGAAAAAAAGTGAACATTACCCCGGAAAAGGAGCATTTAATGCTAGCAAGCCATGGACATTGTTTCTTCACCGACACTGCCACGGAACGCAGCTGCGTGTGCCAGCATGTGAAAAACTGTACCGTGGTCCAGAACTTGCAGCGAGCAACGTTACAGATCTTGTTTCAAACTCATTATGAAAACACCTTAATGCCAACGATCAAGCAAAAAACTAATTGTACATGAATTTCCTTTTGGAGTTTCGACTTCTTTGAATTGTTTTCACACCGCGAGACAATTTTCAGCAAAAGGAATCATTTTTTTTCCATCGAACGTAAAAAATTCGAACACTTCATCATAAACTGGCCAAGGCATGCGTGTGTCTTCTTCCTGTAGAAAATATTCGGAGCCGCTTACGTGTGATGCATCAGGTGATTGTTGTATACTCATTGTTGCGAACATAATTATAAAATAATGTTATGAATGGGTACTATTACAAGTTATAACGGTACTAAAATATGTAATTCATACATTTCCAACGTTCGTTTTTGAAAATATGTAATTTAGAAATAAAGGTTGCTGTTTTTTTTCCTTCACTAAAATCTAAGCCTGGTGTTCCACAGTATTGACATTCTTACAAAAAATATGTTACGCTAGTAGCGACAAGAAAGTAATGATACTTCCGTTAAATCGTTAACCGATAAAATTAACTTAGTTACAGTTAAAGTTACTTTATGCAAATAACGCCGTTACCGTCCGTTACCTTTGAAAAGTAACTGTTACTAGGAACGGCGTTACAAGTAACGCGTCACTCCCCAAGCCTGGTAACAGCCCTTGTATGTTGTCCAACTATTAAACGTGATGCGAAACTGCGTGAGGCTACGTCACCAAGATATCGTCATAATTGCATTTCGAGTTTCCTATATCTATATCTACATGATTATTCTGCAATTCATGCTGAAATCGAAACATTTTCAGACTTTCTGTACTATTCCAGACTACTAGCGCACAGAAAAAACATATCTCTACGTTTGATTTTTGATTTTTCTCACTTGATGATCCTACTCCCTCTGTAGGGTGGTGGCAAATTAAATATTTTCTATTTTGGAAGAGAAAGTTGACGATTAAAATCTCTTACATATATTTCTCCATAACGAAAAAGCCTCGGAATGATTTTCACCCTGGCTCGCACATCATATCCGTGACTCCCTGCATTTGGTAACATTTTTGAAGTTTTTTTTATGCCAACCACCGGCTTTGAACATTTACGCGAATACATCGAAGGTATATTAAAGTCTCCGCCAACTATAATCGTAAGGGTAAAAAACCTTACCTCTTTTTACATTTGTTAATTTTCAGCACTTCTTTGCCATTTCCGCTATTGTGACATCATTTGAATTCACACTCTGAACAGTAATGCATCAGTGTCCTTTAAAACTAAATTTCTGATCATGAAAGTTGGCTGCATCTTCTTTCTTTACGTGACAGTTTTTTTATTTTAGTGGGGTTGGGGGGTTTTGAGGATTTGATGAAATAATAAATAAGGGTCATCCATAAATTATTCCACACATTAAGGGGGAGGGAGGAAGATCAAACTGAGAAACTGTGCAAGGACGTTTTCTTTTCTTACTATACAATGTTTCTAATAAAAGTTTATATTTTGTATTCTTTCAGAATTTCGGAGGGGAAGGGACTTTATCACCTTACCACCCCATCACGCCACACTTACAGCTTACGTTTCATTTAGAATTTTGGGGCAATGTTAGTAGTTTTCATTACCCTTCCAAAAATTAGATGGGCTACAAGACGACCTCACCAGCAATGTGCTAATTTTTTTTTCTTTATTGTCGTTTCAATTCCCCGAAAAAAAGGGGCGGGCCGGCAGCGCTCACTTGCGCTCTTCGGCCTACAGAAATAAAATTTGTGAGCGGAGAACATAAAAACACAAAGGAGATAAAATTTTGGAGGTAATACAGACAAAGCGGAGATTTAAAATGGAGATAAAACAAAGTACATAAAATGGAGGAAACAGTGGTGACATAAAACACTTGAAATGGCGAAAGTGGTGAATAAAAACAGTTACTCGAATGTCAGTGGCGCACACACACAATTAAAATGGGCATGGGGCGGCGGCCCTGGTGAGACCGTCCGCTATTTGGAGTTAAAACAAAAAACACAACACACACTTCCAGAGATACACAAGTTAAAACTGACGGTGTCGGCTGCGGGTTGGCCGTCCACTGTTGTAAGATAAAACAATTTAAACTAAAACACACCACACTAGTCGGAGCACAAAAGAGGTTCCATAGATGGTGGGGCACTGACAGCATTGAAGATGTGGTGTGGGGGGAAAAGAGATGAAGGAGATGGAGAGGGTGGGGAGGAGCCACAGAGCCGGTAGGGAAGGGACGGGGGGGGGGGGCTGACGTCCCAGGAAGCCACGGGGAAGAATGATAGGGGGGCGGTAAGAGGAGGATCCGGAGGGACGGAGGAGGGGAGAAGGGACAGGAAGGGAGGGATAGTCGGGGCCCTCAGGGAGAGAAGGGGGAGAGGGAGCAAGGAGAAGGATCAAAGCTGGTATGAAGGGTAGATGTCAGGTCGGAGGGCATCATCCGGGAGGGGGAGGGTACGGAAGTTGCCACGGGAGAGGATCCGGAGTGTGGACAAGTGGAGAGCAGGGGGAATACAGTGGTGGAGGCGCGGCAATGTACCAGGTGCAGAGAGGAGGGGATGGACTAGAGTATTAGGCGGATCTGATTTGCGGGATATGTAACGGAGGCGGAGATTATCAATAAACAGAACGAGTCTGGGGAAAGGAATGAGATCATAGAGGATCCGCGTGGGGGAAGGGGGATAAAGTGGGATACGGAAGGCGAGGCGGAGGGCATGGCGTTCCAGTATCTCCAGAGATTTGTAGAAGGATGGGGGAGCGGAGATCCCGTCGGGATGGGCGACACAGAGGACAGGGCGGATGAGGGATTTGTAGGTATAGAGGATGGTAGAAGGGTTGAGGCCCCATGTTCGGCCAACAAGGAGTTTGAGGAGGCAGAGGCAGGAGCGGGCTTTTTCTTGGATAGTGCGTAGATGGGGAGTCCAGGAGAGGGTGCGATCAATAGTGAGGCCCAGATACTTTAGGGTAGGGGTGAGACGAATGGGACGGTTATGGAGGGTCAGATAAAAATCTCGGGGACGGAAGGAACGGGTTGTACGACCTACGATGATCGCCTGGGTTTTGGTAGGATTTATAGACAAGAGCCACTGGTTGCACCAAGGCGGCAAAGAGGTCAAGGTGTTCTTGGAGCAGGCGGTTGGAACGGGCAAGGGTGGGAGCTAAGGCAAGGAAAGCGGTGTCATCAGCATATTGGAAAAGGTGTACGGGAGGGGCAGGCTTAGGCATATCCGAGGTATACAGGAGGTACAGGAGGGGAGAAAGGACAGAGCCTTGGGGCACACTAGCAGAGGGATAAAAAAGACGGGAGTCGGTGTTGTGGACGGTAACATAGGTGGGGCGGTCGGAGAGGAAGGAGGCAATGACCCGGACGAGGTTGATGGGAAGAGCATAGGTTTGGAGTTTGAAGAGCAGGCCAGAGTGCCAGACCCGATCGTAGGCCCGTTCGAGGTCTAAGGACACAAAGATGGCGGCACGACGGGAATTTAGCTGGAGGGAAAGGAGTTGCGTAAGTCGAAGGAGTTGGTCATCAGTGGAGAAGGAAGGACGAAAGCCACATTGGGTGTCTGGGAGAAGGCGGTGGAGGAATGTGCTAATGGCACGTCGCACCTTTATGAACAGCTATAGAAAATGGCGATCTGAGAAGATATGCCTTCCTGCAACAAAATATGTAACATAAATACGTTCTTACATATATTAGGAAGATTTATTCATTACGCAACTGATTTCAACGACGAACTTACACTGTACTACTACTATAGGTGCATTTTTTTTTCTTAAAGTTTTACATGGATATTGCCACCTGGCAGGTTGAAATGTGTTACCTGCGTTCGACAGGTGGCACAGGGGGCGATCACTCAAAGTTGCTATGTGTTGTCGCCTGCGTTCGACAGATGGCACAGGGGGCGATCATTATATGTGTTGTCGCCTGCGTTCGACAGATGGCACAGGGGGCGGTCGCTCACGCGCCCTCGTAACTGCGGCTGCCGGCCCGGATCAATTCGCATCAGCCGTCGGACAAATATGCTACGGGCTCCGTGCTGCCCAGTAGTTCACACAATCATTTACAGTTTCTACTTGAAAAAACTTAGAATTATATGCCTAAGGTTAATTTTTTATGCATTTGAAGAGTATATTTGTCGTAATTCTGCTTTATTGAATCGTTTATCATGGTGATACCACCATCGCTTTCAAATGAATTGGTATTTAATTGCTACAGACATTTGTTCACGTTAACACCGCTTTCCTTGCCTTAGCTCCCACCCTTGCCCGTTCCAACCGCCTGCTCCGAGAACACCTTGACCTCTTTGCCGCCTGGTGCAACCAGTGGCTCCTGTCTATAAATCCTACCAAAACCCAGGCGATCGTCGTAGGTCGTACAACCCCTTCCTTCCGTCCGAGATTATCTGACCCTCCATAACCGTCCCATTCGTCTCACCCCTACCCTAAAGTATCTGGGCCTCACTATTGATCGCACCCTCTCCTGGACTCCCCATCCACGCGCTATCCAAGAAAAAGCCCGCTCCCGCCTCCGCCTCCTCAAACTCCTTGTTGGCCGAACATGGGGCCTCAACCCTTCTACCATCCTCTATACCTACAAATCCCTCATCCGCCCTGTCCTCTGTGTCGCCCATCCCGACGGGATCTCCGCTCCCCCATCCTTCTACAAATCTCTGGAGATACTGGAACGCCATGCCCTCCGCCTCGCCTTCCGTATCCCCCCTCCCCCACGCGGATCCTCTATGATCTCATTCCTTTCCCCAGACTCGTTCTCTTTATTGAAAATCTCCGCCTCCGTTACATATCCCGCAAATCAGATCCGCCTAATCCTCTAGTCCATCCCCTCCTCTCTGCACCAGGTACATTGCCGCGCCTCCACCACTGTATTCCCCCTGATCTTCACTTGTCCACCCTCCGGATTCCTTCCCGTGGCAACTTCCGTACCCTACACCTCCCGGATGATGCCCTCCGACCTGACATCTGACAGCTCTGATCCTTCTCCTTGATCCCTCTCCCCCTTCTCTCCCTGAGGGCCCTGACTATCCCTCCCTTCCTGTCCCTTCTCCCCTCCTCCGTCCCCCGTCCCTCCGGATCCTCCTCTTACCGCCCTCCCCTGTCCTTCTTCCCCGTGTCTTCCTGAGACATCATCCCCCCCGTCCCTTCCCTACCGGCTCTGTGGCTCCTCCCCACCCTCTCCATCTCCTTCATCTCTTTTCCCCCCACACCACATCTTCGATGCTGTCAGTGCCCCACCATCTACGGAACCTCCTGTGTGCTTCGACAAGTGTAGTGTGTTTTAGTTACATTGTTTTATTTTACAACAGTGGACGGCCAACCCGCAGCCGACACCGTCAGTTTTAACTTGTGTATTTCTCCGAGTGTGTGTTGTTTCTTTGTTTTAACTCCAAATAGCGGACGGTCTCACCATGGCCGCCGCCCTATGCTCATTTTAATTGTGTGTGTGCCACTGACATTCGAGCAACTGTTTTTATTCACCAATTTCGCCGTTCCAAGTGTTTTATGTCACCACCGTTTTCCTCCATTTTATGTACTTTGTTTTATCTCCATTTTAAATCTCCGCTTTGTCTGTATTATCTCCAAAATTTTATCTCCTTTGTGATTTTATGTTCTCCGCTGACAAATTTTATTTCTGTAGGCTGAAGAGCGCCAGTGAGCGCTGCCGGCCCGCCCCTTTTTTAGGGGAATTGAAACCACAATAAAGAAAAAAAAATGTTCACGTTACGTGGCAAACTTAGAAACTGATCAAGAATGTCTAAAAAATTAGCAATAATTGGAAGCGTTCGTTCAAATTCTAAAGTTTGCAAGTCTAAGGGACTTGATTGCTGCGGCTATCAGTCTCCAGGCTTACAAATTACTGTCACTTATGGTAACGACAACACACTCACCCATACCCGAGTGAGGAATAACCACCGACGGCGAGCAATCGCGCGCTCAGCAGCGAGGCGCCATTACTCCTTCTGGGTTGGTGGTACATTCTTTGTACCACCATTACACCTTGCATAAATGCTTGGTGGTACAAAAAACGTACCACATAATTATGTACCGTGGCTCTGACTCATCCAGCATGAGAGTTCATTTCCTGGACCACCCATTGTATGAATGTGGCAGATGCCACAACGACCGAGAGGTGTGAGAAGTAGTATTGTTCGTCTATGGCGGTAGTTATTTCCCACGGCGTGTGCAGTGTTGCTGGTTTTTTTCCCCACCTGCGGTCAAGTGCATATTTTGTCTTTTTGTGAAATTGTTGTTATCTCTTTCATACACGTAAGATAATGATATCTATACATTTGGAATCACTGTAAACTTCGCGGTTCTTGGATGTTTTTTTCTCCTATTTCAAGGAGTAATTCATGAGTAACTCAGAGTTACTGAGGCGCTCCAGTCACGATCTGCACGGCCACTACGGTCGGGGGTTCGAATCCCCCCTCGGGCATAGATATTTGTGCCGTCCTTAGTATAAGGTAGTTAAGTAGTTTGTAAGTTTAGGGACTGATGACCCCGTAGTTAAGTCCCAAAAGCTTAACAAACATTTATTTATTTCAGTTAATAAAGAAACTTTAGGGAAATACTAAAGGATGATGAGTTAATGGCCAAACTGTATGCAGAAATACCCTCAGGTCACAGTTCGTCAGCTGAAGAGGCAGATTTTAGTGATGACGTCCCAAGGTGGGGGTACACTTAATGTACCACCACTGTTTTCGAAAAACTGTTTAAAAATATTATAATGTTTATGACCACTCATTTTAATGTAATTCTTTAACATTTCACAAATTCTTTATAAAATTGTTCAACAAATCAGTCTTGTGCAGCAAGGGTCTAAATTTTTCTTACATCGCTGAAAGAGTTAAAGCGCTCGGCCACTCCACCGCAGCGAAGCGTTCGTATGCCTGCATATAGATTAAGCAATCAAGAATCCGGAGATTCAACTTACAATCGAACTTATGTTAGCGTCGCCGGGGTCACTGATCAAAGGGGAATCTGATCACTTGTGTCCAGCCTGGATTCCAACCCAGGTCATTATAATTTCCGAAATTCGTTCACCAAAGAAAATGAAGTGAACACTCAAGTATTCAATCCAAGAACAGCTGCCAGCATGCGAAACTTAGAAGTAAATGTTTCTGGAGTAGTAAAACAAATTAAGTCACTAAACAAAAACAAATCTTCTGGGTCGGATTGTATACCAACTAGATTCCTCTCAGAGTATGCTGATACAATAGCTCCGTACTTAGCTATAATTTACAACCGATCACTCAGCGAAAGATCTGTACCCAAAGACTGGAAAGTTTCCCAAGTTACTCCAATATTCAAGAAAGGCAATATGAGTGATCCCCAAAATTACAGGCCAATCTCATTGACGTCGATTTGCAGTAGGATCTTGGAACATATGCTTTGTTCGAATATTATGAACTACCTCAAAGAGAACGACCTATTAACCAATAGTCAACACGGATTCAGAAAGTATCGCTCTTGCGAAACACAGCTTGCCCTTTATTCACATGAAGTGTTAAGTGCCATCGACAAGGGATCTCAAATCGATTGCATATTTCTGGATTTCCGGAATTCTTTTGACACTGTAGCCCACAAGCGGCTTCTAATGAAATTGCGTGCTTATGGAATATCGCTCCAATTGTGCGATTGGATTCACGATTTCTTATCAGAAAGGACACAGTTCGTTGTAATTGACGGTAAGTCATCGAGTAAAACAGAAGTGATATCTGGCGTTCCACAGGGAAGCGTTATAGGTCCCCTACTCTTCCTCGTGTTTATAAATGATTTAGAGACAATCTGAATAGCTCCCTTAGACTGTTCGCGGATGATGCTGTCGTTTATCGGTTAGTGAAGTCAACAGAGGATCAAAAGCAACTGCAAAGCGATTTAGACAAAATTTCTACTTGGTGCGAAAATTGGCAATTGACACTAAATAAAGAAAAGTGTGAAGGAATACACATGACCACTAAAAGAAACCCGCTGATCTTCAATTACGCGATAAATCAGTCAAACCTTAAGGTCATAGATTCTACCAAATACCTAGGAGTTACAATTACGAACAACTTTGACTGGAGAGAACACGTAGAAAATATTGTGGGGAAGGCGAACCAAAGGTTACGTTTCATTGGCAGAAGATGCACCAGCTCCACCAAAGAGACTGCCTACATCACACTTGTGCGTCCTCTCCTGGAGTACTGTTGCCCCTTGTGGGACCCTCACCAGGTGGTACTGACGGAAGATATTGAGAAGATTCAGAGAAGGGCAGCTCGTTTTGTTTTAGCACGTTACGGGGGGGGGGGGGGAAGCGTCACGGAAACGTTGCACGAATTGGGGTGGAAATCATTAAAATAAAGACGATATTCATTGCGGCGTGATGTGTTTGCGAAGTTTCAATCAGCGACTTTTACTTCTGAATGTGAAAATATTTTGCTAGTACCCACTTACTTAGGGAGACATGACCATCCCAATAAAATAAGAGAAATCAGATCGAAAACGGAACGATTGAGGCGTTCTTTCTTCCCGCGCGCTATTAGAGAATGGAACGGTAGAGAAAAGTTATGAAAGTGGTTAATGAAACCTCTGCCAGGCACTTAAATGTGATTTGCAGAGTATCTATGTAGATGTAGATGTAGATTAGGCAGTCGCGTTCGCCATAACACCACTTTATTTTTTTATTTCTAGGCCACTGGTGAAATGCTGATCAACAGGCCGCGCGGGCTACCCTTTCTCGCCTCCCACCAGACGAAATTGCTAACGTACCCACACATACTACTGACTTAGTGGCCCTGCCTATTATCACTCATTGCTCGCGGCATGTCGCAGATTCCCTTCAGAGTTCGAGCCTAGGGAGCATCCGCACTGAGCAAAGTATCCGTGGCCGTCTTCGCCTTAAGCTAATATATAAAGCACAGTGTCCGTATATTTGTACGTGTTGCATACAAATCTACAGTTTTGTTACAATCTTTATGAAATTTTGTACACGTAAGCTTCAATCCATGAGAGCGGTCGCCGTAAGTGTAAGAATCACGTACGATACATCGTTCACGACACGGCCAAGAGTTCACGAGATCATGACGTCATAAACAATGAGATGCGCAGAAAACTGCTGCATTTAGCGACAATTTTGCTCATTTTCTCCTAAACCACTTGACCGATTTCAACCAAATGTAGTACCCACATTCCTTACCGTGAGATACAATTACTGCAGGGTTAAGAATCATATACGACACATGATTCAGAAGATATGACGTCATAAACAATAGGATTTGCAAAAAACTGCCACAAAATGCGGCGAGACTTTATAAATACGCTATACGAGAATCAGAGTACTTAGCGACTTGCAACAAACGTTATACATAATTTCAAACTTTAATTAAACCTTCTCTCGCTAACAACCATAGCAAAATGATGAAAGGAAAAAAGTTTCTCGCTTACTACTTTTCCGCTGTTTATTGAGTAAAACTACGGCTCTCGGTATGACGTTACAATTTATAATTTGAACACTACAAATTGTAGCGACAGGAAATTTTACAGACAGTATACACATATATAGTATAATGTAGCTTCTAAATTGTATCACATTCCGACACGTAGTTCATGAGATATGAGCACATAAACTGTAACGTTCCGCTGTTCATGGTCTAAGACCATGACGTTACAATTTATAATTTCTGCACTGCAAATTGTTGCCGCAGCAAATTTTACACACAATATAAACACATATAGCTGAATGTACCTTCGAAATTGAATCGCAGTATGACACGTAGTTCATGAGATATGAGCAAATAAACAGTAACGTTAATGGAAAAACGCCCCATCACGCACCAAGTTTTAATCTATTACGTCTGTACTACTAATTGTATTCCCAAGAGGTTTTACAGACATACAGCCCTGATACAAAATGAATACATACCTTAAAATGTCAGGAATAAATAAATACCCGGGCAACGCCGGGTTTTCAGCTAGTTATATATAATCTGAGGATTGTCTACAAACAATTATACGAAATTTGCCAGTTAAATTGCAGGGAATACAACAGCATCGAAATTGATTGTCCGAAATTTCAAGGATTGTAAAAAAAAACTGCCAACTATACTGAACACAGGGCACTGTTCAGCTGATAATGTTGATCACGTGGGCTTACTGGCGGTAAAGAATGTGTCAAACAGACACAAATGGCCATTAAGAAATGTCATGCAATTACTGAAATGTTGTCTGTTCTTTCGGACATAATTGTATACATGCTACCCAACAGCAACTGACAAATTATGTGCGGATGTACTAATAGATTCGATTCATTGCGGGAATACAGTTAGGTAGAGGAAAAAAGGAAGTAATGGACAACGTTCATTACCAGTGTAGTGTGCGAAATGTAGAGAATTTGGGCAGGACGGAAAGTGCGCATAACTGAAGACCAGGATACCACCCTTCAGCTTTGACCCATGACGTCGTCAACATGTCGGAAAAACCGTATACGGGATAGTATCTTAATACTTATGTATTGTAGTTAATAAATAATCTATAGTTATCCTCGTAAATAGCATTAGAAGAGAATGTACCATCTATCACAGGTCTCAGCCCAAAAATTCGCACCTTCTGCGCTCACTTGCGAAAACCAAAACCTTCTGTTAACCTATGCCTCACTACCAAAGTGAAGTTACAGATCACTCTTTGAAGACACAATCTTAACCTATAATTATGTTCTGCTTGTAATCAAACTATCTTCTTAACTCAGCCACCACATAATGACTCACGCCACCTATACAAACACGCACGCACATAACACGCCGATGCCACGGGTCAGAGCCGAGGGGTGGTATCCCCGTCCTCAGATTAGCCGCAAAGTATGACTGGATAGCTTATTTGGTTAAGGCTAACCGGGAAATCCGGGTTCGTTTCCGACTCCAGTAAAAATTTTCAACTTTGCCATCTACTATTTCAATGCAATGCAACGGTCGACGATTCGGTATCTCGAATTCATTAATTACACGCTACTATTAACTAATTCTGCTTTGTTCGCCAACCCACAGACAGAAATAAACTATAAGAAAGAGTAAAACAAGATTCAAAACGAAAGACCCATCCCTAATAAATTACGGATAAACAGACCTTCCCGAACGCTGGTAGAAACGCTGCAAGGAAACAGCATTCCCCTATCTACACGCCCGCAGAGCTAGGCTACAAGTTTTGTTCACAAACGTAGTGTTAGGTGGATGGTGAGCGCCCACACTGGATTTTGTATGGCGTAAATTACGACGCTTTCAGAGTTATGAAACTTGGTTGTCATTACGTTTCTTACGTGTACCGTATGACAAAACTACATTTAATGTAAATTTATACTTATTCAATAGGGCTGGTCCACAAGGCACGTGTGCCCAAGCGGACGTCACACTGGTGAACTGGGCCTAACAATTTCAGGGCAGAAGGATCTGCCGAGCCATAAGCTTTGACCCATGACGTCGTCAACATGTCGGAAAAACCGTATACGGGATAGTATCTCTTGGTGGTGTCTCTGTCAAGGTAGTTCCTCCTCCATCTAGCAGCAGTGGTATATGATACTGCAAATCTTCTGCCAGCCTCTCTGATGGAGCAACCTGAGCTGTCACATAATCCTTTGACGTTTAATTCAAATATTTAATGAAGTTAAATAATATAATCACTTTTTTTTTTTGGGCAACAGCACACTTATTTAAATACATATATAGAGAGAAGTCTAGAGTGCAATAATTTATTTTATTCGACAAGTTTCGGTCTTCTTTTACACCATCTTCAGGTATTTTAGCTCCATCGATGTTGGGGAGCTGGAGGTAACTGGGAGCCTTCCAGTGCGTGACTGGAGCAGTGACGCACTGGAAGACGCCAAAGACAACACAAGTGCGAATCCGAAAGCCCCAAAACGATGATACACGTTTCCTCCATACATTGTGCGTTAGTTAGCGCCGTTTATCGCGCAGGCGCTATTGTAACTAAGATCAGCAAAAGTAATCACTACGATAGCGGCAGGCAGCGCTGGAGCAGTGACGCACTGGAAGGCTCCCAGTTACCCGCTAGCTCCATAACATCGATGGAGCTGAAATTCCTCAAGATGGTCTAGAAGAAAACCGAAACTAGTCGAATAAAATAAAGTACTGCACTCTAGACTGTTCTCTATAAATAAAAATATATAATGATGACGAAGCTACAACCTAATATTTCACATATCGATGCAGGAAACTATTCTCTCCTGTAGGCACTCTGTGATCTAGAGTTAAGAAACTACGTATTGAACCTAGATAACTAAGCGAGTTGTAAGACTAAACAGTTTTCGTGGCAGCAGCACAAACTGTATATACGTAGTATATCATTGTGCACTTATAAAATGTCTCTGAAACAATAACTGATGCCCTTCATTTACATGATTGTTCAGTTATTCAGAGTTAAGTGATCCGTAATGGGTTTATAAAGTCGCTTCACTTTCTCGACTGTTTCACGTTTATACGAAAAAAGTGCCAAAAATCGTATGCGCGAGTTCTACTAACTCTTATGATATCCTTACGGTTGTAATAACATACTTTGCGCGGGAGTGGGAAAAAAGCTGTTTGGATTCGAAGGAGAAGGTTGGTGATTGAGATGTTATGGAAAAATCTGAGCCGGCCGCGGTGGCCGAGGGGACTGAGGCGCTCCAGTCACGGTCTGCATGGCCGCTACGGTCGGAGGTTCGAATCCCCCCTCGGTCATGGATATTTGTGCCGTCCTTAGTATTAGCTAGTTCATAAGTAGTTAAGTCCCATAAGCTCTACAAACATTAGAACATTTGAAAAATCGGAGAGCAGTGAAAATGTTCTTGTTTTACTTTTGCGTCCGCACCTCATCCCCCCCCCCCACAACCTGAAGGGAAAAAATCGGAATACAACTGAGACCTTGATTCCCATAATTCACTACATTGCACAATCTGATATATTATTTCTACTTTTTCGACGTCCTCCCTCTATCCTGTCAGGTAATAATTGGACACTGCTCAGCAATACTGCAGAAGAGGTGGAACAATTATAGGGTTGGCAGTCTCTCTAGGAGACGTTTAAATCTTCTAATGGTTGGGTCAATAACAGACCGTTTGTTTCACCTTTGTCAAAATACGTGTTATTCTCAGTTATCGTTGTTTTTAATTGAACCCCAGGAATTTCGTTATATGTATAATCTTCAAATTTATTTTGCTTGTCGATGTCTAGAATGCTGACGAAACTCTTTTGGTAATCATGTTCAGAGCCAAATGCATATTGATGTTTAAGGTCAATTGTCACCATTTGCGCCGGAAGATACAAATTCAAAATCATTTCGCACTTGACTTTGCTTTTGTGAGAAGTTTAATAGTCGGCAGCATTAACTTCCTCAAATCTAAGAGCAATGGTCTGATTTCTCTTTAAATATTTCGAATATATATTCGAAACAGGAGAAGTCTATTTCACTTTGCTGGAAGAATTACACTTGTCACGTCCTTTTCACTATTTGAAACCTCGTCAGTTACTGCAGACTATTTCCTTGCAGACAGGACATCACGATCCCAATCGCACACTTGTGAAAGGAAAGTGATATGGTTCCAAGTTGATTACGACTGAAGATACCAAAAATCATTTTGGCACTCTATAAATACTGAATTAGTTTGAGAGTACTCAGTACTTCATGCAAATATAGTATCGCTAAAGTCTCACAAGAATAAAGTTTTCGAAATCCATGCTGGTTTGATGTTAGTTAATACGTGATATATTTCTACATATTTCATAACGTTGGGAAAAGTATTTGTTCAAACGTGCTGCTACAGTCGATATCAATACGATGCATCTTTAACTCAGTGGATTACTTTTATTTTTCTTTCTTGTGTATCTGTGCAACGTTCCATTCGTCTCCTTCACTGTAAATACTTCAATGCTCGACATCACGTCGTAGGAGAAGTAATTGAGTCATTGCAAAATGTGTGCAAAAGATGTTCTCCTACGGTATTGGACCACTTGAGAAAGACATGGCTGTAGAAAAATTGTCTTCCTGGTACGAATATGGCAGTGAAATGACAACATGGTAGATCATGTCTGGTGATTCTAATAGTTGTGTTGCTACCTGGAATGACAGAGAATGGAAGAGTTGTTACCTTGTCGTCTGAGGTCAACGCCGACGATAGACGCGGGGTTGGAGTCCCAGGCAGCACAAAGTTATTTATTGCGCTACTTCAAAATGTTTGTAAATATATCGGACTCAACTGCTTGATCATTAGTCCGTACCATACAAACTACTTAAACTAAGGTAAACTAAGCTAAGGACAACACAAACACCCATGCCCGAAGGGGGGACTCGAACCCCCGACGGCGAAGGCGGCGCGCACCGCAGCACGGCGCCCCAGTACGCACGGCTAATCCGCCGCAGTTTGCGCTACTTGTAGCGGAACATGTGCACATCCTGCAAATGGTGAGAAAACAGTAACTATTTCATCTCTTTGTATATATATATAATAAATAGCGAATATAGCCGGGTTTGACTCCCTGCCGGGAAAGAAGTCAATTGTTTCGTCGTTACAAGTTGAAATATAGCGATGTTTCTGAATTTATTTAATATCTGACGTCTAATCGTGCTTAGTTCACGAGTCATATAGTCACCTTTGAGTTGCACTGTATTATATACCTTTAGTGGTTACCTCTCAGCAACAATTTGAACTTCATGCACCTGATGCAATGCTAATGTTAACCATACATTTCTGGGTTCGGACGTCGGCCTTGTAAGCCGATACCAATGAAAACGTCAATGTTTAACGTATCTTTATGCCTAATCGAGTATCGATCAGAAACGCAAGCTGTTTTTGGTCAACAGTGCGTTCAAATTCAGAGCATGAACAAAAAAATCATTGTGTCATTGAATGAGTTTGGTAAGGTATACGTTTTGTCACTTATTGTAATGGAATTGAATTTACGTTGCTTTCTCTCCTCTGATAACCTCTATTCTAATGTTTTTGTTGTGGACTGACTGCCATAAGGAGGAATATTCTCTACTGCTTCTTTGGTGCCCATTGTGAATAGTCGAACGACTGTACTCTACTGGGGTTTTGAATGTGGAGTACCCGCAACACAGCTACTTTAGTTGGGTTGCATTCAGCAGTGATCCACTTTTTTTGCTGTCAAGTGTACAATCATTTGATCAACGTACTAATTCCGAAATGGGGGACATAGCAATAGGTATTTCCGGTGTAGAGAAGCAGCTGAGAGAGCTAAATACGAAAAAGTCTGCTGGTCCGGATGGAATACCAGTTCGGTTTTACAAAGACTATTCTGCGGCATTGGCCCCCTACTTAGCTTGCATTTATCGCGAATCTTTAATTCAGCGCAAAATTCCTAGTGATTGGAAAAAAATGCAGGTGACTCCCGTTTATAAGAAAGGAAAGAGAACTGACCCACACAATTACAGGCCAATATCGTTGACATCAGTTTCATGTAGAATTTTAGAGCACATTCTCAGTTCGAATATAGTAAATTTCCTTGAAACGGAAAAGCTTCTTTCCATGAATCAGCACGGGTTTAGGAAACATCGTTCATGTGAAACTCAGCTTGCCCTTTTCTCACATGCAATCTTGCGAGCCATGGATGAAGGGCAACGGGCGGATTGTATTTTTCTCGACTTCAAAAAGGCATTCGACGCGGTGCCACACTGCAGACTGCTAACGAAGATACGAGCTTATGGAATAGGTTCACAGATTTGTGACTGGCTGGAAGACTTCCTAAGTAATAGAACGCAGTACGTTGTTCTCGACGGCGAGTGTTCATCAGAGACGAGTGTATCGTCAGGCGTGCCCCAGGGGAGTGTGATAGGACCGCTATTATTTTCTATCTATATAAATGATCTGATGGACATAGTAAGTTGTAATTTGCGACTGTTTGCTGATGATGCTGTGGAGTATGGGAGAATGTCGTCTGTAACTGACTGTAATAGCATACAGGTTGACTTAGACAAAATTTCTAGTTGGTGCGAAGACTGGCAGATAGCTCTCAATGTAGAAAAATGTAAGGTGATGCGCATGAGTAGAAAAAACAATCCTATAATGTTCGAATACAGCATTAGTAGTGAGATTCTTGATGCTGTCACGTCGTTCAAATATCTAGGCGTAACATTGCAGAGCGATATGAAATAGAACGAACATGTAAGGACAGTTGTGAGTAAGGCGGACAGCCGACTTCGGTTTATTGGGAGAATTTTGGGAAGATGTACTTCACATGTAAAGGAGACCGCGTATAAAACGCTTGTACGACCACGTCTTGAGTATTGCTCAAGTGTTTGGGACCCGCAGCAGATCGGTTTGAAGGAAGACATAGAGGCAGTTCAGAGGCGAGCAGCTAGATTTGTTACTGGTAGGTTCAACCAATGCGCGACTGTCACGGAAATGCTCCGGCAACTCAATTGGGGATCGCTGGAAGAAAGACGACGTTCTTTTCGTGAATTTCTGTTAAGTAAATTTAGAGGGCCGGAATTTGAAGCTGAGTGTAGTACGATCTTGCTGCCGCCTACTTACATTTCGCGTAAAGATCACAAAGACAAGATAAGAGAAATTAGGGCTCGTACGGAGGCATATAGGCATTCTTTTTTTCCTCGTTCTATTTGGGAATGGAATAGGAAAGAAAATACCTAGTAGTGGTACAGTGTACCCTCTGCCACGCACCTTACGGTGAATTGCGGAGTATGTATGTAGATGTAGATCTTTCATTGACCGGCAAGTAACGTAACTCGACAACGACTCATTTTCCGAAATAAGATAAAGACTCCTGTTAGTGCTGCGATGTCGAGAAATGAGAGACTTAATTGTTTTATCTACTTCACATACGGCTGGTGCCAAACAATGTAGCAATTTTCTGTAAGGAGTCATGCTTCTTTTTAATTATTTTTATGACATCTAACAGTTCACAGCCGTCCTCTACCTCTTATTAGGTGACGAATTCGTAAATGTGGCTTCTTGTCTACTTAATTTCGTGAGTGAACACATGGAGAGAACATGTAATTCTATAGATACACAGAAAAAAAAGTGAGCACTACCGCTGCAAAGGAGCATTTAATGCTAGCAAGCCATGGACATTGTTTCTTTACCGGCACTGCCACGGAACGTATCTGTGTGTGCCAGCATGTGAGAAACTGTACCGTAGTCCAGAACTAGCAGCGAGCAACGTTGTTTCAAACTCATTGTGAAAACGCCCTAACACCAACGACCAAGCAAAAAACTAATTGTACACGAATTTCCTAAGTTCGCTTTGGAGTTTCGACTTCTTTGAATTGTTTTCACACCGCGACACAATTTGCAGCAAAAGGAAACATTTTTTCCATCGAACGTAAAAAATTCGAACACTTCATCATAAACTGGCCAAGGCATGCGTGTGTCTTCTTCCTGTAGAAAATATTCGGAGCCGCTTACGTGTGATGCGTCAGGTGATTGTTGTATACTCATTGTTGCGAACATAATTATAAAATAATGTTATGAATGGGTACTATTACAAGTTATAACGGTACTAAAATATGTAATTCATACATATTCCAACGTGAGTTTTTGAAAATATGTAATTTAGAAATAAAGGTTGCTCTTTTTTCCTTGACTAAAATCTAAGCCTGGTATTCTGCAGTCTTGAGAATCTTACAAAAATATGTTACGCTAGTAGCGACAAGAAAGTAATAATACTTCCGTTAAATCGTTAACCGATAAAAGTAACTTAGTTAGTTATGCAAATAACGCCGTTACCGTCCGTTACCTTTGAAAAGTAACTGTTACTAGGAACGGCGTTACAAGTAACGCGTCACTCCCCAAGCCTGGTAACAGCCCTTGTATGTTGTCCAACTATTAAACGTGATGCGAAACTGCGTGAGGCTACGTCACCAAGATATCGTCATAATTGCATTTCGAGTTTCCTATATCTACATGATTATTCCGCAATTCACGCTGAAATATTTGATAGAGGGTTGATCGAAACATTTTCAGACTTTCTGTACTGTTCCAAACTACTAGCGCACAGAAAAAAACATATCTCTACGTTTGATTTTTTATTTTTCTCACTTGATGATCCTATCTCCCTCTGTAGGGTGGTGGAAAATTAAATATTTTCTATTTTGGAGCAGAAAGTTGACGATTAAAATCTCTTACATATATTTCTCCATAACGAAAAAGCCTTGGAATGATTTTCACCCTGGCTCGCACATCATTTCCTTGACTCCCAGTATTTGGTAACATTTTTGAAGTTTTTTTATGCCAACCACCGGCTTTGAACATTTACGCGAATACATCGAGGGTATATTAAAGTCTCCGCCAACTATAATCGTAGGGGTCAGATACCTCTTTTTACATTTGTTAATTTTCAGCACTTCTTTGCCATTTCCGCTATTGCGACATCATTTGAATTCACACTTTCTTTGAACAGTAATGAATCAGTGTGCAAGTACGTTTTCATTTCTTACTATACAATGTTTCTGTAAATTAATAAAAGTTTATATTTCGTATTGTTTTAGAATTTCGTAGGGGGGGAGGAGTTATATCACCTTACCACCCCCTCACAGCACACATATAGCTTACGCTTCATTTAGAGTTACAGAGAAATGTCAGTGGTTGACATTACCCTTCCAAAAATAAGATAGGCAACAAGATGAGCCTCATAGATATATGGTAGCGGCACGTCGCACATTTATGGACAGCTATAGAAAGTGGCGATCTGAGAAGATATGCCTACCTGCAACAAAATATATAACATAAATACGTTCTTACATATATTAGGAAGACTTATTCATTACGCAACTGATTTCAACGACGAACTTACACTGTACTACTATAGGTACATTTTTTCTGGAAGTTTTAATATTGCTACCTGGCAGGTTGAAATGTGTTGCGCCTGCGTTCGACAGATGGCACAGAGTGCGATCGCTCAAAGTTCCTGTGTGTTGTCGCCTGCGTTCGACAGATGGCACAGGGGGCGATCATTATATGTGTTGTCGCCTGCGTTCGACAGATGGCACAGGGGGCGGTCGCTCACGCGCCCTCGTAACTGCGGCTGCCGTCCCGGATCAATTCGCATCAGCCGTCGGACATAGGTGCTACGGTCTACGTGCTGCCCAGTAGTTCACACGATCTTTTACAGTTTCTACTTGAAAAAACTTAGAATTATATTCGTAAGGTTCATTTTTATGCATTTGAAGAGTATATTGTCGTAATTCTGCTTTATTGAATCGTTTATCATGGTGATACCACCATCGCTTTCAAATGAATTGGTATTTAATTGCTACAGAAATTTATTCACGTTACGTTACTTAGAAACTGATCAAGAATGTCTAAAAAATTAGCAATAATTGGAAGCGTTCGTTCAAATTCTAAAGTTTGCAAGTCTAATGGACTTGATTGCTGCCGCTATCAGTCTCCAGGCTTACAAATTACTGTCACTTATGGTAACGACAACACACTCACCCATACCCGAGTGAGTACTAACCACCGACGGCGAGCAATCGCGCGCCATAACTCCTTCAGGGTTGGTGGTACATTCTGTGTACCACCATTACACCTTGCATAAATGCTAGGTCGTACAAAAAACGTACCACATGATTATGTACCGTGGCTCTGACTCATCCAGCATGAAAGTTCATTTCCTGGACCACCCATGGTATGTAATGTGGTAGATACCGAGAGGTGCCAGAAGTAGTATTGTTCGTCTATGGCGGTAGTTATTTCCCACGGCGTGTGCAGTGTTGCTGGCTTTTTTTCCCACCTGCGGTCAAGTGCATATTTTGTCTTTCTGTGACATTGTTGTTATCTCTTTCATACTGGTAAGATAATGATATCTATACATTTGGAATCACTGTTAACTTCACGGTTCTTGGATTTTTTTCTATTTAAAGGAGTAATTCATGAGTAACTCAGAGTTCAGAATTTGTACCACCATGCATCAATGGTCTTTCACACTTGAGGCGTTACCTTCCATTCCAGTTAATAAAGAAACTTTAGGGAAATACTAAAGCATGATGAGTTAATGGCCAAACTGTATGCAGAAATACCCTCAGGTCACAGTTCGTCAGCTGAAGAGGCAGATTTTAGTGATGACGTCCCAAGGTGGGGGTACACTTAATGTACCACCACTGTTTTCAAAAACTGTTTAAAAATATTACAATGTTTATGAACACTCATTATAAAGTAATTCTTTAACATTTCACAAATTGTTTATAAAATTGTTCAACAAATAAGTCTTGTGCAGCAAGGGTCTAAATTTTTTTTACATCGCTGAAAGAGTTAAAGCGCTCGGCCACTCCACCGCAGTGAAGCGTTCGTATGCCTGCACATAGATTAAGCAATCAAGAATCCGGAGATTCAACTTACAATCGAACTTACGTTAGCTTCCCCAGGGTCATTGATCAAAGGGGAATCTGAAAATTTGTGCCCAGCCGGGATTCCAACCCAGGTCATTAGGCAGTCGCGCTGGCCATAACACCGCTTTATTTTTTTGTTTCTACGCCACTGGGGAGGGGGTTGGAACATTTGCGGGGAGTGACACTTGCGGGGAACCCGGGGCCCTTGGGGCGGCTGATGCCTTTTCCTGGGCACAGGCACACCAAGCAGTCTAGCACTGCTGTTGTCAAGTTTCCACACTGTCAACATAACACGAAACTCAGTGAAATTGCACAACTCTTTGCAAGCTGAAGAGTTTTGTGTCCCAGCCTCGTTGCCGCTTTTGTGTCTCGTTTCCGTCGTAGGTGTCGGTGGCCGAGTGGAATGAGACCGACACAGGAATAAAGGATGCACGCTGGTGCAGGTACGGAGGGGAGCAGCCAGAAACTAGAAGCACTAGAGTAAATTAGAACAAGATATATATTGCACAGAATTTATACAATACTTAACTTTTACATAGGTCAGTACTGCAGAATGCTGATTCATAGTTGTTAGAGGCCTGCCTAGTGCCTGTACGATAGCAAAGACTTCACTGGTGCCTATCAGATTCCGAAGGTCTTAACTGGTTGCTATCTCAGTCCCAAGTGAACGATGTCGTTCAGTGGTGGCCACGAGCGGAGTTGCAGCAGAGGGCGCTCGTGGCTGTCGTCGTAAGAACGCCGCGCCGTGCGTGCATGGCGGCGCGCGGCGAAAGTAGGTGGCGCGCACTTTGGACTTGTGCGACACCCCACCCCTCCCCCCCAAACCGCCGCGCAGTCGTGGCGTAGGGCTGAGGGCCACGGCGACGGCAGTGGGAGGAGGGCCTGGGCGGGGGCGTTACTGGTGGGACGGGCGTCGTAGCTGACGCTGGGATCGAGACGCCGTCCGCGCCCCGGCATCCGCCTTGCGATCCTCCAGGAAACCCGGCGAAACCTGAGGAAGGGCGCACACCCCCGCCCAGAGGGAGCAGGTCATCTTCTGAGGTGCGTGGCCCAAGCTGGGGGGGCCCGCACGGTCCCGGAGTCCCTCTCGGTGACGCTGTCATCTGCGGCGGCGACGGAGGCAGAGGGGCCGACTGCGTAGGAGGAGCGTCGACATCCATCGGGAGCTCGTAGCCCGGGGAAGCTGGGCCCGGCGGCGAGCGATGTGGCTGTGCTCCCTGGCGGTGAACTGGGTCTGGAATCAAGAAACCGGAGACAGGATCGCGCGGCCTGTGCAAGCGCAATTGGTTTGCGTGGCGCCGCAGCTCCGACCCTGTGGAAGAATGTACAACATACATATTGCGACCGAGCACGCGCTGAATGGTGCCCGGCATCCATCTTGTCTTGTTGCCAGCAAACACCCTGTACAGCACCGGCGTAGAAACCTGAAAACGCGTAGCGCCATACGAACCGACTCGGTGCGTGGGAGGCTGCAGCAGGTGAAGGAGAGTGCGGTGACGGCGGCCGTGTAGCAGCTCGGCAGGAGACGGGCCGTCACGTGGCATGCATCGATACGTAGACAGGAAAATTTGAAGAGCTTGCTGCCTGGAGTGCTGACCTTTCATCTTCTCCATGTGAGACTTGAATGTTCGAACGAAACGTTCTGCTTCACCATTGGACTGAGGGTGAAAAGGTGCAGTGGTAATATGCTGAATGCCATTCACACGACAAAACTGTTGAAATTCCGCACTAACAAACTGAGGTCCAGTGTCACTGACTATAGTTTCAGGCAAACCTTCGATGCAAAACACCGATGTTAAGGCACTGATCGTACTAGTCGCCGTCGTTGAGTTCATGGCAATGACGAAAGGAAACTTGCTGAAAGCGTCTACAACGATTAACCAGCGCTTGTTCCAGAAAGGTCCGGCAAAGTCAATGTGTAAACGTTGCCATGGTCCCTTGGGGCGTGGCCAGTCTGAGAAACGTTGCGGAGGAGCCGCCTGATGCTACGCACAAACTGTACACTGTGACCTCATGCTCTCTATCTGAGCGTCCATACCAACCCAGGTACAATGACGTCTGACTAGTTGCTTTGTCCTAACAATGCCCCCCCCCCCCAATGTCCTTGATGCAGGAGGCGTAACACTTCTCGTTGCAGGGAACGAGGAACAATCACTCTTGTTTGGTCGTTGTCGGTATGCATCAACAGAACACCCTGACTTAAAGACAATGCATGACGTTGTGCAAAATAACGTCGAACCAGAGGCCGCTCAATGTCTTTGGCTCTGGCAGGCCAACCAAAGCGAACAAAACGTGCTACCACACTTAGGTCTGCATCCGCAGCTGTTTCCTGTGCAACCCGACGAGAGTTCAAAGGGAAGTCTGCGACAGCGGAAGCATCTCTGGAGTCTATCTGACAACATGTCATTTCTGAAGAATCAAACGACACATCCTGGCCAACCGGAAGTCGGGAAAGTGTGTCCGCGTTGGCATGTTTAGTGGTAGGTCGGTACAAAATCTCATACTGATAATTTGACAGTATCAAGGACCATCTCTGAAGCTTTTGTGCCGTTCGTGGCGGAATTGGCTTTGTGGGTGAGAACAACGACGCGAGAGGCTTGTGGTCTGTCAACAAATAGAATTTTCTGCCATAGAGATAATGATGAAACTGTGACGCCGTAAATGATTGCTAAGGCCTCCTTTTCTATCTGACTAATTCTGTTGCGTTGGCGTCAGTAACTTAGATGCAAAGGCAATAGGTCGATCGTGAGATCCAATACGATGCGACAAACTGCACCCAGACCGTACGACGAGGCATCAACTGCTAACACTACAGGCTTCTGTGGGTCAAAGGTAATCAAACATGCATCACTGAGTAGTGCAGACTTTAATTTGTCTAAGGCAACCTGGAAATCTTTAGACCATACAAAAGGAACATTCTTCCTACGTACGTGATGCAGTGGAGCTGCAATCTGAGAGACATTGGGAATAAATCTGAAATAGTAGTTAAGCTTTCCCATTACTGCTTGCAATTCGTGCACATTCTTAGGAGGAGGCAAGTCTTTGATTGCTTTAAAATGTGATTGTAAGGGATGGATTCCTTGGGCATTAATCACATGGCCTAGGTACTCTATTTCACTTTGAAAAAACGAACCCTTTGCTTTATTACAACGTAGACCTGCTGCAGTCAAAACTTTGAAAAGACACTCCATGTTTGCTAAATGTTCTTCAACTGTACGTCCGGATACCACAATATCATCTAAATAGTTCGAGCAACAAGGTACCGAAACTGTCAGCTCTTCCAAAAAGCGCTGAAAAATAGCGGGGGCGGAAGAACTGCCAAAGGGTAGGCGTTGAAATTGAAAAAGGCCCATGTGAGTATTAATGACGAAATACGTTTTTGACTCGTCATCAAGTGGAATCTGTAAGTATGCCTCTGCTAAATCAATCTTAGAAAAGAAGCGAGACTGTCCTAATTTGTCCATTAGTTCGTCAGGTCGGGGCAGGGGGTAAGTGTCTACAATTGTTTGACTGTTCACTGTTGATTTGAAGTCCGCTCAGAGACGAAGTTTTCCTGACGGCTTGGGTATAATTACTAAAGGCGAGGCCACTGACTTGCAGAAACATGAGAAATCACACCACTATCTTGCCAACGTTTAAGTTCATCGGCAACTGTATCACGCATTGCGATAGGCACTGGTCTAGCTTTACGAAATTTTGGAACTGCAGATTCTTTTAAAGTTACATGTGCCACGAAGTCTTTAGCACAACCTAGTTCCGGCGAAAACAAGTCACTATATTTGTCACACAATGCAGTGATTTTATCCTGAGGCACTATTGACGAAATGTGAAGCACATCTCTTTGAATTGATAAACCAAATAAATCGAATGCATCTAGTCCAAAAATATTCTGCGTAGATTTGGCCTGAAGAACTACAAAAGCAACTGTTTTTGTGACACCTTGAAAAGAGGCGGGCAGGCTACACGTTCCTAGCACGGGAATATTTTGTCCTGTATAAGCTGTTAACACTTGCTGTGACGGCGACAATTTTGGCGAACCCAGAAGTTCATACGTCGCTTTATTCACTAAAGTGACAGCGGAACCAGTATCAAGCTGAAATTGCACAGTCTTATTGTATATGTAAAGAGTCACAAAAAGTTTTTGCTTGTGGCGTTCGACAGGTGCGCGAATGTGGGCCACATCTAATACAGATTGTTTGCCGCGCTTGCGCGGGCCGCGTAGTGAAGTGAGCGGCGCAGACTCGGGACGCAGCGGATTAACAACACTGTCACTAGAGGGCACTACCGCCGGATCGGCGTC